>CM074724.1:124483724-125083724 GCA_037306005.1 Rhinophrynus dorsalis
ATAAATAATGAACTGATAAAATGCTAAGTCACTGCTGATCATAAATCACAGCAAATCCACTTTCTCTAGAAGTCACTGAAATTAGAAGTCCATGCTCCTATTAATTATTTTGCCTCTTGAAGACGACAGTGTTATAAATCAGCCCTGAAAGGCCCTTCACTTAGGAAGCTGAAGGAGTCAGACTGCCTGCAAATTGCTTTGTATATGTGCCTAATTGTTTCCTAACTAATCCACCTTGGTAGCAAGGAGGGAAGAAAGCAGCTGCTAAAAGCTGCTTGTGATATATTTCAATACAACCCTATTGTTTATTTGTAACCTTCTCTGTCAATTGTGTTCAAACATTCATTACGGTTCTTCCAAATTATTGAATATCAGGCAAGTGCTTAACTATTTAATAAAACAAACTACCCTTTGACGGTCAAAGGGGTATGCAGTGCATTGCTTCTCAATCCATTGCACATCCTTCTAGCACTCAAATAGTTAAAATTATTGGTACACAAAAAATAAGATGGAGGATTATGACCCATTACCATAAGATCTAAATGCTTAAAGGAGTAGCAATTTTTATATTTGCAACAGATGTAATAAAGAGGGTCAAAGGAGATTAAAGCAGAGACAAGGATTGTGATTGACAGCAATAGACACAAACACTATGGCAACTGCCTAGGATAACTAATTGTGAGGAACTCTGGACATTTCCTGGTTCCCTGCCTTGTTCTATATCTCAGCCTTGCTCACACCTAGTGCCATCCCCTGAACCCAATTAGGCTCCCTCTACCCCAGCTGTCTCACATTACAGCAGCCATAGCCAGCAGATCCTATAAAAAGGGTCTCAGGGTCCCACAGCACACCTATGTATATGGTGTATTGTCTTACTCAGAAGAAGGAGCTAAACAATGCAGTTTCTAAAATCTACACCTATCCTGTGCTTGAAATTCACATCAACATTGAAGTCAAAGTGTGAAAAACACTGTTTTTTTAACTTACGTCAAGATTTTAGAGGGATTGGTGGTAAAATGGCTGCGTAAAAAATTAGAAAACATACATAAAATGAAAGCCTGGGGTGTCTACTTACCAAAAATATACACTTTGGTGGGAAATCTTAGAGTGGAGCACTGTTACACAGCCCCAAATGAGACATGGAACCAGTGATGCAAGCTGTGAAAATTCAAAGTGTGAAACTGGAAACGTGCATGTTCCAGTTTGGGCCCTGTAGCTCCCCCAAACCTTCAGAAACCTATGCATATGGGGTATTGCCATACTCAGAAGAAGAAGCTGAACACTAAACAATGCATTTTTAAAAAATCTTCACCTATCATGTGCTTGAAATTCACATTCCCCCCCACCGTAGTTCCCCCAAGCCTTGAGAAACCTATGCATATGGGGTATTGCGTACTCAGAAGAAGGGGCTGAACACTAAACAATGGATATTTTTAAATTTTCGTCTATCCCGTGCTTGATATCAACAGTGATATTGAAATGTAGTGTGAAAACTGCAAAAAAAAAATATTACCACAATTTTGAAAAATATTTCTGGAAAAATGGCTGCATAAAAAACTCCAAAATACTCCTGATTATTTACCTTATATTGTCTACTTTTCAGAAACATTTACCTTTGTGGAACATTTTTGGTTCTGGCACCGTCAACTAAGCTATGATGCTCACATGCCAATTGTTGAAAAATTACAAGTTTGAAATAATGGCATCCATCTTGTAATATTTACCTTGTAAATGTGAGAAAGGGATTGAAATACTAGGCATATGGGGTACTCTTATATTCAGGAGAAGCAAATGAATATATTTAGGGGTAGTTTTTGTAATGAACTAATAGTATGCAAATCCTGACAGGAAAATGTAAGCAAAATGTTTTGTTTTTTTATTTTATTTTTTTGGCTCTTTTTTCTATTTTAATAAAATTAAATGATGAGGTATTGATATAATTGTGGTGTCAAAAGAAGGCTCTACTTGTGCTTAAAAAAACAGTATATAAGTTGTGTGGGTGTACAAAGGGAATTAAAGAGAAAATATGGTTGAACAAAGACATAGTCAAAAAAGTCAAAATTGCTCCGGTACTTAAGTCAAATCGAACTCAGATTTTCCTGATCCTTAAGGTTAAAGGACGGAATCCTGTGACTGTCCTGGCATGTCACCCAGTCGTAACAGTTTAAAGGCATCTTATACTATCCTTGTCTAAGAAATACATTTACAAATGTATTATAGTTACATGATAGCAGTTACCTGATAAATGCCAGCCTAATAATGTAGCTACCAACAAAACTAGCATTTATAGTTTTACTAAAGCTAGATTAACCTACTGGGTGCCAGACAGGTCTCAAACAAATTGTGATGAAGGCCTTTCGAGGTCTCCAATGCATTGTGGTGCAGTACATTGGAGGTCTCTCTAGCAACCAAGAGGTTAAAGATTTTTCTTTTTAGAGTTCCACAAAGATATTTAAAGTTCCACAAAGATATTTAATAAAACTAAAGGTTCCATCACCACAAAATGTTTGAGGATCATATTGTTAATCCTTTGAGTGCCAGAGGGGTATGCATCTCATTGTGTCACTAACACCTCTTAATAAAAACTCCCACTCCAACCTACATGTCAGAAAATCCTAACGACCACAATGAATTTTACCTTTGCGTTTAGTTTTAGAGAGAACATTTCCAATCACTTCAGTGTGTAGTGCCCACTTAAAGGGATAGCAATGTTTAAAATAAAAGCAGCTCCAATTAATCTTCATAGTATTTGGGCCATAGAGAGTGTTATTTAAATATTGTCAGAGTTGTTGTTCAAGAGTAATTGAATGATAAAGTATCCCCCTCCTGCCCCTTTTACCTAGTGTAAGCCACCTCCCCTCAGATGTGGAATCTGGTCTCTTGACTAGGGCTGCAACTGGCAATTATTTTGATAATCGATTAGTTGGCCAATTATTTGTTTGATTAATCAGTTAATCAGATAAAAAACAATATGCTAATTTTTCATTATTTAAAATGATTTAATGAACAAACTGATATATACACATACACACATATATACATAAACATACATGTGTGTGTATGTACGTGTACGTGGGAGGAGAGGAAAACATGTGGCTGAAGAAGAGTTAAAGGCCCGTAGGTGGAGAGATCCGTGAGGAAGGATAAGTAGAAATTTGTTTAACTTGTATGGGGTGATTACTTTCCCTGTGGGAAATACCTGTCACTTTAGTTTTTGAGCTGCCCCTCCATTTATTATATTTTTTTAAACTCTAGTTTTAGTGACACTCTCTCTCACAAACTCTAGCACACTATCTCTCATAGAAACATGCCCATATATACTCCAATTTCTTCCCCTCAAACATTCTTTCCCTTCTTTATATTCCAATACTCTTCTGTTCTCATGTAGTAGCATAATGGTTTGCTAGTCTTATTTGATGGGTTTATTTCAACCGCTGGTCTCATGTAATGAGTGAATAGTCTGCTAGTCTCAGTTAAAGGGATAGTAATGTTTCATAATAAAAGCAGCTCTAATTAATCATCATAGAATTTAGACTTTGCAGAGTGTTATTTCAATACTGTCAGAGTTATAGTCCAAGAGTAATTCAATGACAAAGTATCCCCCTCCCACCCTTTTACTAATGTAACACTGCTCAGCCAGAGCAGAAGGGAGGTGCCCAGGTAGACTGCAGAGAGAGACAACCTTCAATTAAGATAAGGGAAAAAGCTGAAAAGCTTGTCAAGGGGGGCAGGGCTTTCATTGTTCTCATAGGAAGAATATTGTCCCCTGCTGTTATCTGTCTGGTCTATGGACTGCATTCCACATCTGAGAAGAGATTGCTTACACTAGGTAAAAGGGGAGGGGGAAACTTTGCTTGTGAATATCTCTCAAACCATAAAGGTTTGAGAGATAAGACTTATATCGTTCATCATGTTTTTTTAATGCCTACAAAATAAAATAAAGAAAAAGCAAAGTATTACTATCCCTTTAATGGTGTGTGTGTGGGGGGAATTGGGGGGGGGGGCCCCAAAGTGGTAGCCTGCCTAGGGCCCAAAGGAGTCTTAGTCTGGCTCTGAAAGGGTTAATTCGTTCTCACATAACAGTTACCTTTAGCATCCCAGAAGAGACTTTTTTGGAGAAGTGATATTCTAGAGAACTGATCTGCTGATGGACTGCACACACAGATCTATGTACCAGTGGGTTATGAAAATTACAAAAAAATAAAAAATGTGAGTACACCTATAATATTTACATGACTTATACCCATACAAATATAATATGGGGTACACTCAATCTCTCTTAAAATGCAAGTTATGCCCAGGAAGAGAAACCGAAAGAAATTAATCTGAGGCACATGGCTAATATGATAAAGTATACGTAATAAATAAAAACTAGTTGAAGAGCCTGTTACACCGGCCACAGTGCCACTGCCAGCCGGTAGCGGGGCAGTCATGTGCAGTAGAGACTGCCCATGCCGCGGCTGATACAATGGCAGCCGGTTATGGTGCAGTCATGCTCAGTAGAGACTGCCTGCGCCGCAGCTGATACAGAGCTGGACGCTCCTTCGGAGCTCCCAGCTCTGTGTCAGCCTTGTCACTGGCAATCTCTACTGCAGATGACTGTGTCGTTACATACATTTTAGCAAATTATTATATAGGATATGAAATGTATTCATAACAAAAAAATACTATAATCAAACAAAAACATTGGCATAATGAATATCCAACCTAAGATGCAGGTCCCACTATACCACATACACCCCAAATCAAAAATAAATAAAAAGAAAATCAAAACACCCCCCAAAAAAGAAGAAGGTTAATTACAAAAGAGGCTATAAAAAGCACCAATGACAAGATGAAATACAAAGAGTCCATAAATCTTACATTGGTTAAAGGCCAAATAACTGAGGATTAATCTCTGTCAACATCTTCATCTGATATCAGGCAAGCCAAGCCCAAGCTTGGGCTAAATGAATTTGGGTGAAGACTGGTGAGTTAACTCATTTTGTGTATGTTTGCCACCACAATGAAATATTGGAGCCAGACTCAATTGTGTATATGACGTTATGAAATTTCCTCTCCATTTATCATCCTCATGTCCATTTTCATCATCTTTCTTTTTTTTCTGCATTTGCAAATGTGAACTTTCAAATTTTGGAACTGTTGTATTGGTGTTAAGCTTGGCAGGCCTGGCCTGCTATTAGATGAAGATTTTTGACAGAGATGAATTCTCAATTATTTGGCCTTTAATCAATATAAGATTTATTGACACTTTACATTTCATCTTGTCATTGGTGTTTTTTTATAGCCTTTTTTGTTATTAACCTTTTTCTTTTTTGGGGGTGTTTTTATTTTCTTTTGATTTATTTATGATTTGGGGTGTATGTGGTTATGTGGTGTAAGGGATGGTTTTTGGTGATTTCCTAATGGTTAGTTGGGGGTTAATGCTCTGCAGTCATGCATCAAGCTAAACAACAGAGAGGCCGGTAGTGCCATCTCCAGTTACGCAATATTTAGTGTTATATAACAGTTTAGATACGCATGCGTAGTGGTAAGTTAGTGTTATATAACAGTGTAGATACGCATGCGTAGTGGTAGGTATGTAGCATACCTTGCATACCTTTAATGGTGTAGTCTGTATTTACCCCATAATCAACACGTTTCTAGTTTTAGAGCCATTTTGGGACTGGAGAGTGTGTATCTGATCTCAAGTCTGTTTGTTTAACGATACCAGCACTACGGAGTTACGTGTGGAGGGCTCTCCCACATTGATGAACAGCTCGGTAGCTAAGTATCCTGATTTGATTTCTATCATTTCATGTTCAATAAACAGTAGTTATAGTTTTCACTACCACTGTGTGTATGTTTTTCTTTATCTTTACTGGAATTCCAGACCTTTAATAGAACATGTGATATAGTGGGTGCAGATCAGCATCTTAGGTTGGATATTCATTATGCCAATGTTTTTTCTTGTTTGATTATAGTATTTTTTTTGTTGTGAATACATTTCATATTTTTATATATTATGTATACTTTATTTATCATATTAGCCATGTTCCTCAGATTAATCCCTGTCTGTTTCTGTTTTTCTTTCTTGGTTAAGACAGTTCCCAGAACATGTACCAGATGTGCTTCTGCCATCATGAAGATACTCATAACCCGTACCGTTGACTTTACACCAATTTACATTGTGTTTATTACCTACTGTCCAGTGTCCATAAGCACCGCTCTGCCCAAGGTGGATACTGCCATAATGCAGATTTGATTTGTAACAGCTGTTGGTATATCCCATCTCTCTCTGCTGCCACTCCATATGTGAAGTGAAGAATGCGTTCTATTTCCCCTGGATAGGGAGCCAGTGACGGGAGCTGGCGACCGGCATCTGAGAATACTGCAATGACCTGGGTACGTGCCTGGCTTTCCTTCTGCTGTTGAAGCTCCATTTTCAATTCAAACTTGCTGTCGTAAGAGAGCATGATTGAAACTGGTGCTCCAATAGCGAAAGGAAAGCCTGGCACATACCTACATCATTGCAGAGGTCTCAGATGCCGGTCTCCAGTGCCTGTCACTGGTTCCATGCGGGACTAAAATCCAGTTTTATACCAGTGACAAGAGCTGTGACAGCAGGGCCCAAGAATAGTCAGCATACATGGATATGGAGTTAAAATTCAAAACAAAGACAAAAGTTGGGAGAGCAGTCAAAGAGCACAAACCTGGGACTGTTAATCTGTGACAGTTGGCAGTTGTTCTCACACTGACTGTCATGCACTGAGGCCAGTGTACTGACTAAAAATTGTGTAATTCTGGAACAAACCAACTACAGTACTACATCATAACGGACACAAAGTGTTACTGAATAATGGGGTTGTAAATAGCTTGATCTGGCATTCCACTGGTAAAAACACCAAATTGAATCAAAGGGAACTTCGATAATTTTTACATGTCTTCAATTGGTACTTTTAACCCTTTCAGTGCCAACGATGTCTGCTTTGACACCTATCTGGCACTCAAAGGGTTAACCTCTTGAGTACCTTATAGATCACCAGCATATTTTGGAATCCCCAATATCATTCAGGCGGTTAAAACCCCCACTTAAAGCAATTATATTTGTATATGTTCTCTATGGACTAGTCGACTTTCTTCTGAATTGCACGAATCTTACTTTCGTACATCAGACACACTGTCATCCCTCACATACTGTTACATACACCCAGGTCAAGCCTCTGATCGATAAGGGGTGGTTTGTCTGGTCTGTGCCTGTAGGTGCTTCCCCTTCCGGTTTGTGGATCCTGCGGCTGCGAGTTTCGGTGTCTTCCACTTCTGATTCCCCTAGTTAGCACAGTACTAGCAGGGATCCAATCATTCTGAGATTTTGATCAAAATTGACGCTGGCCGCAAAAGACATTGCTCATAACATTAGCATTTGGTACGGTCGTGGTGACGCACTTGTACACACACCAGGCAATTTTGGCTGGTAATGCTGCGTTTGAGTGCAGACTGTTAATTCAAGAAATGGGGAATCTCCTAGTACAAGAGTGGATGACTGGAATTAACCTGTGGCTCTCCAAATCCTATTGCACTACGACTCGCATAATCCATAGTCATGCGTCAGTCTGCGTCAGTCTGCAGCCAACCAGCTCCCCCCTGCACAACTAATTGATAATGAGAATCGTTGGCAACGATTCTCATTATCAATTTGTATCGATTTAATTGATTAGTTGTTGCGGCCCTTCTCTTGACATGACAGCTCACAGCAAGGTGCAATCTTCTTACTGTGAGCATAAGGAAAACCCTGCCCCCCTTGACAGGTTTTTCCTTATGCTCACTGAAGATGTCCCTCTCTGTGATCCATCAGGACGGTCTTGCTTCTCTGAGGCGAGCAGTGTTACATCAGTAAAAGGAGCGGGAGGGTAATACTTTATCATTCAATTGCTCTTGAGCTACAACTCGGACAGTATTGAAGTAACACTCTCCATGACCCAAATACTATGAAGATTAATTGGAGCTGCTTTTTAAGTGTTTTCCGTGGGCTCATACACATTAACCCCTTTAAAAGTCTCAGTGGGTGGAATTTGCAGTCCAAGAGTGATGCTCACCTCCATGGACATGACATCCAGTATTGATTGAATGTTATCTCTTGAATCAAGGTACAAGTACTATATTCATAGCAGGTATTAGGACTTTCTGGTCTTTGTAAAGTAATTGAAGGGCGATTTTTAAAGGGCCTCAAAATCCCCACTGATATAAATTGTGATTTTAACCCTCAAATGCTAGAGAGGTCTCCAACACATTGCAAAGTAATGCACTGGATTCCTCTCTAGCATTCAAGGGGTTAAAAACCCGATTTAGAACTCCTTCACTTTTCTTTTGAATATATGGTCAAAGTGTTGGTGTTCTTTTAAAGGTTCCTTATTAAGTTCTTATATACATTAATCTGAATAAATAATTAATTTTACCACCTGTTTTATGAAATATGTACCATGAAATATATTGGGATTTATTCGACAGTAGCTTGTGTTGTCAGTCTGCATTATGATATGTTGCTAGATTTCTATGTGCATGCCTAACATCATGGATTTCATTTTTTAACGTATCAAACAGAAGTTGATATGAAGCAAGCCATTGATCTACCTTGTTTTAGATTGAAATGGCAGAAGAGGCCAAGCAGTATGCTGGGCAATATCTAAGTCCTTGCGGATTTTTGTTAAATTTAATTTCCACTTTTGTTAGTATGGACTGCTTCACTCAAACCCAATTTAAACATAAAAGCTTCTTGCACAAAAATGATAAAAAGATGTCTCCTCCTTCCTACCTCTCTCCGTAAATATATTTTTATGGATGCAGAGCATAAAGGTAGCTTGTGTCCTACTCTATGGATTTATTAGATTCCCTGACATTTTAGTTGTGGTCGTTATATGATATTTATGAATGCAGGAATGCTAGGATCCCTCATTATGTTTTTCTTAACATACTTTTATGGCTGCTAGTGCAGGCACTGTACATTTGAAATGTTTATTGCGTCTGTTCTCACAGAAAGAGGGGAAGACCAGGTGCAAATACTAAAATGGTTTGCCAACTGTGTGGAGTATCTGTATCCTTCATTTGTAACACTTATCTGCCCATGTTATGTAAACAACAGCAATCATAGTCACACTGATTAAAATAAGAGGGAATAATTTAAGTTGATGCATTCATAAGGACTTAAAGGGGTAGTAATACTTTGTTTTATCTTTATTTTATTTTGTAGGAATTAAAAAAACATAAAGAACGATATAAGTCTTATCTCTCAAACCTTTATGGTTTGAGAAATATTCACAAGCAAAGTTTCTCCTCCCGCCCCTTTTACCTAGTATAAGCCATCTCTACTCAGATGTGGAATCCAGTCCATAGACCAGACAGATAACAGAAGGGGACAATCTTCTTTGTATGAGAACAATGAAAGCCCTGCCCCCCTTGACAAGTTTTCAGGTTTTTCCCTTATCTTAATTGAAGATTGTCCCTCTCTGCAGTCTACCTGGGCACCTCCCTTCTGATCTGGCTGAACAGTGTTACATCATTGAATTACTCTTGAACTACAACTCTGATAGTACTGAAATAACACTCTCCAAAGTCCAGATACTATGATGAGTAATTAGAGCTGCTTTTATTATGAAACATTACTATCTCTTTAAGCTTGTTTTTGAGGATTTTCTGTTTGTAAAAGCAATGGAGGATGTTTGGAGTGTTGATTTCTTTCTTTTTTTTCTTTTGTTTTAAACCCTTTGCCATTAACAGCATTTAATTCACACATATGTTATTAGCCTGCACTGTTAGGTAACTACAGGCTGAGTTTCCCTTAATCAAAAATCTAAAATGATCTGAAATCTGAGCACCAACATGAGATAGTGATAGGATATGGAAATATTCCAAAATCCGAAAAAATCCCAAGCATTTCAGATAAGGGATACTCAACCTGTATAAATTATCACATTATTCAATGCACAATCATCAGACGCATGACATGCTTTGCTGTTGGTTTAGGATGGAGATGAGAGAAAGTATATACCGAGTTTAGGAATGTGGAGCTGAGGATCAGTTCAAGGTTTTTAGAATCTGTTATAGACCTAAATAGGTGGGTTTAACCCACATTGAGATACATACAACACACAGGCATGATCTGGGCTGGCATGAGATCAAGAGATGTTACCACTGTGTTACTGGGCAACCAGATTGGTGGGAATAACTGAAAATGATACTAGAACTGACTGGAAAATGGCATTCGCTATTCAGCTTACAAGTGCTATTTCGTGGTTTCAAGCAAGCACAGTTGGAGACAGTATATGTGTACATGCATAAGATTAAATATGAAGCACAGAACTGGAGGGGATTCTCCATCCCACTGATAAAGTGATTAAGTGCAAATCCCCATTTACACTGAGTGTATAAACAGCCTGCTTATAGAGAAGAGGTCATGATACACTACTTGTGAACTTATTCTATATAACACCATTTCTCATTATTTGAAATTTGAACCTACATGAGCTCTTATAGATTGATCCTATATATCACATTGTTTTTTAATGATGTGCTTTTTATGCATGTGAAGGTAAGGCATCTATTTCCAAGATAGTCGCCATGCATTTAATGAATGCAAAAAAAAATGCAAACTGAAACCGTAATGCCCATTCGGTCAAAGAAACTGACTTTTGGCCAAACATCTGTCGTGTGTTTTAAGTTCCCAAAACTCAAGGTAAATAGTGTGATGAATGGAAACATCAAAGGAAAATAGCAAAGTATCTCTAAACACACAGTCACCCTCCCACACACTAACCCTATACTACTCCTAACAGTAAAGTGAAACAGTACTAGCCCTAACATTAGCCTAGCATTCACAACTGTAACACTTTCTGTCATCTTCTATCTTCCTTCTTCATCTTCTGTCTTCTTCTCTTCTGTCTTCTTCTCTTCCATGTTGTAAATAGTTTCCTGTAAGAAAAAAAACACATTAAACATGCCCCAAAAACATAACCTGGAAACATGTGCATTGTTTAACCCTTTGACTGCCAGAGCAGTAGGCAGCTCATTGCAGAGCAATGTGTTGCCTACCTCTTTGGAACTCAAATGCTTAAAGTAATGCACCTGTTTCCAAGTCGCAACACAATAAGCACCATGATCAACAAATCTTTGTCCAATAAAATATTTTTCTCTCACAAAATGCCAGTCCAATGCACAAATGCCCAAGCTACTGTGTGGGAAATTTGAACAGATACTGGCTTTTATATGGCCAGTCTATGTTCAAAATGCCTCCCACACATCCATTGGCCAGGATGTGTGCTTATGTACCTCCCAGCAAATCATCAATTCGTCAACCCCCCCCCCCCCCACAAGGAGCTGATTGGCTGGGAGGTGCATAAGCACACATCCCAGCCAGTGGACGCCTGGGAGACATTTTGAACAGAGACTAGCCATATAAAAGCCAGTCTGTTCAAATTTCCCACACAGTGGCTCAGGCATCGGCCTATAAACCCTGTCCCCATTTCAGGGGATTTTAAGCCCCACATTTTTGTGAACCTAAAGCCATAAGTTCACAACAGCCAGTGACACTGACTAACTATGGATGTCATCTGCAAAGATTTACATATGCAGTGGAAACAGGTAGACCACCAGGGGCATGGGCCCCACACCGCTATGACGCACTCAGAGCCAATTTTCCTTCTATAAGCAAGATGAAACAAAGAGAGGGAGTGTTTCATAATGTAGTATATCAATTCAGAGTTGGTCAAACATATCAAAACATTCAGATATGTACTCAAATATTTGTATTCATTAGCTTGAAGCGTAATTAATACAACCATCCATTGTGCATAGCCTTAATTGACTGCAAAAAGGCCTTTGACTCTGAAGCAACCAATAATGGATGCCCTGAACATCCAAGGAATAGAAAGAGCTTACGTCAATATTCTCTAATCAATATATAAAAATGCAACTGCATCAATATAGATCAACGATGAAGTTAAGATCAACATACAAAAAGGGGTCTGACAAGCAGACACAGTTTCACCAAAACTATTTTCTGCTAGTTTAGAAGAAATTTTCTGCAAAACTAAACTGGGACAAAAAATAACTTAATATCAATGGAGGTTACCTACATCACTTATGCTCTGCAAATGATATCAAACTGTTTGCTAGTAGTCCTGAAGAACTGCAAGAATGCAAAGAAGAGCTACAACACGAAAGCAAAAATTTTGGTCTGAAAATGAATATCAACAAAATGCAACTCATGTTTAACAAATCTACCATACCGAGGAAAATCACAGTAGATGGACAAAAACTAAAAGAGGTTGACAAGTATGTTTACCTTGCACAGGAAATGTCAACAGATGGAAACACCATGATGGAAATTGAGCAACAAATAAAATTGGGATGGCAAACAAATGGAAAACTTAGTCTTTAAGATAAATTTACCACTTTGTCTCAAATGAAAGGTTTTTGACCAATGTGTCCTCCCAGTTCTTACATATGGTTGTGAAACATGGACACTGACACAAAGCAATACAGAAACTTAAGTTTACGCAGAGAGGTATGGAATGTCGAATTCTGAACTTTAGAAAAAGAGACCAAAAAAAGTCTACATAGATTAATCAGTAAACAAAGGTTTATGACATAATTGAAAGAGTAAAGCACCTAAAATGGAAAACGGCACGTCACATATCAAGAAGACCTGACAGTAGATGGACCTAACGAAATCTGTAATGGATTCCACTTGATGCTATATGCCAAAAAAATAGACAAAAGACAAGATATTTATTGGTACAACGTGGCAACAAAAAGCACAAATCCAAAGTTATTGGAAACTTGCTGAGGAGGCCTTCATCCTGCAGTGGATCAACAATGGCTAAACATTATGATGAGATTATGTATCAAAGTATATATCTACATAGAAAAGTCATAATAAAACTGACTACTCTGTGCCTATAATAAACAAAATAATGAAATAGAAAAATGAAAACAAACTAATTTACTTGCATTTTACAAAAGTGTACATAGTAATTTGGACAAGAGAACTGCTGTTGATGTAGTATACACATGGCTTGATAAAGCACCGGACAGTGCGAAACGCGTTGCTGAGGTCATATTTGCCTGGCCAGGGATGACATAGCAGGTGATTTACTATAACGTGTCTATGTAAGTTTTCATTTATATTTTAATATATTTTTTATTTGTATATTTATGCATTAGTTTGGATGTATGTTGCTATTTGCAAGATTTTACTAGTGTCTGTGACTTTGCGGGGATGGGAACAAGGTAGATTACACTTTTGTGGGCTGTTGGGCTTCCCCCTCGCTTAGAGTTCACATTTATTTTAGTATTTTTATACTTGGATATTTCTATTGGCTAGGTTAGATTCTTTTGAATGATATACTGCCCTTATGTTTGTATGACTAATTGGTTGGTCTGATGTACATTATACTCAATATACATTAATTATCTGTACTTCCATTTCTTTTACTAAAAGTTTGTTACTTTTGGAATATTTAAACATCAGAGTGTTTGTTTTTATTTAACCATATACTCATGTGTATGTGTCACGTGCAGTGTGTCAGACTGAGTGATTTGCATTTATTTACCTGGCTTCTGTGCAGGTAGATGCACTTTCTTCTAGCTATTTCCGTTTTGCTGCTGTTCCTGTAGTTTGTTCCAGAGTTTTGACTTTGACCCGTCTTCGACCTTGCTTATAGCCCGCTGTCCTGTTCCTATGACTACCCTGTACCTGACCTCAGCCTACTCTTGACTATCCAGTTCTCTTGATCTTCCGGTACCTGACTTATGCCTACTCTTGACAATCCAGCTCTCTCTGCACCTGACCTCAGCCTACTCTCGACTATCCAGCTCTCTCGATCTTCCGGCATCCAACCTCGGCCTGTCCTCCACCATCCAGTTGCTACCATCTTCCAATACCAACTTCAGCTTGAATACCACCAACCCTGCTCAACCAACACTACGGCATCCAACCTTAGCTAAGTTTTGACTATCCTGTTTCTTCAACTTCATGGCATCTGACCTCAGCTAAGTTTCAACTATCCTGTTTCTTCTACGGCATCTGACCTTGGGCTGTGTACGACTATGACTCTACTCACACGACTCCTGCCTTCCAAGTTCTTCCAGTTCCTGTATTGGCTTTGCCTTTTCGTTGACCGTCTCTGTTCAACTTGCTGACTCTGTTCACCCTACTTTTACAGGGCTCGGCTAGTATCCATTTTCACTGAATGGTTTGCCTTCAGTGGTGACTGTGTGTACCTATTCAGGCTTTGCGGCCTGCATCTTTAACTACGCCTCTCTTGCAGCAAGGGTACATACAGTACTACCTATGATCCTAAGCCACACTCCCCAACCAGCGCACCCCAGCCTCTAGCAGACCATTCATTATTGACTTGGTAATACAGCTGAGCATTACAGTATGTAAGTCAGTGTGACTTCTTTTGAGCTACATAGATATATATGTTCATAGATATATTTTTATTTTTTTTTTCATATAATTGATTTTCTATATATGTTAATCACAGAATAGTCTTATTATTTTATTGCTTTTTCACAAGCTGATATATTTGTTTATTTTATATTGACATGCAATGTAGTATTTTGAGTTGTACGTGTTCTGGTTAGTTGAGGTATTTTCATCCCCCAGGCTTTATATAGAATAAGTCACTTATACACACACACACACACATCCTTAGATGAGATTCAGTTACACTGGTTACTTTTTGTAAGGAGTGTTTTTATATGTATTATATTTTTTATTTTCACTGACTGGCCCATTTTGTCACTGTTTGGATCCAATTAGTGTAATTGTCTTAAGAATCCGATGCTATTTAAAACTTCAGACTTGTCAAACTTGTGCCCATTTGCTTTAAAGGGGAACTTTCACCTCAGCATTATCATTGTTGTATCGCTTCCTTTGTGTCCCCTCTGTACATTGCGGTGTTTCTTTTTGCCTAAAAATATGTTTAAATGAAGCAAAAAGGTACTTGAATTTTGTACCTGATGACGTTAGCAGCCGCGCACCGTATGGTGCAGAAGACACTCCCACAGCCTCAGCTCCTTTCATTTGCCCCAGCATCCTCCGATGACGGAGGCGTTCTGTTAGTAAGCTGGAGAGAGATCTCATTGGCAGAGATCGATATCTAGCCAATGAGATCTCTCTTCAGCTTACTGTAGCTGTCTTTCTGTGGTGTAATGCTCCAGCAAGCTCTGTTTACCATGCTACTAAACCTCAGTAGCATGGTAAACGGCACTTGCTGTAACGCTACACCACAGAAAGACGAAGGGAAGCGTAACCTCGCTCCCTAGGGCAGCTGGGAGGGAGGTGGGAAGTCCTGAACGCGCTCCCTAGGGCAGCGGGGAGGGAAGTGGGAAGTCCTGATGAGGCGTGTCGCTCATACTGTGTGCTGCACATTGCGGAAGTACCAGATTTTAACGCTGCATAACTTCAGTCCTAGGTCAGTAAGATTTTAAAAAATCACATGTGCTATTCTAGCGTTACATATTAAAGCAAATAGGCAAGTTTGACAGATGTGAATGTTCCCCTTTAAATGCTGAAAGATCAAGCAGACCAGTTTTTGTCTCCTGAAGAAATGGTCAGTGGGACCATGAAAAATGTTAGGTGCTTTGAAACTTTTTATTTTTTTATCAATAAATAGGACATTTTTATATATATTTATATATCTGGTCTTTCTGCTCACATATGATAGTCTGAGATATTTGTGGATACTTGTGATGCCTTTCTATTGGGTCCGTTCGCTGGGATGATAGGAAAAGGAATTCCCTGAATGCTTTTTTTCCTGTTCAAGCCATCATACCCTGGCAGTTCTACTTATTGAAGAGCTCACTTCAGGCAGATTGGGAACTGATACAATGATTAGACTTGTGCGAATTCATTCGGAGAAATTTGGATTTCGTCGAAAATGGGGTCATTCAGAGATATTCGGCCAATCCAAAACTCTTGGGTCATTCAGAAAAAATTATCCGACTCCGAACAGCCCAGGACCGAAATTCGTCGAAACTTTAAGAAGTTTCGGCAATCGACAAATTTCCAAAAGTTTTGACTACTTTTGACCAGGTCTTTTTTGTACTTCCTGTGCGCGCTCACTTACTTTCCCTCCATAATTTTCCCTCCATGTCTCTAGTCCAATTCAATTCTCCGTTTCATGCACTACTTCCCTCTTTTGTCTGTATTCGAATAGCCTTCTTCGTTTCATGATGGGGGTTGGACTAATGACACAGTCACACAGACAGACAGCCTGCATTTCCTCATTGCGTTTTTGGAGCTCAGAGAGAGAAGAAGAGATTAGAGAGTGTCCAGTTGTTGTGTAGGCAGGCAGGTAGCATTAGGCTAGGCATAGGTAGGCAGCCAGCATTAGTTCCAGTTATTGCCACTGCAAGAGCGAGTAATATTTGTTCCTGTGCAAAATATAAAAAAATATTAGGTATTTGTTCGAATACAGGGCCGGCCCTTACATGGGTCCCAGTGGGTCCATGGACCCAGGCGGCACTTTGACAGGGGCGGCAATTTGCCGTCCCATAGCATGTTTATTTTGTGCTCTTCCGCCAGTTCCGTGTTGCAGGGTGTCCCATCAGTGTGACTGTCAGTAGCCGGGCAGCCCTATGCTCACTCAGTGGCGATGCCTGCTGGCTGCTTCAGTGACGTGAATTATGTGATAGTGAAACATTATGCCTATTTTGTATTGTTTATCGCCCACCTAAAGTCAAGACTTGAGTAAATAGGTCTACCGTCCCAGATTTGCTAGAGAGGTTTTACAAATACAGGAGGGTACCCCCTGTGCGAAATGAGTCTAAACATTTGGGATCCCTTGTATGAGTACACAACAGTGCATGATGTGTCCTGAACAGGACTGCTGTGAGGTGTCTCCACCCGGAAGGTGCTGGCCGGGCTGAGCTTCAACATTGCGACGAGTGACCAACTAAGAGCACCGTGCCAGACTTAATCTGCAGCCATAGCATCACCCCCTCCTACTCTCCAGGTCCCGCTGACTGGCAATAACAGGTGAGTCACTAAGAGATCTGAAGCCTTTCTGGAAGTTCTTTCACTTGGAAAGGGGCTAGGTATTACTTGGGGGAGTTACCTCGTGTGTAAATAATTTCTAGGTGGGAGATGAATGTGCATCACTTATGTGTTTCCTAACAGTAGTTAGAATACAACTCCCATCATCCCCTGATTATGACGTTGGGAAATGCCCAGCAATTACCATAGAGCCCTGTATTGCACACTCACAGAAAACGGTGATATTGCTGTACTAAGACAATGCTGTGGACCCCTCTTCAGTATAGATGTCAAGCATTTTTTTTTATTTCTCTCCTGTGTTGCAGTTCGTTCACAACAGAATGTCTCAATTTTTCTTTTTAACACATTACGTCTATCACATAACAATCACTGATATTTATTCTTGATGTAGTATGAAACACTACAATGTATATACACATAGACTTATCTGATATGAGGGGAAATTAGGATAGGAAAACGAGAGAGAGGAATTTGGGTACTAAAGAGGGACAGTAGGGTAGGAGGCTGGTACCAGAAAATGAAACCTTAATCTTTACCCATGTACTAACATAGAATGTGACATGTAGTTTGTCCATGTTCGAGTCGACCACTTATGTTGAGTAGGATGTGACAGGCATGGGTTTTCGATGTTCGAGCATATGCTAAATTGAATGACAGGCATGGGTTTTCGATGTTCAAGCATATGCTATATTGAAGGACAGGCATGGGGTTTCGATGTTTGTACATATGCTAAATTGAATGACAGGCATGGGTTCTCGATGTTCGACGTTTTCATTGTGACTGGCATCCCATGCTGGAGTAGAGGTGACATGCACAGACTGGCAATGTACGACAATGTCTGTTTTTGGGATGGATCTTTTTCTAAATGCACACCCTGTCTGCAAAGAATGATAGCAGCGTGCACGGAGGCGCACTGCTATAATTTAACCCATGTTAAATTCGGCCGAATAATTCGGAATGGATCAGAATTTCGTTCGAATCGAATAGGCCCGAAATTAGGATCATCTGAATTAGAAAAAAAAAAATTCGTACGAATTCGAATTTTACCGAAAATTTTGCCCGTGCACAAGTCTAACAATGATCCACTGGAAATGGCCCGTTCAGCAGTTACATTGTATCCTATCAGGATTTCTACTGTCTCTTTGACCCTTGATTGGAAAATGTCTTATTCAGAAACTTGAGGCTTCTGAAGCGACTTCATTCTGGGAACCATATACTAGCATTGCAGGCTTGAAAGTGTGTATGCCAAATAAACTATCAATTGCAGACGTTTTGATTATAATATAAAAGAGTGGCATAATTCAGGCCTGTCTTGATTTTTAATTTCTTTTGACCATTTAGGTAAAATACTTTATACTGTATAATAATATTGTCATGTAATGACCTTGCAGCTATCAAGATAAAAAATGTGCATTAAACACCTAGTTTGCAGATCTGTAGAGTGGTTACTAATATTTATATACTAATTAGATTTATCATATGTGAACATTCTTTTGACCTGTTATGCTCAGAGTAGCTATATCATATATGGACATCCTTTTGACTTCTTTGCATATTTACCCCGCAAAGCCATGCAACAGTTTACCTGTATAGTACATAGCATATCACTGAATTACCTCAGTCTTGTCGAAGTTTTGATAACAAATTTGAAGGTTCAAACTATTCAGCGACTATCTTGAGACCTTTTTGGGTTTTTTTTCCTTCTTTCTCATGCTTATCCTGGTTTTCCAATACCAGGGTTTCACTGAGAAAATGAGGCTTATTCCAGGGTGCAAATTCAAGTATTCCTTGCACTTTAATATCTCGATGTGGCATTTGGGAAAATCTGAATTGAAAAAGGTGCAATGGAAGACAAACACTAATGGAATATTAACAAGGCCAGTGTTGAATAGAAAGAGATATACCCTCATTTGTCACATTCAGTTATTAATTAGAATAACTCAAAGACCTAACAATATGCTCCTTTGCTTTTTTCCCTTAGATTTGTTATTTAGGAACATATACAGCCTTTAATTATACAGTCAGATGTAAGGTCTTCAGAAGCATTGATGTAAAGAATTTGTCTGCCCATGAAAATTCTGCATATAACTGTATTGAAAAGCATGTAGGTAGAAGCAATCGTTTTCTATAATTTTACAGCCTTTGGTTTTTAATGTACGCTGAATTACTGATCCCAGAATGCTTTGCTGCTGAAAACTAATGTGTTAGAAATCATACTTCATATCCATATTGTTTAAAGGTAATTATAAAAATTTCCAGTGTTTTTTGACAAGTCACAGATTGGAATATATTATAAAATCCTTTTGCATATACTAATAAAGCAGTGTACCTCACTTCAGATGTTTGACGAGAAATCTGAGCTTGCTAATTTATGGGAGTGCAATTTATTACTCCAGGAATAGAGTGCCAGATTTACATATTTTACTTCCAATCTCAGATCTTAGGGACAAGTTACCCTTTTTTATCTCTGTTCTTCCCTTGATCTTCTGCCTGGTGATTTATAAGGTGTTGGACTTGGCTGTATAAATCCATCCCTTTTTTTTCCTTCTAGCTGCAAAGTATTTGCACCTACTGATTTCTTGCTGTGATTTCTAGGTCAACCTTCCCCCAGCTGAAGCCAGCCTAATAACTCACTATCACATCAGGCTTTGTGGTGACAGCCAAGGAAAAGAGAAATTATCACCCATTTCGGAAGAACTTTTGGATGTTTATGACAAAAACAATTTTTCTTTTTTTTTTCTCTTGCTTAAATTAAATCCAAGCAAATAATTAAATTGTTTAGATTTATAGAGCCTACATTTTCAAGAAGATAAAGTCCAATGTTTTGGAAGGGCATCTAGTGAATTTATGCCACCTACACAGAAAGTCGCTTTCAGCCATTTCTGGGGGACAAACATTGTGAATTAAACCCCATGTGCTGCCATATGGGAGTGTGACACATTGCAAAGCTCCTCAGGAGTGGTGATAAATTGAACTGTTCTTTGTGTCTGTAAATCTTGATTTCAAAAGCTGCTGGAATCAGAAGCAGCTCTGGTAGATAAATCTTGAGGGGTGGTTATAAAAAAAGAGCAGAGTCCAATATTAAACCTCAGAGCTCTGATAAGTTTAGCTGAGAGGCGGGAGATGTGTCCTTGCTCTGACATTCGCTGACTGGTATTTGTTTCCCTTTTAAATAAGAAGCTGTAAGTCTGTGAGAGTGATGGCCTGGCCGTTGTGACATTGCATCCACAACCAAGGTTACTGGCTTCAGGACAAGGCAGTCTATCCTCTCGCTCTCTCTTACACCCTGACAATTGATATCTGCCTGTCTGGTGAAGTTAGATACACATTTTACAGCTGACATCTGAGCATCTTCATTTCTAGGAGCAATGAGTTTTTAACACATGTGATAGTGGAATGGAGCAAGATGAGCTGGTATAAGATAGGGACAAATACTGCCGACCTGTGGCATTCCTTTTATGAAGCAGGTCTTACAGAAGACAACATATATGAGAAAAAAAACATTTTTTTATTGATGTAGATAATAAAATAATACAAAATAAAAACATAGAAAGCTGTTCCTATACACATTACTTAGCAATTCACAGTTAGAAACATTCCTTTAACACTTTAAGTACGAGAAGGATGTGCAACACATTGCAAAGCATGTGGTAGCTGGGACCCTATCATTTTCACCCACCCACATATTTAGCTGGTTTACTCTGGCAACTAACACCTATTGGGGAAAATGTAATGTTCCATGTTTTCTTACATGTACCAGGTATTGAAATGATATTTATATAGAGCTCCTGCTTCTAGTATTAGGTGATTATTGTATTTTTGGCACTATTTGTATATTTTCTGTACCTTTAAGTATATCTTAATTTACATTGATTATGCACACCTGTCACTAATTACCTGTGCCGGGCTTTGGCACCCAAACACTGAGGTTGAGGGTTTATAAGGGATTCATTTGTACCTCACTAGTATCCTGATGAAGGCTGCATCATGGCACCTGAAACATTGAGTAAATAAAAAACACCTATTTTGTCACCAACGCTGTGAAGACCTGCGAGCGTTTTTGTTTTCTTCTGAGATATATATATATATATATATATATATATATAAAATGCAGGGCTTATAATTTTAAGGTCTTTGCTACTAGCCAGACCTGAAAAGTTACTCGCCACTGCAAGCCAAAACATACCCACCAGGGCTGAATTTCTACTCACCAGGGCTAAATTTTCACTCGCCATTGGCTAGTGGAAATTTTGAGCCCTGTATAATGTATGTAAGCAAGCAGTGATCTACTATGCCCATACCAGAAATCACCATTAATGACAACAACTCCACTATAACCCCTACCATTCAAACCCGCTGCCAACCCAACTCTGTCCTCATACACAATCTCTCAAATATTCAAACTCACCTTCAGGATACACAGGCCACTGCAAAAACCTTAGTCCACTCCCTCATCATTTCTTGGCTCAAATGACTGAACGCACTCCTTACTGACCTTCCATTTCTGAGACTGTCACCACTCCAGTCTATCACAACGCTTACAATACGTATATAGACCCCTGATGAAGCAGTGTAAACTGAGAAACGCGTTAGGTGGTTAATAGAGGTTATGTCACATATTTGAGCTAGATTTTAGCAGTATTTTTTTGTTCTTGTGTTTGTACTTGTATTGTACGTGTCTATTGTATATATTAATTCATTTTTTATATACTGGATAATCCCAGAATAAATATCACTATATTATATATAGTCCAGTGTCCTCCACTTCCAACTATATACCCCAGTCTAAGTAATAGGTCAAGCTGGACCCCAGATAGTGAGCCAAAGCAGAACACAGGAAAACTGAGGTGTCTGGAGGATAAGAATCCAGGTTTGGCAAGTTGAACATTTAGGAAGCTGTCTTTTTAAAGAAACCAACACTGGGGGTTATCCAGTGAAAGCGCTAGTACTGTGAGGCTGGTTCTGCCTCACAGTACTACAATTGAAGGTGGTTAAGGTGCAATATCTTCGTATAAACAGTCTACACCTAGATTTGTGTGCACCTTTTCCCTTTTTTGTCTGTTTTTACCTCTCAATCTTGATTCACCTGAGCGGCACCATCTCTGACTCTTCTCCCAATCATTCAAGTTCTCCCTCTAACCTTCACTACCCAACATTATATTATTCTGGCCCTTTCCTGCCAACTTGGGGGCCAGTTTAGCAGGTGGCTCAAATCTTTCCCTTCTGTCTAACTAAATGAAATCCCATCTTGTGTTTCATTTGTTCCATTTCTCACTCTAGATCATAACCTCTCACGAGCAGGGACTTCCCAGCCATTTTTATGTATTTGTTTAAATGTGTCATGTCTTTGTAATGAGTCCCCTATCTGTACAGAGCAGCAAAAAATACTGTCAGTTTATAAATGAATAAATGATGAATGATAAGTGAGAACAATCTAAATATACTGGGAGAGGGAAAACAATATATATATATATATATATATATATGTGGTGGCCTGGGGTTGTTAGGTGTTGCTGGCCCTTTAAGGTGTCACGTGGTTGGCAGTTCACTATGGCCGAGGGATGTAATGGGCCCAATCCCAGGTGGCATCCACATATGTGTGTGTGTCCCGATTACCCGCCCCCACGTAGGTACCTGTAGCAATGAGTACTCCAGACGCCCAGTCTCGGGGGTAACCGTTGCTCTTTATTGGCAGGACACAGGAAATCCAGATCACAGTAGTGGTAAATGATGAAGCTGGTGGTGAGTGGTCTTCTGAAGCAGTGAATGGAGTTTTACAGAGGCCTTGAATAACTGAGTAGTAATAAATGCACTTGCTTGACTTGAATACCTGCATCCCATGACTGGAGTCCCTATTAGACAGGGTACGTGCTTGTAGAGAATGCGTAGAAAACTTTGGCGCTGCTGGCGGGATGACCCTCAATTTCCAAGACAGCTTGCTATGGGCTATTTTATATAATAGTATTGTCCCACAGACTGTAGAGAGAAGGCACGTATATAATCCCTGCTAACTTGGGTGAACAGGTGATAAACAGGCTGGAAGATATGCTGAATACTTGCTTTAGGCTTTCTTAGTAAAGGATAAGGCCTGTGACTGACTGACTGGACTGACACTGAAGTGTGTCTGCTCTCTTCACACACCGAAGTGTGTCTTCTCAAAACTACAGGGTTACAGACCCTCTATCCAGAGGGCTGCTCCTGGAATTCCTCCTCCAGAGCAATCAAGGGGGCTTGAGTGGCTCTAGGAGGTCACATGATTCATTAGACTCACTCCCACAGCTTAACCATGTGGATGATGATGATGAGATGTACAGTAAAACACAGGGAAAATGTTAACATTAGTGTGAATGAAACAAGTAATTAGCTTTCTGACCAAAAGATGGTGCTATGCTAGACAATACACATACACATGGAAATAAAATGGAGAATGTGATACTACCACATTAGGCTTAGGGCCTATACCTTCACATGTGCTCAGGGAATACACAAAAGACTAGGTAAGAGAATACATATATGAAAGATCATGGGTTTAAGGTATGTAAGTGACCAAACATATAGTGACAGACTTCCAGATGCTGACTGGATTAGTCCAGGTCACTACAAACACCCTCACTAAAAATAAGCCGTCCTCGGCGTCTATATGAGGAGGAAACTTAGAAATGCACATGTATATGTGGGGTAGCACCTGAAATACAATGACAATGAAAAAGTGAAATGACATGGAAAATATACCATAAAGAGCAATGCAATAACACATGAAAATAACAATGAAAATGTGCAAAACAATAGAACAGTAGATATTGTGCAATTTAGGTAGAGTCTCTTTCGGCAATAAGGCATTGTCCATGGAAAGGCTCTGGGAAAAGGCACTTTTGAGTAAAGGAACAGTCCTTAGTAGTCCATAGGCTGTATAACTATGCAAGTAAACCAGGAACAATGTGCATGGTAGTTACCAGGTACTAGAGGCTTAAACTGTTGCAAACTGGCGAACTAGCTAACTAAATAAAGTCAGACATATATGTATACAGGCAAAGCAGTATATACACATGGAAAGGATATAGTTCTTTAATCCCTGTAACGGGCAGGTGGGGTTCCTTTGGTACTTCGCTCTGAACGCCTCAGCACTTGAGTTTCTTCAGAATCCGGAACGTGGTAATGAGGTAGTTCTTCTGATGCTGGTACAGGAGTAGCAATTGAAGCAGGAACTTGAGCTGGAACTTGTACAGGAACTTGAACAGGAACTGGTACCCATTGATAACAGCCTGGAATTATGAATGGAGAGTTCTGAATTGATTCTTCCACAGAGGACTGTCTTGGTGGTGTCTCAGTTACAGGAGCTGGTGTGTAGACTGGCATGACTGGTTGTGAAGGAGAAGACATAACCATAAGGTCTTCCTTAGTACAGAGTTTCATGCGATTCCTGTGAACTGTTTGAGGAGCCATTCCGGGCTTCTTGACCTCATAGACATCTGAATCAGGGTATGGGATACCTGTAACAGTGTAGGGTTCTTGTTCCCAGAGTGAATCGAGTTTGTCAGAGCGGTGGTATTTACGTAACCATACTTTATCTCCCACATGCAGTGGCGTAGCATTGGCTCTCTGGTTATAACACTCTTCTTGCCTACGATGAGCTTCGTTCATTCTGTGATCAACTACCTCTCTAGCTTCATGGATGCGACGTTGATGTTCAGAAACCCAGTCGGTCTTTGGCAAGGGATTAATCACATCAGGAACTTGAATTCCTAAAGCTCGATCCTTAGGCAGCTGACCTTGGCGACCAAACATAAGATAGTATGGCGAGTAGCCTGTCGAACAATGAGTGGTGTTGTTGTAAATCTCCACTAGTTCATCCAGTAGTTGTGGCCATTCTGCCTGTTTGGTTACTGATGCCGTTCTCAGCATGTTAATAAACACTTGATTTATCTTCTCACAAAGTCCATTCCCTTGTGGATGGTAAGCTGTTGTACGTAGCTTCTTACACTCATGGAATTGGCAGAGCTCTTGGAAGAGTTGTGACTCAAAGGCAGGTCCACGATCTGTTAGGACTGCTTCAGGGCAACCATAATGTCTCACGTACTCACGATAAAATACAGCAGCTGTAGTACGAGCAGTAATATCCTTCACTGGAACAACTACGACCCACTTAGAGTAGTGGTCCACCATTGTGAGAGCATAGGTATATCCTGAACGAGTAGGTGCCAATTTCACATGATCCAGAGCAACTAGCTCATTTGGTCTGTGAGAGTTGATTGGATGCAATGGCGCTCTAGCCTCTTTCTTTCCGGCTTTAGTCAGGTTGCAAGCTGGGCATTCGCTGCACCAATTTTCAATATCTGCTCGCATTCCGATCCAGTAGAAGCGCTGGCGTATGGTAGCTTCAGTTTTATGTACGCCAAAATGTCCTGATTGGTCATGGTAAGCGTCAAGCACAATTTTTGCATCTCTTCTGGGGATGAGAATTTGGTGTATTCTCTCTCCTGAAACAGGATCCAAGGTATTACGTATGATGAGGCCTTTTTGAATGAAGAGCCTTTTCCGCTGTCTCCATAGGCGTTTGAGTTCAGTATCTGGATACTGTCTTCTGAGTCTGACAGGTGTTCTTCCAGAAGTTAAGAAATCATAGATCTCACCTAAAACTCGAGATTCGTTCTGGAGAGTTTGCCATCTAGGTGGATCTTGAATTGGGTCAGGTTTTTGTTGAAGACCTTTATCAGTCTGTGTAGCAGCGATGACATTCTGCGTAGCAAACCTTTGATAGAAGGGAGGCATCTCAACATCTTCCCACATGTCTTCTTCATCAGGAGGTTCTTCTCCTATGGGCAAACGGGATAATACATCTGCATTGATGTTGGTTTTACCGCTGCGGTACTTGATGTCAAAGCAGTAATTTGCCAATCTGGAAGCCCATCTCTGTTCAAGTGCACCTAGCCGTGCAGTATTAAGGTGAGCGAGAGGATTGTTGTCCGTGTAAACGGTGAATGGTGTGGCTGCGAGGTAATCTTTGAACTTCTCGGTAACGGCCCACACAAGAGCTAGCAGCTCTAACTTGAACGAACTGTAATTGTTATCGTTCTTCTCGGCACCTCTCAAACTTCGGCTGGCATAAGCGATGACTCTCTCTTTGTTGTCTTGGACTTGTGACAATACAGCTCCTAAGCCTTGATAGCTGGCATCCGTGTAGAGACGGAAAGGATGGCTGTAGTCAGGATACGCTAGAATTGGAGGAGAAGTCAACAGGTCTTTCAATTTCTGGAATGCAGTCTCTTGTCTCTCAGACCAATCAATTGGAAATCTTCTGTTATAGTTTTCTCTAGGACAACCACGTAGAAGTTCTGTCAGTGGTTCTGCTACCTTGGCAAAGTTAGGTATAAAACGGCGGTAGTAGCCTGCAAATCCTAGGAAACTTCTGACTTCCTTCACAGTTCTTGGGGTGTCCCAATTTTTCACGGCAGAAATCTTTTCTGGATCAGGCTGGATTCCTTCAGCACTGACGACATGACCCAAGTAACTGACCCTTGGCTTCAGAAGGTAACATTTTGATGGCTTGATCTTCAGACCATGCTCAATGAGCACTTGGAACACTTCTGCAAGATGGTTTAAGTGATCTTCATATGTACGAGAGTACACAATGACATCGTCAAGATACAACAGGACGCTCTGGAAATTAATGTGGCCAAGACATCTTTCCATTAGTCTCTGGAATGTTGCGGGGGCGTTGCACAACCCGAACGGCATGCCATTGAACTCGTAGAGTCCCATTGGAGTAGTGAAAGCTGTCTTCTCTCTATCTTCAGGAGCCATGGGTACTTGCCAGTAACCGCTGGTTAGGTCGAGAGTTGAGAAGTATGCAGCTGAGCCAAGAGCAGTGATGGATTCTTCAATCCTTGGAAGAGGATAGACATCTTTGTGGGTGACATTGTTCAGTTTTCTGTAGTCAACGCAGAATCTGATGTTACCATCCTTCTTCTTCACTAAGACGATGGGTGCAGCCCAAGGACTTTGGCTTTCTTGAATGACTTTGGTGTCTTTCATCTCCTTAATCAGCTTCTTTACTTGCTGGTAGTTTGCAGGAGGTATGGGACGGTGTCTTTCCTTGATAGGAGGATGATCACCTGTGTTGATCTTGTGTTGGATCAAATTAGTCTTCCCAAAGTCTAGAGCGTGCTTGCTGAAAGCTTCACTGTGTCGCTTAGCAACTTTAACGACACCATTTATGTCTTCAATAGGTGTGTTGGCATCTCCAACATTGAGTTCATTGTACCAGAAGGTAGTTGGTTTGTGGTTACCTTTGGGAGTGGCTTTAACTGACTTTTGGTGAGCAAGCGTCTCTTCATCCAGGATGTCTTCTGGATCCAGGTGGTACAGTTGAGCAACTGAATTGAATTTGTACAAGTCTACAGGTGCATCACTCAGGTTGACTAGTCGTACTGGTACTCTACCGTTTGAGACGGTGACAATACTTCTGGCAGCTTTTACCAGTGGCTGTCCTTCAATCTGGATGGGATCAAGAAAAGCTTCATAATCTGAATTATCTATACCTGGACGAGCTCGACACCAGACTAGTGTTTCGCTGTTCGGACTTAAGGTAACTGGTCTTACATCCTGGATACGGACTCGGCAAATTTCACCTTTATGGTTTGAGAACTTCTGCTGGGCACAGAGCACTTTAATGGTCCGCTGAACAGCTTGTCTGTAATGGGAAGAAGCAGAAGGGAGAGAGGCATGCAAGGCAGCTAGCAATTCAGTAAATACATGGCGGATAACATTCATGCCTAGCACTACTGCTGTTGTCTCTCCCTGAGCCTCAGTAACAATTACACCTTGACCTGGTAACTGACGATCACCAATACGGATGGTGGGTTCCCAGTAGCCTAGCTGGGAAATAGGTTGACCATTACTTGCTATTAAACGTAACTTGGCTTTACCCACAGGATTAAGTATGTCAGAGTCCCAATACTTTTCAAAGGCTTGTCGCTCAATGGTGGTGACTTGTGAACCAGTGTCCACTAACGCTTCTAATGGTACACCATCAATACAAATAGTTATGTACGGGCACTTCGAGATGAACTTGGAAATCCATTGCGATTGTCCCTCTGGGCCCTTGGATTCACTACCCGAGGGGCGGCCCTTGGCCTCGGGAGTGGCCCGTTTAACTGGTAGCATTGGTATTTGTAATGCCCAGGACGTTCACAGTAAGTACAATAAGGAGGTTTATGTCGTGGAGACCTTTCAGGAGGGGGCCTATCAGGTCTTGGCCGGTTAGAACGGGGTTCTGGAGACAATGTCCTGGATAAAGATGACTCACGGGATGAGGGCTGACCCTTTAACTCTTTTAAAGCTTGACACAGAGAGTCAACAACCTGGGCAAGTACATCAGTAGTAGTAGGGGTAGTAACAGGGGTAGATTGGACAGTCTGAGTAGCCTGCATAGGCAGAACAGGAGGCAGTGGGGATGCAGTAGAAATTCCACCAGCCAGGTCTGGAGAATAAGTGGCAGAAGTATAACAAGGTGAGTCAGTTCCCACTACACGCAGGGCCAAAGTTTTAAAGTCTAGAAAGGACATGTTTGGGTTCTGAGCTGCTAGCATGCGGAGTTGGCTCTGTATTAGTCTGGAATCAACACCTTCTATAAATCTATCAGTGATCATGCTCTCAGCAGCAACAGGGTCGAGGGTGTCTACTTGGCACAAAGATCTGTATGCAGACTGCAGAGCTAAAGCATATTCTCTCAGGTTTTCCCCAGGTCTCTGACGTCTGTCATAAAATTTAAGACGAACCTCAGTTGGTGATTGGACTTCAAATTCTTTCCTGAGACGAGTGAGAATCTGGTCAACGCTGGTCTTTTCTGTAGATGGCCAGGAACGGACTTCCTCTGCAGCCGGACCATCAAGTTGACCTAGGAGAAGCTGAACCTGCTGATTGGGAGAAAGTGACACAAGTTCAAGGGTACGCAATATATTTTCTTTAAATGCACCAAGGGTATGAGGATCCCCTCGGTAACTTGGGAGATTAGAGGTTCCTATGAAGAAAGGCATTCCTGTTGCTATAACAGGGGCTGGAACTGGTGCAGCAGCTGTAACTGGAGGTGCAGGGACACTGGCAGATGATGATGCAGAACTGCTAGTGCCAGCCTGGTCACTTTGAGAAGAGGTAGACATTTTTCACAAAAATGAGTGTACTGTCTCTTTAAGAAAAATATGGCTGCTGTTGCTTTAAGAAAAATTATTTATGCAAAAACACAGTCTCTGAATATACAACTTTCTTTCCTTTATGTAACACTGGTGAAAATGAAGAGCTGCACTTATCTGTATAGCTGGGATGACAGATGCTGTGCTCACTGCAGCAATGAGTAGGAAATGCAGACACAAACAGGCTGAAGAAAATAACTGGGGCAGCACACTGAATGATAGGAGAACAGGAGAGATGAGCAATGCAGCAGTGGTGATAGTGCTGAGGGTCTGGTACTCTGTGCAAGATGGCAGTGCCTAGCAACTCTATCAGGTGCAGCTAAGAAATCCTTCCCCTCTAGCACCAGGACAATACAGAATCCTTCCACTTTGCAGAGATGAAGAGAGGAGGAGCTGAACACACTGCAGGTGGGCGGAGCTACAGTGCCCAGAAGTTGGAGGGACACAGTTAACCTCTTGTATGCTCTTCTGGTAGCAGCATAATGTACAATGGCAGTAGATGATCACACACTAACACAGCAGCACAATCCTTTGCTCCACACAAGTGTAGGTAACTCTTGCAGTCCACAATAGAAGATGCTTGCAATTCACACCACACAGATTCAAAGCGATAGTCTCTCATTCAAGGGGACAGCACCCTCACTTTATCAGAAGTACTATTAATGACTTTATGGGACTTGTAGTTCCACAGCAATACAAGGAAAGTCTCTTTATACGGCACATAGATTCATCCTGTTCGGGGACGCCAAAACTTATGTGGTGGCCTGGGGTTGTTAGGTGTTGCTGGCCCTTTAAGGTGTCACGTGGTTGGCAGTTCACTATGGCCGAGGGATGTAATGGGCCCAATCCCAGGTGGCATCCACATATGTGTGTGTGTCCCGATTACCCGCCCCCACGTAGGTACCTGTAGCAATGAGTACTCCAGACGCCCAGTCTCGGGGGTAACCGTTGCTCTTTATTGGCAGGACACAGGAAATCCAGATCACAGTAGTGGTAAATGATGAAGCTGGTGGTGAGTGGTCTTCTGAAGCAGTGAATGGAGTTTTACAGAGGCCTTGAATAACTGAGTAGTAATAAATGCACTTGCTTGACTTGAATACCTGCATCCCATGACTGGAGTCCCTATTAGACAGGGTACGTGCTTGTAGAGAATGCGTAGAAAACTTTGGCGCTGCTGGCGGGATGACCCTCAATTTCCAAGACAGCTTGCTATGGGCTATTTTATATAATAGTATTGTCCCACAGACTGTAGAGAGAAGGCACGTATATAATCCCTGCTAACTTGGGTGAACAGGTGATAAACAGGCTGGAAGATATGCTGAATACTTGCTTTAGGCTTTCTTAGTAAAGGATAAGGCCTGTGACTGACTGACTGGACTGACACTGAAGTGTGTCTGCTCTCTTCACACACCGAAGTGTGTCTTCTCAAAACTACAGGGTTACAGACCCTCTATCCAGAGGGCTGCTCCTGGAATTCCTCCTCCAGAGCAATCAAGGGGGCTTGAGTGGCTCTAGGAGGTCACATGATTCATTAGACTCACTCCCACAGCTTAACCATGTGGATGATGATGATGAGATGTACAGTAAAACACAGGGAAAATGTTAACATTAGTGTGAATGAAACAAGTAATTAGCTTTCTGACCAAAAGATGGTGCTATGCTAGACAATACACATACACATGGAAATAAAATGGAGAATGTGATACTACCACATTAGGCTTAGGGCCTATACCTTCACATGTGCTCAGGGAATACACAAAAGACTAGGTAAGAGAATACATATATGAAAGATCATGGGTTTAAGGTATGTAAGTGACCAAACATATAGTGACAGACTTCCAGATGCTGACTGGATTAGTCCAGGTCACTACATATATATATATATACACCATATTTTGGTGTTTGTTTATATGAACAGGAATTCAGCTGTTCATCCTGTCCTCTGCTACCTATACTAAATGACAAATGTGATCACTGGGAAATACTGGACCTATCCTATATAATAATTCGCTAAGTTGTGTGTAACGCCGGACATGCGCAGTAGACACTGCTGCGCGTGCGTCCAGCTCTGTATCAGCAGTGGCGCGGGCAGTCTTCTGAGCGTGACTGTCCCGCGACCGGCTGCCAGAGGCACTGTGGCCCGTGTAACGGGCTGTTCAACTAGTAATTTATAATTCTTAAATCTTACATGAGGCTCTCCTCCCATTTCTTTGTTTAATGGGTTTTTCTGCCAAGTGGTTTTATTTGCAAAAGATACGTCATACTATCTTTAGTTTCTTATCTGGGAATTTGCCAGCGCAGTTAAAATAAGGTACATACAATAAAGTTCAAATCAAACATCTGCCAAGCTCTGAGTGATAGTTATGTTTTGCTTAATTCTGTAACATTGATTTGGAAGTACTTTTTCATGGTCTCTTGAAATACAGAACCAGCATAATCCTTTAGGATGTCTTTAGATAATGGAAAATGACCAAGGCAAGTTTGTGACCAGCTGACATTTTTGTAAAAACATATCCAAGATCTGTAGGACTAAGTAGTCTTTCAAATGACAGGCTTGTATTTTAGACATCTGCAGTAATGTTATTTACTGTTATGTATGTGTGTCTGATTTTTAGGTTTGTACGTTTAACTCATGATAAATTAAAAAATGTGTTACAACTTTATAGTGGGGTAGGAGAAGAGACTTAAGAAGTATTATAATTAGAAGCTGGGAAAAGAAGGGTACTGCTTTAAAGCATCAGTAACCTTTTGTGTGAAAATCTATATACTGAGTGACCAAATTATTAGGTACACTCTCGTACAACTAAATAACCACTCCATTAAGGGTAGTGCCACATGTCCCTAATAGGCTAAGTTTTTTAATGAAGCAGCCTCCAGCAGGGGGAATACCTAGTTGTAGTCTGCAGGGAAAGCTTGGCAATACATTTTTTAATGAAACATTACTATATCTTTAAACAAATGGTAGAGGATTTGTGGAACAGTTACCCTCCCCCTGTAAATACAATAAAGAAATTCAAAAGCCTAAGACATAATGCAATTCAGTTTAAATTACAGGGCTGCCATCAAAAGTCTTGTGGCCAGGGGGCTGTGAAACGCGTAGGACATTTGCCTTGTACTGTATATATATATATATATATATATATATATATATGTATATATGAAAAATAAATATATAAAGGAATATCTGGCGCCACTAACTGTTCCTGATAGCTAGCTCCAAATAAAATAAAACAAAAAACTGTTGCTACAACCCTTAAGACATCTGATAGTGGACAGATGTAAAACAATTAGAAAAAGAACAACAGTATAGGGAGAGCTCTAGTAGTATGTGTAAATAAATGTATACATTTATTAAAGAAAAAAAATAATAATAAACTTCAAAATAGATAAAACAAATACAATATACTCATATAGTAATATCCCAATATGTCAAAAGCATATATAGCGCTATATAAATGTGTGAAATAATATTCACTAAGAGCTCAAAACATTTTTTTTTTTTTTTTTTTTTTTAAAGAATCCATCTCCAATAAAGGATGGTTTTAAAAAATAGATGGAATAAGTTAAAAGTAATTGCGATAGTGCAATAAGTAGCGGGCAGGTGTACTGTTGATATCAATAAGACAGCAGTATTCTCCCATCCTTGATTTTGCTTGAGAACTTGACTTCACTCTTTTTATACTCCTTTTGCGGGCAGAGATCGATGAAGTGGGTATTTTTCCGACCACTTCTGCTCCTAATCAAATGTCTCCTCCGTCCGATATTCCTGGAGTAATATTTGTGAGCAGCAAGTGGATCTCTTGAACGGGCAAAAACTGTCAAAGTGTTACACTTTAGTATGAAAAAGTGTGTTGAACGCCAATGATTAAAGATGGACACCTGCTGTCTGTTACTTTGTAGCAAGTATTTGAATCAATGAGTCTCTGATAAGTACATTAATGGCATATATTGCAAAAGACACAATGGGTCCAGTAATCCGTCCAACGCGTTTCGTATCATACCTGCCCGCGACTTATTGCCCTATCGCAAGTAATTTTAACTTATTCCATCTATTTTTTATAACCATCCTTTAATTTTTTGAGGTCTTAGTGAATATTATTTCACACATTTATATAGCGCTATATATGATTTTGACATAATGGGATATTACTATATGAGTATACTAGATGATGAGCCCGTAACACGGGCCACAGTGCCGCTACCACCCAGACGCGGGGCAGTCATGCACAGTAGAGACTGCCCGCTCCGAGGCTGATACAGAGCTGGATGCTCTGAAAGCGCGGGCAGTCTCTACTACACATGACTGCAGCACGCGCAGCAGTGTCTACTGCGCATGACGCGGCGTTACACACGTTTTAGCGAATTGTTATATAGGATTGTATTTGTTTTATCTGTTTTGAGGTTTATTATTATTATTTTTATACTTTAATAAATGTATACATTTATTTACACATACTACTAGCACTCTCCCTATACTGTTGTTCTTTTTCTAATATATATACATACACACACACACACACACACACATATATATATGTATATATATATATATACATCTTGTATGATTTATCCCTTTTGAGCCAGAGGGGTATGCAACCCTTCTGGCATGCAAAGGGTTGTTTATAAGTAAATCCTTTATATATATATATTAGAGGAACAACATTTTTTTGCATATCTTGAAGAAATTTACCTAAGGCCAATATTGAATATGGAGATAACATCTGAGACAACATTTGAAAGATAGTCTTGTTCTTCCCTCTGTGGATGTGATTTTAGAGTGAACTTATGACAGTAAAAGAAAGACTGCTATTTTGAAACTTAAAACCATAAAACTCATCAAGCATAGTGCCAGATAATTGAAGGAAAGCAGACATTATTTAAAAAGGGCATAAAATCTAAGCCAGGAAATTATAGACCTGTAAGTTTGATTCCACAGGAATAGTCTTCAAAATGATTTCTTGTTATAAAAGCAGGATTTTGTGTGTAATCATGTCAAACACATCGAATTGCTCCTGAATATCTTTCTAATACGTCCCCAGATTCTTATTTTTTAAATGTTCTGTCAAAACATTTATTTAAAAATAATAATCATAATAATACTGTAGACTTGATAAAGGTCATTTGTGACTAGAATGTTACCAGTAATTGGGGCTTTACAATATACCCCATTCTATTACAGTGGCGTTCTAAACCAAATTAAAGGGACAGTAATGTTTCCCAAAAAAAACAGCTCTGATTAATCTTTAAAGTATTTGAACCATGGAGAGCATTATTTCAATACTACTATTTCAACTACTACTGAGTTGTAGTTGAAGAGTAATTGAATGATGAAGTATCACCCTCCTTCCCCTTTTACTGATGTAACACTGCTCACCTCAGAGTAGCAAGATGATCGCAGAGAGGGACATTCTACAGTGAGCATAAGGAAAAACCTGTCAAGGTGGGCAGGGTTTTCCTTAGGTTCACAGTAAGAAGATTGTCCCTTGCTGTGAGCTGTCCGGTCAAGAGACCAGACTCCGCATCTGAGGGGAGGCTGCTTACACTAGGTAAAAGGGGCAGGAGGGGGATACTTTATCATTCAATTACTCTTGAATTACAACTCTGACAGTATTGAAATAACACACCCCATGGCCCAAATACTATGAAGATTAATCTGAGCTGCTATTTTTTGGGAAACATTACCATCCCTTTAAGGAAGTATCCCAGCCTCACAAGCATAACTAAGGCAGCTTTATTAAAATGAAAAACAAAACTATATTAAACTGGGAAAGAACACAGCATTTTATTCATGTTGTGCTAAAATTAAAGTGTTCCCTGTCTTTTGTGATTATTTCCCTTAAAAACTGATAAATTATTAATATTTACATTCATGTATAAAGCACCAACCGTGCTCTACATCTACATGAGTTCTAATGATGTGTGCATCCATATGAATTGTGATGCCCAATGTTGTACATTCTCTGAACGCAACAACATGCCAAAGTACAAATCTAAAGCATCTTGTTTTGGTCAGGGGACAATTCAAGTGTCTGGAGACTACTGCTTTCTCCGTCCCTGAATTCTAGGGATTGTTTCTCAGCAGCTGCAGTGATCAAGTACTCAAAATTACATTGTTTTCAAAAATGTTGCACATGTGTGAGAGACAGCTGGCATTAGATATGGATACAGGGATGCATATGCTGTTGTTAGTTAATGATGTGTTGCCCAAATAAGCAGGAAAATAATGTGGCCTGGAAATGACAAACTCCTTTAATAGAGTAATGTGATGTGCTGAAATGTTATCTCTTTCTAGCCTTCTTTCTTTCGCAAAGAGATATTTCTACAATATTCCATATATTTTCACCAGTTAACAAGATAGCAAATGGATATTTATTAAAGGAACACTAACACCTAAAATGAACTGGGGATATATACACTTAAATACTCTGTACTTCATGGTAGCATCCGTAAAGCTTCTCAATTTGCTTTCTGAGGCCTAAAATCTAGTCTTACATATGCTCTGAGGGAGCGACCTTTCTTGAAATTTCCAGGGCTCCAATTAAAACAGCAGTCATAAAGGGATAGTAATACTTCGTTTTATCTTTATTTTATTTTGTAGGCATTACAAAAACATGAAGAATGATATAAGTCTTATCTCTCAAACATTTATGGTTTGAGAGATATTAACGAGCAAAGTTTCCCCCTCCCGCCCTTTTACCTAGTGTAAGCCATCTCTTCTCAGATGTGGAATGCAGTCTATAGACCAGACAAGTAACAGAAGGGGACAATCTTCTTCCTATGAGAACAATGAAAGCCCTGCCCCCCTTGACAAGCTTTTCAGGTTTTTACCTTATCTTAATTGAAGATTGTCCCTCTCTGCAGTCTACCTGGACACCTCCCTTCTGCTCTGGCTGAGCAGTGTTACATCAGTAAAAGGGGCAGAAGGGGGATACTTTATCATTCAATTACTCTTGAACTACAACTCTGACAGAATTGAAATAACACTCTCCAAGGTCCAAATACTATGATGATTAATTAGAGCTGCTTTTATTATGAAACATTACTATCCCTTTAACCCTTTGAGTACCAGAGGGATACATGCGTTGCGTACCCCTCTGGCACTCAAAGGGTTAACCCCCTGAGGACAAGATGGATTGTTTGCAAACAGGCTGAGATAAGATAACAGAATTTCCAAATTAAAAAAACAGTGCACAATGCATTAAATCACTTTAGCTCTTATCTGTCATTACGAGAAGCACAAACAAAATTAAATAAATGTTTTTTGAATAGGACAGTGTACACATGTTATAAACCAAGTCAGGGATTGTATTTTAGAAATGCAACATGAATAATTTGATTACATATATGCTTTATGTACATAAAATATTTACTAATATTTAAGGTTATTTTTTTAGCCTTCCTTTAACTCTGAGTGCCAGAGGGTGCCCCCTCTATATGTAGCTGTTTGCATACACAGAAGACACACGCTTTGACTCAGTGAGCCTGATGTACTAAGGAATAGTTATGCAATTTTGAAGGAAACCATGTGTACCCATAGGGATTTAATTGGGGATTTAAAATCCTTTGACTGTTATAAACGTGCCTCATGCATTGTGGTGCTTTGGGCACCTAAAAGCCTCAATGTCTGATTTACATACCTGGGAACTTTCAGTTGAGGGCTACCTGGAGGGTAGTCATCTGTTCAGCAGGGGGGTAACAAAATTGACGCTAATCGCGTCAAAAAGGGGCGGGGCTTAACTCGAGTGCTGGGGGGATTTAACCCTTTGAGTGCCAGAGTGGTACGGAATGCATTGCAAAGCAATGCATTCCGTACCACTCTGGCACTCAGAGGGTTAAATGTGTCACACAGAAGGCTGGGGACGGAGGCACAACGGGAGAAAAAACAGATGTGGCAGAGTTTCAATAGAAACTCTCCACATCCCGAGGAATCTGCCTCTGCCCCGGAGACCCGGTAAAGCTCTGTCAGAACCGGAGTCTCCGGGGCAAATCCGGAGAGTTCCCAGGTGTGCTGATTTACAACTACACATACACTGTCTGACAGCCCAGTCTTGTTTCATTGACCACTGGCAACCAAAGAGCCATACGTACAGTGTTTGAGATCGTAGCCTTTTTCCATTGGTAGTCACAGAACCACATATACACTAACATACCTCCCTAGTGTCCCTCTTTTAGACCCAAATCCCTCTGTCCCTCTTTCCCACCCTGATGTTTTTGGAGATCAGAGTGTGCGGTGTCTATATAAGTGTATTAAATTGCTTCAGAGTAATAATACTCACATTATTGTTTATTTAAAGGTCAGTATATGAGTTTTTAAACTAGTCTGTGTAAATAAAATTATTTGGTCTTGTTATAAGTCAATTATTAGGTTACACAAGAAGGTCTCAATAGGTCATGAAATAGCCCAAACATTCTCAGTAATGTCCCGCCCACCAACCCCACCCCCAGCAATGCCACCTAAAACACAATTTGAAACGTTGAGAGGTATGCACTAAAACACTAGCCTTGTTCCACTGTCCCACTGGTAGTCACAGACTCACATATACAATGTCTGACACCCAGCCATGTTCCACTGCAAGTCATAGACCCATATATACACTATATAACACCCAGCCTTGTACCACTTTTCCACTTGTAGTCACAGCACCACGTATACACCAACCTTGTTGCACTGTCCCACTGAAGGTCAAAGACTCACACCTACATTGTCTGACACCCAGCCTTGTTCCCCTTGTTCTGTCTGATACTCAGTCTTGTTCCACTGGTACAAGATGCAAACACACACTGTTTGATATCTCATCAACAAAGGATTCATTGTGGATCTATATACCTCACTTTGATCCTTAGAGGAAGTCCACTCTGGTGAATGTACCGGTGTTAGATCTTAACACCTGGAGTGCTGGATATAAAATGATACTGTATTTGTGCTAAAGTAACTAAAGGGGAACTTTTCACCTTGTATTTTGACTAATCTATGGACGAAAACATCAACATAAAGCTTAATATATAGTATAACCCTGTATGTTCCCTCTTGAAAGAAAAACATCTAATCTTCTCTTAAATGTACCAATTGTATCTCCAATTATCACATCCTTGAGCAAAGAATATAACAAACTTTAAATAGACCACAATTTTACTGTAAAAAAGCCCTTCCTCTACTGAAGTTGAGACCTACTTACCTGAAAACATAAGGGGAGGCCCCTAGTTATTTGATCTGAACTTGTAATGAAAAAATTATTAGAGAGATCCTTTTACTGACCTCACATATAATTATACGATGATGGAGGCTTCTGTCTGTAAGCTGGTGTGGTCTCATTGGCAGAGATCGATATCTAGCAAATGAGACTGCTCCAGCTTACAGGCAAAAGCCTCCATCATCGGAGGAGGCTGGACAGAGGGAGGGGAGCAGAGGCAGAGTGGCCGCGGTTACAGAGCAGGTAACCACAGTCTATGCGGAAGTAGCTGCAGCACAAACTTTATAACTTAAATTTTGACAAAATAAAGCTTTAAAAAAAAAAATAAATTAAAACAATTTTAGTCAGATTCATTATATAACCTAACTATTTAGTCTAAGTTCTATAGAGGTGATACATCCCCTTTAATTGATTTTGTTGCCAGTTTTAGAATATCCTTTTTCTGAACCAGTGCTGAAAACTGCACTGCATATTCATGGTTTCTATATCTTTCTTTGCCTGTGTTGGAGGGTTTTCCATTTACAGAAACACATTGTTCCCTCTCCTTCAACTAATTTTCAATCCAATTGCAAAGGTTATCCCATAGTCACAAATGTCCAGCTGTATTGATGTTCTAGACTGAACCAGGACTCGTCATTGAAGAGCAGGGATCTCCATTCCTTCCTCCAGTGGTTTTGGACTCAGTATCATTGTCCTTGATGTGTCCTGTATGATGGAATTTGTGGTAGTCCTTTATGTGGTAATCTTACCTGGTCATTGATTGTCATGCAAGCATCACCAAATAGTTTGGATCAAAACAGTTCTACTTATGGCTCTCTGGAGACCACCTTGGAGTATTCTCATCATTGCAAAGGGGTGGCTCAACACCATTCTTGGCATCTGATCTTCTTCACCAGCTATCCTCTGACACTTTAAGGCAGTATGTGGCTGCAGAGTGTTTTGGTGTTCTCACCAGCATTGTTGCACAGTTCTTTTATCATAGCCAACCATTCACATGCAGGCAACCTGACCTGCGGCAGTTCAGTGATCCTGTCTTATTATCAGTTAGTGATATTGTCCTCTAGGCATGAGATGAAACATCCAACAGCCAAAATGCAGTGTTAAAGGTCTTAACAGCTAACAGCTGGGCCACTCACCATGAAGGCCTATAATGAAATTTCAGAACTGAGCAATGGAGATGTAGCAGACTGCCGTATGAAGGTCTCCTGCCTAAGTAATTTTGTTAAATGTTATTGGCGTTTTTTCCTATCTATAAAGCAATACTGAACAATTTTATACACATTTATTTTCATGACATGCTGGCATAACTCAGACCAAGCAAAATATCTGTCTGAGCCATTCAGTTTATCTCTACTGGTACATGGTTACAGAGAAGCTGGAGCTGATGTCAGAGCAAGGAGAGGAGATATAATATTGATATTAATACTGGTTAGTGATTGATATCGGTCACTAACCAGTTATCCAGTACTGAAATACACTGTGTGCACAATTATTAAGCAAGTGAGTATTTTGACCATATCATAATTTTTATGCATATTTTCCAACTCCAAGCTGTATAAACTTGAATGCTTATTGGATTTAAGCATATCAGGTGATATGTATTTGTGTACTGAGAGAAGGTGTGGCCTAAGGAGATGAACACCCTATGTCAAGGTGTGCATAATTATTAGGCAGCTTCATTTCCTCAGGCAAAATGAGTAGAAAAAGGGATATAACTGAGTCTGAAAAGTCACAAATTGAAAAAAGTTTTTCAGAGGGATGCAACACTCTTGAAATTGCTAAGATATTGGGGCGTGATCACAGAACCATCAAACGTTTTGTTGCAAATAGTCAACAGGCTCGCAACACATGTGTTGAGAAAAATTAACTGCCAGAGATTTGAGAAGAATCAAACATGAAGCTACCAGGAACCGATCATCCTCCAGTGCTGTCATATTCCAGAACTGCAACCTACCTGGAGTGTCCAGAAGTACTAGGGGTTCAGTGCTCAGAGACATAGCCATGGTAAGGAAGGCTGAAGCCCGACTACCACTGAACAAGACACATAAGTTGAAACGTCAAGACTGAGCCAAGAAATATCTGAAGACAGATTTTTCAAAGGTTTTATGAACTGATGAGATGAGAGTAACTCTTGACGGTCCAGATGGATGGGCCCGTGGCTGGATCAGTAACGGACACAGTGCTCCACTTCGAATCAGACACCAGCAAGGTGGAGGAGGGGTACTGGTATGGGCTGGTATTATCAAAGATGAGCTAGTTGGACCTTTTCGGGTTGAAGATGGACTCAAACTCAACTCTCAAACCTACTGCCAGTTTTTAGAAGACACTTTCTTCAAGCAGTGGTACAGGAAAAAGTCTGCATCTTTCAAGAAGACCATGATTTTTATGCAGGACATGCATCAAAGTACTCCACTGCGTGGCTAGCCAGTAAAGGCCTTAAACATGATAAAATAATGACATGGCCCCCTTCCTCACCTGACCTAAACCCTATTGAGAACTTGTGGGCCCTTCTTAAACGGCAGATTTATGCTGAAGGAAAACAGTACACCTCTCTGAATAGTGTCTGGGAGGCTGTGGGTGCTGCTTCACAAAAAGTTGATCGTCAACAGATCAAGAAACTGACAGACTCCATGAATGGAAGGCTTATGACTGTTATTGAAAAGAAGGATGGCTATATTGGTTACTGTTTTTTTGGGGAAATGTCACAAATGTTTATTTGTAATTTTTGAGTTGTTTTAGTTTTCTCACTTTAATAAATGAAAATAAACAAGTAAGATGGGAAAATTATCGTTTTTCATTTAGTTGCATAATAATTCAGCACACATATAGTTGCCCAATAATTGTGCACACATAGATATTCTCCTAAAAAAGCCAAAACCTCACTTTTACTTTCTCAAATATTCAGGTTTAAGGTTTCTTAACATTTTGGATTGACAGAGAGCACTGTAGTTGTTTTAATAATAAAATTATTCCTCAAAAATACAACTTGCCTAATAATTGTGCACACAGTGTAAATAGGCATTGATATACCTTTAAACAAAATAAGAAGCCCTTATTTCTTCACATAGTCTATAAACATTAATATTGGTGGAACTATCATATATCTGAATAACGGTTGTTACCTAGCTGCAATTTTACCTGCAGGCAGCAATAGGATGGCAAAATATTTTTCCTGAAAGTGGCAACCCTGTATCTGATTAGTGTCAAAAGCAGCTTCATGAAAACACCATCTGAATTCAATGGTTTGCTTTGATGCCTATAGTATTATACTATATTGAAGTGATGTCATGGCATGCATCAAGCCAACATGCAATGATGAAGCTTAAAGTAAAAGTGCAAACTAGATTTCAGATTTCAGCTGACTGATTTAATTTGTGGTTATGTATAGTAGATGGTGCCCGATGGAGCATGTGTCTCGCTGATCAAATCTGTTCTGATCAAGACAACGAGAGGAAAAAGCTCTCGGTTTTTTGCTTCATTTCTTCCTGCACACTCACACACCCTTAAATTAGAACCCTGAATGCATGCTGCAAATGGCTTGTGTGAGCGCCCCTGTCACTTCCTTTACAATCTAGCCTTCCCTTCCTCCAGCACAAGAAACATTGTGCTTTAATTTCCCATAACAAAGCCCATGGAGATGTGTCAGTGAAGCAGCCAATCAGTGGCATTACATCAGTGAGGGTCTGCTGTGCCAACACAGAAGTCACAATATCAAATGCTATCACTTATCAAGTTATGCTAATGAACCTAATAAAAGCTTCTGGTAGTTTGCTCAAGACTCAATAACAAGCGGGGCTACTTAATCAGACAAGAAGAGGCAGTGGGTGGGAAATGACATGAAGTGACACATAAGGCACACAACCGTATAGTAATCATTCTCCTCTACTGGCTCTGTGCATGTTTTTTTCTGTTAGGTGCTAGGGGTTCAGCTACTGATTTTTAGCATGACACAGGATGGACATTAATAAGAAGTAAAGACTTGTTTCATGTAGGAAAGTATGATACCTTACAAATTGGTTTGTTCTAATTATCTCTAATGTGTTTTTACTTCTGTCATTGTTATTATTTGAACACAGTTAAAATTTCAGATGTTTGTTAGCAAAATAAAGCTCACACTTATGTCCCTTAACTTTTCAGATGGACTAATGTTTGGATCAGTGATTCGTTTTGCTGATCAGTTTTCAGTTCAATAATCTGGATCAGTGTCAGCTTGATTAGACTATTGTCCAGATCAGTGTTCAGTATAGCTGAATTATTGACCAAATCAGAGTTTGGTATATATGGACTATCTACCAGATCAGCTAGACTAGTATGTGAATCACTGTTTAGTACAGCTGAATTAATCATCTGGCCAGTTTTTGATTTCAGTGCACTAATGTTCATACCAGTATTCATTTTGACTTAACTACTGTTGGAGTTCATGTTTCCATGCAATTAGTACTTGGTATAGCTGGACTGGTATCCACATTAGTGTTCAGTTCATGTTAATGTTTCGATCACATGGACTAGTGTCCAAATCATTGTTTGTTTCTGCTAGACTACATTCCAAGCCCATGTTTGGATTAATGTCTGGAACACTTGGCTAATTATAATAGTAAAAATATATACTGGAAGACTAACATTCTATATAATAATTCGTTAGAATGATTGTCAGAAGCCATCATGCACAGTAGAGACTACCAGAATGCACAGAATGTTGGGAGCACGGAATGCTGGGAGTTCTGTGCTGGGAGCACGGAATGCTGGGAGTTCTGTGCTGGGAGCATTCTGTGCTTTCGGGCAGTCTCTACAGTGCAAGACTGCATTGGTGGCAGAACGCAGAGCAGGACCAGCCCCTTAACACCATCCGGACCTTGACCAGTGTACACGGGCTTTTACACTGATCTCAAATATTTTGCTCTAGGTATCTGTTTTGGGGTGGCTAAGGCTCCCTAAGCCTCCATTATTCTCCTTCAATGTATTTAAGCTATTTGCTACACTGACAGCTTAATTAGCATACATTAACATAAGCTGCCACACACAGAGAGATCACCATATAGAAATAATGGTATCTATCTGTATCTGTTGTCCTTTTGGCAATGATACTTAGGTAGCTTTGAATGAAGATTTCAATATACAGATGTCAAGTCAAGTCTGCATAAACTTAAATTCAAGGTGACAAATCCACAGATGTATTAAACTCACAATGATCCAATCATGCAAAATCAGCATGGTGATCCCATAAGCATCAGTGCAGGCTCTTCATGTTGCAAATATTCTTCAATCATCTGCATTCAGAGGAAGGTTTTAGCATACTACTTTTGGTGTCCACTTGCAAGATGATAGGTTAATCAGACCTTCTTCCCACACCATGGACTTACACACCCTATATCAATATCGAGAACATTACTATAACATTGCAGCTATACAGTGTATGCTGAAGCTGTCATGGTCACCCAGAAATATAAATTGAGCCTTCACTGTTCTATTGGTTGTTTCTGTTGTGTCTATAATAATCATAATTTATTTTCTTGTATGCATTAATTTGAAAGCAAAAAGCATCAGTTGCCTTTAAAGGAGCAGTACATTTTTTTTTTTTTAAGAAAACCTATATTTTATAACACTCTTTCTGCTGAGTGAAACAAGGGAACTCCAACTACTGTCATTTGTTTTATTCAAAAGTTATAAAAGTTAAAATAATCAGGAAGTGGATTTACTCTGTGTTTACTAACTGACAGTTCTAACTGAAAGGACGTGAAGTGGCAGTTTCTAGCACATTCCGTGGAGAACTGTATGTCACTGACTTTCCTTTCCATTAGAATGTAACAGAATGACTAATTGGAATTTGACCACTAGAGGGCACTGCTGATGTAAAAAAACACAGGTTTCAACTGTAATAACTCTGGAAATATGCATCTCTCACAGTGGGAGTACCCTTATATTAATCAACAGGAAACGCCCTATAATATATATTTTTTCATAAAAAGAGTTTACTGCTCCTTTAAGTTCCATGAGTAAATTTTTGGATCTTCTTTGGGAATATGCTGAGTAAGATTAGTTCATTTATATAAACAAGTCACATACTTGCCTTATTCTCTGATTTGCCGCAAGTATTTCAGTGTAATGCTTAGATATGACTTTTTAGCATCTTGACAGTTTCATGCATAATAGTCAAGTTTCTGAAGAACTCAGATTCATATTCTTCTCGAGCACTAACATGCTTATTGTGCAGCTTACTTATACCCTTAAGATGTCTGAGAAAATATCAGTGCACGGATAACAATGTCTGCATAGTGGCTACAATGCTGTTATCATAATAGATGACCAGTCTTTATTCTATAATTACATTGTGCAGCCTTCCCTCTCAGAAAAAACGTGTGTGACACTCAGAAACTCTGTAAATTATAGTACAATTTAAGTAATAGTTCAAAAACGTCTTACTGCTGGTTAAATACATAAAATGCTGATAAGAGACCCACAGAATATTGCAGGACTGTCTCCTGCTGAACCCAGGCTGGGCTGTGTCCTGCGGGATAGCTGGTGACAGACTGACTCCTGTGACCTCTGTGTCTGTTGAAGTCTCTGTGAGATGGAGTCTTGAAAGTTCGATTATTACTGACAGGTTTGTAAGTGAGAGGAAGCTGATCTCTCTGCAGAGAGCTGATAACTTGAGACAAGCTTTAACTGGGATACAGAGAGGCAGAAGCAGTGAAAAACAAATCTGGAAATACAGGGAGTGTAAAGTAAAGGTTGGGCAATGTACTGGGAGTTTGTGTTATGGATTCAGTCTGTTGGCTGGATGTAGCTGTTTCTATCAGGAGTGTCTGGCCTTACTAGCCCGTAGATTGAAAAATCAAATGAATATTATCATAAAACTAGCTTTATCCCATTTTATGATTTTATCCATTTTGTAGCCAGATGATTTTGATTAAAGTAAATTCCCTTAGTTAATTTTTTTACAGCAATCTTGCAATTCAAATTATATGACAAAGTGGTGTACAGAACATTAGATTTCAAGCTGTTAAATTGAAAGCATTCTTATAAAGCCGGCTTTGAAGTTTCAGAAATCAAAGCAGTTCATTGTTGTAGCTGTAATAAGGACAGTTTTTTATTAGAATAGCACAAGATTGACAACTCTGTTCAAAACAATTCTTATATAAAGCTCTCTCTGTTGTGTGCAAAATATTTTTTTATGGAAAGTATCTGTGAATCTCCTTTTATAACTCCCAGAAAATATGTACTTATGTAATTCTAGACACTTCAATGTTACATAATTGGGGAAACTATAAAGCGGGGAGGCGAAGGATGGGATGGACTTTAGAGTGTATGATGGGGGTACATGGGGGGGTATTGAGGTATAGTCTGGGAGGGGTCGTGGAATAGGCGGGGAATCAGTTATGGTAGATCTCTGAAGCTTCCTTTGAAAACCCTGTTATGTACTCTTTTGCAGTTGAACTGTATCCACACAATTAGGAGAACTGAGAAGCAATTCAGGACACACCAAGTTAATGCTAAGAACAGGAAACTATACTACTTTTCACTACTTCTCTATAAACAACCTACACATGCCATTCACTGTTTTTAGCAGGCCCTAAACTTTCAAAATATACCACTATATAAATATAGCTATATATATATATATATATATATATACATAAATATACAAAAGATGGGGCAGCACTCAATGTTCGTAGTCCTTTAGATCTCCTGGGTGCTCATCCAGATAAATGTTCATACACAGATTTGGTTGTAGGAAAGTACACACAGGAAGACTTATACACAAACAAAATTCAGGTGTTTATTACATCAATGGTTCAGCCATCTCCTGTGGCCTTTATCAAGGCCACCGGAGATGGCCAAAATGTTGATGTATTAAATCCCATGAATTTTCTTCGTGTATAAGTCTTCCTGTGTGTACTTTCCTACAACCAAATCTATATATATTTATATGGCAAACAATTGTTTTGCAGTATATTTTTTATTCCACACTAACTAAAAATTCTCAGTTGAAAGAAAAATGTAAAATTCTCTTTTTTCCATTTTGCACCACTCTATAGGCACGCAATAATAATATTTAATAAACAATGTAACCCTACATGCTATATCTTTTTTAAAAGTACACAAAATCTGACAGTTTTATTGCTTTCTTTATAGAACATATCTGCACTTAAATGTTTGTAATTAGTACAGAAAAGAAGAAAAGGCTTATCATTTGTAAAGACAACCCCTGCATCAAATAGGGATAAATTGCCTTACTACCTGGCCCGGTGTACACTAATGTTTCCACAAGATGATGGTATACAACATGTTTGTAGGAGATGAAGCTAATAGAAAAAAATATGCATCTTTTTACATTTCTATCACTTCAAAGGTATAGACATCTTTAAATACTGTGGCATATACTATATTCAGCTCCACTCCTAAGAGAAATAACACCCTATTGGTAAGAGAGGAAATACCATAGGGGTGCAAGAAGCACATAACTACCCCAGCCAAAATCTGTTTTATTTTCTTACATACTTAAAATATGTCTTCATATGACAAAATGTCTATAATAACTATAGATATGAATGAAAGGTATACAAGACTTACCATTTTGGAAAGAAGGCAACGCACTGCATCAAATGCGGGTCACTTGCCTTTCTAACTCTATGCCGGTGAGCACAAATGTTTTCAGAAGGTGTCATAACGAAAAAAATATTTAGCATTTCTACTGCTTCAAAGATACTAGGACCTTGGAAAACTATGGAATTTCCTAATATAGTCAGTATCTTTTGCAAGACTGAGAATGGTACCACATTTGTACTGTTTAACATAAAATGGGGGGGGGGCGATAGCCCTAAAGTACAACCATAATTGTTATTTTCTAATATTACCTTCCTGCTCTAAAAATAATCATAACAATTGCAGTCATGGACAAAGCATACTGTTTTGCAAAGTAGACAAACGGACACATGAAGTGATGGGTTACTTGCCTTTCTACTTCTAGGTTAGTGTGCACAATTGCTCCAGGAGGTGGCTATATATGAAAATATGGCTTTTTACATGTTCCCCACTTTAAAGATACTGATATTTTTGAAAACTATGGAATTCTCTATTATACTCATAACATTCTACCAGCCTCAGAAAAAGTGGAACTGATATATGTTATGGGTGCCAGGGCCTAAAACCATGCTTATCCCAATATTTTTTCTTTTTTTAATTTTTCAAATATGAATACATATGTGCTACTGATCGTAATGTACCCTTGTCTGAGAGAGTGGTCTTTCCTTTTTCCGATGTAATTTATACATGTACTGTAATTTATATATGTATGCATGTATACTAACTAAATATATAATATATATATTGGCCTTCATACTCTGCAACATTCATAAAAACAGGCTGTATTGTGTCCAAGTACCAAACTACTAAAATATGTTTTCCCATTTGGTGCTATGAAACTGTAGTCAGACCTATAGCCCAAGCTAGCCTATGGATTCTCACCAAAACGGTAAGGGAGAAGGGACCAAATGAGTATTTTGTGCTAATTTATTTTATATAAATCAAGGAAATCTAATCAATAGAACCACATATATTAGCTTTTAAAGTTAAATAAATAAAAAAGAACACGAAAATTTATGTCTATAATGTAATCGGTGCATATTTTCAGTAGACGGCTCACAGTGAAACAATAATCACACTAGATGTAGAATGGGTTTTAATCAATAGATGACATTACAGGGCAACAAATGAGATTTGATGAAGTACAAAATGTCATGATAAATCTAACCATCGGTAAATGATGGAACACATAGATAAGGCTATTATAAACCCAGGACATGTACTCAATTATACATAAAATGAAATGATTTGGGTAAAAAACAGAAGTTCAATGGCAAAAAAAAAACTTGTTAAACCAACATTTAAGTTCTCGGTTCATCATATAGAAGCCATGAAATACAAGTAAAATTATTTAAAGAGATAGTAATACTTAAAAATGTAAAAAAATATATGTTGTAGGGTTTATCCCCCTGGGTAAAACAACGGTACTTCCACTGCTGAGATATTTTATTAAAAATTATAACAGCTCCAACTTGAATTTTTTAGCTGCAATATCACAGTGGCCTGAAAATTTACAGTGGCACTGTTGCTACACCATCCTATGGACTGCTCTGGTCCGTAGTCAATAAATCTCCATAGGATGGTGTAGCAACAGTGCCACTGTAAATTTTCAGGCTGCTGTGATATTGCACCTAAAAAATACAAGTTTAAGCTTTTATAATTTTTTAATAAAATATCTCTCAGCAGTGGGAGTACCCTTGTTTTACTCAGGGGATAAACCCTACAACATATATTTTTTTTTACATTTTAAGTATTACTATCCCTTTAACTTAACACCTCTCCCTCCTCTCTGCTTATAATGAATTTACCCACTATAACTAAACTAAAGCTATAAATCGTATACATGTTGATTTATGTGGCATTGTAACTCCTTGAATGGTAACGGGCTCTCCAACTCATCATGAGAACTGTGTTGGCAACCTCTCTAGCATTCAAGGGGTTAAAAGCCCCACTTAAATCATTAAGACATGTTTTTTGTCTTTTATGATACATTTGATTTACTCCAGAATTACTCCAGGGGGGAGATTCACTAAGTGGTGATAAAGTGGAGGTGACTTCTCCAGTTTATCACTTCTCCAATTTCTATGCTATTCTAAAGAGCCTATGCACTAAGATTTCTTCAACTTTAAAGCTCTTAGTGAATAGGCTGTTTAGAATAATATAGGAAATTGAGAAGTGATAGCACTGGAGAAGTCATCTCCATATTATCTCCACTTTATCACCTCTTTATCACCACTTAGTGAATCTCCCTCCAGTTCTTCTCAGTACATCAGCCTCATGTAATCATATTCAACACATTTTGCTTCTGTCCCTTCCGGAAACAGAGGATTGATAGGACATTTTCCTACAAAATGATGATTCAATAAATCTTGAAGGGTGTCTATTAGTGAGTGATAACTGCCATCCCCATTTGAATATATGTACAGATATAGGAGTAAATTCATATTTAAATTATCTTTAAGGTTTTCTGTATCATGGCAGTTGAACCATTGCTCCCGTACCCTCCACAAAATACCCCTGTCCCCTTTAAGTTTCTTAATTTTCATTTGCTGGGAACGTCATTGGGAAGGAGGGACAACCCCCCCCCTTTACCGTCTGTCCCTGTTAATTAGAAGTGCCCATATTGGGGAAATTAACTATGAAAAACTAAAAAATGATGAATTATGCCTTGTTTGAAAGTATAAATTAAAGGTTTAGTGTATATAAAATTTGTCATGTTTAATTGCGAGTTCAATTAAAATTCCGGATAATGATGATTTATACGGGTTTCTGTGCAATTTGATATTCATTAGCAGAGCCAGACACACGCCGATATTAGCTCATTTATTATGCTTCCTTTTGTTGAACTAAGCCTCGTGAAAGCAATCTGCTAAAACTTTGCTAAACTCATTGAGCTAAATGAATATTTGGCAGCTGTTGCTGTTATTGAGTTGGTCACCGTGCCTTCGTTTCACTCATTTAGGGCATAAATCATATCCAGGGAATGATAAACAGGAGCTGCTCATTACAGAACCATCTAGGGAGGTTATGGCTGACACTACACAGCTATTGCCTGACAGGCTTGGCCCAAGTCAACAGAGCATTAACCTGTTAATTACTCTAGTAAACACAATGCAGTGGTTTAATGCTTTTTTGGGGTACAATGTCATTAGAAAATCATGAGTTAATTTTCTAGGTACCTAAATTGCATTTTTATGTAACCCCTAAAGTTGTCTCCAATGCATTTCATTCAAAGGGTTAAGAAACATTGTGTAAATGAATTGCAATGTTACATATTTGGGAAAAGATTATTTTATTGAACCAATGGTGGATAAAACCACTGTTGGCTATATATTTTAGATTTCTGGAATGGTTTGTGTGTCTTACTTCAGGTGGTTGTCTAAAGCTATTGTGAGCAATTATTGCATTAGTAATATATTTTGCTACACTATGGAGCATAGTCCTAGGCTTAAAGTGTTAGTAATGTCCCTGAAAAAAATCTTTATAATTTTGTAGTGCTTAAAAAGTTAATCTATAGGCAACACATCCTATCTCTCAAACTGCTATGGTTTGAGAGATATTAATATTCAAAGTTCCCCCCTCCCTCCCCTTTCCCTGATGTCAGCGCTGTGCTGACTTCAGGGGAATCCTGTCCGGGGACCAATTGGTGGCTCTGCAGGAGAGCCGCAATCACGTTATTTAAAACAAATTACTTCATAGGAAAGCTGCAAGCACACTTTGTAGACCATTCCAATGAAGTAATTAGTTTTAAATAATGCGATTGCGGCTCTGCTGAAGAGCCTCCTTGTGTCAGCCGACACGGATCTCCTGCTTCAGCTTTACAGCAGACAGCAGGAGAAGGGAAACATTAGTGGAGGATATCTCTCAAATCACAGTGGTTTGAGAGATAGGATTTGTTGCATATAGTTGAATTTTTTTAATATGCAGTACCTTGGGATATTCACATCACAGACACCCACCCCATGTAATAATTCTGTATGTGAAAAACATATCTACTGTGGTTATTCAGAGTAGACAATATACTGTATTAATTAATTGTAATTCATTGCCATTATCTCAATTTCAAGGTCATGTATTTGTGCCAGGATTATGAAACTGTAAGTAATGCCGGTCGGCTCAAAAGGGACTGACAGCGCAGGCGCACGGACGTCACTGGGACGAGATGTCCGTGCTTCCTGTTCCAGCGACAGTCAGAGAAAGGACGAAATCTTCAGAACCGGGAATATTTCTGGCGACTAGCGCTACTAAGCAGCTAGTCGCCAGATGCAGAATCAATACAGGTTAGGTTTTTGCGGGGTGGTAGTTCCCCTTTAAATAGATAAAGGGTATTGATCATGTTTTGCTAAGTTTGCTCATTTTACATCACAGGATCAGAGAAGGAGCATTGGGGCGTTCTTGTCATATCCCTGTTTTGCTACATTCTTATCCACCTGGACTCACAGCGCAACCCAAATTTGCTCCCAATGGAGCAGGCCTGCCGAGTGGGCAGTAGCCCTTTAAGCTGGTCAGGTGCTGACCTTGTTTTGCAGTTACGATAAGCTTATAAATAATATTCAATAATAAAGAGAGCTTTTATTTGTATATGCAGTATTCCATTATGCTTGTGTGCCAATACTAAAGGAAATTTCTGTAGTTCAGAAATGTATTTTTTAAGACAGGATTTGCAAAAGAATTTGCAAAAATAACGGTGTTAGTGAAATGGAAATTTAGCCATTGATTTAAGTGGCTCTTAAATTGTTTATTAAAAGCACTTGCTTAGGAATACAACAGTCAATTACATTTATTATCTTTCACCGTTGAAGTCTGTTGTAGTCTGAGCTGGGGCATATTACTACCCTTAGGGTTTTATGGCTATGGCTATGTCTAATCTTGTTCAGACTAGTGAGGTCTATTATTTATTGTGTGGTGGTGAAAACTAAATGCATACCTAGAATGATGCACAGGAAACAGAGGTAACTGCACATACTAAGCAAAAATATATGAATATACTTGTACCTGACTGTTATATGAAGGATTCCTTAGTATGTGCTCATAATGTTCTTTTGAGCCTCAGTTTTCAAGTTATTGTTGCTGATTTGACTTCTACAGTGGTGTTTAACCCTTTGAGTGCCAGGGAAGTATCCAACTCACTGCAGCGCAATGCAAAGCATCGCATTAACCATATCTCTGGCACTCACATTGTTAAAGTCTTTCACAGAGTGCTGATTTTTCTGTAGGTCCCTCTTCTAAGCAGTACTGTCCCTTTAATGCTTGGTTTATTCTTCTCGTGGGATATTCCTGCCCCTAGAGGAGGATTGCTGTTCTTGAAAGAGAATGATTGTGGCGGGGCTGCCTAGATGTAGGCCAGGCTGAAATGCACCAAAGTTATTAAATAGAAAAGGTAATTCCTCCTCAAACTTGAATGGTCCTTATTCATTTCCTTAGATTACCATCAAATTTATGTCTCCAGCACAAGCTGCATTATTGAGTTTCACAGATAGATTCCTTTTGCTTTCATTGTCATCGTCAGTAGAATGACATTCTCATACGTGTCTCTGCTAATGCCTCAAAATTACTTCATCTGCAAATGTAACAATTGAGCAGATCATTTTAATAAGATTCGCTCTGACTTCAGACTCAGCCGTCTCCCGTTCTTTTATAGAATGCAAATTGTAACCTGTTTTTAAAGCCACGCCATGCAGTGAACTTTAATGGGATTTGACAACATCATATTAGGCACAACAACTACGCATAATGTACCGAAAAATTGGACGTGAAATTGGGAACATAGCAGAGAACAAAGTAAATTTACATGGTTTGGTGGTTTGAATGTCTGATATCATATTCTCTCATGCAAGCCCCATAAAAAAGCAAGGGGATTTAAGAATGGATATCTGCAGAAAGTGCTTTTAAAGGGAGAGTTGATGGATAGCTTGTCAGAAAAAATAATTGCATTGGATTGGAAAGTGGGTATGAGTGCTGAGGGGGGAGAGGGAGAGTGGGGAGAGGTTGATGGGGAATGACAATAGTCTGTCAAGACACAGTGGCTGCCCGGAGAAGTGTGAAGCCAGAGCGTTGCGGTGGCAAAGGAGAGCAGGCTGTCAGAGCGGGAAAGTGGCTTTAATACCTTGAAAAGCAAAGAAATCCGCCTGTCAGCCTTGCTCAGCGACGCTGAAAGAGGGAGAGAACATGGCATAAAGTTAGAGCCATTAAATGGGCAAAAAAGAGGGGGAGAGAAGAGGGGAATAGATGGGAGGGAGAGAAAAAGAAATGGTAAAAGCCAACAGCATTTGTCTGTTATGTGTATCTGGGCTGGAAAGTGTTTGCATATGAGATTCTTTTATTTGTATTAGTGTTTGGCAAAGAAACTTAAGGTAAGATTGTCACCTAATATTGTTTTTTCAGTCAGCAAGACAGTATAGTTTGGACTTGGCATCAGCAGTTCATAATTCTACAATAGGCTGACTAGTATTTTTGCAGCAAAGTTAGCAACCCTAAACTCAAATGAAGGCCTATGTGGGAAAGGAAGCACACACAATGTATTTCTATTGAAGAAAGAAATGAATGAATATGTTTATTTATGTAGCACCACAAGTATACACAGTACTTTACAATATAAGGGTTTAGACAACACAGGGTTACAAGTGCCTTGCAAAGTGAAACACTGGAAGTGAGGTCCATACCCGAAAGCTTACAGTCTAAAGTGGTAAAGGGAAATATACGAGAGCTGAATAAAGTGCTAGAGTTCTGGTTGTTCTGGTTAGGATAGGGTACGTAAATAAAGTAAATCATTTATAAAGAGCCTAAGTTGTACAAAGTCAGTGCCTTCTAGCATGTTTAAGTTTTGTTAAGGAGGTGTAGTTTCAGTCATGACTTGAAGACCATATGAGAGGTGCAGTGGTGCAGGATTGGAGGAAGAACATTCCATAGATAAGGAACAATGAGAGAAAAAGTTTTGATACGCGAGAGGTCTGTAGACACAAAAGGAGCTGAGAGAAGACTGTGATTGACTGATCGTAAGTGGCGGGATGAGGTATATTGGGAGATCGGAGTGGAAATGTAGGAAGGGGTGGAGGAGGGAAGGGTCTTGAATAAGAGATGCTATTTTTTTAAGACATCTGGAGTTTGATAGACAGCCATTGGAGAGATTTGATTAGGAGGGGAGCAAGAACAAACCTAGGTGACAACAGAGTAATTCATCCTGCAACATTCTGTATGGGTTGAAGAGGATGGAGTTGGGAGGCAGTAAGGCCAGAGAGAAGAAGGTTACACTAGTCCATGCGGGAGTAGATGAGTACTTGAGTAAGAATTTTAGCTGTGGAAGAGCAGAGGAAGGGATGGATTTTAGCTATGGTATGCAAAAGAAAGTGGCAAGATTTGGCTGCTCTAGGAATGTAGTGGCACTGTAACCCTGTAGTAGGCATCTTTCAAAAACAGACAGTAGTTGAGAGATATTGCATTTTGTTTCAAGGGAGCAGATCAAATTAGGATAGATTTGCTGTCTATTGGAATGATGCCATCATTTGAGATAAAGATTGATTACTTTTTTTAGTGACATAAGATATGTGATCCAAACCAACTCTTCTACTATTATGGACTCCATATGTTTGTTTTCTGACATGTAAGTTAAGATAATTGGTTGACTTGTATCATTGTTTATTCATTTGAATTACTTTATACAGTATATTTGAGAAATTCAGGAATACAAGGGAAATTCGTCTGATGGTTGAATTTGTACAACCTCCATGGATCACAATAATTAGGAGGCAGTATAGCAATAGTGGATGAGAGAACATAGGTGTTAGTGGGCCAGGAGTAGACTGCGTTTAGTATGAGAGAAAGGAGACTCCATTGTGTGAAAGGAAGCATAGCATTCTGTTGAGATGAGGGAAAAAGCATGCAAGATCTAAAACAATTTACCAATCTGTTTGTCTTGTCACATTGTGAAACTACATCTTATTATGAATGAAAGTGATAGCTTGCTTTTAGCACGCTCTGCGTGTTTCTCATCCACCATCAAGCCCAACAAATAAGCCGATTTATATTATTTTTGCTATTAGGCTGTGTGAATGAGAGAAATAACACTTTAGAGCAGCTTACCAGTAGATGTCTTATTCTGATGAGGACTTAAAGCGGAACTTTCATAGCATACTAAGTCGCCATGCATTCATTAAAAGCATGGCGACTAGCTGGGAAATAGATGCCTGATCTTTAAAAAATAGCACAGTGTAAAGTAATCCTTTCTGTTTGGGGACTAAACGGCAGGTTAGTGTGGTCTGTGCACCTATGCTGTCAGTCCCTACTGGTAACCATATGGTGCACTGTAGTGCTACTCAATGGAGACCGGGACTGACAGCGCAGGCATGCAGACAAGATGTCTGCACTGTAGCCTGAGTTCCAGTCTCTAAACGGGAAGGATTACTTTATGCTGTGCTATTTTTTAGACTTTAGAGGGATCATACTCGCCTCCGTGTCTTTAATAAAATTCTGACTTTCCTTCACTATGTTAGGAAAATCCGTGAATTTTATGGCAAGACCCAGGGGCTCATATTATGCAAGTTTAAAGCTGTAGAATAACATTATTGGATGCATGATCAATTGGTTTAAAATAAAATGTTTTGAAAGTGGATTAATTGGACCAATCTTCCGCTTTGAGGATATCCTCAAGCCTACCACCAGATAAGAAGGATTTGCAGGCCATAGCTCCCCAAGAAGAGTGGGCTCCAAATCATTCAGTATTAATATCTGTGGCAAGCATAACCCATCGAACCCACCTATCTAACGTAGGTGATGATACAGGTGAGTGAGATTTTACAAAGGAGATTAACAATTGATGAGAATCAGACCTAAGATTAGAGGTAAAATTTTCATAAGTTTTTAAACAAAGAACCACACATAATTGGGGTTTCTGAGGGAAAATAGGGTAGAAGATTTCTTTGGTGGAAGATTTAGTTCTCCTAGAGATCATGAATCGTACCCCGTCCTGTTCGTAAGATCTGTTGTTTATATCTAAGGCGCGAGCGTCAGAAACTATACGAAATGAGATGAGACAAAGAAGCATTGTCAACTTCGCAGAGAGTTATTTTAGTGATAGAGCTTCATTAGGAGGCCAAGATTCAAATAAGAGAAGAACCAAATTAATATCCCAGAGAACGGAATATTTAGGTATCGGACGTCTGGAAAGTTTTATCCCTTTCATCAGTTTACATACCAAAGGGTGTTGTCCTGTTGGAGGGCCCTCGATATACTCATGAGCCGCCTAAATAGAGGATCTATAACAGTTAATGGTTCTGAATGCTTTACCTAGTTGAAAACATTCGGGTAAGAAGTTAACAATGGAGCTTAAAGGGATCTAGATTCCGTTCCAGGCACCAATGTATCCAGACCTTCCAACAGGATTCGTAGCATAGTTTGGTACCTGGTGACCAAGTTTCAGAGATACGGAATCAAGCCGATTCCAAAAGGTTGTCGATAACCTGACAACTCCCGAGATTTGACAAGCAATGAGATGAAATTGCTTCTGAAGAAGTAAGTTGTGTGAGTTCCCTGTGGGATCCCGAAGTAAGTGAGGATGCGGGGTTAAGTAATGAGGGAAGTCTATGGACATCTCAAGAAGTGGAGGGAACCATGGTTGAGATGTCCAGAAGGGAGTGATCAGGACCAGAGTTACTTCTTGTTTCCTGACTTGAAGGATGACTCTGGAGATCATGTTGAAGGGCCAAGTCTGAAGGAAGACTAGAACCTCCATATCCCGTCTCCAGCTGAAGAAATTTGGCAATCGTGTGTTCAGTCTGGATGTGAAAAGGTCTAGGGTTAAGGGGCCCCAAATTGATTCCAGTTTTCTGAAAGTCAGCATGTGGAGTGTCCAATCGCTGAAGTCTGTGAGGTACCTGGAGTTCCAATCCGCAATGGTGTTGGACAGACCAGAGAGATATTCTGCTTTGACTGAGATGTTCCTTTCCAGGCAGAAGTGCCAAAACTCTTTGGCCAGGATAGCTAACATTTTGTATTTCGTCCCTCCTAGATGGTTGATGTATCAAACCGCCGATACATTGTCCATCTTCAGTAGAATGCAGCAGTTCAACAAATCTTTTGTGAAGCTCTTTAATGCGAACGAGCCTGCTAGCAATTCCAAGCAGTTGATATGCAGATCCTTTTCCAAAAGGGACCATTTTCCCCCAGTGGTGATTTGTCTGCAAAGGGCTCCCCAACCTAGAATGCTTGTGTTGGATTCAATGATTATCTCTGGGGACATGCTGAAGATCGATTTCCCATTCCATGCCTCATGTGATCTAGCCACCAGAGTAGTTCTTCTCGAGCATCTACCGATAAGGGAATTCTCTCTGAGTAACCTAGGCCTTTGCGTAGATGTAGGATGTTTAATCTCTGAAGGGCCCGGTAATGAAGCAGTGCAGGGAATATTGCCTGTATTGAGGCTGATAAAAGTCCTACTATCCTCTCTATCATTCTTAAAGAAATTGTGTCGGTCTTTAGAATGGATTTGATCTCTCGACAAATATTCTTCAATTTGTTGCGAGGAAGGGGTAGAGAGGAGTTTGCGGAATCCACAGTGAATCCAAGGAATTCGATGACATAGGTCGGATGAGTCACTGATTTTTTCCAGTTGATAAGAAATTCTAGATTGGAAAGAGTCTGAATTGTTAATTGGAGATGGGCCTTGAGAGTCTCCAGTTCTCGTGACATTATCAGTATATAGTCAATATAAATAATCATGAGAATACCTCTGCTCCTCAAGAAAGAAACCACAGGTTTCATGATTTTGGTGATGCACCAAGGAGCCGACGACAGTCCGAAGGGGAGACACGTGAATTGTCAAGTTCATCCCTTCCAAATGAATTAAAGGTTAGGTACACATCCTTTAGATCCAATTTGACCATCCAATTTAATTGTATTAGAAGATCTCTGAGGCAATGAATGCCTTCCATCTTGAAATGCCTGTATAAAACGAAGGCATTTAAGTTTCTCAGATTTATAACCGGGAGTCTTTTTTGTGTACCAAGAAGATATTGCTGATGAATCCTGGTTCTGCCAGAGGGGCCTGCGTAATGGCTCCTTTTTTCTGGAGCTCCAAGATTTCTAAATCCACCAAATGAAAATCCTCTTTTGAGAAATGGATAGAAGGAGGTAAAATCGTAAAATTCTATGTGATAACCTCGAATTGTCTGAAGAACCCATTGATCTGAGTTATTAGAGACCAAGCATGGGAAAAATAGGTAAGTCTGCCACCCACTCTTTCCTCGGGGAAAAGGGAGAAGGTACTTACCTGAGAAAGGTCTGGAATATGAAGGTCCTCAAAAGTTCTTCCCTCTCCAGACTCTGTCTCATGTGGGTTAGAAAGGGGTAGTGGTTCTATGTTCTTGAGAGAAAGGACCTCTCGTAAATTGGTCTGGATCTTGTGAATTCCTAAATTGGGTTTTAACCCTTTGAGTGCCAGAGTGATACAGAATGCAGATACAGATGGCTACCGCACCTGAAACAGGAGTACTCGAAACGGATGAAAGATGAAGTAAAACACTCCGTAAACTAGCGAGAACGTGATAGTAAGGTACAATACAATAGTAAATGGAAAATAAGGCAAGAATTATAAGAGAAGTGACATAATGAATATAAGGATAAGCATCGCAAAGGGGACACCCCACTGGGGAAACGAGTGAAAGTCTGAATACAACGAGTAAGGATAGAACAAAAGGAATACACATTATTAAAATAGGGAGATTAGCAGTGACGTACAGAAAGGGTTAAGGAGTAATCCGATTAAGTTAGGAGTGGACAACAGTCAAGGAACAGAAAGGGTTAAGTTGTAACCACAGAAAATTAGGAGTGGACAAAGCCATATAGGGTAATGACATGGAAGATGAAATACACCTATAAATTCCACACAAAGGGAACAAATATAATGATATAATGGTATCAATAAGTAAGTAGTGTTAGGACTGGAAAATAAAGGGAAACAATTATCCAGTAAATGTACTAAATGTCATATAAATCAATATACATAAGGCAAGAGAAATGTCATAGGTACTTATCTGCCACTAAGCAGCAAAGAAAGAGGAAGTTATTCAACACATGAATACTGATATACACCTGGAGACTAATGTGATTGGTTACCTATATGTAAGGGTGGGGTTACCTGTTCATCAAGTTTGTTTTACTTTTAAAGTTTGTCAGAACTTTACTGCTAAGACGTAAAGAGAGATGATTGCATAATATAAGCCTCTGGGTCTTGCCATAAAATTGGAGCTGCTTTTATCATGAAACATTACTATCCCTTTAAGATGAAGTAAGTGTTCTTGTAAACAAAGAAAAATGTATTCTTGTAAAAGGGTGATTGACACATGGAAGATAAAGGAAACAATAATAAGTAAACCGTAACAATAAACACATTAATACATTATGTAACCTTTTGCCAACAAGCATGTAATAGAATAATTGAGAATAAAATCTATATTCACTTATGTAACCTTTCTGTTATATTAAAATACTTAACAAAATGTGTAGCCAAGTAGTTATTAGCTATCAGACAGCTATTGGGATTAATATTGTAAGTATTGAAAGTAATAGATTAGGTTCACAAGAGAAGAGAAGACATTGTATTATGAACTCTCAATAATCAGTATAAAACATGTTGTTATATTAAAGCAGTGATTCTCAACCACTGTGCCGTGGTTCTATGGTCTGCTTTGAACACCACATTGGATGCCCCACTTTTTCTGTGAAGACTATGAGAAAATGTTAGAATTGAGTTTCTAATGTTTATTCATAGAAATTATTATGCACATTACATTAGGAATATAGTTTGAATAGGGCAAGCTTAGTCCCATATAAAGATAAAGCATAGTAATGTTATGGTACTTTTGTGGATATTACTGGTATAATATAAAATGTATCCACATATATGCACGCACGCACGCACACACACACACACACATTTATACATACACTTGCATATATACATTCATATATATATATATATATATATATATATATATATATATATATATATATATAAATAAATACATATATACACACACATGTACACGTAGATATACATACATACATACATTTGTATCAATTAATCATATGCCATTTAAGTACAGTTGTTATGGGAAATAATGTAAGCTGGGGTAGGGGACTTTTGTTTTAAATGACCTTATCAATTAGCATAGCTATCGTAATACCCCATCAACTAGTTCAGGACTGTCCAAGATCAGTCCTCAAGGGTCACAAGCAGGCCAGGATGTAAGGATTTCCCTGATTAAGTACAGATGAGTTAATCAGTGACTTATCCATTGTGACTGACTCACCTGAACTTAATCAGGGAAATCCTTACAAAATATCCTATACATGTTTTTCCTATACCAAGAGCTATTAAACTGTCTGGGCTAAATCATTAATCTGCTGAAATTCATCTAAGCCAATATATGGCAGACTATCACATTGCACTGAAAATAAACAATAAATATGTACCTAAATAATGTGATACAGTTTACCGATCCCATGGAAAGTTGGAAGCTCTTTCTTGGTTTTTTGGATGCAAAGTTCTTGCTGGCAGGTAGATCTGTTTTGGGTTTTGTAATTGATGTTGCCTGTATGTAAGGTATGAGATTGAAAATAAAACCTGAAGTACTCCCAATTTAGAAGAAGAAGCTGGTTAGACAATTAGACAGTCCCTAATGCCACCTTTCTTATACTGCTAACCTCCATCCCCTTTTACACCTAATCTACTTTTACTTGACGCTCTAGTTTCTTGCCGCCCCAGAAGAAGGGCATCCCACCTCTATTGTCCAATGGGATATCTTTCCCTCTCAATCAGAGAGGAAGAAGAAGGTCGTGGGCGTAGCTCCTTATGATGGCCTCTGGTTCACATCTCAATCTCTGGACATTATTTTTTGATTCATGAAGCAAGTCACTGGGACAAAACAGAGTCCATAAGAAAGTCCCAGCTGAATTGTAACAAATTGCTTTCAGTTTTGTTGGAATGTTCACTGCCTATTCATAAAATGGTGTTAAATGCCAATTATTATGTTTTTCTAATTCTGCTCCTGTGGAAGCAGAATTAATAAGAAGTCTGTGTCTGTGCTGTGCAGCCCAAAACATCTTCCATCATCTGAGTGTGGGGTTATACATCCCACCCTGCTACCCGCCAGGAGGTCAGTTATATATTATACAGCTCTCAGCCACAAACTTAGCAGGCTGTGTGTTCAGCTTCCATAGGCACTCTGTATCTGGATTTCAAGCCTAAAGTTCTATGGGAACTTTTGTTACATACCAACATGACTGAACTGCTATATGCAGTTATGTAGGTCGGTCTTTTCTAGCAAGAACAATGAGTGAGCGTCTTTTTAACCCCTTATTCTGCTCTCCTGGTGATGTTCCGGGGCTCATATTGCAGCCCTGGCTTCAATGGGAGGTCTGTATCCCAGGAGATTTGCTGATAGGGCAGTATACACTTGATAATTGGCACATGAGGCTTCAAATCTTGCCCTGCCTTGGAGGTATTCATTAATTTTTTTGTGCTGGACTTCCATGCCCAGTTAACATAAACAATATTGATAAGTGTCTCAGAGTGATAGAGCAGTATTCTCTGTAAATTGCCAGAAATAAAACTGCAGACCTTACTAACAAAAGAGGGTTGTGCAGTAATCTCTATTATTTAACTGTCTTAATTGGTGTCACTCATAAGCTTGCATATAATTCACTTAAGACGAACTGTAGGACAGTCTACCATATATTAGAAAAACAAATTTAGAATTTGATTATAGGAATCTAGAATTAAATGAGTATATTGTATATATTTTACAGGTCTTAAGCCTGGATTCCATTGTAGTTGATTATTTTAAAATAAATGTTCCTTAGACTGCAATGGGAGTCTTTTATCTAAAACTATTGACTGCGTTTATCAACTGCTTTGGAATCTAGGCCTTAGTTTGGAGTACACAGAAAAGTAACATTTCTTGAGATTAGAGCAAACCTCTCATGTTTTTCAGAAAGACTGATGTCTTATCCCTGTTTGCAGATGTTACTGCACTGTTACTGTTGAGATACTTATCAAGGCTGCCTGTGCTAATGGAATCTGGTACTCCTGTAAAAAGCTTGGATATATAGTTCTACAGGGCATATTTAAGACTAGATTTTTGAAACTTGCGACAAATACAACATTTTTGCAAATGCAAGCTAGTAGTAAAGTGCATTAAAGTGCATCTATGCCCATTAAGTGATAGTGCTCCTTTAAAATTAAGATTAATTAATTAATCAATTGATCAAAGATAGGTTTGGTTCTAAACTGGAGAAACAGAAGAAAGGAGAAACAAAGGGGGTCCCTTTGTGTAATAACACAGATTTCACTTTGGAACCACTATCAAAATCACCTCTAGGACAGATACTCATAAAATAAGTAGTACTCAGCAGAGTATGTGGGGCACATTCCATGGATTAAATGTAGTGTATTACTCCAACAAAGGCATCAGGGCAGTACCTCTCACAAACTCGCTCTCCATCAGAGGCATAATATAAAGAAGGTGTCCAATGGTATAATAACATTTTGCCACACTATATATAATACACAGGTAAGTAATGCACCCACATTAATTCATTTGTCTTCAAGTTTCATCTTTATGCTGATGATACCCAAATTTACATGTCACCTCATATCCAGTTACAAATTTCAGACTGCCTCTTGGCCATATCCTCCTGGATGTCTCACCGTCAGCTGAAGACAAACGTGTCCAAAACTGATCTTCTCATTTTCCCTCCAAGACCTTGCCTAACGCCTAGCTTCACCATTATAGTTGATGGAATTGACATTGATCCAGTCAGTTCAGCACGCTGCCTTGGGGCCATATTTGATTCCTTCCTTTCTTCTCCCCTCACATTGACTCCACGTCTAGAACATCTCACTTCTTTCTCCTCAACAATGGTAAAATCCTCTTGTTCCTCTCCCAACATACAACTAAAACTCTTATACATTCCCTCATTCTGTACCACTTAGGCTATTCCAATATCCTACTAACTGGCCTCCCTGCTACCCATATTTCACCTATGCAATCTGTTTTAAACTTGGCTGCACAAATCACCACACTCCTAAAAACTGAACCTGCTCACATAATTCTTAAACATCTGTCATGGCACCCAGATCTCAGGGTCTCAGAATGAAGGGCCAGATTCTCAGGTTCTGCTTGTGAGGGGTGAGAATAGGGTGAGAATAGGGTGAGAATATCTATATTGCTGTATTTCCTACCAGAAAGGCTGAGGGAGAGGTTCTGCTTGTGTTGTATGCTCAAGTTGTGGTATCGCAAAGTTATAGCAAGTTATATTCAAGACTTTGAGTGCATGGAGTACAAAAAACAGGCAAATATTGGGTATAGTCTACATTTTGGTGATTGCTGAAGGTTAATGTTTTAAAGATCTCAGGAAACATTCACAGGGGTGCATATATTCAGGACTTTTTACAAATGCACATGCACACACGTATTAATGTACACACACAAACACACACACACAAGTACTTAATTTTTTTTCCTGCAAAATTGTGTGTAAGTTACATTTGTATACTCTACACAGCTGTGTATTATACACAAGATTTTATGGTATAGTTTTATTGATTTAAAGGGATAGTATTACTTCAAAATTACTGTCCCTCATATTGTAGCCCTTAATAAACTGAGTTAAATGACACCAGTGGCATCTCTTAAACCTTTATGGTTTAAGAGATAGTCGCTTTCAAAGTTTCCTCTCCCCTGCTGTCAGCGTTCTGCTGCCAGCAGGGGAATCCGGTCCTGGGACAGGCGGAGGCTCTTAAACAGAGCCGATATCTTGTTATGGAAGGAAAAATGATTAATTGAAACAGTCTTCTACGTGTGTTTGGTTACCAAGCACACGTAGAAGACTGTTTAAATTAATCATTTTTCCTTCCATAACGAGATATCGGCTCTGCTGAAGAGCCTCTGCTTGATTCAGAGACCGGATTCTCCTGCTGGCAGCAGAACGCTGACAGCAGGGGAGAGGAAACTTTGAAAGCGGCTATCTCTTAAACCATAAAGGTTTTAGAGATGCCGCTGGTGTCATTTAACTCAGTTTATTAAGGGCTACAATATGAGGGACAGTAATTTTGAAGTAATACTATCCCTTTAAATGTGTGTTATGTAATAGTGTTATAATATTTACAAACATATATACATAAAAAGTAAATCAAAGTACACTAAAATGTAGAAATCAGATAAAATTGTAATATTTTTTGGGTGTCTGTCAATTTCTCTCCCTCATAGCTAATGTCACTAGCTGGATAATATCAGCTTTATCTTTCTCAATATAAGATATAATAGATATATAGACTCCTAGATTGTATTGGCTGTCTCTCAGTTCTCCTTCTCTTGGACACGTGGTGACATCAAACAATGGCAACAGTTATGTATGTGCTTGACAGTTATGACGTCAAGAGACATGCCAGAGCACGCCACTTTGCACTGGATATGAACTGGGTATAAACAGGAACACCCTAGATTTCTAGTTATATGGACACGTTAGTCAGTCAAGTGTTCAATGTACTTCTAAAGACACACAAATTCACCATTTTTTACCAGTAAAGCAATATCTAGTAGTCTTCAAGTTATGGGTTCATTATGCATGTAATCGTGTTATCAGGTGGATCAACCTTATTATATAATAGGCACACACTTGAGATTATCTACATACAGATTATACCTGGAGCCTTGCCTCTCTAGTTTTTTATCATGTTCTTGTCTGATTCAACACAAGGGGCACAGAACATTCAGGTGACACCAAAAGTCTATATTATGGGTATGCAATCCCATTCCCTACTAGAACCATAAATCATGGAAGCTTATGAATTAGCATTGAGTCCAGAAAAATGTAATAGAAGTGGCATTGTGTTCTTTCTCTAGATACCATAATGAAGTAGGACAAGAATGTATGTTGCTTGGTGGAGCATTGAGTGCAGCATTTATATATTGGAATAGTGTGGGAATTGAATACAATAGAAATTGCCACCTCCAAAGCCTAGTGAGGAACAATTAAGCCCATAAATTTATAGACACATGCCATGCTATGATTTATTACCACCAGGCCAGTGTGGTCACCCTAAATGCCGGTGAAAACCAACGCTCAACAATATCTACAAGAATGGAACATATGGGGATTGTTAAGTATGGCCTGCTGGGACAACTACTCAGAGTTCAGCAAGCACAAGCTCATCCATAGGTTCCTTGCAGAGAGGAAGGAACAGGCTAAAGAGCCATCCTCAACCTCATCCTTCTCTACAGTTGCATCATCACACACATACACACAAGGGTAACCTGAGAGACAGAGAGGTCTTCATCCTGTGCACCCCTTTCAAAAAAATAAATAAATAATGACATGAGTGACATGTTTCTGTAAAAATAAATCTGTACTTCATTGAACTATTGTGTTGGTATTATCTCCAGATGTTTAACCCTTTGGGTGTCCAAAGCTTTGCAAAGAAATGTGCTGGCCTCCCTCTGGCACTCAGAGGGTTAGAGTGTATTTGGTTTTTAGTGTGCAGTACAGGTGTTGGCAAAACCTAGGTTTTCTGCTGTCTCCAAATTCACAAACTGATATAAAACATGCTGGTCACATGTATGAATAAAGTTACAAAACAATACATTGTAGGACTTTATCCACAAAACAAAATATGAGCAATTATGGAGGATAACAGCTACATAATAGGGAGAAGTAATATTTCAAATTAAATTATAGTGGACATATCAACTTGAATTTTCTCTACTTATTTGAAAACTTAATTCAAAGCTACTTATGTGTCATGTTAACCAAAATTCCAGCAGATGTATAACTGAGGATATATTCATTCTTTTATTTCTGGGAAAAGTGGAAATTTCCTACTGCTCATGGCTTAATTAGCATATGAAACATCACTGAAACCTTCATTAGCATATGATGTGACACTTCATTAGCATATGAAACATCACTGAAACCTTCATTGGCATATGATGTGACACTTCATTAATGTATGAAACATCACTGAAACCTTCATTGGCATGTGATGCAACAGTGAAACCTTCATTAGCATATGATGCAACACTGAAACCTTCATTACCATATGAAACCTTCATTGGCATGTGAAACATAACTGAAACCTCCATTAGAATGTGATGTGACACTTAATTAGCATATGAAACATCACTGAAACCTTCATTAGCATATGATGCACCACTTCATTAGCATATGAAACATCACTGAAACCTTCATTGGCATATGATGCGCCACTTCATTAGCATATGAAACATCACTGAAACCTTCATTAGCATATGATGCGCCACTTCATTAGCATATGAAACATCACTGAAACCTTCATTGGCATGTGATGCAACACTGAAACCTTCAGTACCATATGTAGTGTCGCTGAATACCTTCATTAGCATATGATGCAACACTGAAACCTTCATTAGCATATGATGGGGCACTGAAAATGCTTAATTAGCAAATAAAACATCACTGAAAATCTTAATTACCAAATGAAATGTTACTGGTACCCCATATGGTAATAAGCATGGATTTCCTTAACTGTACATGTTCCACTTTAAATGAGGTTTTTAACCTCTTCAGTGCTAGAGACATCTGCATTGCATTGCTTCACTATGAGCTAAAGACCACTCTAGCTTTCAAGAAGTTAAAGTGTTAGTAATGTCCAAAAAATGTTTTTATAGATTTGTAGAGGGTAAAAAAAGAATCTCATTGCCACAAACCCCATCTCTCAAACCGCTATGGTTTGAGAGATATTCACAATCAAAGTTCCCCCCTTCCCTCCCTTTCTCCTGACATCAGCTTCTAGCTGACAGCAGGAGATCCCAGTCCGGGGACCAGCCGGGGGCTCTGCAGCAGAGCCGAAATCCCGTTATTAGAAAATAATTACTTAATTGGAAAGGTCTACAAAGTGTGGCTGGTTTGCAAGCGTACTTTGTAGACTGTACCCATGAAGTAGTTCTTTTCTAATAACGGGATTTCAGCTCTGCTGAAGAGCCTCATCGTGTCAGCCGACACGGATCTCCTTCTGTTAGCTTTACAGCTGACATCAAGAGAAGAAGGGGGAACTTGATTGTCAATATCTCTCAAACCATAGCGGTCTGAGAGATGGGGTTTGTGGCAATGCTATTTTTTTTAGCCTCTGCAAATGTATTAACCCCTTAACGACCCTTGATGGTCATAGTACGTCAAGGGTCGATCTGACTGAACGACCCATGACGTACTATGACTGTCATGAAGTTCTGGGCTCCCCCCGCGGTTGCACGCCGTTCGGGGAGTCCGGAACCGGAAAACTGAAAAAAAAATGCTCCGCGGACGTTCAGTCACAGCGCCGATACCCCGGTCGTTAAGGAGTTAAACTTTTTTTGGACATTACTAACACTTTAAAGCCCTATTTAGAGCAATGGGTGTTTGGAAAAATTGTATTGCTCCCCTACGGTGCAGTTGGTTTGCTCCACAATTGCTCATCTTTTCTTTTTTTGGATAAGGTCAATAGTATTTACATGAGAATACATGAACTATTCATGTTTATTTGGTGTATACATAAAGTGAGAACATACCGATTATATATATATATATATATATATATATATATATATATATATATATATTGTATTTGCACAGTGATGCATATTATTGTTTTGGCTCTCTACTCCACCACTTTGGATTTGAAATGAAAAAATAACTGAGGATAAAGTGCAGACTATCAACTCCATCTATAAACCATGAACTGCCACACTGCATTACCGGGTCGCTGGGGCAGAGGCCAATTCTCTGGATGTGGGGAGTTTATACTGAAACTCTGCCCACTTCTGCTCCTTCCCAGCCTGTTCAGCCTACTTCCTACTCACTTTTGTGTTGTGTGCATTAGGCTCTGCCCCAACTCATGGGTAAGCCTCACCCCTTTTTGACGCAGTTCGCGTCAATTACATCCCCCTTGCGGCATCAGAGAAGTCCCCTTCAGGGACTCTATTACAGAAAGTTCCCAGGAATAGGAATTATAGCCCCTTTTTACATAGTCACTCCATTGTAGGGGACCAAAAAGTAATCGGAACATTTGGCTGCTCAGTTGTTTCTTGGCCAGGTGAGTGTTGTTGCTTTGTTAGCTGATGCACAAGAGAGTTAACAAAAGGTTTAGCAATGATTCTAGATGTAACATTTGCATTTGAAGTCTGCTGCAAAGACCATGAGAAGCAAAGAAGTTTCAATGCGAGCAAAGCAGGCCATCATGAGGCTGAAAAATCGTAATAAATCAGACACTTAGCCAAAGCATGTATATTGAAAAAGGTTGCAGAATCAGCACTCCAGTGACTTTTCCAAGTTTATCAATTGCTATTTATTTAGAAAAAAATCAACATTTTTATCCTCACTGTGATCTTTATCAAGACAATCTTACAGTGCACACCACCCCTTAAATACCCTTCGTAACCCTATACAGGAGAAAAAAAAACACACCAAAAAAAGTTAACCCTTTAGGTGGCACTCAAAGGGTTAACAAAGAAAAACAAAATCTAAAAAAAGTCACACTACCACAGTAAATCCTTATCTATAAACTGAAACCAAATAGTGCATAAAACATCTAAAAGTAATGTGAACCGTCACTATATGCAGTGTCCGCTCTGTATTTACATATGGCCAACACGGAGTCTATTTGACACCCCACCAGCATGCATATACAAATGTAACTTGCTCATTGAGAAATTTCAGGTGTGTCACATTTGCATATATTTTCTGGTGGGGTGTTATAAGACAGAGATATATTTTGGGACACCTCTGTAGAATTCAGAGGGTTGAAGTGACAGAGGAAAAAAAATCTCATTTATCTAAATTTTCTCTGTATGGAGGGCCTCACACTGTTGGCCCGTGGGCCTGCCTAGAAGAGACTGCCCAATCCCGCCTTCTTACTGCTCACGGCGCGTGGCGCGTTCGGGCAGTCACTACTGCACATGACTGCAGAGCAGCCAGTAAGAAGGCAGGATCTGGCCACCAGCTGAGGTTGCTGGATGGCACTGTGGCCTGTGTACACCTCCCCCTGGCATGTTTGGTACCCACCAAAAGGGTAAAACCTGGGCATTCTGAATATTTATTTGTATTGAACCTTTTTGCACTATACATACAGGTTCTCCCTATTTCAGACTATTTGGGTGTCCCCTGGATAAACTCCCCCCCCCAGAGCAGATGGTCCAATATATTTTATGACACACTGTCCTGCTCCGGTGATATACTCAGTTTCTGGTGATGTTATCTACTCAGCTAATTTTATGGCCTAGGACTGGTGCAATTTGAATAACATACAAATACAAAACAAACAAACGAATTATACAACCTAGATGGCCAGCTCATGCCTTGACATGACACAGCATAGCAAGGGTTAATTGTTTATCTGCTGTTTTCAATGTTCATACCTTCATGATGAAACAAAAGCTGTGAATACATTTCTCCCACGTAATAATTATATGCACAGAACAAAATATTTTTATTGAAAAGCAAAGACTATGAAGTTATGTCAATGTGTCATATAAACTATAATGATAAAAAAAAGTCAGAATCATGTTTGCTACACAGTACCAGCACTGCAGGGGTTAACCAAAATGGCAGATATAATTTGTTCTGTCAGAATGTTTACCACGTTGGGGGGGTAACTATCCCGGCAGACAATTTATGTACATCCCAACACCACTACGCATGCAATGAGACTAGCACACATGAACTTGGAATCTGTTAAAGGAACCACGCACCAATTGATAAACAAAGGCAAAGCTTCCCAGATAGCAATAACAGAGGGTTAATGATGAAAGCACCAGATCATAGGAGCATCAATGACCAATCAGAAAGAAAGAGATTGCTTATCATCTGCCTGCACTCACAAGGGCATGTTATCACATTCCGCAACATTTGCATGCACATTTATACACGCAATAAACATGTGGTTCTGCAGTCAGTGATTACACCACAAAATTAATTTTGTGTCAGGGATAGTATATAAATATCCCTAGCAACCCCTTATATTATCTAAATTTGCTATCACTCTTATCTCCCACAGTATCAATATCTATATCTGTGAATTGTCAAAGAGTTAGTCTGTTTGGCTTCTGAATTTCGACTAATACTAGAGTCTAAATGGCTATTAGGTGGCTGCTGCCATTAGATTGGCCAAATGTATTGGGGAAAGTCACTTATCTACCCGAGAATAGATTGGATGGTAATAATTCTAGACGCCTTACAGAATTTTGTTCATACAAAAAGTATACATAGTTAAAGGGACAGTAATGTCCCATAAAAAATTATTACTGTTTTGAAGATGACAAAAAATAAATTATTCGCAGCAAATCCCATCTCTCAAACTGCTATGGTTTGAGAGATAGTCACATTGACATTTCCCCCCTCCCTCCCCTTTTCCTGAAGTCAGCTGTAAAGCTGACAACAGGAGATTCAAGTTGGACGACTCGAGGAGGTGCTTCAGCAGAGCCGAATTTGCTTTATTTAAAAAGAATTACTTCATGGTCTACAAAGTGTGCTTACAAACCAAGTAATTCTTGTTAAATAACGCGATTTTGGCTCTGCTGAAGAGCCACCAGCTGGTCCCAGGACCGGGATCTACTGCTGTCAGCACAGAGCTGACGTCAGGAGAAGGGCAGGGAGGGGGAGCTTTCAATGCAAATATCTCTCAAACCATAGCGGTTTGAGAGAGAGAATTTGCTTCAAATACTTTTTTTGTCATCTACAAAACGAGGATAATTTTTTATGGGACATTATTGGCCTTTTAACAATTACAGACAAGATATAATCTGCAGTGATGTAGGTTATCAGCTCATAGGTTCTCCTTCAGGTAGGTCTAGACTCCCGTAACAGCCAGGAAGACACTAGGAAAAACCCAGCCAAAAAGCCCTTTTTCCCTCGTTGCATTTGTTTGTATTACATACAACCTTTTACTCAAAAGGTACTGCCTACCTTTATTTTATAGGCCAGCCCTATATGAATTAAAATATAAGGGTGTACTGAGTTTCCAGAAATCTCTTTGATTGGTCAACAAAGCAATCAATCAACGCTCACTAGAAACAATCTCTTACGCTAGAAGACGTAAATTGCATAAATGAATAAAAAAAAAAACAATAAACACATGCTTGGTTAAAAAAAACAATGAGCAATTGGGCTCTGTTACCCATTGACATAACTGCCTTCCCTATCTTTAATAAGAGATATTATTTGTGAAATGTTGCAGGACTAGCCAAGTCTACTCTTATGTACGGCCTTGGAGTTTTATAACTCTTTCTCAGCATTTTGTAAGACATGTTTTCACACATAGGCTTGAAATAACAGCAAGCAAAATTGGCTGTGACAGACTATTAGCTATTTGCTACTCTTATAGATCAGATTCTCTGACAATACACAGTCTATATTTTATTCATTATGTTTTTTTTTCATTGTGGTATATAGAATTTATCATTTATCCAATTGGGGCTAGTCTATTTTTCTTTATTTCCCCTTTGGTGCCAATGAAGGCATCTAGTACACCAGTCTGCTATTTTTTTAGCCATATCACATTATACTTAATATCATCAAAATCTATTTTACACATAACACATTTTGCATAGAAAATAGTTTTTTTTATCATCTGACAGATATTATAGTGCATTTTGTTGGTGCTTATCCTACATTATAATTTGCTAGGAAGTTTTTCAGAAGCCATCATGTGCAGTGGAGACAGCTGCGCGCGTTGCAATCATGCGCAGTAGAGAATGCTCACGCCGTGGCTGATACGGAGCGGGGTGCTCCGAGTTCAGACCAGAGTCTTCTCTGCGCACCATCCCAGGAAAGTGCTCAGAGAGGACCATGATCTGAATTCGGAGCGACCAGCTCCATATCAGCTGCTCCGCGTTCGGGCAGTCAGTACTAAGCATGACTGCAGCGCCACCAGTGTTGGCCTGTGTACACAGGCTTTAAAACTAGTATTATATATATATATATATATATATATATTGGTATAGAAATTGAATCAATGTTATTATTTATGACATCATACTGGGTGATGATACTTTGGGATGTCATCCTATTCTGGTCTATCACATCATCTTCTGCCATGCTAAACAATGTGACTCTGTTCTGGTATATTGTGGGCTTCTGTGCCCATCTCCTTCTCTTATACTGAGCCCCAAGTCTCCCTGGTCTTGTGGCCACCTGTGGCTGTTGGATATCTTGTCTGGGCAGCAGAAGTGTTGCAGCAGCTGTTCCACCTGCTCCTCCATCAGGAGATGGAATTCTTGGTGCTGGAGCATCCAGGCTTCCACCTGCATCATCAGGGACCACAGGCTCCTTCATGTGCCCCTTGATTATATGAAATCTCAGCAAATGTAGCGGCATTAATAACAATGTGTTTTGTTTCCCATTTGCTTTAAAGTTTGCGTTTGGCCAACTGGATGTTACTGATTGGTTGCTACCTGTCATTCACTGATATAACACTGATTCGTGCAGGATATGACGTATAATTTTTTGGTGGGAATGGTATCATCGAGAGGCTTAAATTGCAGTGCACAAGACAGGCGTGTATGTTTGGTCTTTTGTATACATGGCATATGGGTCTTGGATTAATTCTTTGATGATTAAAGGAATGCATTACTTCACAATGCGTTGCACACCCCTATGGACCACAAGGGGTAAATGGGTATGTTAGCTATACAGGAGCTGTGGGGGCTTGTTTCACAGTTTAAGTGTGTTTCATTGGTAGTCTGAAAGTTAAATTGTATGTGTTTCTGTGTGGTCTGTCTGTGGGTTTGTGATATAGGGATGTCTGTATCCCTTGATGTAGACCACGGTGTCAAGAAAATGTATGTGTTCCACAGATTAGTTCAGAGTGAGGTTAATGGCTGGGTGGAATTGGTTAAATCTGGCATGGAATTGTGTACAGGCAGTCCAGATTAATAGGATGTCATCTATGTAGCGGACGTATGCCAGTGGCTTAGTGCTACAAGTGGACAGAAAATCTTGTTCAAGTTTCGCCATGAACAAGTTAGCATACTGAGGTGCCTTCTTTGTTCCTATTGCTGTTCCTATTTTTTGTAGATATAAATCATCCCCAAATGCAAAGTAATTGTGTGTGAGTATGAACTTTGTAAATCCCAGAACAGTCTCTGTGGGTAGGTCTATTTGGTCCAAAAATTCCTTGCATGCTCTAGGCCATCTTGATATGGGATATTTGTGTATAAGGATTCAACATCCATAGTAGCCAAAATTGTCCCCTCAGGTACTGGACCTATAGTAGCCAATTTGATCAGTAGGTCTGTGGTGTCCTGGAGGTAACTGGCTGTGTTTCTTACCAAGGGCTTTAGAATATTGTCCACCCAGCCAGATATATTTTCAGTTAGTGTACCTACTCCAGAGATTACAGATCTTCCTGGGTTCCCTTGTTTATGTATCTTAGGCAGTAAATAGAATGAGCCTATTTTTGGTGCCTTTGGTATCAGATCCTGAATGTCTGTAGATGTGGAAGAGAGTCTATTTATTATATGTATTAGTTCCTTTATATATATCTGTGTGGAATTGTCTTGTAGTTTGCAGGAATGTCTGGGATCAGAAAGTTGTCTCTGTGCTTCTCTAATGTAGTCAGTTGTGCTCATTATGACTACAGCTCCCCCTTTATCTGCTGGTTTGATCATAATGTCCTTGTTGTCTTTCAATGATTTAATGGCCCTCCTTTCCTGGGTACTAAAGTTGTACAGTTCTTTGTTTATCCAGGATGGTGGATTTCACTCTCTGTCTGAATGAGTCTATGTACTCAACCAGAGTGGGGTTGAGTCCTGATGGAGGGGTCCAGTTAGATTTGTTTCTTGTGGTGTGTTTAAGCTGTACTGTGTTGCAGGGTTCATAGTTGATGTTATCATGGAAAAAATCCTTAAAGGGATAGTAATACTTCGTTTTAACTTTATTTTATTTTGTAGGCATTAAAAAAACATGAAGAATGATATAAGTCTTATCTCTCAAACCTTTATGGTTTATGAGATATTCACAAGCAAAGTTCCCCTCCCCGCCCCTTTTACCCAGTGTAAACCATCTCTTCTCAGATGTGAGTCTGGTTGTATGACCAGACAGATAACAGAAGGGGACAATTTTCTTTGTATGAAAACAATGAAAGCCCTTCCCCCCTTGACAAGTTTTTCAGCTTTTTCCATTATCTTAATTGAAGATTGTCCCTCTCTGCAGTCTACCTGGGTATCTCCCTTCTGATCTGGTTGAACAGGGGGGGGATACTTTGTTTGTGAATATCTCTTAAACCATAAAGTTTTCAGAGATAAGACTTATATCATTCTTCATGTTTTTTTAATGCCTACAAAACAAAATAAAGTTAAAATGAAGTATTACTATCCCTTTAAGGCGTAATCTCCTAAAGAATTCTTCCATGTCACTGCAGACCTCTGTTTTTGTCCAATGGTTTTTTAGGGCAGAAATTCAGTCCTGTGGTCCAAATCATAGTCTACAAAATATGAAAGTCACCATACTCAAAATAAACTTTAGAACACAAAGGGAAATAAAAATCGGGGAATTTAAATTAATGGATCTATTTGACACATTAAAAACAGGACTAAACCTTGGGATGGGCTTCATGTCTCATAATAGATAGGACATTTTGGTATTTGATTGTATAGAGACAGATCTGTTCAAGTCACAGACTAACAGGCTCTTCACACCTCTGTGTTAATGAACATTTCCTTGTTCCCAGGACTTTGATCTAATACTGTGCATATCAATTCATATCTTTGCAGACTGTATGCTTACTAAGTTAATTGACCCCCACTATATACTCATATATTTTGGTTCAAATGTATGTCATACTGTGTAAATATAAATGCAGTGTTATTGTAGCTTTGTTTGTTAACCCATGCCTGAAGAAGGGACCTTAGTGTCCTGAAAGCTTGCACTTGTTATGTCCTCAGTTAGCCATTAAAAGGTATCACCTTTATACCACTCTTGTGAGTTTTTTGCTACATTGAATCCTATCTAACTACCACATTCAATAGACTACCGAATGGATAATGCAGTTCTGTTGATTTTTATGAGTGGAATTCTACTGGAAGATGTATCAGTTTACAGTGTGAAGATGATACACAGTGCAGATAACAGAATGCCAACCTGTGATTGTGAAAGTACCATCAACTATTTATTTTTATGACAGAGGTTATAGAATTGAGTTCCAGATGTGAAACATATAAGCCTTTACATTTTGAGAAGGAACAAGAAATAAACACTTCCAACACGTTTACATACATATTCTATTAAAATAGCTTGCATAAAACAGAATGTTTTGTTTCATCTTTTTATATAGTAAATATTTTTGCACCAAAAGGCTGAACAATGCAATGTATTGAAGAGTTAAATATGAGACGTAGCCTGTATGACTGAGTGTAATACACAAGCACCACACAGTGTGAGGCAAATAAACATGTAACGCTCTCTATACAACTTTTTCTGTAAATATATAATATTGCCAAACTTTCAGTGTCTCCCTTTGTCTTCTTGTGACCTTGGCATATAATTTACTGCTGGCACCTCTTATTTATTTATTTCATCCACTGCCCTGGCTGCTTCTCCATCATTCATCATGATTATTGTTGAATTTTTCACCTGTCATTCCCTGCTGTAAATCAATGATTGTCGCTTTTTCCCTTTGTCACACGCACTCCCCGAGAAGCCCTTTGCCTTGGAAATGATCTGCTCCCCTGTCCTCCCTCTATCCATTATAAAGGGGCCATGTCCTGCAGAAGTTGATCCTTTGTTTGTTGCAGGTCATTTATCATCTCCCCAATCAGAATTTGACACTCCGATCCAGCCAGGTCTTCAGCCAATATCTCATTCAGCTTTTTCCTAATAAAATGCATCTGTCTGATGCAGAATTGCAGCTGTATAATGGAGTTTGGGGTGTTAGTGAAGGGCAAGCAAAAATATATATTTTTTTAACCTCTTCGCTGCTAAGGATGTTATGGGCAAAATCCTTAGCAGACTTTCCAAAACTCCTGAGGATGTTGCCAATAACATCCTCAGTAGTAAGATATGTTGTTGGTGTGTGTGTGTGTGTGTGTGTGTGTGTGTGGAGTAACATGGAGGCGCTTACTAGGCCCTCGAGTTGGGGAGACCTTCAGCCTGACCAGAGAATCCAGCAAGGCCTACTGATGTAATTGAGCAGATATGCAATGAAATGACCCAAAAGTCCATTGTACCACCAGGGAATATCGAAGCTAGTGTAAGAAGGCATGAGGGAGCTCTAATGGAGCTCCTAGAAGCTTTTGGGTAACCTTGTTGGAAAGGGGCGAGTCTCCCCTTTCCAGCAAGGGCAATGATGAAAGGGATAATGCCTAGTGATCTTCTAGTGCCCTAGCATTATATAATTTATAATCTGATAATCACAGAACCACATACGCTGCTTCCCTAACCATGATCGACTGGCAACTGTTGATCACAAAATCACATACTCTGATTATCCAGTCTTGAGCCATTGTCCACTAGTAATTAGGTAGCCACATGCAATAGTTCCCCAACCGTATCAATTGTCCACTGTTAATCACAACCCACATACATTGCTTCACCAGCCTTAATCTACTGTCCACTGGTAATCACAGAGCCATATACACTGCTTCTGTCTTCTTGATCCACTGCCTAATGGTAGTCATGGAACCACATACACTGCTTCTCTAGCCTTGATCCAATGTCCAATAGTTGTCACAGAACCACACTGCTCCCCCAGCCTTAGTCCACTGGTAATCGCAAAACCACATACACCGCTTCCCTTGTCTTGATCCACTGTCCACTGGTAATCGTAGAACCACATACGCTGCTTCCTGATCCTTGATGTACTTTCTATTGATAATCACACAACCAAGTATATAACTTCCCAAGCTTTGTGTTTGGCACAGGGCCCTATCAGGGAGAACTGCTAAAAAAGAAGAAGAGAAAAAAACACATCCTCCCATATCCAAAATTGTGTTGCATCATCAAGTCACACTGACCCAGCCAAGGTCAGAATCTGGAAATGGTAATGAAAGAAGGTAGTTAGGGATGTGAGAGAACCAACTGGATTCTATTCTATCATATGAATGTATGTGTTTTTTTTTTGTTTTTTTTTAATTAGAAATGGCGTATAAGGTCTCTTTGCTGGTGCCACTTACTTTATTATAATTTGGGGGGTTCCATATGCACGCCCACAGCTCCTAAAATAATATGGGTACCATAATTAGAAAGGGCAGGATGACCCCCTTTCCAATAAAGTAGACATAAAGGGGTCCATACAGGATCATCACATGCGCATTTGGTAATAAATGTATGTATGTGTTTAATATATTAGGAGTCAGAGTGAACTTTCTTTTAGAGTCTGGCCAGCCTGTCAAGGGAATCCAGCAAGGCCTGTTGATATCCCCGTCTCCTAACCACATCAGAGTACCCTCAATGGAAAGCGGAACATCTGCCCTTTCCAACAAGGATATCTATTATGGGGTGCGCAACAGATGATCACTTTAATACCTGGCAAAATCATATGTTTAAAGGGATAGTAATATTTGCAAATTACTAATCCCCATATTGTAGCTTTGTTAAAAACAAACGTATTGCCCCCAGTGTCATCTCTCAAAGCCTTATGGTTTGAGAGATGATAGCACTCAAAGTTCCCTCCCCCTTCCCTGACTGAACGCTGACTGCAGGGATATCCGGTATTACATGCATCAGATGGCTCTGCAGCATTGCCGAGATCGCGTTTATAAAAAATAAATCTTTCACTAAAACGGTCTTCTACGTATTGCAAGCACACTTAGAAGACCGTTTCAGTGAAAGAATTCTTTTTAATAAACACGATCTCGGCTCAGCTGCAGAGCTGCCTGATACACATAAGTCTGTTGTACGACAGCTTCCCCTGCAGTCAGCGTTCAGTCAGGGAAGGGGGAGGGGGGAACTGTGAGCGCTATCATCTCTCAAACCATAAGGGTTTGATAGATGACACTGAGGGCAATAAGTTTCTTTTTAACAAAGCTACAATATCGGGATTAGTAATTTGCAAGTATTACTATCCCTTTAAATATATTTAATTTAGAGAGGGTGGGGAATCTAAAAAGCCATTTTCTCCCCCTCCTCCTTTTTGGGTACCAAACTACTCTCATTTGAAAGAAGAGATGGACCTCTTTCAAACAAGGGTATTGATGTCTATCTTATCTTATCAGAGATGCTAGGAAATGTGTATATCAATATACGTAAACAAAATAAGAATTTTGGCCAAATCTATATGCACTACATAGTTTTGTGATCTTAGCACCCTGTATGGTATGTAAACCTATACCAACCAGATTCCATGTTTCTCTGGATAGTAGTAGGTAATGAAATGAATGATATTTCTTGGTTTTAAAAGATTTTGGTGTCACTGAAGTGGTAAAACACGACAAAAAGTATTATTTCTCATTGCTCCACTTTCTGGAAATATTTGTGTATACCAGCATAGAGGTTATTTTCTCCTTTTTCATGCTATATCTCATATGAGATTTTGGTTTATATCTGTTATAAGGAGTTCCAGCATGTTTAGGGGTTCGTATACGTTGTGCTTTCCACCTATTGATATGTGTATGCCATAGCTCCATATTCTTCATTTACTTATTTAATTTACATTTTCAGTCGTTTGTATTTGTGAAGGGAAGTCTGTGTTGCTGTGGCATATTGTCATATTATACGTCCTATGTGTCTCCTTGAACTATAAATGTTTTGGTCATATATGATCGGGGGGCTTTCTTATTATTTGGAGTATGGAGGTTTGCCTCTAATTGACCTTATGTGGCAATGATTGTATACATTGTCTAGTATGTATGATATATTCATGCATTTTCTGGTTCCATGGTTCATAAGTATCACACCTATATACATGTAATATAAATAATATCTTTATGAAATACATGTGATATAGCTTTAAGTGCATAAGAAGTTCATGATAGTGGGGGAGGGGTGCTATTCGGTTTCTTTTCCTGTTTTTTATCGAATCGATTGTTTGTATCTATTTAAACTGAACATGTGTTGTCATTTCCTCTGAGTATATGATGAAGCACTGATAGCATGAAACGCGTTAGACGGTGCGGGGGCACCCAACACCTCTATCTTTCATGTCCCGCTTCATCCTTGCCAGTCTATGTGGATGTTTCTATTTTATAGGTTACAATAAACATGAGATGTTTTTATGCTATGTTTCATCTGCTGATCTTCTATTGAAGCCTTCTGAGTGCAACTGCAATAGTTGTTTCTATTGTGAAGGAAGCCGGTGGAGGGAAGACCTTGGCGGTTTGGCACCTGAAGCGAGGTCGATGAATCCAGCACATTAGCTTGGTGTAAGATTTACTGGGCTTGATAGCACTTCTTTCTGTCTTTGTTTAATGTAAAATGAAAACAAATTTATGCTATAATATTTTTAAAATTAGTTGAAGAGGCCGTTACACAGGCCACAGTGCCACTGCCACCTGGTCGCAGGGCAGTCATGCACAGTAGAGACTGCCCACATCCAGCTCTGTATCAGCCGCGGTGCAGGCAGTCTCTACTGCGCTTGACTGCAGCATGCGCAGCAGTGTCTACTGTGAATGACGCGGTGTTACACTCGTTTTAGCGAATTATTATATAGGATAAAATACCTTCCTTTTTAGTCCACAGGAATTTTGATGTATTCCCAATGTTGCAGATGATTGATTTGCCCGAGAATTGCTCCACTTTTATTTTTGTATAACAATTCTATTTTCCACAGTCGTTTGCCAAATAAAGATGGAACAGAGGAAACCATAAATTATTTTTTCATAACCTTTATGAGTAATTCATAAAATGTGCATTTTATTAATGTTCCAAAATTACTTCAGATGTCCTTGACTCCAACAGCTTACATTTGTTGATCAATGCACATCTACTATTCCTATAAATCTCCATTTATATCTCTAGATTGCCATTTCTTTGGTCTTCCCTTGACCTTATGTTATCTTCCACATACTGTTTTATGTTTTATTATTATTTAGCACACTGCTGTATCATATAACATGGTTTCTTCTTTTACACTATATCACCTCCTGACTGTAATCTTTGATAACACTGTTCACATGGTGGAAGCTATGTTATTTCAAGTAGTGGTATGCATTTTAATGGCCAAATAAATTATTTATGGTATAAACATACAGAATGTAACCTTAGATCAAGGGTAATCAATATGTGGATCTCCAGCTATTGGAAACTACAACTGCCATCCTCTCTAACATGCCAATGTCTGCTTGAGGTTAAATGGAGTTATTGTCACCAACAGCTGGAGGTCCACAGATTGATTCAGAGGGGAACAAAAATATTGAGAACGTGGAGCCAAAGATCATTTAAGGACCCACCTAAGAGTTTTAGTTAGTATTGAGTAGTGCATTATATAGATGTATCCTCCCTGGATTGACTACACCTCCCCTAGATGGTTGCTTTCAATCAAGGATTTTCATTTTAAGTGCATATATGACAATTCAACACTTATCAGCTTATTCAACAGAGGCATAACTAGAAGCAACCTGACCCTGGTGCAGAAATTGCCATGCCCCCCCACAACCACATTGCCCCCCTTGCCCCCGATCTCTACATTGCCTCTTTCTACACATTGCCCCCAATCTCTACATTGCCTCCTTCTACACATTGCCCCCAATCTCCACATTGCCTCCTTCTACACATTGCACCCAATCTCCACATTGCCTCCTTCTACACATTGCACCCAATCTCCACATTGCCTCCTTCTACACATTGCCCCCAGTCTCCACATTGCCTCCTTCTTCACTTTTCCCCCAATCTCTACATTGCCTCATTCTACACATTGCACTCAATCTCCACATTGCCTCCTTCTACACATTGCACACAATCTCCACATTGCCTCCTTCTTCACATTTCCCCCAATCTCCACATTGCCTCCTTCTTCACATTTCCCCCAATCTCTACATTGCCTCATTCTACACATTGCCCCCAATCTCCACATTGCTTCCTTCTACACATTGCACCCAATCTCCACATTGCCTCCTTCTTCACATTTCCCCCAATCTCCACATTACCTCCTTCTACACATTTCCTCCAATCTCCACTGCCTCCTTCTTCACATTTCCCCCAGTCTCCACATTGCCTCCTTCTTCACATTTCCCCCAGTCTCCACATTATCTCCTTCTACACATTGCCCCAATCTCTAAATTGCCTCCTTCTTCACATTGCCCCCAATCTCCACATTGCCCCCTTCTACACATTGCCCCCGATCTCCACATTGCCTCCATATTGCCCCCAGTCTCCACATTGCCTCCTTCTCCACATTGCCCCCCATCTCCACATTGCCTACACATTGCCCCCAAGCTTCTACCTCCCTGGTGGTCCAGTGGCATGGCAGGAGAAGTCTGTGCCTCCTTTGGCACAAACCTCTATGCAGATTGAACTCCCGCACGGTTGTCTCTTCAGTAATGCAGATGATGTAATTTCCCAGCGCTCTGCATTAGTAAAGCACAGAAGAGGCCGCTCAGCGGCACAGACCTCTGCTAGTTGCAGGCGGGTGGCGGGCCGCAGGGGTTGGCTGGGCCCCTGGAGTCACGGGCCCGGTCGCAGGTGCGACCCCTGTGACCTCCATTGTTACGCCACTGATTTTCAATCACCTACATCTACAAAATTCAAAGTTTGTTGTACAGAGGAACAATTGTTTTGTATTTTCAAAATGCCACAACATTCCAGTGTATAAACATACAAGTTGCAGCAATACCTGCTAGTGTGCATTCTATCCCTCTATTTAGCAGCTTTCCTCTATAGAGAATGTTTCTATAATCTGTGAAAAGTACATGCAGCAGGGACCACTTCATAGGTTAACAGCATTTAAAAATATAACAAGACATATGAAACACTCCAATCACAGGCTTTCCTGTAAATGTTCTAAGTCCTTGTTGTATGCTCTACGTTGATAAGAAAACCATGAAGAGGCCACAATGGATCTCTGTAAAGTAGCCTAGGGAAATAGAATGATGTAATTCGTAACCTATTGTATCTCTGTACTGGGAGCCATGTTGGTGTTGGTGTTCACATTGCATTATATCTGCCTCCAGGTTTATTTCTGCATCTTTATGCCTTCTTAATAAGTGTGGAGCTCATCGGAGGGACCGTGAACACTTACAGAATGAGCTGTGTGTTGTTAGGGATTACTTGATGTGCTGATTATTACTTTCACATTTGTAAGTGTAATGCTTCATATCGTTTTCTTATATTTGATAAATGCTGTTACCCTATGAAGTGGTCTCTGCTGCGCTCTTATAAACACTGTTGGAAACATATTTTCTTTGGCCTTATTCAAAAAATGGAAATTTCAAAATAAGCTGGTACTGAAACACTTGGAATTGTTAACGCTTAATACTGAGTTAAATGTACACTTTTGTCTTAATGACAGCATCACAATAATCTTTTGACATTGTTCCAATTTGGAAAAATAAGTGAAACCTATGAATGCTGGAGACATCTATAACACATTTGCATCCGTCCAAGGGGTTAAAAAACTGACAGTTCACCACAAACTAAATGTTTCCTATTTAAACTGTTCAGTAGGCATTTCCAGAGGGTGTTTTTGTCTCAGAGTTGTGGCATTCCATTTTGCCCTTGAAGGAAAAATATTGAGTAAACTGGAAAAAACCCATGTGAATTTATTGCATTATTGTATGGGTTAGTGCAGAACATAGTTTTCTTAATGGTTTTATCCTGATGTAAGCAACATGTTAATTTAACATATGTGGTTGTGAAGTCTTCATTCGTCCTTTGCACCAAATGACACCAATAAAATATATGTGATTGTTTTCAGAGTAGAAAATCACAACTATTAGGTGACATTTGTAACCTAGACCTGACGTATCACATTAGTTCTGGTAGAAGCTCTTAATCCACATTTGAACCTCCCACATCTACATCCCCCTAAGTCATTTGTGGGAGGGTGGGGACTGGCATTGAAGAGGAGAAGGCCAACTCATGTGGATGTTGGCCATACACAATCGGATTATGTCTGTGTGGGACAGCCAGTGACTGGATCTTTGCAAAGAACCTCATAGTCTGAATAGTAGCCACAGGCATGCCTTAATTACAACAACTTTCCAGTTACCATTGTTAGTCTGTTGGAAGCATGTTGCATCTGTGGATGACTATCAACTGACACAGTGTGACACAGTGTGACTGTTTGGTGGCGTTGTTTCTCATGTGAAAGAAGCCTTGGACACATCTTATTCCCACTACAAGACAGATGGAGATCAGATGTAAATTATGTTCCAAGGAGTTTAACTGCATATTTCCCATCTCCTTCCTATCCTCCTCACTGCACTCTCTCGCCACAATTTCAGTAGACCAACTGGCAAAGTTGGACTTGGCCATGTGGCGCAATTTTTCCTTCACTGGAACCGCTATTCTAAGTTGCCTTCCATAGCTTCCCCCTCATCCCCCTGAGTTTATTTAGATGCATCTACAGCCCACAGTTTTGTGGCCATCCACCAGAACTAATGGTCACCAAAGCCTGGTACCTCTAAGGCCTCAATCTTCCTCTATTTTTCTTAACATATTGCCCTATTGAGCAGTACCCCATCATAGCAGACACAGAACCGGGGACAATCATGATCATGTCAGGCCATAACATTTATGACCGACAGTTTAGCTACACACCACCTCATCTCAAAAGGTAGATCCCTCTCTCCTATTAGCATGATGTTTTGCATTAATTAACATGGTTTTCCTTTTGTTGCCTTTCCATATTCACAGTACTTTTCTTCCAGGTTCACATAAGCTAGCTGCTGACACACTCTGTAGTTTCAGGTATCAGGAATTCTTCACACTTACACCTCTAGCCACTCTCACCCTTCTTTTCCTCATCAATTCCAGGTCCTTATTATGCATTGAACACCTTCCTCTCTAAAATCAACACCATCATCCTCAAAGCTTTGGACCGAACACTCAAAAGTCTTATGTCAAGCCTGGGCTTCCTTCCAGCACTTCATTATACACACCTAACCTTTTATGTCCTTGTTCCATTCTGGTAATCCTAACATTTGCAATATTATGTCACTCATCTTCCCAGTTCACAATCAAACTATATCTCTCAGGCATCCAGCCTTTCATATCCCTGTCATTTTCTCATCAATTTTCTGTTCTCTTATCCTACCACATAAAAGTTTAATAAGACTGATCCAAACAACCTCACCCCCACCACCCCTCCATGTACTTGCCTCCCTATAGATGGACCCATCTTCTGAAAACTATGCTAATTTATTTCACACCCATCCCTTTGAACACGATACAAACAACATTGTTCTGGCGCTATTAACCAGGTAATCTTCGACTTCCTAAGACCCAGCAAATTATCAGTCTCTTAATTATCTCAACGTCTCAGAAAATCCTGACTTCTAACTACACATTTATTCCACACTCCAAACTGACCAATCGGACATAGGCACTCACATTCCTTATTATCCTGTTCACAACAGTTGGTGCCCCTTCTCATCTCTAAAGCACTTCACTATTATACTAGAAGATAAACCAGATGATAGCCCACTACTACTGATGGCAGATGTTCCAGTCAAATACATGACTTCTACAAATGTTGTCAGAACACTACTCTCCCATTTAGGATACAACTTGTCATCTTATTCTGAACATTAATTTCAAACAAGAGCTGCCTCTTCCACATCTAAGAATCAATTTCCCCCACTCGGTTAAAGAATTAAGTAAATGGCAGTCCTCCTGTTTCTTAAGTTCCAATCCCAGTCATGTATTTAGCATGGCTCTCTACTCCCTTTCTCAATAATTCAGCTATGTACATTCCCTTGCCCCCAAACAATCAAATTTTCACAAGTAATAAATTATATATTATATTCATTCTGCCTCTAATCAAGTTCCCTGCCCTTATATTGTTCCTAGGTTCCAAATGGACCTAGGTTTCTCCTCAATGCATCACACCTTGTTAGTTCATATAAATATGACTTCTACTATCGCTATAAGCGCGGACTACATTTAGAGGGCTTTGCCTGAATATGTGGGAAGGTCTGCAAACATATATATATATATATATATATATATATATATATATATATATATATATATATATATATACCTGACTGCAGCCCCTCCTACTGGGCTCATCTTCTCGGAAGCTCCTTTCTCTCACAGCAATTATCTTGTCCTTTTAAAGTGATCTCCCTATTCAGACTGCCTGCCTCAAAGTAATTCCTATTTACCAAATGGACCTAGTTTCTCCACAATGCATCACACCTTGTTATTTCATATAAATATGAGTTATATTATCTCTAAGTCTCGACCACAAACATAATAATATGAAAGTGACATAGTGCTGAGGCATGCAAGGCCCTCGCATGTCTAACAGTGGCCATTGCTAGATAGACTTTCTCTCAGGCCGAACGCACACAGAGACAGGGAATGATTTGGCAAATGAAATGGGGGCCTGCATGCATTTATCAAACCATTCTCTGCAGAGAGCTTCACCGTAACTAACACACATATCACAGCTATGATATTCCTCCAACCCTCCTCACAGGTACGTGCACACATAGACACCAAGGGGGGCTTGAGCACCTGCCCTTTTTGTCCAAAATGCCCTTGTGCCCTTTTAACAAAAAAAAAAAATAATTATGAGAAGTGCCCTTTTTTTCATTTGAGCCCCTGCCCCCCAAAATGTCTGTGCACATCCCTGCCTCCTCACCCTCTCCACCATGCCCTGCTGCATCCCCAGTAACCAATGCCTGAAGAGAACTTCACCGTAAGTACAACCCATACCACTCTGCTCCATACTTCCTCATACTCTCTTCACTCTCGCCTCCATGTCCTGCTGCACTCCCAATGTCCTCACTTGCTCCTCTGTGTCCCGCTGCTCCCCCAGCATCCTCATCCACTCCTCCATTTTTGTGTCCAGCTGCATCCCAAGTGTGATCAGCCTTCGTCCATGTCTAGCTGCACCCTCCAGTGGCCTCACTTGCTCCTTCGTGTTCAGCTGCACTCCTAGGGTCAGGCCTCATCTGGCCCACTGAAATTGCACAAAAAGCCTTTGTGTGTAAGGAGGGTGCTCCAGCCCAACTGAATCTCCAGCTGGCTCTAAAGTTTTGTAACCTTCCTTGCACATTCTCTTTAGCCAATAACCTGTTCATAAAGTTTATATACTGGTGTGTGGTGCTAGAAGCACAGCACTCCCAGTACAATCTGTAGTTTGTATGAGTATCTTATAACTAAACAGACAGCAGATCCATTCTCAGCACAGAAAATCATCCCATGTAGTTGACAGAATACATATTCACATTGTAGTTTGTACAACAAGAGCTGTGCACACTTTAGAAATACCTGATACAAAATATAAAGACTTTGCTACAAGTTAGTGTGAATGTGTGTTACAGAGTGTGTGTGTGTGTGTGTGTGTGTGTGTGTGTGTGTGTGTGTGTGTGTGTGTGTTTCAGGTACTGACTCTGTGTGTATATCACATACACAGAGCTACAACATGAAAGCAAAATTTTTGGTCTGAAGATGAATATCAACAAAACATAAGTCGTGTTTAACAAATTTCCCATACCAAGGAAAATCACAGTAGATGAACAAGAACTAGAAGAAGTGGACAAGTATGTTTATCTTGGACAGGAAATGTCAACAGATGGAAACACTATGATAGAAACTGAGAAACGAATAAAATTGGGACAAATTTACCACTCAACCTCAAGCCAAATGTTTTTGACCAGTGTGTCCTCCCAGTCCTTACATATGCCTGTGAAACATGGACACTGAATGCCAAATCCATACAAAAACATAAAGTTACGCAGAGCAGTATGGGGTGGCGAATTCTAAACATGACAAATAGAGACCGAAAGACATGTTCATGGATTTGTCTGCAAACAAAGGTCTATGACGTCATTGAAAGAGTAAAGCACCTGAAATTGAAATGGGCAGGCCACATAGCAAGAAAACCTGATAGGTGACGGACCAAATTAATTTTGGAATAGATTCCACTCATTACCAAAAGGCCAAGAAGAAGACCAATCACAACTTGGGTAGATGAAATTACCAAATTTGTTGGTACACAGTGGCAACAAAAGACACAAGTCTGAAGTTATTGGAGTCTTGCTGAGGAGGCCTTCATCCTGCAGTGGGTTGACAATGGCTGAAGATGATGATGACTATGATATATATATATATTATAAATTTGTCAGCCGTGGTAGAGTGGTACAGCTGGTTTGCCTCATAATTGCTCCACATTTCTTTTGTGCAAATGGTCCAGTCTGTCAGTGTACTTCAGAGATACCTTTTTCCCCTGACCATGTGTAGGGTTGCCACCCAGCCGGTATTTTACCGGCAGGCCGGTAAAAAATTGGCTTCTGTCCAAATTTAAGTCTATGGAGGGAATGCCATGGCCGGTATTTTTTTGAAGAAAAGGTGACAACCGTAACCATACGTTGCAGCTAGAAAATCATTTGTAGGCTGTCCTCTTGCTTAATAAGTAATCTAATCTAAGGTGATTCAAAAACTAGCCATTGGGTTAATTACATTGTTAATTGTTTGGAATACTTTAAGTTCAATAAATAACTAAAGTCTATATTAGACACAAGACTGATTAATAGCTCATTCATGTCAGTGTTCTTGTGTGACAGAGGCTTTTTAACCCACTGAATGCTTTGCAACGTGCTGCACACCATTCAAAGGATTAATATCATTAGAAAGTATTTCTAAACTGCAAATATATCTCTTAGTGACATATGTAAGAGAACAATACACACTGATCAATACTTGAGGGCTATACCTGTACTGTTTGCAATCCAGAGTAAAAGGATATATCTGACAAAAGATATGAGTGATTTCTCAATCTGATGACTACAGTCTGGGTGGAATTGATTGATTCTGTGGGAGCTATTTTTTTGCAATTTTAAAGGGGAGGTATGTCCTAGGATTAAGACTTACTAATAAATTCCCAGTTACCTTAAACTGGGCAAAAATACTTATAGCCACCAAAAACCAGTTTTGTGTTGCTTGCTTCCCCAGAATGAATCCTTTATTAGTGCTGTAGATAATTTTCACAGAGGTAGTGAATATGGTTCTTTGTTATTGCACTCTTTAATCCCAAACTCCTCCCACTTAATAAGAAAAAATAGTTCAGAGGGAAAAGTGAGGTTCTGGAGTCCAGACACAAAGAATCATCCCCTCCCAAATGGACATGATATCCAGTACTAAATAAAAATACGTTTTGCAGAACCAATCCACCTAGAACTGACTCATAGAGGCCATTAGGATATAGCTATATTTTTCTTTGCATTGAGATATGTTGTAATCTATAGCTGGTGAGTGGCTGTAATCTATAGCTGGTGAGTGGCATTCATCATCTGAAAATGCTTACATTTTGTGAGTTGACTTTCTGAATCAGGATTTATAATCCAGTCATTGAGGGTCAATGGGAACTGCAATGTGCAGGAAAGCAAGACTGAACTGCAAGACGTCAGTGCTGGACTTTTGTCTCTTTTCATAGATCTTTTTAGACCCCCTGTTGTATGCCCCCATTGGTCTGCCAGGGCTTAAGGTGCAGCCTGACTTGGCAAGGCTCTCTGGGAAACAATTCTGCCAGCTGGACACTATTCATATAATAATTTCCATTCAAACACTGTCTGTCAGTTCTGTAGAAAATCAAGTGCACTTTTGGGGCCAAAGAAACATTTACAAAATTTATATTGATTTAAATGTGTCTTTTAACCCCTTGAGAGCTAGAAAGGTCTCTAGTGCATTGCAAAGCAGTGCTTTGGAAACCTCCCTAGCATTGTACATGTTAAAAGCTCATTGAAATCAATGGGAGCTTGTCCAGTATGGTGCAGCTAGGTTGCCCCAGAATTCCTCTTATTTGCCTTTATACATAAGGCCCACTGGATGCTAAATGTGTCTCTAATATTTTGTGATGAATCAGAAGAGTTAAAATAAGACTTGTAGGATACTGTTACAAATAGTAATATTTCATAAATCACATTGTTTTATAACAAAGACTGCATTTATTGTCTTTCTTGTAAAATGCTGTAGAATAAAGTTAAATGAAGAAAAAAAAAAGTATGTCAGATATAGTTTGGTTCTGATGTAATTATACTTGCTTTGAGAGAGAGGTTCACAACCCTTCATCTCCTCCCTTCCCAATAACCCAGCATACAAGCAGACAAGAGTCTCTTAAGATGGAACATTCCCTAATCAGCTTTATCATTCACATCTGAATTTATCTTATTTGAGTGAAAATGCCGATATATTAGCAAGCAAGCATGGTACGCAAGGTGACCCTAGCAACTTAATGACATAATCCATTATCCTTAATGAAGTCAATATCTTGTCTTTTAGCTGTCAGTCTGGTGGGGCGATTAATTGCAGTGTCATTAAAGTTAGCTCTCTTTTCATTTGAGCTTGACAAGTCGCATAAAACTAATGTTCTTACTTATCAGGCTTTGGAATAGAATGGAGGGGATAGAGCGCAGCTGGGGGGACTTCAACGGCCAACTCTGCTTGTCCTTTCCAGCTCCACCTTTCCGTAATACAAAAAAGAAACCAAGATGCAGAAATCTTTTGTCCATTTTTAACTTTATCCACTAGATATTCTCTTTAATACCAAGAATACATCTTAGGAAAAATGCTTCCATTGTTGTATTATAGTGGGGCAATGCTAAAGGTGTAGCTGGTATATAAAAATGATGTTTTTTCTCTGTGTGTGCATATGTGAGTTTGTGTAATATATCCTATTTGCTTTAACCCTTTGATTGCCAGAGGGGTGCACAACACATTGCTGTTCAATGCGTTGTACACCCCTCTGGCACTCTAAGGGTTAAAACAGGATGTATAAGTAAGGGGGCTATACTAATATGACTCAGTACTAAACTAGCTACTGGCACTGATTTCTTAATGTTTTGCCTGCCTAAACCCAATTTACTAAGTCACTTATACCAAAAATCTTCCTCTGTATGCTGCTTTTGTCAAAGACAGGCCATTGGGGAATTGTAATCTATTCCTTGCATAAAGGCATAGTAATGTTTCACAAAAACAACAGCTCCAATTAATCTTCATATTATTTGGGCCATAGAGAGTGTTATTTCAATACTGTCAGAGTTGTAGTTCAAGAGTAATTGAATGATAAAGTATCCCCGTCCCTTTTACCCAGTGTAAGCCACCTCCCCTCAGATGTGGAATCTGGTCTTGAGACCAGACAGCTCACAGCAAGGGACAATCTTCTTACTGTGAGCATAAGGAAAACACTGCCCCCTTGACAGGTTTATCAGGTTTTTCCCTTATGCTAATTGAAGATTGTCCCTCTCTGTGATCCATTTGGACACCACCTTTCAGTTCCGAGGTGAGCAGTGTTACATCAGTAAAAGGGGAGGGAGAGGGATACTTTATCATTCAATTACTCTTGAACTACAACTCTGACAGTACTGAAATTGCACTCTCCATGGCCCACATACTATGAAGATTAATTGGAGCTGCTTTTATTATGAAACATTACTATCCCTTTAAAACCATTGACTTTTATTAACAAGGCAATACACTTTTACTGCGTAAACTGATCAGCCACAGGAAACTCACAATGATAGCCGGACTTATGTTTTTCTTTGTTGTATTAAACAATAGCTTTTACTCTGTCGGCGATATATGCAGGTGATTGTATTCATGACTTGTTTGATTTGGATATCTTACAAACAGTTCCCAAACAAAACATTGGTGGTTAGTTTTGTTTACAAGCCGGTGAAAGAGACAAGTAATGATCATGCGCTATTTGTAACAGTTCAGCTCAGAGGGTAGTGTATTGGATTATGGGAAATCTGCATTTCTTGTACAGGGCTATATGATTATGCATACCATCACTCCACATGCATAAGGCTGGATATCATTATGCACTTGCACCCAGTGAGTTTATTTATTCAGTGTCTGCGTGTATTGCTTTATGAAGAAAAGTCATTTTGATCCTGAGTGCAGATTGTATGGGTACATATCTCTTGATTGTATAGATGGGGATGTCTCTTTATCTTTTTTCTGAATCTGCGATTCTGGAGTAAAACAACTGCACCATACAGGAGAAAAAAAAATCCTAAAAAATGTAAACGGGACTTATAATCCCTTAAATGGAATAGGTCACAAAGAGGTCCCAAACACATTTCTTCAAGACTTGTGACAAAAAACTTTCCTGCATTAAAGTTCTCATATTCCCAAACTCATATGAGTCTGTGATAACTCATTCACAGAGATGCTGTTCTGATATTATGTGCAGTTCTGTCTGATTCTCATCACACATCCACCCAATGACATTTGTTCATTAATTATATCTGCTACTGAGTGCCTTGCTGACACACCCCTAAGGCCTATATCAAACAGCCTGCCTGCCTGCTGATTTGGATTCTGCTCTTTTGGATTCTTGTGCACTTTTCTTGGTAGCTTTGCCTTCACTGTACCTATATTCTGCTGCATACTTTCCTGACTATTACCTTACTATTACTATTACCTTGATTCCTCCATTGATGAGAAAGTGTGACCATACAAGTTCAGACCTGACTCAACTGGTTTTGGCTTCTCGACCATGTAATTGACAAGTTTTCCCACAGCTAGTAGCCTGTGCAAGTCAACATCGATCCTAAGCTATGCAACACAGCTTTGCTCTCTAGTTGCTCTCCACAGAAGCTGTAGATGTTTACTCGGTTTGTCAACATGTAGTTTTCAAAGAGTCCAGAGCCCCTATTGTGAAGTAAGTGCCAAGTCAGCTTGACAAATTTTCTTGTGTGCCAGATATAGCTATGGCATTTTAAAAACAAAGGGTGCTATTGGGACAACATTCTTCCCAAATGTTGTTTAATCAGAAGTTGGATCCCATCACTGTACGTTTTCAGTTTTTGCAGCATAAGATGGCCTGAGTTAAGGTGTTTCTTAAGCCAGCGTGCCCTGCATTTCATTTCAATCTGAACATTTGCTACCCAACAAGCAAGAATCACATTTAGGATTTCTCTTTGACAGGGTCAACCACTTTCCTGGGCCTCATCTTTGCTCTACAGACAATCTCCTGTGCTGAATAATTCATTGCTGCATTAAGTTCTTGTAAGATCTTTCTAGGAGACAGGAAACTTTGGAAACAGCCATTTATACACTCCGCAAGGCCACAGCATCTTGGCACAATGTACCTTTGCATTCCATACTCTGGTTTATGATACAGATTTGGAGGAAAGTGCTCTCAAATTGGCATTCAGGAAGTCTTTCCAAGAGACTAAAGGATGAACTATATATTCCTGATACTCTATAAGTTTTAAAATCTCCCTGCAATTACACTGGACTATCCTATAATGAGTGGCACCGGGAATGTGAAGGAGAGTGTTATCAGAGACCTTCTCTGCACTCTTCTGTATACCTTGCATACAGGTTCCAGACTCCCATCCTTCAGGATCCTTAAAACAAGCTCTGTGCCCATGGAGTTAGAATTCCAAAATTGTCTCTCTGAGTTGAAAAGGAACGTACAATGCTCGTAGGGCTGTCCCTGGTATCTTGTCCATTCCTGCCCACAGAAGTTGTCAAATGTAAAAGCTTTGTAAGGTCACAGGGAGCCTTACTAAAAATTCTTACCATCCCATCTGAGACAAAGAACAAAATACTTCTATACCTGATTTTATCTTGGTCTTCTCAAGCTTTTGTAGATTTAGGAGCTGCTGACCTTTTTATTGATGAAGCCTTTGCAATCTTTCACAAGAGTTCTTTAGTACTTAAAGTGTCTCCAGTGCATGTAACAATGGTGGATGGGTCCCCTCTGGGAACTGGCCTGGTGACTCAATCTCCTCATCCAAATGGGTGTTCTTCCTTAAGACAGTGTTTCCATCAAGGTAATCTCTTCACCTCAACTCTTTTTGTGAAAATGTTTTACCAGGAAGAATACATTGAGATTATCTCTCTTTTTTCATTTGTTTATCTATGATATAGCTGGTGCCTTAACCAACTGAGCCATCTCTCCAGCAATTGTCATTGTCCTAGTTCTGGGTTTCCCTTGGTTCCAAATTCATAATCCCAGTATTAATTGGAGTTTGGGGCAAATTGAATCTGTTTGCCACCATTGCCCTTGCTATTGTTGTCACTGAAGACAGTTCTCAGGTATCTAAGGCTTGTATGAAGACTGAGAAATTACCACCACACGTGTCATATGACTGTCCTATAGACGTCCTGCATGGCAACTCTCCTCCTAAGGGATGTACTTACTTTCTTTCCATTCATTAAACCAAAGCCTTAATAGAATATATTCAAGATAGTCTGGCTCACAGCTTCATTAGACCTTCTTCATCTCTGTCAGGAGCCGGATTCTTCTTAGTACAAAAAAATGACATTTCTCTTAGACATTGTACAAATTATTGACGTCTGAACAAAATTAGTAAGCAAAACAGCTAGAACTGCCACTGTCTCTCATCTCACAGTCTTCTGACAAACTCCATGGGACAACTCTCTTCTCCAGAATGGACCTTTGTGGGGCCTAGAGCCTGATTGAGATATTTCAAAGGAATGAATGAAAAACCACATTCTACAATCGCTCTTGGCGCTATGATTATCTTGTGATGCTATCTCGGTTAGGTAATACTCTAGCCATGTTTCAAACATTTGTGAACAATATTTTCAGAGACCTGCAATACACCTTGACATTTTGATATTTTCCAAGAACCTTCAAGAACATCATACCTAAGTTTCCCAGATCCTTGCCTGCTTGAGACCTATGGGTTTCACATGAAATTGGAAAAATCTGAGTTTGAGAAATAGCATCTCTGCAGATGATCTAAAAATGTACCCAGCAAAAGTTGAATATGTTAAGGAATGCTTAGTAGCGCTAGTCTCCAGAATTATTACCTTATTTAATAGATTTATGCTTTCTTCCATAGCTGACAGTAGCACGGAGCGCGGACATCTTGCCATAGTGACGTCCGCGCTCCTGCGCTGTCAGTCCCTTTTCAAGCCGGCCGGCTCCTAGCAACGCCTCCTAGTCCCAGCTGGGACTGACAGCGCAGGTGCGTGGACATCACTATGGCAAGATGTCTTCGCTCTGTCCTGCCTGTCACCCATGGAAGAAAGCTTAAATCTATTAAATAAGGTCATAATTCTGGTGACTAGTGCTACTAAGCAGCTAGTCACCAGATGGGGACTTAATTAAGCTAAAGATGTTGTGCGGTGGTAGTTCCGCTTTAACATGTTTGTGTGGACTTTTTCTTTTGTACTGGGTTACACTGGCTACTTAATATGGGTGATATGGACCATGAGATTATCAGAGTTGCAAGTTCTGTTCCCCAGTATGGTCAAAAAGCTGTCAAACCCCACTGCTGGACCAGTGTGGCACATTACAGTCCATACCCTCAGCTTGCTGAGAAGGCCATATATATATATATATATATATATATATATTTATCACGTTACAAATAATTATTCATCTGTGCTAGACACACCCTGGGGCAGCAGTAAGGGGGAGATATTCTAATCTCTTACTTACTGCCTCTCCAGGAGATACAGGCATACATGATTTTGACAGGAATGGCCACTCCTGTCAAAGTCTCTGCAAGGAGGTTGCTCGTCCTCACTTTCTCCTCTTCAGCAAAAAATAAATAAATAAATAAAAATGGCTGGCTCAGAATGCACTGTCCCACACAATCGTTCACACAACCACACCATGTAATTCCACTAAAACATAAATATTCTATCACAAGTTCTCAACGTACCGTTCATTTTATTTACATATTTGCATTGTCCAACCATTCAGTGCAGATTATTTGCAAAACCACTGCTACAACAGAGCCCCACATGATGCAGATGGGGATGCATCCAACGGCAACCCCACATAACTAACTTCCCCTTTCATAATTACTGTAGTGAAAGGAAAAGCAGAGGGCATCACCACTGTGATGGCCTCATTTTGAGATCACCCGTTGAGCTGTTCCAGGTGCTCCCTTTTAACAAGATACTTCCAAATTGGAACCATCAAGTATCTTCAAAACAGGAATTCTGCGGAACTGCTCCACTGCTGAGAGAACATCACATCGGCTGTGCCCTATGCTTATCTGCTCATTGCAGGGAAAAAAAGGTAAAAGTGAAAGAGGCCAATTGTACATGTGGGGAGTTACATTTCCATTGCTCATACCTTCAGATTCCAAACATTTAGTTCTTGCCACTGCTTATCCTTTTACTATGGAACAAAATTAGGGTAAAAGTGAATGGGGGCTGACGGTGCACCATACATTCTCTCACCAGCCGACATGTTCTCCGCCCATGCACTTGGCAGCAGTCATCAGCTCAGTGTGCACTGGACATGAAGGTACACTCAGGGCTGCCTCTTCTCTCAATAGGGAGATTGAATTCGAGCCTCTACAATTATCATACTTGGGAACTTTCTGTGTTTGACTCTGAGACTCAGGGTTTTGACTCAAATCTCAGGGTAAAGCGCCAAATTCTCAGGTAACAGAGGTATGATCTACATACCTCCCAACATTTCAAAGGCCAAAGAGGGAGACATTTGTTTTAGGTAGTGTTACTGGGGGCATAGCTGGTGGGCAGGGCATTGCTTAGCATTTTTAATTTATTTCACGATTTGTTGACACCTCTTTGTGTAACTGAATAAGTGGTTTAGAGAAAGATTATATGATTTTAATTGCACCGACTAATTTATGAACACATATGGTGACGTGTAAACAAACATTAATGAGAGTTTTATTGCTGTGGACCAATGTGATACCCTTATATACACAACAAACGGTCTGATCTCCTAAAAAGAGGGATACTGGGGTGGGAAAGAAGGGCAGAAGAATTTGGCTCTCAAAGAGGGACTGTCCCTACTAAAGGACGCTTGGGAGGTATGTATCTATTATCTAATCTAGTCCAATTAACTGCTTCGTTAGCCTTTAAATTGGAGAAAAAGCTAGGGGGTCAATTATTGCCATGTGGTACTTTGTCTATCACTGGAACAAGGCTGGGGTGTCAGGCAGTGTAGTGTCATAGTGATGTGTATATCTGTTTCTTTTTTATGCAGAGGCATCACAGTGCCAGGATTGCTAGTCTATCTGTCTGTCTATCCATCTATCTATGTACATACAGATGTGTGTTTGTGTGTATATATATATATATATATATATATATATATATATATATATATATATAATGTATGTATGTATAAAATATATGCACACGCATATACTTGACCCTCCTTGGATGGGAATATCGAGTATGCAGCCCTTGAATGCATTTGATTTTAACATGCCTGATCATTTTCTGTGGCCTGCCTAGTGTGGTGGCTTAATTCAGGCTGTGGTGTGCTAGAAGGGTTTTCTGGGGGAGGAGTTGGTTGAAGCTATTTTTCCTGTAGTTTTTAAGGTTCAGTGGGATTATCTGGAGTCTTCAGTAAAATAAAGATTGTGACTTAGTTTTGGGCCTACTAAGGGCATGCCATAAATAATCTTCCACCACCACAAACATCCAAAACTTGACACACTGCTCTTCAGATATGAGTCAATGCCCTCCAGAAGTGGCAGATTCCCCTCTGGTAGAAGACATCAGTGGAACTTAAAAGGTCGAGACTGGGATCACTCCTGGCATTCTCCACCATTCCTTCTTCTCTGAGCAGTGCAAAAAGACAGTTCCAGCACCTCCACAACCTTATAGCAGTAAGTTGGGCTACCCTAGCATACTTGTTTTTTTATTTTATATCTGCATAATTATTTGAGGTTGGTTTTTCTTCTTTGGTGTTTCGCTCTAGATAGTTTTACACCAAAGTGACTTACAAAGCCTACATTAATGACAGTATGTCTCAGAGTATGTCTACTCTGAAGACATGGTCTGATGACCCAAGAAATTTTTAATGCTGTATGTGCAACCCCCCAAGTTTTTAAAGTCTCTCTCTATATTACAACAAGCTCCTCCAAAAGCCATACTACACTTTTGGTCTCCAACACAGATCCTGATAAGTATTCCGGGGAGGATAGCAAGGAATAATCATATAATTTTGCAACTGCTAAAACTGGCCGATTAGTTAACGCCATCAGAAACTCTGTGGACTTGGAAGATTTAAGTGTTCCCATATATAAGCAAGATGCATGTTTTTGGGGTACAAAACACCCTTAAAATATCCCTGATCATGAAATTATAAACTCCATAATTAAGAAGGAATGGGGTACTACAGAGAAAGGCTTGTATTTTTATCAGAAAGTTAAAATATGTGTTTCCTTCACTTCCTTCTGGGATAATGATCCACATATGGATTTTAATGTAGTTTTCTAAGAAAACTACTATACCTATAGAAGATAGTTATAGTTTTAGAGATTCAGTGGATAGTACAGCCGAAATGGCTTTTTGCATAAGTTATGAAACAGCAGCTACTTCATCAAGGTTTAGTATGACCACTACTTATTTAGCCAGATCCATAAAGGAATATTATATTATATATTATGAATAAGTTCTCCAGGGAAGATCTCCTTGTATTTGTCTCTGATAAAATTAGCAGGGGATTTCATCTGCAGTGCTTCTATGGAAAATGTAAGGATATCTGCCAGAACTGCAATCCTTTCCACAATAGGAATCAGAGCTGTATGCCTCAATCAGTGGGAACCAAGTCCCCAAAGGCAAGCTCCCAGGAGTCACAGAACAAGCAGCATTTCTGCCACCAGGCCTGCCATTCTAATAGGTGTAAGGTAACATTTTTTTCTTAGGCCACTGAAAGACAACTCAACAGATTCCTTGTTATTAAAGGTTATATCAGAATGGTACAATTTAAGGTTTACTCCTCCTGCTCCAAACACATTTGCAGAAACTCAGGAACCTTGATTTCTTCCCAAGAAACAAGTCTTTCTAAAAGCAGTATGAGACTTGCAAGAGTCCAGGATGCCAATTCCTATGCCTTACCATTTTCAAAAGAAAGGTTCATAGCTTTCAATTTTCCTGATTCTGACGACCTGATGTGCTCTGCCTGGTGATCAAGCTCATCTTCCTGAACAGGTTTGTTTGAAAGAGTGCTTCAAGATGAAAAGTATCAGATCAAGAGTGAGTATTCTCCACATGGGAGATGTCATCTTGACCAGTGACCTCCAAGAGACATATTTTCTTGTTTCTGTCCACAGAGATTGTCAACAGTATCTGTGGATAACAATTTAAGATGACAGAGCATCATTTACAATTCACAGGTCTCCCTCTTGGCCTGTATGCGTCTTGAAGAACATTCGCAAGAGAGATGGCAGTGGTTGAAGAGCATCTGACTGAAAAAGGCATTGCTATTGTTCCTTATCTGAACGACTGTTCAGACAGTAATAACACAACTGCAGGTTTTAGGTTGTTTTGTCAGTCTGAAGTAGCCAGACTTTTCTCCAAAACTAAGGAAGAAATTCATGGGACTAATTCTGGATGACTCATTAGGCAAGGCTTTATTTACTCCAGAGAAAACTGACAATCTCCTTTCCCAAGTCAACAGGATCAAGCAAGCCTTAAGACAATTGATGTCCATTCTATGGCTGATGACAGGCTCAGTGGAAGCAGGTCTCTGTGCACAGCTTCATATGATGATTTTATAATAATTTATTCTTAAAGTGGAACTATCATCAAAATAACATTGGCTCCCAAACACTAACATAGCAATAGACAAAGACATACTTTCATTAGGCTGCATACGTCCCGTGTTATGGAGGAAACATAACTTCTTCGGCAGGCATCAGCTGCCGTAGCCTATGCTATCAGTAACTTCTGGTACTGTTGGGTACCTAGGAACATCACTCACCAATCCTGGCAGTGAACGGGGCAGACATCTTGGAGAAAATGTACCTGTGAGTCTGTGCTGTTACCTGCTTGTGTCTGCTGAAGAAGTTATTTTTCCTCAATAACGCAGGACATATCCAGCCTAATGAAAGTATGCCTTTGCCTATCGCTATGTTAGTAAGTGTTTGGGGGCAATGTTATTTTGTTGATAGTTCTGCTTTAATAGATGGTGATCCAAGAAGAACATCGCAAATATCCTGCAATCCAAACTGGACGGTCATCATTCATGACAGATGTGAGGAAGTATGGACAGGGAGCAGTCCTTCAGGAAACATTCTATCAGAGCCTTTGGTCCCCTTCAGAGAGACTTCATCACTACAGTTATATTAAACATCTAGCAGTATGGAGAATGTTAAAAGAAGAAGCCTCTCTAATCAAAGTCCAGGTGGTCAAGACATATTTAACAATACTACATTAAACGCCTACCTTTCACATCAAAGAGGTCACAAGGAGTGGTTAAAGGAGCAGTAAACTTTTTTCATGAAAAAATATATATTGTAGGGCATTTCATGTTGAGTAAAATAAGTGTACTCCCACTGCTGAGAGATGCATATATCCAGAGTTATTACTATTTAACCTATGTTTTTTTTTTGCATTAGCAGTTCCCTCTAGTGGTCAAATTCCAATTAGTTTTTCTGTTACATTCTAATGGAGAGGAAAGTCAGTGACTTACAGTTCTCCATCAAATGTGACAGAAACTGCTGAGTCACTTCCTGTCAGAACAATCAGGAAGTAAACACAGTAAATTCACTTCCTGGTTATCTGAACAGTTATTAAGACTGAATAAAACAACCGACAGCAGTGGAAGTACCCTTGTTTTACTCAGCAGAAAAAGCTCTATAAAATATATAGGTTTTCATAAAAAAGTTTACTGCTCCTTTACGGTATTCTTCATTTAGTTGACAAGATCTGTCTTTAGGCAGAAATCAATATACAAGCCTTTTCAGCAGCTCCCACCAATGGGAAGGACAATGTCTGGGCAGGCAGTCTCAACCGAAATACAGGAAGAATGAGATCTCAGTCAAGACGTCTTTTCCACCCTGATAAAGAATCGGGGATCCCTCTGACTAATTTCAAGGAGAGGAGAGAACACAAAATTTCCAAGGTTCTTTTGTTGGTTTCCCCTGGACCATTCAGAATCAGGGGATGCCCTGCTACAGATATGGAATTTCAGTTAACCTACAGTAATTCTCATTGCTACGTATTGTCCCCGGAAAGCATTGTTCATAATTCTATGGGGTCTCTCAAAGAAAGATCCTATCATTCTCCTTACTATATAGTCCTTAAGTTCTGCAAAAGGAATTATCTACCTCCATAGACATGGCATCCGTTGTTAAATAAAGGTTAGTTTTGGGGAACCAATCCACACAGAATAAATTAATGATATAATTAGGATTTCCAGACCAGATTACATTGTGTGTGTGTGGGGTGGGGGTTATTATTAGGAAGAGTTAAAGGAACCCATACACCTGTTAATAATAAACTTCCAATTATCTTAGCCTGGTCAGAAAATGGTCACTATGAATGAATTTTGCAACTCTCTAAAATTAGTATTTATTTAGGTATCATGTTCAGGAAGCTGCCGATGAGTCTTTGCAGCACTTCAGGGCCCCAAGATAATCCTATTAAAGTTTACTTAGGAAGCATTCAATGTGAGAAATTTGGGGTGTGTGGAAGTACTGAAGAAAAATCCTCTTGTCTGCCCCTGTGAATGGGGTATCCAGTACTAATCAAAATTAATTTTGCAGAAGTAATCCACCTATAATTAATTCATACTGGGCATTATCTAACGCCCAGATTAAAGTATCAGTAGACTTTTCTTTTTAATATTTTATTCTACAGTTAATGACATCAGTTAGTGCTCTTGCTAAAACCAATTGACTTTCTTGCTAACACTTATTGGTTCCGTTGCTTACTTCAGGTGGTGCTCATGCTGTTTGAATTGCAATAACTTTTAAATGAAAATTCTCTCAGCAGTGGGGCAACCCTTGTTTTACCCAGCAGCAGGAAAAGGCATATGACATATTTTCTCATAACAAATAACCTCTCTGGCACTCAAATGATTAAGATAGTGGAGGTTTAACCCCTTCCCGACAAGTGACTTACCAGGTACGTCACGCAAAAATGTCACTTAGTGACAAAGGACGTACCTAGTAAGTCACGGAAGTCATTCTCTACAATGCAGAAAAAAAAAAACCCCGTCGTTAAGTGCTGGCCGCGTGCGCTTGCGGCCAGTCACTAAGGGGTTAATATTGGGTAGTGTCAGTGATCCAAACACCTCTTACTAAAAACAAGAACACTTTGCCCCCCCCCTGCCCTTTTCCAAGTCTTTAACCCCTTGAAAGCTAGAGAGACATCTCTGGCAAGCAAGGTGCATGTCATTTTTTTAATAAAGTTCCTTTCATGCTCAGTAAAGCTTTTCTCCACATATTTTTCATTCAATTTTTGTTACAGCTCAGACTTTTATCATCAGACTATTAGCAACAGTTCTGTGCAATAGCATTAAAAAGAAAAATAAATGTTTTATAATGTACTTGATTGGAGATGTTAACAGGTGACAGGAACAGTACCATCTGGTGACCACAACAGAAAATGTGCAGTTTAATTTAAAAGAAAGACAAAAAAAATGAACAAGCAACTTTAAGCTGTAACAACTGTTGAATAACAAATGTCCCAGAAGTGGGAGTACATTTGTTTTACTCAGCAACAAAATAATTACAGTATATTTGTTTGTTTTTTTCTTTCTTTTTGCTGCTCCTTTTGCACTTGTCTCTGCTAGATGTTTGCTTTATAAGTTGAAAGCATGAAACATTTTTAGAATAATTAAAGGGATAGTAATATTTCAAAATAAAAACAGCTCCAATTAATCTTCATAGTATTTGGGCCACTGAGAGTGTTATTTCAATACTGTCAGAGTTGTAGTTCAAGAGTAATTGAATGATAAAGTATCCTCCTCCCACCGCATTTACCTAATGTAAGCTACCTCCCCTCAGATGTGGAATCTTCTGATCTTAAGAACAGACAGCTCACAGCAAGGGACAATCTTCTTACTGTGAGAACAATGAAAACCATGCCCCCCTTGACAGGTTTTTCCCTGACCCGTATGCTAATTGAAGATTATCCCTCTTTGCAATCCATCTGGACAACACCTTTCTGTTCTGAGGTGAGCAGTGTTACATCAGTAAAAGGGGCAGGAGGGGGATACTTTATCATTCAACTCTTCAACTACAACTCTGACAGTATTGAAATAACACTCTTCAAGGCCCAAACCCTATGAAGATTAATTGTAGCTGCTTTTTATTTTGAAACATTACTATCCCTTTAATAGTCCTGTAAACCTTGCCCCAAGCTTCAGGAGGTGGAATAAGTTCTGGGTGTGGGAGTGTCCAAATTGTTCCATTTGCATACTGAAGTGAGCAAGGATTGATGAAAATGAGCAGGATTGGGAGGAGTGAAGGCAGGGTATACTCTTAAAATGGCCAGAGTGGGAAGAACAGGGCAGAGAGTGACAGGAACTGGCAGTGAAGTGGGTGGAGTTACAAGGAAATTCACTGAACCCTGAGAATCAGCTTCTATCCCCAGACTGAAGTATAGAGTGTCTAGGTCAGTTGCAGAGAGTTCTCTGTTGTTAAAACATTGAAAGAGAAAGTTATTTAAAATAAAATTAGATTTTGTTTTGTGTAGGCATCTAAGGATAACTTTTCTGATGGCACTTCTTAGTTTTGCTGTTTAGTTATTCAATTTACTAAATTAAGACTTTATGAAACATATGCATCTTTTAACCACCATATCGGAAAGGGCATTTATGAAAGCTCTGTGTTTGTGTTTTGGATTTAAAGCTTTGAACTGTAATTCTGTCTGAATGAGAGCTGCTGGCATGATTGTATTAGTTCAGTTGTATCCAAAAATGCACATTAATTTATTAATGAATACAAATTATGCCTTTCATATTGCTGTCCTGAAGACTACAATTTCCTTCAACCCCTGATGTTTTGGTCCTTCACATGCAAAAAAGTATAAATGCCTTAACCAGAGTAATAAAGCATTATTAACATCTAGAATTAAAGAGAAAATTACACATGATAGTTGCGCTGTTGGCAGTGCTGTTCCTCTGGGAGCTGTGTTGTGCAGCCTGGTGGATCAGCTGGAGACTCACTAGCTGATTCTGGCAGGGAGACTGAACTGTGACACTCTGAAGTCTTGATCTTCAGGCTAATGGGACTGCTACACCATATACCCTAGACTACATGCGAGTGGCTTTTGTACTCAACACTGGCAGCATGATGTCAGGATCCAGAATGTGAAGGGCACTCCCCATTGTCACTTGTCTTTGTCACCAACCTCCCTCCCCCTAAAACCATAAATAAACATTTTAAAACTTTGCACTTCCATCTCATGAATGCAGCTAAATCCCTAATTCCACTGAGATGGAGATCCACAGCTCTACAGACTGTATCAGACTGGAGGTGTAAGGTAATGGTTATTTATGATATGCAATGACTCTGGGCCTCCTCTCTCTGCTAGTCTGAGCTTCTGTCTAGATTTTGGGAGTCATGGACTTCCTCGAACTTGGATGGGGTGAGATATGAAATTTAATCGCTTGGCTCTGCTCTCCCTTACACATGACTGACTAGTCTGGCGGGCCTCGTGCTCCCCGGCCCTCTATCCTTTCAATCCATATTTCTCTCTTCCCTCAATTCGGTCTTCTTTATTCCTGTTCTCATGCTATCCCTACTGTTTACTTTCCCCTTTCTTATTCTCTATCTCTCTCATTTTGCTCACTGAGTTCCTCTAGGGTAAACCTGTGCTTGAGAGGTCCATTTGGCCCATAGTTGCCGAAGGAGCCCTTGCAGGTCCCCCTTTGAGCATTTTGTCATTCTCATGCTTTCTTACCATACAACCTGATATGCAACTATGTATCTGCTTTTCATTTTGATAATTATGTAAATTGTCATGTAATTTTATTGAAGCCTTGTACTTGTACAATGTTTTAAACATGTAATGTTACATTTTGCTTTAAGCTTAAAAAAAAAAAAAAAAAATGTGAAGGGCAGTTGCTGGGTGATCAGGAACACCAGTCTCCGACCGCATCCTCCTCCACAGTGAGAGAACGCTGAGTTAGCACTATGCTGGAGGCATTCACATATTTAATGAGTGACTGGCAAACTGCCAGACTGAATAAATCTTTCTGCAGTACCCAGTTCCAATGATCAATAAAGGAAGGAGTGGGTAGCCCCTTCAAGGAGATATTTGTCATGCATGTTATCATTTAAAGGGTAGGACACATTATGGAGAACAGTAGTGTTTTCAACAGGCAGGCTATTGGGGACTGTATTTAACAAGTGAAGCCTGTGGCTTAAGCCACTGGTACTCAACCTGTGCCCTCTCAACTACTAACAGGACAGGAGTTAAAGACTTCCCTACTTGTCATTTTGGTTACCTCACCTGCTTGAGTACAGGTGAAGTAACCAAAATGACTGAGCGTATTGTTATCTCAGCAGCACTCAAGCAAGGAAATCTTCATGTCCTGGCCTGAGGGCACAGGCTGAGAACCATTGGCTTAAGCCACAGACTTTCTTGTTTAGTCCCGCTCCACAGACAGACAAGGAGGTCGGTTTTCTGAACCAGAAAAAGGTCATAGGTGCTCCCATTGGAGCAGACTTTGTAGAACATAATATTTGCCTTTAGTTGCATTCTCTTACAAAAAATACATGATCAGCTGCAAGTTGACTTATGCCAGTACGCCATCAATGCTTTCCTTCTCCATGAACATGTGAATGAAAATCGAGTAAGTTATGCCATTTCCCTTGCACCTCTTTCTATAGCAGGTGCAGAGGAAATTAAGCCCCCAAATACTCCCACACTATCTTCCCTTGTAATAAGCAGTGTTAAGGGAGAATTTTTGGTGTGAATAGCCTATGGATAGAACTTCCTTGTGCATCTAGTCTCTTTTGTCACTGAAGATTGAGAAGGACTGGGCAATAATGGATATGTTAACCCCTTAAGGACCAGGTGACATGCTATGACTGTCACTCAGTTTATACCCTTAAGGACCGGTGACGGTCATAGCATATCGCCTACTTTTTACTTACAGTGCTCCTGTGGGAGTGCTGTAAGTAAATATGAGGTCTGAAATTGTCCTCTCCACAACTGGAGCTCTCTCTCAGACCCCAAGTCGGCATGTCCATACATGTGTACTGGCACATCAGCAAGGATCAAACGGTCCTTAAGGGAAGGTAACTTCCCTGGACCGTTGGTCCTTAAGGGGTTAAACTTATAATCAGCAATGATTAAGTGTGTTACCCATAGAAGCAGTGATCATTAAGGTCCTACATTGTATTACAGTACTCATCACTAGTTTGTCTTAATCTTTCAACAATTGACACTGAATGGGGTGAGCACTATTGTTTGATTGGAGAGCTGGGGAACAGGTGGCCATTCACATCAAATCATGGTTATGATTTAGTGCATTATGAGCTGAGATGCATGGAGGGAGCTGAGCCAAAGAGATCAAAGCAGGCTTCTCTGATATAAAGTACTAAATGGTGAGTCCCACACAAGTCACTTTGACATCATGCAGAGTGCTGAGTGCTTTACATATAGGCTTGCTATATACTGGAGGGAAAAAGCTCCCTAAGCTCCCTTCAATATTTTTTGGTAGAGATGGAGTGGCATATTGTGCTACTATCCTTGCTTTTTCTATCACTGTCTATATCATTCCCCTGCAACAGCTTTTCTCAGAATGATGTGGCACTTTGTTACCCTAAGATGGTGCACAATGCACATCACTTTTATGGGAAGACTGACAAAAATGTAAATGCTGAGTTTCAAATGTACATTTTTATGCACAGCTTGCTTGTTTTTGTCATTCTGTGAGATTTAAAAACAGCTATATTTATACATTTGTACCAATATTAGTCTTTTGACAAGTGAAATATAAAATGTTAGAGGTGCCTTGAAAATGTCATGCTATGTACTAGGGTAGTCTCTTGTGTGAAATAATATGTATGTATGTACTTTTATTTATATAGCTCCATGCATGTACACAAAGCTTAACAGAAGGTGTAATAGCACAATACAAAAATACTTAATTGAGTTAAAATCATTAGGATAAAGTGTGATCATTGCATTTTTTACAGGGGAAAAAGTGCAATAAAGGGAATCATACACTGGGAAAGGGACCCTGCCTCAAGGAGCTTACAATCTAATTAAAAATCGTGACGACATACAGAGATAGTAGGAGGCGGATCATAAGTGCAAGTACAAGGTGTAGGAAAGGAAGTGCAGAACGATTCTAATGACTATCAGTGTGCACAAGGAGGATATGGTTACTGAGATGCCTCCTTGAGCAGGTGGGTTTTGAGGAGATGCTTGAAAGCAATGAGTGTTGATGATTGGCGAATGGTGATAGGGAGAGAATTCCAAAGTCGAGGGGCAGCCAGTGAAAAAGATTGTAGCCAAGAGACGGCTCTAGTTGTGTCGGGAGAAGACATGAAGTACAGGAAGGGGTGTAGCAGGAGATAAGAGCTGAAATGTAAGATGGTGCTGAAGACCACAGAGACTTAAAGAAGAGGAATAGAATCTTGTAAGAAATACAATGCTTTATAGGTAGCCAATAGAGACAATATAGGAGCAGATGGGAGGGAAGGTACCTGGGAACAAATGTAGTAATTCTTGCAGTTGAACTGAGAAAAATATTAAGAGCCACTGTTCAAGAGAGAGGTCCTGATGATGTCACTGCCAGTGATAGTAAAAATGTACTGAAAAAACGGGGTTAAAATGAATCATAGTAAAAACCATAGGCAGAAGGAACAAAGTAAAAAATAAAATAGCCAGTGGGGTAAATGTACAAATTAGCATCTGACACCAGTGGATGTACCACATGGAATGCATTAAAGTGTATGATCCCTGTAGTCCATAAGGGTGGTCAATATCCTCTAGCATTAGGATTTTATTGCCAGCCCCATTGCATGTGCAAGGAAATTAAGTAAAGTTACACCATTTCTTCTGTGATTCGTTTAACCATTTGAGAGCCAGAGGGGTGAGCAGTGCATTGTTTTCAATGCACTGCACACCCCTCTGTCACAAGGAGGGTTTGTATATGACATTAATAATAGAGTAGATGATAGGAACGCCCTAAAATACCCATAGGTTACTCCATTGCGCTTCATTTGGCACAAGCAGTGTTAAAGGAGGGATTTCTGGAGTACATAGTTTAGTAAATTGGCATAATGCAGATGTAGGGACTAAAAAAAAATCTATTCAAGCACCTGATTTAGCACTCAAGCACTGCCATACATTGACCACAATAGTTTTAAGACTGATAACTGCAAGGGTTTAGTGAGCAGAAGGCCCTCATCCATTAAAGCAAGCCGCTTATGAAGTATTCACATTGCAGGTCTATACAATGTTAGGCAACCTTCAGCTGTTATTGGCCTGTAGGAAATGAAGGTGGTGGGAAATGTAGTCCACAAATAGCTGGATTGGCTTGCCAGGCTGAGGGTGATGGGAGGACTTGTAGTTGAATAACAGCTGGACAGCCTAAGGTTTGTGCTTTATTTGTTTAGAGCTGCTATGATTCCCATACTACGCTGTTTATGCATCTTCCACAAATGGACAATACGAAAGGGATAAGGTAGCAACCCTATTAACCCCTTGAAAACCAAAGGTGTGTGCAAGCATTAATTTGAAGTGCATTTTGAACCCCTCTGGTCCTCAAGAGACTAATAATGGGTTACAGGGTTCAGTTCTGAGGAGCTGTGAACCCTGCAGCAGTATTGCTCTGAACGGCGGCCAATGTTAATCCTGCATTGCAAGCATCACTCCCTGCCTTCCCCCCATCTCCAGGCTGCAAGTCAGGGTGGCTGTAATTTACAGTGTGTTATCTTTGTCTATAGCCAGCAAGCTGATATGAAGTAAATCAAGGTACGAGTAATGAAAGACTGAAAATTTATTCCTTGGAGCACACTTTAAAGTGTAGTATCTGTTATAGTGGCACTGCCTGAAGATTCTGAAATGAGACTCAGCTGACACGCCATAAAGAACCTCTGAGGCTCATGTTAATGCTGTTTGTCTGGGGTTAGTAATTGGGTTCTACTGATGAGTTGTGTGAAGACAAAGTGAGAAGCCAAGCACGGATTGTAAATCTTACATTGTTGGAACAAGAAGCAATCCTAACAAATATTGATCCCTGCTTTTGGCTGCAGGCAAAGGGAGGGGAGGGAAAGAAAGGCAGAGTCCTGCTGAGGCACTGTAGTTTCAATTGCACCAATTACCTTTAGTGAAACTGACACTCGATATGGGACATCACCAATCTCTTAAAGCGCGTATTATCCATGATTAGGCTTTTTAGAAATTGCCCCACAGAAGCATAGGCGGTCGCCGGTGCCGTATCTCAATTATCCCTCTCAGCCAAAGCAAGAAATAATATACCAGTTGTTTGGAAGTGGCTCTCTAAAGCATCTCCTTGTTTTTATTTATTTATATAGTTTTGCAGAATGTTTTCAGTCTACATTGAGATGAACTTGCAGAAGAAATAGGGTCATATTCTTTATGGACATAGAAAAGGCATTGGTAGGAGCATTGGTATATATATATATATATATATATATATATAGTCTATATATAGACATTGGTGTCTATATTGACACAATGGCCACAAAGTCAAAAGGGGAAAAATTCTGGGGCAAACCAACTGCACCATAAGGAACAAATAGAAGATCATAAACACATCTTGCGAAACAGCTGCTTTGTTTCTAAGTCTTATTAATAGAAAAAAAAAGAAAAAGGATCCCTTACACCGGTCAGAGGATGTTTGTGTGCCAGGGAAGTCATTTGAACAGTGCAATATAGTGAACTTCTCTTCCCCACCAGCTTCCCTGCACCCAGTTTGCAGTGTGTCCCTCATCTTCCTAAGTCCACTCCCCTTCCCTCTTAGTGACTCACTATGCCACTCCCCTTCCCTCTCACTATTCCACTTCCCTTCCTTCTCACTATTCCACAACCCTTCCCCTCCCACTATTCCACTTCCCTTCCCTCTCACTATGCCACTCCCCTTCCCTCTCACTATTCCACTTCCCTTCCCTCTCACTATTCCACTTCCCTTCCTTCTCACTATTCCACACCCCTTCCCTCTCACTATTCCATTTCCCTTCCTTCTCACTATTCCACATCCCTTCCCTCTCACTATTCCACTTCCCTTCCTTCTCACTATTCCATACCCCTTCCCCCCACTATTCCACTTCCCTTCCCTCTCACTATGCCACTCCCCTTCCCTCTCACTATTCCACTTCCCTTCCTTCTCACTATTCCACACCCCTTCCCTCTCACTATTCCACTTCCCTTCCTTCTCACTATTCCACAACCCTTCCCCCTCACTATTCCACTTCCCTTCCTTCTCACTATTCCACACCCCTTCCCTCTCACTATTCCACTTCCCTTCCTTCTCACTATTCCACAACCCTTCCCCCTCACTATTCCACTTCCCTTCCTTCTCACTATTCCACACCCCTTCCCCCCCACTATTCCACTTCCCTTCCTTCTCACTATTCCACACCCCTTCCCTCTCACTATTCCACTTCCCTTCCTTCTCACTATTCCACAACCCTTCCCCCTCACTATTCCACTTCCCTTCCTTCTCACTATTCCACACCCCTTCCCTCTCACTATTCCACTTCCCTTCCTTCTCACTATTCCACACCCCTTCCCTCTCACTATTCCACTTCCCTTCCTTCTCACTATTCCACAACCCTTCCCCCCCACTATTCCACTTCCCTTCCTTCTCACTATGCCACTCCCCTTCCTTCTCACTATTCCACTTCCCTTCCCTCTCACTATTCCATACCCCTTCCCTCTCACTATTCCACTTCCCTTCCCTCTCACTATTCCACTTCCCTTCCCTCTCACTATTCCACAACCCTTCCCTCTCACTATTCCACACCCCTTCCCTCTCACCATTCCACTTCCCTTCCCTCTCACTATTCCACTTCCCTTCCCTCTCACTATTCCACAACCCTTCCCTCTCACTATTCCACTCCCCTTCCCTCTCACTATTCCACTTCCCTTCCCTCTCACCATTCCACTCCCCTTCCCTCTCACTATTCCACTTCCCTTCCCTCTCACTATTCCACTCCCCTTCCCTCTCACTATTCCACTTCCCTTCCCTCTCACTTCCACACCCCTTCCCTCTTAGTGGCCCACTATGCCACTCCCCTTCCCTCTCACTATTCCACTTCCCTTCCTTCTCACTATTCCACACCCCTTCCCTCTTACTATTCCACTTCCCTTCCCTCTCACTATTCCACTTCCCTTCCCTCTCACTATTCCACTTCCCCTCCCTCTCACTTCCACACCCCTTCCCTCTTACTATTCCACTCCCCTTCCCTCTCACTGTTCCACTTCCCTATTTGCCTCCACTCCCGTTCCCTCTCACTGTTCCACTTCCCTATTTGCCTCCTCCCATTCCATCTACAAAGCCCACTTCTCTTTGCTTCCATCAGTCCAATCTCATTTACTTGCCTTGACCTGCTCCCCTTTGCTTTCATCTCCTTAACCTGATAACCCATTCCATCTATATGACACACTCCTCTTTTCTGCTCCCCTTTATTCCGCTTGGCCTACCCCTAGTCCTTTCTCACCCCAGCCTTCCAGCTCCTCCTCACTCCTGCACTTCTGCTGTCTTGCTCTGCTCTGTCCCTCCCTTACACTGTCTTTCCTTCAGTCTGGCCCTCCATGATTCATTCAGAATCAATTCTGATTGATCCGGAAATTATTTTCAGATCCTCCAGATCGATCTGTTAAATGAAATGCTTCCATTTTGCACATATTTATTCAGGGGTTAAAAGTCCCATTGAAATCAATCAGAATTTTAATTTGTTCCTTAAGGCTAGGTTAGTTTGCTCCAGAACAACTCTTCATTTGTGTTTTTTTGCCTTTTTTCTTAAGTGTAATTTTCCCTGTGATACTATAGTGATCCAGAGGGAGAGATAGTCCCCAGAAAGTGATAGAGTGACGCAGAAACAATCGTCATTATGGATAAAGGCAATGCAGGGCAGTTCTGGAACACACCAGTTACAATGTAGATAACAAATTCTAATTCCTTTTCATTTAAACTGAGCTTTTAATGCCTTGAATGTTAAAGAGGTATCCAACTCATTGCCTCGCAATGTGAAAGATAGCATTCCTAGCATTCAAGGGTTAAAATAAAAAGAGTTAAGCGCCATAAATAACATTTCAACCTAAAACTTAATCTTCATGAAAGGGCAAACATAAGAAAAATAAGGTAGGCTATATTACCTGTAATAATAATAATAATAATTTGTGATTTTAATAGCGCTTTTCTCCCTGTGAGACTCAAAGCGCTTTACAGATCTATAAACAGACATAAAATTTAAGGGTTCCTTATGGTCACATGAGGTGACTGAATACCTGATAAAAGAGATGGGTCTTTAGCTTTTTTTTAAAAGCCTGTAATGATGGTGCCTCTCTGATTGAGGACGGCAAAGAGTTCCAGAATGTGGGGGCAGCGTGGCTGAATGCCCGGGAACCTGACGTTGTCTTTATTCTGGGCACTGACAGGAGGGATCTGTTGGCTGACCGCAGTGAGCGGGATTGAATATAGGGTGTCAGGAGCTCTTTCAGGTACTGTGGGCCTTGATTATTTAAGGCTTTGAAGGTCAGCAGGCCAATTTTAAAATATGTTCGCCATTTAATTGGAAGCCAATGCAGGGAGTGGAGAACGGGTGTTATGTGACATGAGCGGTTTTTATTGGTCAGTAGTCTGGCTGCTGCATTTTGTACTGTCTGTAGGCGATGGAGTTCTTTTTCTGGGAGGCCCAAGTAAAGTGCATTAGAGTGATCTAGACGAGAAGACACAAATGCATGGACTAATGTTGGCATATCATCCGGTGGAATTAAATGTTGTATTCTGGATATATTTCTCAGATGAAAGAAGGCAGATTTTATTACAGAAGAGATCTGCTATTTAAATGACAGTCCAGAGTCAATCATCACTCCGATACTCCGTACCTCTGTTGAACTAATGAGTTCAGAGCCTCCAAGTTCCAGGCCAGTTGGGTGATCCTGAGATATTCTTGTTGCCCGGAGTCCCCTCACCAAGAGTAACTCTGTTTTGTCAGGGTTCACTTAAAGACAACTAGCATTCATCCACTCTATGAGGTCTGCTAAGCAACTGTTGATGAGGCATGTTGGGTCTTTAGTATCTGGAGCAAAGGAGAAGTAGAGTTGTGTGTCATCTGCTTAACAATGATATCTTAGGCTGTGTCTTCTGATGATGTCTCCCAGTGGTAGTAAGTAAATTGCGAATAGCATAGGAGACAAGATGGAACCTTGTGGAACTCCGCAAGCTAATTCTGTTGGTGCTGATGAGCAAGAGCCTGATGTTACTCTCTGTGATCCACCAGTGAGGAAAGATTTAAACCAGTTAAGAACTGTGCCTCCTAGACCACAGATGTGCTGCAAGCGCACTATTAAAATCTCATGGTCAATGGTGTCAAATGCAGCTGAGAGATCTAGGAGGATTAGGATGGAGTAATCACCTTTGTCTCTCGCCAAAAGGAGATCATTTAGCACTCAGACTAGCGCTGTTTCCGTGCTATGGCGGCATCTGAAACATGACTGGAAAGGATCAAAGATGTTATAGCTTGATAGATGGACCTCCAGTTGAGTTGCCACTACTTTTTCAATGAGTTTCCCCAGAAATGGAAGGTTGGATACTGGTCTGTAATTTGCTATACAGTCTGGGTCTAGTGAGGGTTTCTTTAGGAGGGGTTTTACCACTGCTTCTTTTAGAGGATCCAGGAAGATTCCAGTTTTTAGTGAACACTCCACTATTTTTGTGAGGGCTGGGGCAAGTGTTTCAGTACATGCAGATATAAGACGAGTTGGGGCAGGGTCTAAGTCACACGTAGTGGGGCGCAACTTTTGCATGGTTCTTTTAACTTCCTCTATATACACATTTGTAAAAGTAGACCATAAACTGGGGGAATCTGGTCTTCCACTGTAGTGGTTCTGGTGGGTAACTGGTTGGCCTGCTGTGATGAAGGCTCGGATGGAGGAAATCTTGTCTATGAAGAAGATCGCAAATTCTTCATTTCACACTTATCTTGAGAAAAGTTGGTGGGTATATGCATACATACTGGTTTGCAGAGCCTTTCTACTGTGCGAAACAGTTGCCTGGGTCTGTTGCGGGAAAGTGTGATTTCGCGTAACAAAAGTTAGGTTTTTTTCTGACTTATCTTAAATTGATATTCATTGAGGTGATTGGTAAGAGCAACTTTGTCCTCTGGGTCCCGTGTCCTGCGCTACCTTCTCTCGAGTTTACGGCCTGTTCTCGTCAATTCTCTGATGGTGCTGTCAAACCAAGGTGCATTATTGTGAGTTTTGATAGCGCATATGCGTGATGGTGCAATGATTTCTAGGGTGTCCCTTATGGTTTTGTTATAGAGTTAGACTAAGGAGCCAGGGTCTTCACAAGTGCCCATCAGTTCACTTAGATCCATATTTGATGTTACGTCCAGTGGGGTCACCCCTTTTAATGAGCGGTGTTTGACCAGGTTCTGAGGCTGTGGTCTGGCTGAATGTGATCTAATGGAAAAGTGTATGGAGTGGTGGTCTGACCATACAACTGGATTTACAGTTACTGGCGACACTTCTAGTCCACACTGGAACACTAGATCGAGTGTATGACCTTTTCTGTGGGTGGAAGTGGCAACTATTTGTATGAAGCCGAGTGCACTCATCAGGCTGAGGAGGTCCTGCCCAAGTTGGGATAGTGTGTCATCAATCCAAGTGTTGAAGTCCCCCAATATAATCCATCTAGGGTGTTCAAGGATTAAACCAGTCAAAAGGTCTGAGAGTTCTTGAAGAAATCTCTTCCCATCTCCTGGGGGTCTGTATATTAACAGTATCCGAAATCCAAGACATTCCTGTCCAGTTGCAAGTCCCATTTAAATTAATGTGATTTCTCTGTCATCCAATACAGCTTACTAGTAACTCTGAGTTTTAGAATATTTTTTATTTTTCTGTTAGATATGGAATACCACCATTAGGCGGATTACCATGACTGACAATGCTCTTAGACGTGGCTAGCTCAGTATGCATTTTGTGGACCTTAAGCCCTGAGGGGGAAAATCTTGATTCCAAGTGCTTTCCCAGGAGTTACCCGCTGAAGTTACTTTCTTACTATATGGTAATCTGAAGACAGAAGATCTGCAGGAAAGGTGAGCAACCCTTTGAGTGCTGCAGGTCCACTTGTCCCACAGTCCCCCTCCGCACAGGGGTGTATTTATTGGAGTTCCTATTGCATACTCCTGCACTCACTGGGTATATCTGTCTGTCTGTTGGGTGGTTGGAGCAAGTTTATGTGGTAACTTAACCCTTTAACTGCAGGTTTGGCCCTTTTTTCCTAACACTTTTCCTACTGGGTTAGTGTTTTTTGGGTATCCTCACATGTTCTCTTGATGTTTTACACATTTTAATGTTTTACCTTAAAATTTCTAAAAATTGTGTACTGCGCCTTTAAGGCGTGCTTTACCACATAGACGACATTGCTCCATTCACTCCTATGGGACTCTACTGTTTGGGACATATCTCTGCAACCGTTTAACCTAGCAACTTCAGAGATGGCTCATTTTACTTGTCTGCCCTTGCTTTATCATACGTTCCTAGTGTGTTGGGGGGCTCAGGGGGCTTTGGGCACTGTTTGGGGTACTTTTTGGGAAAAACTACATTTCCCATGAGCACTTGCTTCTCGCCCTTGTTTCGGATTGGCTCCCGCCATGGCAGCCATTTTGTGAGCGTTTCTGGGCGAGTATCCTACTCAGGGCTTGGACTCTCCTTCTCTCCTCTGCAGATTAACCCTTCGCCTGCCAGATAAGTTTATTTTAGCGATTTCTGGGGTGAAACTTTAATCCTACACACTATAATTGGGTGATTTATTGTACAGTAGGTTATTTGACACTGTGAGAATGTCTATACCACTGGAGCTTGGGGCTAGACCTAAGACTAAGGAGGCTGGGGTCTCTGTATCCCCCATTGTGCATTGCTCTTCCTGTCACTCAGGGCTACCTAGAGAATTCTCAGTTCACTTATGCCCAGCACGTTCTGATGTCCCTGACAGCATTCCAGGGACCTCCAGCCATACCACAGAGCCAGCTTGGGTTCAAGGCTGCGACTAGGGACCTTAGGTCCACATTGCAACTCTTTCTATCCCAGTTACAGGGGGTGTTTCAGTCTTGGCAGGCCCCCTCCTCAGTCAGGTCTCCCTGCCCAAACCTCAGGGAGTACCTGACGTGTCAGATTCCTCTGAGGAGAAACGGCTGGTGGATTCGGATGTTGAGGAATGTTCTGTGTTGGAGTCCTCTCAGTTTTTTGGGGACCCTTTTGAAGCTGATCCTGAACCCTCCACTGAGGGCCTGATCAGGGCTGTATTAACTACTCTTAACATTCCCCTAATTCAGGAGGTTCCTTCTGATCCCTCTGATGTATTCCAGGAGCCTGCTAAACCCCTTACCTACTTTCCACCTAATCCCACTTTTGACCGCCTTGTGTCTGAGGAGTGGAAATCCCCGGAGAAGAAAGCATCTGTGTCCAAGAAGTTTGCCAAGCTTTACCCCTTTTCTGAGGCTGCACTTGCTCAGTGTGTTCATCCCCCCCAAAGTGAATCCCCCTATATCCAGGCTATCTAAATCTACTGCCTTACCAGTCTCTGATGCCTCTGCTCTGAAGGACTGGTCTGACAAGAAGCTTGAGGTTTCACTCAAGTCCATTTTTGCCACTGCTGGTTCTGCAATGCGTCCAGCGTTTGCCGCAGCGTGGGTGAACCGGGCCATTGTGGTCTGGACTGAACAGCTCACCAAGGCTGTCCGTCATGATGCACCTACTTCTGATAAGTTGCGCCTTCTTGCTAACATAGGGCTCTTTGGCTCAAGATCTGATCTGCTGACACGGCTTCTAAGAAAGCTTTACTTTCTCTACCCTTTCCATACCTCTTTGTTTGGACCAGATCTTAAGGATCTGATCAGTGAGGCCACAGGGGGTAAGAGCACTCTTCTACCCTTGGTTCCCAAGAAGAAATTGCCACTTAAGCGTAACTGTTTTTTTTCGTTCCCTCAGCTTCATGTACCTCCTCCAAGCCCAAACAACAATGGAAGCCCAAGGTCTCCTCCAAGCCCAAGGCTTCCAAGACTTCTTCGGCATGACTCGCCGAACCCGGGTCCGCACTCCGCTGTGGGTGGTCGTCTATGACACTATCACAGCATTTGGGAGGACTCAGTGCCGGACCCATGGGTTTTACAGGTGGTGAAAGAAAGATACAAGATCCCTTTCATTTCTCATCCTCCCTTTCGCCTTCGTCCTTCTCACACGCCTCAGGGTGCAGAGAAGTGCTGTCTGTTCGACAGCACTGTTCAGGCTCTTCTGGACAAGGATGTTCTAGAGCCGGTGCCTATCTGGGACAGGGGTTCTGGTTTCTACTCAAACCTCTTTGTGGTCGCTAAAAAGGACAGCAGTTGTAGCCCTATTTTGGACTTGAAGGATCTCACTTCCTTTGTGACCCGGACTCATTATCGTCAGGAGTCTCTACGCACAGTAATTGCTGCCATGTCCCCGGGGGAATTCCTTGCTTCTCTGGATCTTCAGGACACGTACTTACACATTGCCATTCATCCAGAGAGCCGGCAGTACCTCCGGTTTGCCTGCAACAGGGGGCATTTTCAGTTCTCAGCTCTTCCATTTGGTCTGACAACGGCTCCTCAGGTCTTCAACTATGTCCTAGGTGCCTTGATATCCGTCCTCCACCGGAATGGCATCAGAGTTACTCCATACATGGATGACTTGCTTCTGAAAGCCCCCCTCTGCAGAACTTCTTCATCAGCAAGTTCAGGCTCGCACCCATCACGGGTGGATGATCAACTTGGACAAGTCAGATCTTGTCCCATCCCAGCGTCTGGTCTTCTTGGGCCTTCTCTTTGACACTCAGAAGAGCATGGTGTTCCTCACGGACGAGGTGGCTCACCAGATCGCCCACAGGGTTTCCGCGATCCTGTCTCAGGATCCAGTTCCAGTCCAGAAGCTATTTTATCTACCTATGGTCCTGGCCTTTTTGCAGGACGGTGTGGATAAGGGCCTCAGTTTGAGTTCCCTTAAGGTTCAGACTTCTGCTCTCTCTGTTTTCTTTCAGAGGCGCATTGCCATCCTTCCTGATGTCAAGATTTTCTTCCAGGGCACTGCTCATACTCATCCTGTTTTTAGGTCTCCCACTCCTCAGAAGGATCTTAATTTGGTCTTGGGCGTCCTTCAGCGCCCTCCCTTTGAGTCTTTGGCTACCATTCCTCTACGCCTGTTGACATGGAACATGGCCTTTCTCCTGGTGATTGTGTCAGTTCGCCGTGTCACGGAGTTACATGCTCTGTTCTGTAAACCACCCTATTTGGTGTTTCATAAGGACAAGGTGGTGCTTCGCACTTCTAAGGAGTTTCTGCTGAAGGTGGTCTGTGAGTTCCACATCAGTCAGGAGACTGTGGTTCCCTCTTTCTGCCCTGACCCCACCTCTGAGGAGGAGAGGGATCTCCAGTCTCCACTTGTTAGATGTGGTGCTTTGTCTCAAGTTTTATGTACATCGCACTGAGTCTATCAGGCAATCTGACGTGCTGTTCGTCATTCCTGAAGGTCCCAGGGCAGGAAGACCTGCATCCAAAGTGACTATTGCATCTTGGATCAAGTCCACTATTCGTAAGGCTTACGAGCTAAGGAAAAAGCCTGTTCCCTTTCGGGTTACGGCTCATTCTACCAGATCTATTGGTAAAGATTTGTTCCAAACACCCAACAGACAGACAGATAGACCCAATGAGAGCAGGAATGTGCTATAGGAACTCCAGTGGAGACACCCCTGTGCGGAGAGGTACTGTGGGACAAGTGGACCTGCAGCACTCAAAGGGTTGCTTACCTTTCCTACAGATCTTCTGTCTTCAGAGTACCATGTAGTAAGAAGTAACCTCAGTGGGTAACTCCTGGGGAAGCACTTGGAATCAAGATTTCCCTCCTCAGGGCTTAAGGTCCACAAAAAGCACCTGGATACTGAGCTAGCCAAATCTAAGGGCATTGTCAGTCATGGTAATCTGCCTAATGGTGGTTTTCCATATCTAACAGAAATATAAAAAAGATTCTAAAACTCAGAGTTACCAGTAACCTGTATGGATTTAACAGGTAAGACTAAAATCCTCTTTTTTTGTTTTTGTTTCCTATAGTGAAATAGTTTTGCCCCAAATTTGCTCCACTTTTGGCTTTATACATATACCATTGATTTATAGTCACCATTTTTTTCCTACTGCATATCTCGTGTGAGCACCATTCTCCGTTTCCTCTTTCTGTCTGGATCTCTAAGGATGAAACCTATCAAACAGAGCATATCAAACACTCTAACACAAGGATATGATTGGGAAAATGCTATTTGCATACTTCAAGTAGTGGATGTCATGTCACCATATCAGTAAGAATGGGTGGCTCAGATGATTAATTTACTGACACAGAAGCCAAGGCATTGACTGTGAAGCAGGGAAAACCTGGTTCAATTCCTGTGTCATCTCCTTGTGTCTTTAGGCAAAACACTTTATCTCCTTGTGTCTCAAGTAACACAATTTTGATTGCAAGTTCTACAGGGCAGGGACTCACTGTGCCTGAAAAATTGCACAAATAAACATTTTCACCATTCCTGCTGGTACAAACCTTTTTTTAACATGTTCTTATGGACGTCAACTGTGGTACATGTATGAATAAGTAAGACTATCTGCATATTATTCCTGCTTACTTTGACTTCTAGCCTATTTCCTTGCCTAGCGGATTCTAGTGCACTGAAATACACGTTATTTTTTTTTTATGTTATGAATAGTATGGAGTGTAATGTCAGAGAACTGAGGATCAGATCCAGTGCTCTCGCCACACACTAGCCCCTGTTTACTAAGGGGTGAGAATACTCTTTACCAGCCATAGATGAAAACACAGGGGGAGATGCTCTAAGACGTGATAAAGAGGTGTTAAAACAGAGATGACTAATCCAGTGATATCACTTCTCAAAGTCCTATGTTATTCTATGGAGCCAATGCACTCAGACTATGAAACTGTGCATAGGCTCCATAGAATAACATAGGAACTGAAGAAGTGATATCACTGGAGAAGATATGTCCACTTTATCATCTCTTTATCACTCCTTTGTGCATAACCCTCATTCTCTTTCTGTTTAATATTATTAGGTTTTTCTTCCTTTTGAGCCCTTGTCTTTGTCCCTAGTCAAAACTCATACTAGTTAATGAGAAAAGGGCACCCGAGTATGGTGGTGGTGGTGGAGGTGAGTGGGTTGGGAGCCGGGTAGCCTCAGATTTTGCCTTAGGGCCCACCAGGCTTACTAGTTATGCCCCTGTCCTCCACTAGAGTATCCATGCTGACTGGTGCAGATTAACATATTTTAATTGAAATACTAAATTTATTATAAATATATCTGAACCTAATAATAAGATAAATCCTAAGGAGAAAGCTGACATCATATATAACACTTTGAGTGCTTTGTAGAGCATTGTGGCACTCAAAGGTTTAATTACAATGTTCCTAAAGAAAGAGATAGAAAGAGATCATTTCATAATAATAACTCTTGCTATGTGTTTTGCGTGATATCACCACCGCATATAATTCAGCTGCTGATCCCAGAACACAATTCCCTTTTTCAACATGTGTTGGTAAATGGCCTGTACATTTTGGACTTATTTTACAGTATGCCTTCAGCCTAAATTTGTATTTTTTTCCTTGTCTGATAGAAGTATTCCTAGCTCTGTGCCTTTTGCATTGAAGAGGTTAAACTGTCCCTTTGCAGAGAGAAATTTGTTTGTCAGAGCTGGTGGCATCTGCTTTGATTTAGTTTCCCTGGGAAGAGGCTGGTGTCTAGATGGTGATATAGCCTTGCTGCATATGGGGGAATTTGTTACCTTTAGCTTTGACAGGAAGATAATTGCTGATGGTTAACAGAGAAGAGCCAATGCCATTGGTTTAGTGACAGCATATGGAAGAGTGTTGAGTCAGCAACAAGGCATCTAAGTGACCCCTGCTCCATAGAATAGCTTTTCCATAGATGTGGACAATGTTAAAACCACCCGGTTTAAAGAGGTATAGCTAAATAAGTCAGCTGTTTAACTCAGATCTGCTGAATTAGTTGACACTTTATAAATAAAGACATAATAAATAATAATAATAATAATGACTTTTTGGGTATTAGAGACGTCTCCATCACATTGGAAAACAACACACTGGAGAAGTCTTTAGCGTACAAGAGGTTAAAATATACTAAAAAATGTAGATTTTTTTCATGGTTGATTTGGAGAAATATCATATAAATTGCTTGTTAATTATAGCTGCCAGCACCCCAATAATATAATTCTAAAACTCTAGATCAAAGTGGTACTGATGCTTAACCCTTTGAGTGCCAGAAGGGTAAGCAACACATTGCTTTGCAATACTTTGCGTACCCCTCTGGCACTCAAAGTGTTGCCTATACCTTCCTTACACAAGTGAAAGTGCTCTAAATGGATGAGGTTTGCATGTAATATATTTAAATATTTTATCTGCTGTCCCTGTTGATATTACTTCACTTCTGCCTTGCAATGTATGTAAAACAGCTTGTTTACATTCAATATAAAGCAAATATTAATGACATCACCACAAGATGTGAGAAATCAAAATAAAATATATCTTTAAAGCAGAACTTTCAGCGCATACTAAGTCGCCATGCATTCATTAAACGCATGGTGACTAGCTTGGAAATAGATGCCTTACCTTTAAAAAAATAGCACAGTGTAAAGTAATTCGTCCCGTTTGGGGACTGACGGGCAGGTTAGTGCGGTCCACGTGCCTGTGCCGTCAGTCCCTTCCGGTAACCTTATGGTACACTGCAATGCTACTCAATAGAGACCAGTACTGACAGCACAGGTGCGCAGATAAGATGTCAGCGCTGTAGCATGGGTTTCCGGTCGCCAAATGGGAAGGATTCCTTTACACTGGGCTATTTTTTAAAGGTAAAGCATCTATTTCCAAGCTAGTCGCCATGTGTTTAATGAGAGCATGGCGACTTAGTATGCTCTGAAAGTTCCGCCTTAAAAATAAGCATTATTGTAGATAAAAATGATTGCTAATTTATTTTCGAGTGCCAGTCACTTTATTTCCTTCTGTGTGGATGGTACCATGGTAGACATGAATCAATATGAGTGATGCTCCACCATAGCTGTGTATAGGGTGCTTGGGTAGCAAATAAGGAGTGTGCTCAGATATTATTTCTACAAAAGAAAAAAATGAAACAAAAAGAAGAAAATATCTTATAAGCACCAAACCGAACCCTAAAAGATACTAGATGGGAATGGTATTATAAGGTGGTGTCTGTGAGACACTAATCGATAACCATGAATGGTTAAAACTTGACTTTTATTAATACACAATTAATAAAAACAGACAAATTAAATAAAAATAAACCAGTTTACTCAAAGATGTCATAGGAGTGCTAAATATGTAATACCATTCCCAACTAGTATCTCTTAGGGTTAGGTTTGATGCTTATAAAATATTTTCTTTTTACTTCTTTTTTTTTTATTTTTTTACCTTGGTAGACATCATGATGACACTTTCACCACTGAAAAATGTGTCTCTACTTTTCACCATGTCCCAGGACATCATGGGCAATTGTATGAATTTGGAGGGTTAGGAGTACTTTCCCGGGTACAGAACTGACAAGTGTGGTGACATCACATGATGTTACCACCCACTATACCACTAATGATGTAGCTTCATGTAGGAATAGGGCCTACATATGTGTCCCAATTCCTCCTATCATCACTAAAGTGGCATCACTTGAAAGTGATGTGTGCACAATAGAAGTAGAAAACAAGAGTGTTATAGTTACTGAAGAAGATGTTGTCCCACTCCCTGAAACATCTACAACTCTACTGTTATGTTCCCCTCTGCCATGTGCATTTTTAGGATATCTGCTACTGCTGTTAGTCGTTTGTACCTCTCTCATGCTACATGTGCACTTCAGGTCAGATCTCGGTAAAAAGATGTGCCTAGGTGTGATTCTGCTTTACCTATGCTCACATATTTTTTTACAGAGACAGGTAACAATGTTTAGCTTTTGGACGTGCCTTATAGCACTCAGCAAATCATCATTGTCCAGCACAATGCCTACTTTGCAATTATGCCAAAAAAGATCATGTGTTCTACTGGTTCCTGTATTGTGTATCATCAGACCTGCCTCACAGAAATACTGAACTTCCAATGTCCAGAACCATGCCCATTTCATTATCTGATCATCAACTTCCAGCACAGCTGTTCATCTATCTGCCTCTGCAGTTCACCTTATCACCAGTGTTTAGTACTGTGTTAGTTCCAGGTTCCTTCATCCTGTCTGTTCCCAGCAAATCTGACCTTGTGGTCAGCACCTTTACTCTCAAAGCTGAAGATGTCAAAAACAAGGCAATTCAGCGGCTCCACTGGAAAATGAGCTACACACATTCTTTCTTCAGTGATAACTTAAAGCATGATATATAAAAGGATAATACATTATTTTTTGGAATCAAGGTGGAACTCCTTCAGTGTGCAAAGTAAAAGTGCTCCTTCAAACTTCCTTCACAAATCCAACAGCACACAGTAAATCGCACCACTTATGGTAATGTTCCTTTATCTTTTAGTGATACAAACAATACCGTATGTCTTAAAACCAACAACACTTTATTTTCAGTCATAAAAAGGCATGCCTGCATCCAGAGGATTCAAAACAGAGAGGGGATAAGACTTATAGAGTGCGTAACGGCGAATTATAGGTGATAACGATCAACGCGTTTCACACCAAATCATTGCTTAGTCATGATCGAACAGTAGAGATGTGCCTAAATCTGCCAGTGTACTCCATCACTGATCCCTAGCTTCACTCCGCAGAATCTACTGTAGAGAAAGGGATGAGAAATGTTGCATACAGCAGCTTTATCTCTCCCAAGCACAGACTGAAAACAAACAGTTAACCGACACCACCTTTTATATTGGTGAGTTAGCACGGTGGGACTTCATGGGAAAAACTCTTCAGGTGGTGGAATTACATTTTTTTCATTGAATTTAATGCAGTGGAAGAAGTGTAAAAGCAGTTTTTTTGTGTGGACACCTGCAGAAGACAGGAAGTGAGGTTTTTTGCATGTTTCACTTTTGAGACAAACATTTTTGTCCATCCCTACCTGTAATAGGTGCAGACAACCTCATTTTCTTGAGATATAGATAAAGTTCCAAATATTTCAATATGTTTTAAGTAGGAGCATAACTGACCAATCTCTGAAACTGGAATTGTGTGTACTTTACAAAATATGTAAAATTATCAGTATATGTTTTATATCTGCATATTTTGTATCTAAAATGCAAGAGTATGCAAAGAGTAAAAAATAGAAAATATTTCCCTCTAATTTACAATTTCTACTTTTAATAGATAGGCCATTCTAACCAAGAAGTGTGAAATAATTGATTTAAGAACCGGTAGGTTCTATCCTAAGGCTATGGAGTAGTCCAGATCTGGATACCATGCTTTTAATGCCTAGCTAGAGAGACCATATGCACCACTCTGGCAAAGGAAGAAGAAGGGGAAATTTGTCTGGCACTTCGTTGCTGGACTCTCCCCTTTGATAGGGTCATACTGATATACTTACGAAAATTACCTTCTGTAATGATTCAAGATAGCTAAAATGTGAATCTCGTAAGCACTATCCATAGATCAATCAATTTATTCATTTGTTCATTCATAGTAAGTATTTTATATATTTTTGGGGCTTGAGCTGCATCTTTTTCAACCACCTCTTTGTTTCCTGTAGACTTAAAGGGATAGTAATGTTTCAAAAGAAAAGCAGCTCCAATTAATCTTCATAGTATTTGGGCTATGGAGAGTGTTATTTCAATACTGTCAGAGTTGTAGTTCAAGAGTAATTGAATGATAAAGTATCCATCTCTCTCCCATTTTACTGATGTAGCACTGCTCAGCTCAGAGCAGCAAGACTGGATAGATCGCAGATAGGAACAATCTTCAGTGAGCATAAGGAAAACCCTGAAAAACCTGTCAAGAGGGACAGGGTTTTCCTTATGCTCACAGTAAGAAAATTGTCCCTTGCTGTGATCTGTTTGGTCTTTAGACCACTTTCCACATCTGAGAGGAGGTGGCTTACACAAGGTAAAAAGGAAGGGTGGGGGATACTTTATCATTCAATTACTCTTGAACTACAACTCTGACAGTATTGAAATAACACTCTCCATGGCCCAAATACTGTGAAGATTAATTGGAGCTGCTTTTATTTTGAAGCATTACTATCCATTTAAGGCTGTATGATGGGCAGGCCATTAGATATGTTGTTTCGAAAAGTACAAAGCAGCTATCCAAATGAAAAGCAAAATTAAATTTTTCAATTTTGTTTTATTCAGATACAGCTATATGAGCAAAATGGTAACATTTCATAAATAAAAAATGCTTGGTTTTGAAAGATAAAACTCTTCATCTACATTTTGAAAGATAAAACTATTCACCTACTTAAAAAGTTTGCTTATTGCAGAGCTATCTATTAGGTTTAGAGGGGTAATCTAACAGGGTCCAGCTATTTGAGATGGGGTGTTGGTGGAGAATTGCATAGGAATGTAGCTGGATTTACATGTTTATATCGCCAGTGAGCCCATCGTCAGCTGGTTTTGTATGGGTCCTTTCCACCTTGGGATCCTCTATGTTATATTATTTGTTATTACTTACATTGGTTTTCTAAGCAAAATATATTGTTTTGCACATGGGCAGAATAACATCTCTGTCAACTTCACTGGCTATTTGTTCTCTTGAAACCAAAGTGCTGAAAACAGTTTTTCTGTAGCTGAGTTAAATGGCTTTCCTTTTTCAGACCTGAATGGTATTATTTTGTGTCCTTACTTTCTACCATTATCTGACCCCAAGTTGTATTTTTTCTGAATGACAATGTAAGTAATTGAAAACACTGATTGGCAGTACAGTTAAGTTGTCAACACAAGCGTTTAATTTGTCAAGAGGACTTGTTAAATTGTCAAAAATCATATAAAAAACCCCTCCTCTAGTAGGTGATGATATATATTATAGATGTGGAGAAGTGAAATAGGCCATTTTGGAGATAACGGCGAAAGAAAAAAATTATTTTACTTTTTATTTTTTTTTTCCTCATCTCTGCTTTTATTTTGATATCATTTTATTTATTTTAAGTCAGACTAAAAAATCTTTGTCTATGTATATTTGTCTCTCTCTCTCTCTCTATAAATATACTCTATTAATATATATTATATATATATATATATATATATATATATATATATATATATAGAGAGAGAGAGAGAGAGAGAGAGAGTGAGAGAGAGTGAGAGAGAGAAGAAAGGAACAGTGGGCACTTCAAAACAAGATTTGAAAAACAAAAAACAAAACTGTAAATACTTGCCCGTTGCTGCCTGTATAAATGTATGCAAAAAGAATATGTGTGGCGAAATCACCAGAGAAAGGCCCTGAGGGGGTCGAAACGTTGACAATTATATAATAAAAATAAAAGTATTTGTTTTTTCATAATATCAAGGCCCCAGTACGCGCTTGTTGGTGATTTCACCACACATATTCTTTATTTATATATATCTATATATATTTGAGAGAGAGAATAAAAAATATGAACAAGGGACTGAAGCACTAACATAAACCTTGTATAATATTGATGCATTTCGTGTGAGTGCTCCAGTCCCTTTTTCACATATCTACAGATGTAGAGGCACCCATATTCTATGTTTCTGGTGTTGCGGTGAGTCCCAAAATCCCATGCGGCTCTGTATATCCAGTGTTAAAGAAACATAATTCTAAGGACTTCTGCAGTGTAGTTTTGTTGGTCAAAACTGACCAACATTTTGGTCATGTGTTGGACCTTTATCAGTATATACACATAGAGAGTGTACACTCAGAAGTTTAGAGACAAATACGTTTGTCTCAGTGTTGTTGGTAACACCGAAACAACACCTCTTATGATTATCAGTTATTTTGCTGTTTTAGGTGAAATGGTTTAGATCTCGTTTCACTGAATATAGATTGTCTGGATTATAAATGCTTATGTAGACATTGTAAAATGACAGACTTGTTACATTTTAGAAAATGGGCAGATTGTTGGTGCACATTTCATTGGAGCATCTGTTCGGAAACTGCCAGTTTGCTAGGTGTCTTCAAAGCAACTATGTCCAAGTTTATGATGGAATACACAAATAATGGGAAGACAACAGTGGAGGCTCACTAAGGCGTGATATATAGGTGATAAAGTAGAGATGACTTCTCCAGTGATATCATTTCTCCAGTTCCCGTATTATTCTATGGAGCCTATGCACTAAGATGTGTTCAATTTTGTCGATCTTAGGATAACATAGGAAATGGAGAAGTGATATCACTGAAGACCTGTGGCACAGTTGCCTACCCTGGTACATTGTCGATACAGGTGCAAACCTGTAGTGATCCTCCTGTGTGGACCTGAGACGGTTTCCCTCCTCTTACCTTCTGGATCTGAGTTGTACCACTACAGCAGCACTATCCTTCCTGACGCCATCTACTTTGCCTGGTGCACTTGCTGTCACCGTTATTCTGTACGTTATGTACCTTAATAAAGATTGTGTTACCTGCAGTACTGGTCCAGTTCTCGTTCTTGAGTCCATGACATGGTGTTTTGAGATGCTTGTCAGCAGAGAGCTCGTGGCTGAGGACTCCAAGTGTTTCACAGTTGAGGACCAATGGACATGAAGGTCATCCACCATAGTGTCTGCAGCAGGTACTCCCGTGGAGGTAGTAACCGGCATGATATCCCAGGGCAGCATAGAAAGATGCAAAAGAGCTAGTCAGAGATGCTCAACTAGGAACGAGCCTGCCCTCAAAGTGATGAGGCTCTATAGGATAAGTATCCTACCCAGGGTGCAATCTCTTTTAGCTCACTAGTGCCTTTCACAGAGAGGAAATATCCTGAAGCACATCATACTGATCCTGCCAAAAGGTAGTCCAGCCACGAAGTACCAGGCAATTCCTCTCTGAACAAGAGAAGCAGCCAACCCCAGACGTACGTTTCGGCCTTGGGGTTGGCTGCTTCTCTTGTTCAGAGAGGAATTGCCTGGCACTTCGTGGCTGCACTACCTTTTGGTAGGATCAGTATGATGTGCTTCAGGATATTTCCTCTCTGTGAAAGGCACTAGTGAGCTAAATGAGATTGCACCCTGGGTAGGATACTTATCCTATAGAGCCTCATCACTTTGAGGGCAGGCTCGTTCCTAGTTGAGCATCTCTGACTAGCTCTTTTGCAGCATAGAAAGATGAACACTGTATGAACTCGTGTTGCAAGTTGTTAAAAACTCAGCTAGTGGGAGGTAATCTGACCAGTTGGACTGGTGTGAATCCAAATAATATTGGCGGTAGGATTCCAGGGACTGGTTGGTGCGCTCCATCTGCCCATTAATCTGGGGATGATAGGCAGAGGAAAGGTGTAGTTTAATTCCCAGACGAGAGCACAAACTCCTCCAAAATCTGGAAACAAATTGGGAACCCCGGTCTGACACAATATGAAGAGGGAGTCCATGCAGGCAGAATATTTCATGTAGGAACAGAGGCATAACTAGAAGCCACCGGGCCCTGGTGCAAGAAATGCCATGTGCCCCCCTGACCACATTGGCCCCCATCTCCATATTGCCCCTTCCACAATGCCCCCCAATCTCCATTCTCCACATTGCCCCTCAATCTCCACATTGCCCCCCATATCTCCACCTTGCCCACATATCTCCACATTGCCCCCCATATCTCCACCTTGCCCACATATCTCCACATTGCCCCTCAATCTTCACATTGCCCCTCAATCTCCACATTGCCCTCATATCTTCACAATATCCCTTCCACAATGCCCCTCAATCTCTGCATTGCCCCCATATCTTCCCATTACCCCCATCTCCACATTGCCCCTCAATCTCCACATTGCCCCCATATCTTCACAATGTTTTTTTCACAATGCCCCTCAATCTCCACATTGCCCCCATACATATCTTCACAGTGCCTCTACCTCGAGTCCCTGGTGGTCTAGCAGCGTGGCATCATGAGCGTGATCTGTGCCTCCTTCGGCACAGAGCTGAAGCTCCTGTGCGTTTCTCCGTAATGCAGAGCACTGGGAGATGATGTCATCTCTCAGCGATCTGTATTACTAGAGCGCCGGTCACCGGAGCTGGTACACAGTTGCTGCGGGCGTGTGGCACAGGGGTTGCAGGGGGTGGCCAGGCCCCTGGAGTGACGGGCCCAGTCGCAGGTGTGACCCCTGCGACTCCTATTGTTACGCCACTGAGTAGGAAGATAGTTGCCAGTTGTGGTGCAGACAGAAGAGCAGACAAAGGTACAAACTGAGCCTGTCAAGAAAATCATTCTACAACTACCCAAATAACAGTGAAATTGTTGAATGGTGGTAATTTCAACAGTTAAGTCATCGCTAAATGAGTCCAAGGAGTCTGTGGAGTGGGTAAAGGTACCAGGAGCCTAGAAGGTCTCTGGCAAGGGGACATATTCCGAGCAAAGAAAACAGAGGCCTTAACAAAGTCCTTGACATCTGTAAGAAGCGTAAACCACCGAAACTGGCTCTCCAACAGTTCTTGGGTGCATATTATCCCGGGATGTCCGAAGGGGGTAGAAGAATGAGCCCACATCAGGACTTCCACCCTGAACCGGGGTGGAACAAACAAAGTATTGGGTTTTGGGGCCGGAGCAGGATTAAAAACTTGAGTTTTCTGGATTTTAATGAGGGTCTCAGAGGAAATGGCATGGCTAGATCTCTCTTGCAACAAGATAGGTTCAGGACTTAAGGCAAGTGCAGTTGGAAACTGACTGAGTAAGACATCTGCCTTGATGTTCTTGGAGCCAAGTTGATATAAGATTACAAAACCTTGTAAAAAAAAGCACCCATCTCTCTTGTCTTTGGCTGAGACGTTGAGCTGACTTGAGAAACTGCAAGTTCTTTTGGTTGGTGAGAATGGTTCCCTGTTGGCCACATCATAGTTTCTCTCAGCCGAAGTAAACTGTCAGGAAAAGTAGGCACAAGGATGCAGTATGCAAGTAGTGGAGTCCCTTTGAGACAATACGGCTCCAGCACTTACCTCCGAAGCATCCACCTCTTCCACAAAAGGCAGAGTGGGATCAGGGTAGCGAAGGATAGGAGTCGAGGTGAAGGCTTCCTTAACACGTCTGCTGCCCGGGCTGCTGAAGACCAATTACTGGGATCGGCATTCCTGCAGGTTAAGGAGGTTTTAGGTGCTACAACCTTAAAGAAATTGCAAATACAATTCCTGTAATAGTTTGCAAAATCAAGAAACCTTTGAACTGCTCGTAGAAAGTTAGGTTGGGGCCAGGTGCGAACCATTGCCTAGTTTTCAGGGTTTATTTTGAGACCACTGGTGGTCTTTTTCGAATACACATTTCTCCACTTTTACATATAGGTTGCTTTCCCTTAAGTGCTGCAAAACAACCCACACATGGTCTCGATGAGACTGCAGATCCTTGGAAAATATCAAGATGTCATCTAAATAAACCAGGGCATGGGACATCATCATGTCACGGAATAGATCATTCATTAGAGTTTGAAAGACTGCCAGGGCGTTACACAGGCCGAAGGGCATTATTAAGTATTTGTAACACCCATAACGAGTATTGAAGGCAGTCTTCCACTCATCACCCTCTTTGATGCAGACTAAATTGTATGCTTCTAGCAAATCAAGTTTAGTAAAGATGGTGGCATCTTTGAGTTGGTCGAATAACTCAGAAAGGAGGGTTATGTAGCCTCAGCCATGGGAGTCCAAGGATCACAGATGCAGAAAGGGACTGAATAACATCAAGATTAATAGACTCTGTGTGAAACAGGCCTATGGTGGTTTGAATTGGTCTGGTTTCTAGAACTATTAAGCCTTGACCTACGGGTTGCCCATCTACAGTAGTAACTTCGGAAGATTGGGGTTTTGTGTACAGAGGTAGTTCAACCGCAGAGGCCCATTGTTGGTCAACAAACACCCCATCAGCCCCAGAGTCCACAAATGGTTGGGTGGAGTCTGATCCTTCACACCAGGTTAGGGTTAAAGGTAGCAATATATGGGAAGAATCTTTCAGGAGGCAGGAGTCTAGGCTTAGAGGGGTGTCTCCTATAACGTCCAAGCTTGTCCGTTTCCCCGGACAAACTGGACAGTTACAAAGGATATGACCCTTTTGGCCACAGTAAATGCAAAGGCCTAAAGTTCTTCTTCTGTTCTTCTCAGTTTCAGTGAGCCTGGTTACCATGTTCATTTCCATGGGTTCAGCTTCTGCAGGAGGAGCATTGGAAGATTGCAAAGGAAACTGGGTCCATCTGAGCCTCTTGGACAACTCTTGCTCCTGTTGCCTCTCTTGCATGCGGCAATCAAGGTCATGGCAAAGGAAGATGAAATCCTCAGTATCATCTGGGGTTTCTTTACAAGCTAAGGCATCTTTGAGTCGTTCATTAAGACCCCTGCGAAATACAGCCTTCAAGGCCCCGGGGTCCCAGTCCGTTTCATGGGCCAGGGTTCAGACCTTGATACTGTAGTCACTCAAATATCTGTGTCCTTGGCGGAGGTCCATAATGGAAGTCTCAGCAGAAGCCTGCCAGCCTGGGAGGTCGAAGACTGACCGGAAGGCAGACAGAAAGGCTTCAGAGTCCTCCAAGAGAGCGGAATCCCTTTCCACTAGAGGTGATGCCCAGGCCAGGGCTTTCCCTTTAAGGAGGGAAATGATAAAATATACTCTTGAGAAATGAGTAGAAAAGCTCTGTGGCAATGTGCGGAAGTGGAGAAGACACTGATTCTGAAAACCTCTGCATTCTGTAGGGGAACCAACAAATTTAGCCGGCAAAGGTATCTTGGGTGGTTTCCCAACAGGAGCCATGACAGGCCCCATCTGAGGTTCTTGGCTCACAGCAGGCGTTGGTTCCTCTGAGGTTGAGGGAGCAGACAGAGTAGCGGTACACAGCATTTCCAATACAGCGTCCAACTTGTGGACCAGGGTAACCATCCGTGACGTATGAGTGGACAGGACCTGTTCTTGCTGCTCCTGTCTTAAGAATAGACAATTAAGGTCTGCTGGGTCCATCTTGGCTTGATATTCTTGTAACCAGGGCTAGGAAGACTTAGGACCCTATATGCAGAGCCCCAAATAAAGATGGGGCGTAAAACCAAGAACAAAGCAGTAAAAGTCTATTGTCTATGGTATCAAACAAGTGCTGGGTGTCGAAATTATCTCACCAGTTCACCAGCAGAGGTTTGGAATAAGGAATGTCAAATGACTGAGAAATAGCACTACGGAGCTTATGGACTACTAGGTATACAACTTAAGACGAGGTCATAGATACTCGACTCCTGACCTTAGACGGTAGTCAGTGTTGAAAGTTAGACTCCTCGACATTCGGCTGGAAATCTGGTGGTAGTCAGTGGTATTGCAGTAGTGGCTGGGATCTATCTGAATGGCCTTTCTTGTACTGCCAGGCCCAGTTGGAGATCTGCCTGCCACGAAGACTGGGATCTAAGTTACCAACTCCTCGGCATTCGATTGGAAGTCTGGCGGTAGTCGGTGGTATTGCAGTAGAGTGGCTGGTATCTATCCAATTGGCCGTTCTCGAACTGCCAGGCCCTGTTGGAGATCTACCTGCCACTAAGGCTGGGATCAATCCTGCGGGCTGAGGGTAGCTGGTTGGCCCAGTGGAAGATCGACCTGCCATAGCAGAGAACAGGATCAATCCGACTTAATGTGGATGCTGGAGCGTTCAGTCGGTGATCAACCGGTGAGCAAATAGGCAAAGCTGAGCACAGTTGTCGAGGTCACAAGCCGAGGTCGGAGCGGAGCAGATAAATGTAGCAAGGGTAGAAACTAAGAAGGTGGTCGGTATAAAGTCAAAGGTCATAACAGGAACAACACAACAGAGATCAGGAACGCTGGAACGCAGTAACGCTCAAAGATCAAGAGTGGGAGGCCAGAAACCAGAAGTTCTTAAAGGAGAAACTCCCAATTATGAAAGAGAAGGGTAGAGAAACCACTGTGACAATTTCGTGGCCAGAACCGTTGCTATACTTAAATATCATGGAGCCACTGTGCTCAATCTTAGAGAAGCAAATTCCCTCCTCCATCATCTGTCAAGGAACTTGAATCTGTTCTACATGAAAAATGGTACAATATTTTACTCGCAATTGTCAGTTTGAGTCTGTTTCATGTAGGATACAAGCTGTTTTAAAGCCAAATAGTTGCCATACACCAAATTACTAGAGAATAGGTACCATTTCCCTTTTGTGTCCATTATTTTGGCCTTCCCCTGTATATATATTTGTGTTTGTTTATGCACACATATGTATATGTGTTTGCATATACAAAATTTGAATCAATATTTGAAATTTGCCAACTATCAAACACTTGAACAGATTTGTCAGATTACTGCATGTGTTTGATTAAGAATGCAAGAAGCCCTTGAACCTGATCTTGTCAGTCACCTGCTGGAGGATCACTTTTTCGGTTACATCAAATTCTGTGTAATATATATCACACTGTATTTGATCTTTATTTGGTCAATAGCAATCTTAACAATTTTTAAATCAATCATACCAAGTGATCGATCAAGCAGAAGACTGAACAAAAACTAAAAGCTCTTGTTCGTATCAATTTTGTTCACTGTCTGCTGGACAAATGATGCATATAATCCATAACACTGTATCCAGTATTCCACATTAACCCTACTTGTGTCTGAGAACTGTTCTTCACCGGGTCTCATGTTACACACTGCAAGTTTAAAGGAGCATACTGTGTATTGAATTGGGATGTGAACTGTGCAAGCTAAAATTGGCTTTGTGAATGCTCATGAGTAAGTAACTTTAAATCTAAATATATCAGGAGCAATGTCACCTTTCTCACTTTAAATGAAAATACCTAGCACCCCCATAAGGTCTATTTATGTGTGTAATTGGGTGTTGGTGTGTTCAGATTTTTTATGTAGGGCTGATGAAAAAAGGTGTTATGAAAAATGTTTAAAATTGGAAAGTACACATTTTTTCACATTCTTTGTTCTTGAAAACTGCTAAACAGGTTTATATAAAATATGAACATTTAGGCACTGGAATGTGACCAGGGAATCCAAAACTTTAGCAACATTGATCATTTTGTTCAAAAGTTACATGTATTTGAAAAACTCAGACTTAAAGTAGATCCTACTATATAACTTAACTATGGTAGCTCTTCCATTATAGAATGCAAAATTGGAACAGTGCCTCATGGTGGTGACCTTATAAAAAGTGCATTTAGCTTAAACAGTTCCAGTTGTACTAACTTTTGAATGAAGCGTATCCCAGAATTGAGCGTGCCATTATTTTACTCAGCATCGAAAGTCCTAAAATATTTTTTTCACAATGCTATGCTAGTTTATTGTCAACTTAATATCTCCCATTGATCTCCTAACTAAAAAAAACCTTATTAACATAAGGAAAAAGTCAGTTATAACTAACTTTTTTTCTGGATATAAGCATGCAAGCCAATAATTTAATTTGATGGAAAACAATATACTGACTTGTATTATGCTCAAGACAAATTCCCAATCTGGAAGTATACAATAAAAGATTAACACTGCTGTCATTGTGATAGCTTGGTATGCAGTGTCTTGCTGAACATTTCTAGATGGGTCAGAGTGGCACACTGTTTCATGTCATATTTACGTATTCATTGAAATAATATCTTGTGTTTTGTTCTGGTCTGATATGAGAACATGAGATTGATTGATTAGCATGCACTGTTTTCTTTCTATAACTGTAAAACTCTGTTTAATTGAAAATGGCATCTTCAAGCATGTAGCTGTCAGGAATGATTAATGCATACCAGGCTGACCCCTTCTTTTCTTGAAAGATCAGAAGGGCTTCAAGCAAATGTTTTTTGGGGTTTCAGACACAACATTAGAGAAGAGAGAAACAAAAGAATCCCGAAGTCCCTTCTCTGTAGCTCTGATGACACATGTTTCAGGGCATGTGAAGGTTATAAGGTATCTCTGATTTGCATGGAAAGAAACATTACTATTTTCTATTTCAACGTCTGTTGAGCAAACAGAAGTGATCATGTTATGCTGTTTTAGTCAGTCTGTCATAGGGATACAGTTACACAATTACACTATAACAGTGGAATTTGTTCCTTTAATAAATCACTGCACTTGACCCTCCGTGCTTCCTGTAAGGAAATAGATTTCATACCTTCAGTGGTAGTTCTCTACAAAATGACTGAATTGTTTTTTTTTTGTTTTTTTTTAAATACTACTCCACTCTCAATGTTTTTCTTTCAGATAGCTTAAATTTAATGGAGATTAGGACCTTATGACATGTTCGTATTTACATATTCATGAAAGGCAGCAGTCCAGTGTAAGAAAACTTAAATGAAAATAGTATATTAACTTTAAAGAAAAAAAAACATTTTACCTCAGGTTGTCACAACATGCAATGTTTGGCATTGCCATATTAAGCAGGGGTAGATCATTGTTTGAAATCCATTTGATAAGAACTGCAAGTCCCATCATCCCCCACCAGCCAATGGCTGGAGGGTAAACAGTTGACTACCTCTGATGTAAATGATGTATATACTCCTTCCTCCTCAAACCCTTACCAAAACCCTTGAATGTACAGTTTCTAAACAAAAAAACACTCTGCCTTTCTAATAAAAGGTGTATCTTTCTATATGTTTCTTAAAGATATAGAGGCAAAGCTGAACCATAGGGTAACCAGCAAGATTTCCATGAAGTAAAATCCAATACAAAGGGTAGTCAAATAGAAATGAGGGGCCTACTCATGAGAACTTATGACCTTTCTTTGGAACCTGTGCAAGCTCTGTTCCTTTGTTGACTGGTCTGGCCTAATGGAGTGCTGAGTAAGTCTTCTGTACCAAAAACAGCTGGAACAATTGTGGAACATACAAATTTCACTGGACAAATAAAAATTCCCATTGATTAAAATAGGACTTTTATGCCCACCTATCCTAGAGAACGGTCCATGAAATTGCTTAGAGGTGCACTGGAGACCTCCCTAACATTCTTGGGATTATAAACCCCATTTAAATCAGTGGGATTTGGGTTTTTTTTTTTGTCCTCTGGTGCAGTTGTTTACTCCAGAATTGCCCCAGTGTTTCTTAGCACATTAGCTTTGTTATTGCCTACTGTTAAATATGTTAATTAGGACTTTAATTGCTTCTAATCATGCAAGTACTAAAGAGATAGGTGGCCTTATATTCTAAAGAAAATCCTGGAACCAATTAACTGCACCGTAGAAGACAAACAGAAATGTCCAAAACTCCCAGTGTTTAAATGTGGCTTCTAAACTGTTGGATGTTACAGAGATCTCCAGGGCATTCCTTTGAAAAGTGCTGGAAGCCTTTAAATGGGTTAAAAGCCCCATTTAAATCAATAAAACATTGTAGCGTACTGTACAATGTGTACTGTTTCACTATAACCATTATTAACCCTCAGACCTGCATATTTCTGTCTTACATTGTGTTCAGTTATACCATTAGATTTTTGCAGCTAGCTAAACCCTCATAGTAAACCTAATATCGCTTTCTGATTTCAGGTCATATGTGATTTTTTTTTTTTTTTTTTTGTAAAATACTAATTTAGAGGAAGCTACACCAGTCTGCAGCACTGAACTGAAAGACACAACATATATACAAGTTATCCTTCTTTTTGTTAATAACAGAATACTCTTGAAAATAGTGGTATAATCCTTATTGCGTTCTTTTTTTTTTTTCTATATCCCTAGAATGCAAGCTGTAAGAGTAAGGGATATTACATTTATCTGTGCACCATTTAGGCCCCTTATCTAATAGCACAGACTTATTCCTTGTAACTAACAATAATGAAGGCTGCCTTTAAGAAATCTCTTCTGATCGGCCAGGCATTACAGATGAGGTCAGTGGAATTGCTTCTGGCATTAGTATGATGGATGAGAGAGGGAATGAGTTTCTACTGCTAGGCACTGTGAAATCTTTTCATTGTCACCGACAGGCCTATGAGAGCTGATGTATGATGTAGAAGGCCAAAGGAACGCCCTCTTCTTGCCCTAGCTCACTTTTAATATATTCCTTAGCTGCTGGATGAGGATTGATAAACGTACAGCTCAGAAATAGCAGCAGAGTGAGAACAGCAGTAAAGGGTATGCATATGATGGAAGGAAGGGGGCATAGCTGCAGGGGGCTGGAGGTTTGGGAGAGACTCATGACCCATCTTCACTCTGTCTTGTGTTTGGAACAGCAATGCAAGGTAACAGGAGAGATGTGTCAAATGAAAGTGGAACCTTTTAATTTTTTTTTTATTTTGGAATTACAGACAATGACAGCTCTGATGATGGATGAATCTGTTCCATCTGGATGTAGTACACATAGCAAATATTTAGACATATTGGATAAGACTGAAATTGTCTTTCTGTTTGCAGACCAAAGAAAACATTGTGTATCTATCTATCTATCTGGATATGAAGGTGCCCACTATATTTCCATTCAACGTTATATATATTGAACACACATAGTATTGCATACCTTAATTCCAAAGGGGTGTGCTGTGCATTGAAAGGCAATGCATTTCAAATCCCAGAGGTGCTCAAAGGCTTAATATTATCATATTTAAATAATAATTGATGACCACTGTTTACCCAGTTTGGCCCCTTCTATTACTAATTCTGAATATATTCTAGAAACCCCTAAACCTGTAACACTTTCAGTATTAAGTTTAATGCATTATTTATATATCATGTATTCCCTTTTATATATTTAATATTTTTTATCATTTGAATGATCAGTTGCAATAACTATTTAGTTTGCTTGGTGGCGGTGTTTTTGAGCATGACGGGACACCGTCCATGAAATGATGTTCAATTGGATGAATGCTTCTTAACCCATTAACGACCAGCCGCGCAGGCACGTGGCGGTCACTATAGGACCACGGAGCTTTTTTTTTTTTTTTTCAATTCCGGACTCCCCGAACGACGTGCAGCCGCGGGGGAAGCCCGGAATTCTACGACGGTCATAGTACGTCATGGGTCGTTAACTCGGATCGACCTATGACGTACTATGACCATCAAGGGTCGTTAAGGGGTTATAGTCATCCCATAAATATATAATATTTGTAAGGACATAAATAAAATGCATGATGTGTAGTTCATTAAAAATGGCCCGCCTTAACCATTTTGAGGTCCAGAGGGGTGTGCATTGCATTGCTCTGCAATGTGTTGCAGTCCCATCTGGCACTGAAAGGGTACACATTCTAAAGTAGGTATGGGTGAGTGGTTGATTTGAATGATACATTGTTGGTTTTTTTTAGAACATTAGGAAAGCTATTGCAAAGCTATTAACCCTTTGAGTGGGTTGAATGCATTTCGTGCCCCTTTGGCACTCCGTGGGTTAATTACAGGACACTACTACATCCCGAGGGTTAAGTAAAGCACTTTATTATAGGATCTTTTTACATAACAACTACTGCGCAAACTTTTTTACTTCAGCGTTTCCCTTGCACCCCAAATAAATGACTGCAAGCGTTAATTATTGAGCATCTTTAAATCATATGATGTATATTAAAAATGACCAGCCTTAAAGAGATAGTAATGTTTCAAAATAAAAGCAGCTCCAATTAATCTTCATAGTATTTAGGTCATGGAGAGTGCTATTTCAGTACTGTCAGAGTTGTAGTTCAAGAGTAATTGAATGATAAAGTATCCCACTCCTGCCCCTTTTACTGATGTAACACTGCTCACCTCAGAGCAGCAAGACTCTCCAGATGGATCGCAGAGAGGGACAATCTTCAATTACATAAGGGAAAAACCTTAAAAACCTGTCAACAGGGGCAGTGTTGTCATTGTTCTCACAGTAAGAAGATTGTCCCTTGCTGTAAGCTGTCTGGTCCCAGGACCAGATTCCATATCTGAGGGGAGGCGGCTTACACTAGGTAAAAGGGGTGGGAGGGGGATACTTTATCATTCAGTTACTCTTGAACTACAACTCTGACAGTATTGAAATAACACTCTCCATGGTCCAAATACTATGAAGATTCATTGTAGCTGCTTTTATTTTGAAACATTATTATCACTTTAACCCTTCTGAGAACCAAAGGGATGTGCATTGCATTGCTCCGCAATGTGTTGCACAACCCTCTAGCACTGAAAAGGTTAAAAATCCCATGGTTGTATGGGCACACTGTTGAGAGTTGACAAGGTTAGGAAAACACTGCAAAGCAATTAAATTGAGGACTACTACATCCAAAGGGTTAACTACAGTACCCCTTTTGACATGACCGCTACCTGCAACCTCTTTTGACGTCAGGGTTTCCCGTGCACCCCGAATAAATGATTGCAAGCTTTAATTACAGAGCATCTTTAAACCAGAGCTCAAAATTTAATTGAACTTTTCATGCTTCTTGCTCCCTAGCCAAACAATTTGTACAAAAAAAATTGAATTACCAATCTGACTTTTTTGCATTGATTATTATAACATTAAGAGAGTCCCAGGAGTTTCCAGGCTGTAAAAAACTAAATTGTATAACATTACTCACAATAACGCATATGTTATAATCGCAAAGAACTTACTTAAAATTCAATCCACTTTGGCATCATTATCATGTATCAACATAATAAATGAGTCCTTCAGAGCACGGTAATTATAATTTGATAAATCATCAGCAGAAAATTAACTGGATGTCAAAACATTCATTGGAAAGGGTGATGAATCGGCGATGATTGCAGTGATGAATCGTGTTAATCTGCTCTGTATGAAGCCAACGAAATGGCTAAGCAGCCCAAGATGGATGGGGCATAGAAACAGCAAGGTCAGGACACAGTTCTGCAGAAAGTGAGGGAGAGAGGGGGAGGGAAGCTGTAAAATAAAAAGGAGACAGGGGAAGAGTAGACTGCAAAGGCAAGGGAGAGAAAGACGAAAAGAATACCTAGAAGCAAAAAAGAATAAGAAACAGCAGAATTCACATAGAAGGTTATGCTTAAAGGCACTATAGTATTTACATCTGTTCAGTGGTCAGCCCACGGAACAGTGAACTGTAAACTGGTATGCGTTTGTGTAAACTGCTCTGTGGAGAAAGCCTTACTCTCTTCCTAAGGCATGTTCTTGTAATGTATAAATAGTATAGAGAAAATGTTTGGGGAAAAATAAAACAATGCTGTTAGACCGTAGCATGTAGAATAGGAGAGACTTTTAGCTAGAAGAACTTATACATAATTCAGTATTCAAATTTGTTTGTGGGCTATTTTTTGGAGCCTTTTCTTTTTGATTATGGTATACCATGTCTTCCTAGTCCATAGGTTGTAGTTCTACCTTATTCTGCAGATAAAGGCATTAAAGAGGAACTTTCATATGATTAATAAAGACCCCCAAATCATCATTACATTAGCGATATGCATAGACATAGGTTTATTTGCAAGTATAATTGTTTCATTAAAGAAAAATAGAACCTTTTATGCAGACAGGCACTGGCTGGGATCTTGCAGGCCAGTAAAAAATTGGCTTCTGTCCAATGTTAAGCCTATGGAGGGAATGCCATGGCCAGTATTTTTTTGAAGAAAAGATGGCAACCCTAGTAGGCGCTCTCTGCGCCTGCACTGTCAGTCCCTTCCGGTGGCTTTTCGGCACAAAGGCATTCAACTCACCAATCGTGGAGTTGAAGGGGACGGACAGAGCAGACGCGGAGATACCGGCTCTGCAAAAATGTTCTGTGTTTCTTTAATGCAACAATTATACTTGAAAATAAACCTACGTCTATTCATATCTCTAATGTAATTATGATTTGGGGCTCTATATTAATCATATGAAAGTTTTGCTTTAATGACTTGGTAACTATGAATTAGTTCTCAACATAATTCCTCTCAATTTAGTTCAACATCCACTTCATTAACACATCTACTGTTAGCATAACAATTATTATACCTACATTTATTATATATAGAAAGCAAAATCCAAACTATTATAGAGCAAACCAGTTGGACCATAAGGAGAAAAAAAATTATATTCCTATTGAGTTAAATGAGGTTTTTAACCCCTTGAATGCCTGAGAGGACTCCAACGCAGTGCGTTGGAGACCTCTCTAGCACCTAAGGGGTTAAAAGTTCTAATTATATCAGCATACCTCCCAAGTGTCCCTCTTTAGGAGGGACAGTCCCTCTTTTAGACCCAAATCCCACTGTCCCTCTTTCCTACCCTAATGTCCCTCTTTTTAGGAGATCAGACTGTGTGATGTGTATATAAGTGTATCACATTGCTCCACAGCAATAAAACTCACATTATTGTTTCTTTAAATGTCAGTATATGTTTATAAATTAGTGTGCTTAAATAAAATTCTTTGGTCTTGTTATAAGTGAATTATTAGGTAACACAAGGAGGTGTCAATAGGTCATGAAACAGCCTAAAAATTCTTGTTATTGTTCCGGCCACCAGCCACATCCCCAGCCATACCCCCTAAAACACAATTGTCCCTCTTTGGCAATTTGAAATGTTTGGAGATATGGATCAGTGGGACTACTTTTTGTACCATATAATACAATCGGTATACACCTGAATTTCAGAATTCTTCATGTTTTGATTTCTGTAAAAGACCCTAAATTAATTTATTTAATCTCTGTGCTTGCATCATCTCAAATTTACTGATACAAATTGAAGTTTGAAAACTTGATGATTTTTTGGGGGCGTGGGTTTATGGTGGTGGTGGGGGTTTGGTTCATTATATGTAACCTGTTTAAACGTGTGTGATCCTAGCTGTTGCAAGGTGCTACCCTAAATATGTCTAGCTGTTACCCTTAAAAGCAGGAACTAAGGCCTGTTTTCAGATGCTCATTTCTGGAGCAACCTAACTGCACTAAATTCCCATTGATTTAAATGGGAAGTATATCCTCTCTCATGCTGGAGGTGTCTGCAATATATTGAATAAGAATGTTTTGGGGACCTTAATAGCAAAGTGGTAAAAGCCCCATTTAAAGGGATAGTAATACTTTGTTTTATCTTTATTTTATTTTGTAGGCATTAAAAAAATATGAAGAACAATATAAGTCTTATCTTTCAAACCTTTATGGTTTGAGAGATATTCACAAGCAAAGTTTCCCCTCCCGCCCCTTTTACCTAGTGTAAGCAGTCTCTTCGCAGATGTGGAATCTGGTTGTAAGACCAGACAGATAACAGTAGGGGACAATCTTCTTTTGTGAGAACAATGGAATCCCTGCCCCCCTTGACAAGTTTTTCAGGTTTTTCCCTTATCTTAATTGAAGATTGTCCCTCTCTGCAGTCTACCTGGGCACCTCCCTTCTGTTCTGGCTGAGCACTGTTACATCAGGGGCAGGAGGGGGATACTTTATCATTCAATTACTCTTGAACTACAACTCTGACAGAATTGAAATAACACTCTCCAAGGTCCAAATACTATGATGATTAATTAGAGCTGCCTTTATTATGAAACATTACTATCCCTTTAACTTAAGAATAATGTTGATTTGTCCCCTATGGTGTACATGGTTTACTCCAGAATTGCGCTGCTTTTTTCCTTCTGAATACAGCCCTAAGAGCCCATTTCTCTGTTTTTGTTTTGCCTGAAAACAAAGTCTAACTCTCAGATGCACACTCCCTTCAAGTTTTATTAAATGAGTTATAAATTTCCTCAGCAATTTCCTCATAGCTCAAGAGGTTTAATTTGTATGTGTTGCCTCTTACAATATGCTTTCCGTAATGTTGCAGATGCCTCTTCCCGAGCTTCAGTAAACAACAGGCTTTCCGCCAGCTTTTTGACTGAACGTTTGCCAAGTGGTGAAACTATTAGTTAACTGTGTAATGACTGCTGGGTGGAGCCCAGATGCTTTCATCTTAACCTTGCCAGGAAGCAGAATACAGCACCATGGGAAGCAATTATATCTGGAAATTCTCCTGGGCTGTGCTATTTGTTGAAAGAAAGCTCTCAGAGCATCCCCATATTGCAGCCAACACTCAAAAGTTAAGCTTTATGAAATCTTTGTTTATTGTCAAGTTATTGAACTCTCCCTGCTGATAATCATTTATTTATTTTTTTGTCAGGCAGCCATATTATAATTTGGAATATATGACATTGCGTAGTATTCTTAATGATTCTCTTACCGGGGCCCACAAAGACATCCTGCGCCACTCCAGCCTGCCCAGATCCTAGTCCATACATCAATTTGTGATTGCCACCTTTATTTACACATTAATCACCTACTGAAAGATTCTACCAAGTTTCAAGATAAACACTCCTTCAGGCCCAGTGTAATAGAAGTTTGAGGAAGAAAAGCAAGTTTCCTGGCCTTTAGCAAGGGGTTATTGTCAAATGTCTTTGTAACAACTGGATTTTAGTGCAGAGTAGTTTCAGACTATTTATTAATTGCTGAGTTACTTTTACAGATAGGTGCTACAGGAGAAGTAAACTTTATGAAAACATATATGTTCCAGGGCTTCTCCTGCTGAGTAAAATAATGGTTCTCCCACTGTTGTTTTATGATGATATTATAAAAGTTCAAATTGTCAGGATGTGAATGACAGCATGATTACTTCCTTAAAGTTCAAGCTGACAGCATAAGTTTCTATCACATTCTATGGAGAACTGTTTGTCAGTGACTCACCTCTGTCACAGACTGCAACACAATAATTAATTTAAGTCTGACCACTGGAGGGCACTTTTAATGTAAAAAAAAGGTTTAAACAGTAATTACTCTGGAACTATACATCTCTCCGCAGTGGAAAAAGCACTGAAATGTCTTTTTTCATAAAAGGTTTTTTGCTCTTTTAATTAAAAAAATTGCTATATACACAAAATCACTTTTTACAGTGAAACCTGTTGAAAAATAATGTATGGACAGAAGTAAAATATAGACAGAGATAAGTATATTTATATTACAAAATATGAGTGTTGTTATTTTTATGTTAAATTTGGGGGTGACTTTTTGTCAGAATTTCATTAAAGGAAAAAGAGAATTTTTTCTATGTTACACAAGAGAAGGAGGATTTGGCAATTATATTAATATGACGAGAGAATGAGGGAGCAGCACCAATAATCATCCCCTAGACTCCATGCATTTGATACTAGATTTATGGTAGTGCCATTTACCCTCACCTGAAGGGGCACTACTGGACCAGGTCTAGGTGGGATGAGGATTAGCTCCGTTTTAGACATGTTGAGTTTGAGGTACCTATGAGCCATTCAATCTGAGATAGCCAAGAGGCAATCTTTGACTTAAGAATATAGAGTCAGTTGAGGTGCAGATAAATAAAGCTGAGTATCGTCTGCATAAAGATGATATCTGAGTTTGTATGTATATATTTTATTTGTATAGCGCCAACAGGTGTACTTAGCACTTTTACAGTTTACATTTAGTATAGAGGGGATATAATAAGTGGAGCAATTAAGTGGTTATACAGACAATTATCATAATGGGAACACTAGGTGAACATACATTAGGATAGGAAGTCCCTGTCCCATAGGATGGTTGACATACATATACAAGCAGGTAGAGGAGGAAGTGCAATTTTTGACAGTTCTGATTATGCATATGAGATATAGTTTACATATTATGGTAGTGCTACATTTAAAAGTTGTTCTTTTAGCTTGGATTTGAAGTAATTGAGGGTTGTGGCTTGGCGAATGTTAGGTGGTAGGGAGTTCCAGAGGTAGAGAGCAGCAAGGGAATAAACCTTCAGTCACTATACAGTGATAGAGTATAAAGGAACAGGGAGTCATCCACCATGCGTAGTGGGTTGAGTATGTGCAGGTATATGGCAGGATATCAATGATGAAATATAGGATGGGGATGAGTTTTGGAGAGCCTTGAAGGTAATGCGGAGGATTTTCAATGAAATATGTTGCTTTATGGAAAGCAATGACAGTGATTTTAAAAGTGTAGGGTTAAGTACTGTTCTGGGGCAGAGGAACAGTATTCTGGTGGCAGAGTTAAGAATCATTTGGAGAGGAGAGATTTGGATAGCATGCAGACCAATAAGTAAAGTATTGCAGTTATCCAGGAGGGAAAGGATAAGCACATGCATGAGAGTTTCTTTTGAAGAGCAAGAAAGAAAATGGGCAGATTTTTGCTATATTTTTAAGAAAGAAACAACAGGTTTTTGTTACTTCATTAATGTGGGTGGAGAAGGAAAGAGAAAAGTCCAGGTTACCCAAAGGCAGCATGCCTTGTTCACAGGGTAAACTGTGGAGCCCTTGACAGATTTAGAAACCTAAGGCATTGTGCAGGGTTTAGGAGGAAACATAAGTAGCTCAGTCTTAGACATATGAAGTTTTAAGCAATGATGAGCCATCCAGGAAGAGACAGCAGTAAGGCATTCATCATAGAATTTGATCACAGATACGATCAAGTTGATCCTTTTCCTAATGACTTTAACTCACAATTATCTTAGTCTTAGAATAGCCATATAACGGGGGGATGATGACGCTGTGAGCAGACGTCATCGATGGCGGTGCTGAGACGCCGGAAGTGGTGAAGCGTGAGGAGCTTAGATGGCGGGCGGACGAGTTTTTCCTTGTGGGGCGTGAGCGTCTGTGAGCTGGAGGAACGGTGTGTTTCGGACGGTGAACAACGAGCAGCGGCTAAATCTCGGCTAAAGGAGGGCCGAGAGGTGCGATGCAGCTGGCGCCAGTGTGAGGATGGTGTTGGAGTAAGACCGCCGAGTAAGACTGGCGGAGACGCCGAAAGCTTGGCCCAGCAGGGAACAAGCAGTGTCGGATGACAATACAATAATCAACACTAAACAATATACACACAGATCGCTAGAAGCACGGCCTCAGGAAACGTGGAGAGGAAAATGTCGGCTCGCCTAAATTGGAGATTCCTCCGGTTACACAGATAAGTGGAACGCATTATGTTAGGAACGATCTGAAGGATCGAATTGGAAGAATATTTTTGGATTAAATGTTTTTCTGTGATTTGAAACTATTTAACATTAGACTCTGTATTTTCGAGGGGTGATGGAGGCTGAAATATGTGTGTTAAAGATATATGTGAAGACATCCAGGCATGCATGCCTCTATACAGATAGCAAAAAAAAAAAATGTGACGCCTGATCAATAACGTTGCAAAGTTTGCGGCAGTATTAGTTAGACCTAGTGTAATAAGGTCTATCTGGATGGACAAAATTGGACTGAGACCTAGGTTCAAAATGTAAGTTATACGTTGGAGATATCCTCCTTGAATATTTTGTGAAGAATATGCATGGTCTTTCTGTAGGCCTCACGTTTGTGGATCCTCTCTTTAAGAGGATGGTTATTGTGCAGACTGCTTTGAAACTTGATGTTTGTGTCGGGCAATGAAGGAAGGAAATGTCTCCTAAGAAGGATAAGACTAAAAAAGATCAAGTGGAAGAGAAGAGAGACAGACGCTCATCCAGTTTTTTTCTGCCAAAAGTAACGGAATCAGTGGGAACAAAAAAGAGCTTACAGGGGCTGACTCTCATGGCAAATTCTGATAATGGGGGAGGCGTAGTCTCTCAAGACTTTATTAAAGCCTGTTTAGAGGAGCAGTCGATCAATTTAAAGCAGGAGATTTATAAGAGCACTGCAGAAATTAAACTGGAGATAGAGGGGATATCGTCACGTATGGTAAAGATGGAGGAGAATATGGCTAAGATGGAGCTCCAGCAACGAAATACAGAGTCTACTAAGGAGATTATGAGAGGACAAATAGAGGACCTGGAAGATAGAGTTTTGGATCTGGAGGATTGTTTTAGAAGGAGAAACCTACGCTTCAGGAATATACCTGAACGGATTTCACAAGACCAGTTGGAAGGGTATTTGAGAAATTTTTACAAGGAGTTGGGGATTAAAGAAGACCATGGGGGAATCAAGATGGGACGGATGTATCGGTTAAGCAGACCTAAGAACTTGAGTCAAGATGTCCCAAGAGACGTGGTGGTGATCTTTGCGTCCCTTAGGGATAAAGACCTGGTTTTGTATGAAAGAAAAAATGTTGGATCACTGGGTGAACTTTATAAGGACATTTTGTTGTTCCAGGATTTGTCATATAGGACAAGAGTGAGGAGAAGATTGTTTGCCCCTTTCTTGAAAATTTTACAAAAGAATAATATACGTTATAAATGGGTGTTTCCAGTTTCCCTTAGAATAGTATGGGAGGATGCACTGTATACATTTAAAAAACCAGAAGATCTAGGGTTATGGTTGGATAATAAGGGGCTGGTATAGAGAGGGGGGGAAGGAGAGGAGGAGGATTACAAATATTTTTTTTTTTTTTTTTTTTTTTTTGTCACTTTAAATAATGGGTGGTTGCCATTTTTTAGGGGGGGGTGGTTATTATAATTCACATGGAGGGTATTCGCACGGGGGTTGTGTGTAATAAAATAGTGGATGCTTATTAGTTTTAATAGGGGGGGTTATAGTATAATTATATACATATGTATGTGTATGTAATATATATGGCTATATATGTATGTGTTTTGTTTTTTTTGTTTTTTTGTTGTTTTTGTTTTTGTTTGTCACTTCAAATAATGGCTGGTTGCCATTTCTTAGGGGGGGTGGTTACTATAATTCACATTGTGGGTATTTGCACTGGGGTTATGTGTTATAGAAGAGTGGATGCTCATTAGTTTTAATAGGGGGGGGGGTGATAGTATAAGTATATATATATATGTATGTGTATATGATATAGATGTATATATATATGCATGTGTATGTTTTTTTTTGCTATGTATTTGGGGTACAAGGTTGATTTATGACAAGTTTTGGAGAGCCCAGTTATGGCGAGCTGAGTGGGGGCACTTCGGTGTGGGGAAGGTTATATTTTTTTTTTTTTTTTTTTTCTTCCCCTCTCTCCCTCTTTGGTGAAGAGAGAGATGGGCTGGAACTGACCCCGCACCGGTATGCCCTTGCTGTATATATTTTAGTGCTTGTGTGTAAGTGATGATGAACCGGCTAAGAGCTCAGCACCGGCTGAGAGTTCTATGTGAACTAAGGACCCAATTGGTTCTATTATTGGGTGGGGTGTAACCTGGCAGGGTTGCTGGGTGAGGGAGAATTGGTGGTTTACATAGTGTGTTGTGATGAAGTGGTCATATCCCACTATGTATGTATGTTTTTGTGGAGTTAGATGTGTGTTTGTTGAGGGGATGTTCTTGCCCTTGTGGACGAGGAGGGAGGTCTTGTGGGAGGGTTATAGTTAAGTTACTATCGGTGAACGTGCGTGGATTAAATACCCTATATAAGCGACATAAGGTGTTGGAACTAATTTATAAGGATAAGGCTCAAATAGTGTGTATTCAGGAGACTCATTGGAAGTCCGATGAAAGTTTGAAATGGTGAGAAGGGAGAGTCGGACATGTTATCCATTCCTCAGTGCAATGTAGAAAGAGGGGTGTGGCGATTATTTTTTCTAAAGATAGTCAGATGGAAGTACAGTTCCAATTGACTGATGAGGAAGGTAGATATTTAATAGTAATTTGTAAAATAGAAGATCAGATTTTTACTCTAGTAAATGTGTATCTGCCAAATCAGGTGCCTGTTAAGACGCTCCGTTTTATTTGTGACACGTTGGAAAAAATTAAGAGGGGTATGGTCATATATGCGGGTGATTTTAATTGTATTTTGGATAAAGATTTAGATAAAAGGGTTGGTGGTAGTAGTCAGATCTGCAATGGTTTAGTTAGACAATCTCAAATGTTTAACAAGTTATTGAGAGAAATGGATCTGTTTGATATATGGCGGGTGCATCATGTATGTGAAAAGGAATTCACGTTTTATTCACAGGTGCATAATTCTTATTCTCGGATAGATTTGTTTTTGGGGGATAACCAAGTTGTTAAAAATACTGTGCGAGTGGAAATAAAGGATATTATATGGTCTGATCATAGCATGGTTATGCTATGGATTAAAGATAATGTGGAGAGTGAGCGTTTTAGGACATGGCGTTTGGATGATATTATTTTAAGAGAGGAAAAATATAGGAAAATTGTGGAGGAAAGAATTAGATATTATTTTCAGGAAAATGATAATATGGTTATGTCTAGGTCAGTACTATGGTGTGCTTTTAAGGCCGTCATGAGAGGAGTATTGATTAAGCTTAAGCACGAGTTAAAGAATATGCAGGGTAAAATGTTAAAGGAACTGTATACTTTGCTATTTAAAATAAAGGCAGAGAATAGAGTATGTCCTACAAGAGAAAAACAGAAGGTTATTGAGGAGATTGTGATAGATATTAAAACAAAGGAATTGGATATTATGAGACGAAATATGGAAAAATTGCAGATAAAATATTACCATGGAAGAAATCGTCCAAATAGTATGCTAACTAAAAAGCTTCGAGATCAACGTGTTAATTCTAGGATTACCACTATTATTGATAAAAAGGGGACACATAAAACGTCACAACAGATTGGGATAGCCTTTAAGCGGTTCTATGCGGGTTTATACAATCTCCCAGAGGGAGTTCCCCAAGATAAGATCAAGGATTATCTGTCAGAGATATCTTTACCACAAGTATCATTGGAACAATTGAATCATTTAAATGCTCCTATATCTTCGGATGAGGTATTAATAGCGATAGGGAAATTACTACCTTTTAAAACACCTGGCCCTGATGGGTTTACTAATCAATTTTACAGGATCTATCAAGAGTTACTGAAGGATCATTTAGGGAATATGTTTAATGAAATGGCTCTGAAAGAGAGGTCCCCTGTGGAATTTTTGCAGGCTAATATTTTACCTATATTAAAGAAAGGTAAAAATCCGGTGGAATTAGCAAGTTATCGGCCGATATCGTTAATAAATGTAGATGCTAAATTGTTGGCATCAATTTTAGCGGCCCGAATGAATCTGATTCTTTCAAAAATTGTTGATAAAGATCAAATCGGGTTCGTTAAAAATAGATCCTCATGTAATAGCCTTAGGCGCTTGCTTAATATTTTGGACTCTGCGAGAAGCCTGCACACTCCTCTAATGACCCTGTCATTGGATGCTGAAAAAGCTTTTGACAGGGTCGGGTGGAGGTATATGTTTGCCACGTTACAAAGGTTTGGTTTGAGAGGGTGGATTTTGGGGGCCATACGGGCATTGTATAGTTGTCCACAAGCTAGGGTGGTGGGTTCTGGGCTGTGCTCAGATTGGTTTGATCTTAAAAATGGAACAAGGCAGGGATGTCCTTTATCTCCCATATTGTATATTCTGTCTGTAGAACCGTTTGCTGCTCGTATAAGACAGAATGGTAAGATTTATGGGTATCAACTTGGTGAAGTTAATGCGAAGATATCTATGTATGCTGATGACGTTTTAATTACGTTGGGGAGGATGGAGGAATCTCTGCCTTGTTTAATGGAAGAAATAGATAGGTATAGTGAGATCGCCAATTATAAACTGAATATAAATAAAACTGTGGTGCAGTTCCATAATACTGATCATCAAATGAAAGTAGATATTAAACAGCGATATGGTTTTGAGTATACGAGACAGAGTTATACGTATTTGGGGATAATTATACCAGCAAATTATAAAAGGATAGTGGAGGTTAACTGCTTGAAGGTTCTACAGGTAATGAATAAAGATCTGAAAGAATGGGGAGGTAAGGAAATGTCTTGGTGGGGGAGGATTAATATTCTTAAAGCATATGTTGTGCCAAGATGGACATATTTGTTTCGTATGTTGCCTCTGAGGTTTCCCAAGAGCTGGCTGGACCTCATTCAGACGAGTTTTAGAAATTTCGTTTGGAAAGGGAAAATTCCTCGAATTAGTGCTGTGCGACTGGCAAAAAATGTGAAAAGGGGAGGAATAGGTTTTCCTATTATCCATAGGTTATATAAAGCGAGTATACTATTTCACATGAGTAGGATGCAGCAGTCTCTGGCTTATGGTGAAAAATGGTATGAAATAGAAACGTATTTGTGTACTGCTCAGGACCTAAATTGTTTATTATGGGATGTGCGCTCAAAGAATATGATTAAAGAAGTAGTTAAGAATTGCTGGATTTTGGATCAATTGTTTCCGGAATGGATTAAGCTAAAGGGAAGACTTCAGGTTAAGGAAAGGATCCCAAGCTTTGTGGATCTACGGTGTCTCGTATACAATATGGAGGATATTTCCCTAAAGAAGTGGAGTGTATGTGGTATTAATAGGGTAGAACAATTGTTATTAGAGGGAAAAGTTAGGTCTTTTGAAGAATTAGTAAGAGTCTATGAGTTACCAAGATCTGAGCTGTTTTCATATCTGCGGGTTAAAGGATTCTTGCTTAAATACCTGGTAGGTAGGAGAGATGTAATTATGTCAATGTTAAAGAAAATATTTGTAAGGTTAGATAATAAAAAGCTTTTTTCTACCTGTTCCCGGGTAATTGAGTTAATTGAGGACGATGACAGAGTTTTGGAGAAAGTAGTTGCGTCGTGGGAGAAGGATGGGAATAAGCAAATATCTATTACAGATTGGGAAAGGGCTTGTAATAGAACTAGCAAATATGTTCATGATTTGGCGCTGGTGGAAAATCAGTATAAATTGATGAATAAGTGGTATAGAGTCCCCACGGTTATTACTAAAATGAATCCCCAATTGTCAGATGTTTGCTGGGGTTGTGGGGTTATGAGAGGCACATATCTTCATGTTTGGTGGGCGTGTGCTAAGGCTAGGTTAGTATGGGAGATGGGGTTTAATTTTCTGTTTAAATATTTTAATATTAAACTAAAAAAAAAAACAGAAATAGCCTTATTGAATTTGGACTGGCCAGTACTAACAATGAAGCAAGAGTTCCTGACTACACACTGTTTTGCAGCCATTAAGATATTGTTGGCAAGGGGATGGAAGTCTTCTCTCCCGGTGTCAACATCACAATTTATGTCACAATTGAAATGGCAATTAAAAATGGAACAAGGAGTTTATTGGGGCTCTACTACACCAGATAAATTATTTAAAGTGAGTGAACAAGTATATCAGGAAGTAGTAGAGTTATAAATCCACGCGCGTTTCTAGGGGGGGGTTTTCTGGAGTTGGGACCTCCGTTCTCGTTCACGGGGTAATGGTTGTAATGGTTGTTATGCTGTATGTATTTGTGTAATGGTATATGTATGCTTATGCCTAAATAAAAAAAAAAAAAAAAAAAAAGAATAGCCATATAACTATCATTACATTATTTTACTTTTTTAGAGTCAAACACTTCTGCTGGGAGGTTATTCTATTTATATGTCAATCTTTTCGTAGTTTATTTTTAGGTTTCCTCTTATTTTAGGCCATATCCTCTATGTCTTCTTGTTCTAGTATTATTTTGATTCTGAAAAATAGATCCCTCCTACATTTTATTAACCCTCTTTAATATATCTGAAAATGTCAATCATATTTCCCTCTCCATTCTATACTCCAGGCTATACACCATACTCTAGATGAGGTTGAACTAGTGATCTGAAACTCCTTGGTTTCAAGTAGTCATATTCTTAAATCCTGGCCTGTAAAGTACTTTTGGAAACTGGAGGTGGATACTTCAGTTTTATAGATCAATGTTAGTAAATAGTCACTAACTAATCCTAATTTCAGGGCTTAAAATTTGAAGTCCTTTGCTACAAGCCAGACCTGAAAAGTTACTTGCCACTGCAAGCCATAGCATACCCAACAGGGCTGAATTTCTACTCGCCAGGGCTAAATTTTCACTCGCCATTGGCTAGTGGCGAGTGGAAATTTTGAGCCCTGCTAATTTCATATATTAAAATACACGTTTGGGGTAGGTGAGAATTTGTAAAGGCAGATTTCAGTGAAAATATATTTACGGAGATAGTGGATGCAAAAAAATGCTGACGTTGATGGTAGTATGTACAGAGAAGAGTAGGAGTTTTAAGAGCCAAGAGGAGATGAGAAAGAAGTACAGGTCATGGAAATGACAAAGTAGAAGGGAATGGTGTGATTTGTTTTTCTATTTCAATGCTCTTCATCATTCATTTTGGGCCCATGATTCCTGCTAGTCTACAGTTGTTATATATTTGAATCTTATATGAGCAGTTTGCAATGAAACAGGTAGTTGTTTCCATTTTTTTGAAGAATAACCCATGTATCGGATTCAGTTCCAGAGGCTTTTAGCCTCCATTTTAAGTGTGTTCTTTTGTATTGCTTAAACAAAGCTGCCATTTCTAAAACATTTAACAAGCAAGGCAAAGAAAAGAGATGCACTTTTTAGGAGGGATAGGGTTAATAAAAGGAGAGGGGTATGCCTACATATAAAACATGCCTTAAAACCTAGTATAAAGGTGTAATGTCCCAAAGTTGAACACTTACATTTACCAGTCCTTTCTGGTATATGTTGCTTGTAGTTTAAACATGGTTATGTATATATTTGTGTGATTGTATAATGTTGGTATAACTGTAATATTGTTGTTGTTCATGTGCCTTTAAGGTGAGCAGTGCAGAGGGTAACATGTGACCACAGGAGCCAATGAGGTTTTTACCCAGCAGCCCCCTGGGCTAGCCAGGGAGGAAGGAGCAAGCTAGTGTGTGTTCAGTATGGAGGAGTCTAGTGAGGAAGTTGTGGAGAGAGGATGAGAGAGGAGAGGAGAGAGAACTGGAGGAAGTGTGTGGAGATAAAGACAGAGGAGAAGGTGAGGGAAACCAGTGGAGCTAAACAACTACAGTGTTCCACAGCACAACCATAGGCGTTCCACCGCACAGGAGTTCAAGTCCAAGTCTGTGCCTGTCAACAAGAAGAGCTGTGGGGAGAAGTGCTGAATGCGAATGGGCCCCATAGAGAGTACTACTTATCGTGAGTGATTAGCCTACGGCGGCCTCCGTCTGTAGTCTCAAAAATCCTAGTCAAAAGTCCTTAGTTAACCTGGCAGTAGAGTGTACAAGAGCGACCTATGGTTCAGACAGTGTGTGTGGCCACATAAGTCAGAAGTCTTCAGTAACTACAGTAAAGTTTAAAGTTGTCACTAGTAAAGTCAAGATTCAGAGTAAAGTCTACTACAAGTCTCAGCAAGCCCTGTGGCTCCCTGTTACCTCTGCACTTGCCCCTGCCTTACCTCTGCATTGCTTTAATGGACTATTTCACCTGTCCTGCTTCTCCAGTAAACGCAGTTATCCGTAACCCTGCAGTCTGGTGTTTTATTGCCCCAGCGCTGGGCCCAGGAGACCTGCTTCACCCCTGGAGTGTGGTGTAAAACACTACCCTGGCGTCACGAGCCGTGCAACTACAAGCACATAAATTCACAACCCGTGCACCACATATGAGTTTTGGCGTCTTTAGTTCACCACAAAGGAAGATACTAATGAAGGGTCCAGTGAGAATGTAGAGGCCCCGTGGGTTGAAATATTCTGTAGTTTGAGGAAACCAGGAACACCCAGGGCTGGATTTACATCTCAGGAGCCTGTAGGCACAGAAATTTGAAGCATCCCGCCCCCCAGTGGGCCATCTGCACTGGATAACTCCACAATGCTCCTAATCTTTACGTTGCCCCCCCATCATCTCCATATTGCCCTCACATTGCCCCCATCATTGCCACATTAACCCCCATTAGCTCCAGATTGCCACCATAATCTCATATATTGCCCTCACTTTGCCCCTATCATCTCCATATACCATATTGCTCTCACAATGCTCCTCATGAGCTCCATATTGCCCTCACAATGCCCCCCATCATCTCCATATTGCCCCATCAGCTCCACATTGCCCTCACATTGCCCCCATCAGCTCCATACTGCCCCCATCATCTCCATATACCATACTGCCTTCACACTGCCCCCCATCAGCTCCACATTGCCCCCCATCAGCTCCATATTGCCCCATCAGCTCCACATTGCCCTCACATTGCCCCCATCAGCTCCATACTGCCCCCATCATCTCCATATACCATACTGCCTTCACACTGCCCCCCATCAGCTCCACATTGCCCCCCATCAGCTCCATATTGCCCTCACAATGCCCCCCATCAGCTCCATATTGCCCCATCAGCTCCACATTGCCCTCACATTGCCCCCCTTCAGCTCCATATTGCCCTCACAATGCCCCCCATCAGCTCCAACTTGCCCCCACCATCTCCACATTGCCCTCCATCGGCTCCAACTTGCCCCCCATTAGCTCCACATTGCCCTCACATTGCCTCCTCCCGTTATCCATTTCCTACCTCCCTGGTAGGAGATCTTTATGTGCCTCCTTTGGCACAGTCTTGTACCTAATGGAGCTCCCACGCGGTCTCCTATTCAGGAATGCAGAGTGCTGGGAGATTATGTCATCTCCCAGCTCTCTGCATTCCTAAAGAGGCGACGAGGGAGCTCCATCAGGTACAAGACTGGGGGGGCGGGCAATGTGAGTGGGTGCCGCCGGCACAGCCAGCGAGATGGCTAGTTTTTTTTTTTTTTTTTAAAAAAGAATATTTAAAAAAAAATCCAAATGGCAGGCGCCCCTCGTTGGCGTGCGCCTGTAGGCAGGTGCCTATTTTGCCTAATGGCAAATCCGGCCCTGGGAACACCATGTAGAAGTTTTGGCTGCACAAGTAATTTGCAGGTCACATACATTTATTTTTAAATCTAAATGTACTACACTACTTATCCCTTCCCGTTTGAAAGTTACTTTGTAGTGATTAATCAGCAAGATGTAGGAACCATCCTGGGCATCCAAACTATATAACTATGACTGTATACAAAGTCTGCCCAGTACTGGGCAGCTGATTTGATGTTTACAGTAGGGTTTATTAGGATATAGTTGGAGAATGTGGGGGACAATGTGGACATCAATTAGACACCTGTTCCTTTATTTTGTGGAATTATGTATATGTATGGGAAGTATGTGGTTAGATTTTACTCTGTTAAATCTAAAATGCTTAAAGGGGAACTACCACCCCGCAATAACTTAAAATGAAATCAGTCTTCATCTGGCGACTAGCTGCTTAGTAGCGCTAGTTGGCAGAAATATTACCCGGTTCCAAAGATTTTGGCGTTTTTCCGAGGCTCACAGGAGCAGGAAGCACGGGTAATATTTCTGGCGACTAGCGCTACTAAGCAGCTAGTCGCCAGATGAAGACTGATTTCATATTAAGTTATTGTGGGGTGGTAGTTCCCCTTTAAATTATATTAATAATGACTACTTGTAGCTAACACGCTATTATTGATGCTTGTGCTTCATAAATGGCAATGAATAGCAATATTTATAATTATTATTATATTAATCATAGTACTAGATAGGTAAATGGGTCGATTAGATAGGCCAGTTGGTTCTTATCTGCCATCTAATAGGTAGCTTAAATGTGGAGGTCATTTTTGATCTGTTATCAATAATAATAATTATAATACTAATAACTTTTGTTTTTAAATAATTTTACTTGGGGATTGGATACCAATGGATGTACAGGGTGAGAGTTCTAATACACAAAAAAACAAAACCAGTAGCACTCCATTAATTTTGTACAAATTGCTAAAACTGCTGTATTTGTCCTACTAGGGCCATATACTCATATCCAACAGAACAGAAAGTTCAGAAATTCATATTTATTTGATATAATTTATTGGGAGCTAAACACTATGTTATTTCAATAACTACATTGGTCGTTCTCAAGTGCTGAGTCCCACTGCTGAAACATACAGTTTGGCTATCAATGAATGTATTATCATAGATAGACATTGAAATTCGATTGGGCTCTGTGTTTACCCGTTGGATATAAACACATAGTCCTGCCATCCCATCTATCCCAATAAATATAGGTATGGTCTATTGCCAGAATTCCTTTGGGATTTTTAGTATCAATTTTGAATTGACCAGCAGTGAACTAAATCACTGCGAAAGTAGTAAGATGTTAATTTATGTATATTTTCTTCTTTATGTTGAACTGGGGAAGGAACTAGGCATGTTTCCAATCTAAGAGACGCTGATAGCATGAGCCAAGAATCTACTAGAATCTCAGGAGTGAGGCAAGCTATTGAAACAAGGCATTTCTTTGGTTGATTAACTGATTTTCACGCCTGGGTTGAAGATGCATGCCACATACTTAGTTTACATCTGTACTTTCCAGCTACAAACGCGTGCAAGAAACCATTACAGAAAAAAAAGACCTGTAAGAAGAATTACATGTAAAATAAGCATGTGACAATATGTCCTACAACATACTTTTTTTTAATAAATATTTTGATTATTTGTAACATTTTGACCACTCCTAAAATTAATATTTCAAAGTATTCATTACAAAGGCAATTAAAAAACCCTATCTACGTGTAGTATAAAATTCAGCAGTAAGCTTTGCTGACATTTGTTAAAGTATGGCTGTTACCTTAAGAAAGGTTTTGTTAATTTTCAAGAGAAGTAATATTGCTTATGTGTTGTACTATGTATTTGTAATATAAATAGCTTTAGAGAAACTAACCTTCATTTTTTTTGATGACACATTTCGGTACTTTATTCTATTTTGTTTCTGCGCTGGGCAATCACGAGTTTATATATGTGTGGCATTTCTAATAAATTTGCCCTTAAAAAGAACTAATTAACATAATTTGCAGGTATTTAACATAAAGAGCCACGCTGTCCAACTAAAATATAAAGGTTCATTTATTATTTAAAACAAAAATAGATTATACAACATATTAGTAGATTTTAATTCTCTGTAAAACAAACCTGACGTAAAGGGATAGTAATGTTTCATAATAAAAGCAGCTCTAATTAATCATCATAGTATTTGGGCCTTGGAGAGTGTTGTTTCAATCATGTCAGAGATGTAGTTCAAGAGTAATTGAATGATAAAGTATCCCCCTCCCGCCCCTTTTACTGATATAACACTGCTCAGCTCAGAGCAGCAGGGAGGTGCCCAGGTAGATTGCAGAGAGGGACAATCTTCAATTAAGATAAGGGAAAAAGCTGAAAAACCTGTCAAGGGGGGCAGGATTTTCATTGTTCTCACAGTAAGAAGAGTGTCCCTTGCCGTTATCTGTCTGGTCAAGCAACCTAATTCCACATCTGAGGTGAGCAGTGTTACACTAGGTAAAAAGGGCGGGAGGTAGATATGTTATCATTCAATTACTCTTGAATTACAACTCTGACAGCATTAAAATAACACACACTATGGCTCAAATACTATGAAGATTAATTGGAGCTAATGTTTTTGTAAAACATTACTGTCCCTTTAAGGTGACAGCAGGTCCACTTTAAGACAATGTTATCTTTGTAAAGATCATTCTTGTCCTCAGCTTTCCTGTTCCTGTGCACTAAGTAATAATGTACACTTTGCCTGGAAGAGCCAGTGGAAAGCTATTGCTGAGCTTTGATGGTAGAAAATATTAAAGTGGACCTGTTGCCTTGATTCAAATTTGCATATTTGAAAACTTCATTCAAAACGTCCTATGTGTCATGTTAGCCAAAAGATCAGCAAATGTACAGTTTAGGAAATATTCATGCTTGGTATCATATGCTAATGTATACTAGTAGCAGAACCCTTTCAGTTTCATATGCTAATTAAGCTTTTTAGTGATGTTTCAGATGCTGTTTAAACACTGTGCTACACTAGGAGACTTTGCTCAGAAATAAAATTGTGAATATTTCCTAAAATATATTCTACTGTTCAAAAGTTTGGCATTACTTTGAAATGTCCTTGTTTCTGTTGTGGGAGCAGCTTGACCATATGGTACATAAGAAGTGCCCATCAAGCCAATCCAAATTGTGGGAGGTGCTTCAGACAGCATGGGGTAAAATCTCTTCACATTATCTCAACTAGAATGTCAAAGGTCTACAAGGCTGCAATTCCTGCAAATGGAGGATTCTTCAATGAAAGCAAAGTTTGAAGGACACAATTATTTTTTAAACTAAAAATCCTTATTTCTAATCTTGTCAACATCTTGACTGTATTTCCTGTTCATATTACAACTCTTTTGATGGAAAACAAGGACATTTCTAAATGACCCCAAACTTTTGATCTGTAGTGTAGGTTATTCAATTAAATGGAGTTTGATTGAACATAGTGGGAGATTCCCTAAGGTGTGATAAAGAGGTGAAAAAACGGAGCTGACTTCTCCAGTGATATCACTTCTACAATTCCTTTATTATTCTATGAAGCGAATACATTAAGACTTCTCTAGATTTGGATATCTTAGTGAAAAGGCACTATATAATAACATAGGAACTGTATAAGTGATGTTAATGGGGAAGTCTTCTCGGCTTTATTACCTTTTTATCATGCCTTGGAGCATAACCCCCCATAATCTTCTCTGCACCTGCTTCCTGTCTATAAAGTGGTGACTTTACTCCTAAATATCTTAAAGGGACAGAAATTTTTCACAAAAACAGCAGCTCCAATTAATCTTCATAGTATTTGAGCCATAGAGAGTGTTATTTCAATACTGTCAGAGTTGTAGTTCAAGAGTAAGTAAATTATAAAGTTTCCCCCTCCCGCCCCTTTTTACCCTGTGTAAGCTCCCTCTCCTCAGATGTGTAATCTGGTCCATAGACCAGACAGCTCACAGCAAGGAACAATCTTCTTTCTGTGAGAACAATGAAAACCCTGCCCCCTTGACAGGTTTTTCAGCGTTTCCACTTATCTTAATTGAAGATTGTCCCTCTCTGCAGTCTACCTGGACACACCCTGCTGCTCTGAGCTGAGCAGTGTTATATCAGTAAAAGGGGTGGGAGTGGGATACTTCATCATTCAATTACTCTTCAACTACAACTCTGGAAGAATTGAAGTAACACTCTCCAAGGCCCAAATACTATGATGATTAATCAGAGCTGCTTTTATTATGAAACATTACTATCCCTTTAAGAAAAAGAGCAGCTATTTTTCAACTTAAAACAAGAGATTAGTACCCCATAAGATATATCTATGTGCAAAACTTGGTGTCAGCCACTCAGTAGATGTTGTAGGTCTGACAAAAACTGGCGATGACATAAAATGAACATGATGAACTTCGCATTTATTCAGGTCCTTCATTCTTGAAATCTTATTAATTGATTTGTACCAGATTTCATACGGAGAGGGATTGTGGCCTGGAATCGATATTTCTGACAGATATTTTATTTTGTTAAATATTATAAATATTTGAATGTGTTCTTTTGCCTCTGGCTCGCAAAGGGTTAGCAAGGATCTAAATGTATGTCTTCCAGTGGGTGATATTGTAGGAGAGAGACAATAATATTTGAATTCAAACAGGTTATGGCATTTAGGCCTTAAATATATTTAATGATTAAAACAAAATAAGAATCCCTCCCAACTTCCTTCTAAACAATGTCCATTTTCTGGAGTCCTGAGTGAGAAGTGAAGCTTAAATGGATAGTAATGTTTCATAATAAAAGCAGCTCTAATTAATCATTCTAGTATTTGGACTTTGGAGAGTGTTATTTCAATTCTGTCAGAGTTGTAGTTCACGAGTAATTCAATGACAAAGTATCCCTCTCCCTCCCCTTTTACTGATGTAACACTGTTCAGCCAGATCAGAAGGGAGGTGCCCAGGTAGACTGCAGAGAGTCAATTAAGATAAGGGAAAAACCTGAAAAACCTGTCAAGGAGGGCAGGGCTTTCATTGTTCTCATAGAAAGAAGAGTGTCCCCTTCTGTTATCTGTCTAGTCTTACAACCAGATTCCACATCTGAGAAGAGATGGCTTACACTAGGTAAAAGGGGCGGGAGGGGAAACTTTGCTTGTGAATATCTCTTAAACCATAAAGGTTTGAGAGATAAGACTTATTTTGTTCTTCGTGTTTTTTTAATGCCTACAAAATAAAATAAAGATAAAACTAAGTATTACTATCCCTTTAAGAACTATAAAAGCTCATACTGTTCCTAAGCCATAAGCATACCTGGGATTTTTTTAAATGAGCTCACCCTCAGATCTTTAAAATATGAACTCTTAGCCAGGGGACACCGCTTTACATTAGAGGAAAGGAGTTTTCAACTTCAGCAGAGGAAAGGGTTTTTTATAGTTAGATGTGTTAAACTATGGAATTCCTTGCCTAAGGATGTGGTTATGGCAGATACAATGGATACTTTTAAGATAAGATTATATACATTTCTTTCAACAAGGAACATACAGAGTTATACTGTGTATTAGTAAGTAAACCAGGAAGGTCTGATAAAGATTAATTTATTTGACAGCAGGGAAGCTATATAATCCTCATGTCTCTGGGTTATGAGACAAAGGTTGAACTTGATGGACTTGTGTCTTTTTTCAACCTATTTTACTGTCTTACTATGTAAACATTCCCAAGAATGTAGATTCTAGGTGCCAATGTCTATCCTAGAGGTGATCCAGTCAGTCTTCAAGGAACTTTTAACATGCTACATTTTAGAGATATTACTTTTTAAACACTCACAAGACCTGCAGGATTCCTACCTCTGCCTTTCTGGTACAAATGGCACTAATTTGGACATTAAATAAGCAATAAATTGGTATAAATCATACAGTAGGAAGCAGCGGACTTTGTCACTCTGTGTATTTGGCCCTTCACCCTGAGACTCTTTTGGTTCAAAACCCAGAGTCTCAGAATCAAACCAGGAGAGTTCCCATATGTATGGTCAAAAACCTCCGCATTAGTCTGCAGAGATGCAACAACTGAGCATACTGTAATCATAACAAATGAAATGCACTTGGGCAAAATTAAATCTTGAATATGCTTTAGCATGTGTAGGAAGTGCCTTCTTAGACCCTCCTCCCCTCCTTGTCTAAGACACCAAAGGCATCCTTAGACACACTCACACACCACCACTATCACAATCATTAATTGGGTTGGGGTTATGTGTTTCATTTAAGCGCAGCAATGATCACTAATGGAATGACCTTGAAGTCATTATCTTCCTTGGAGCTATAAGACGAGGATTGTTATTCAAGTTCCCTTATATTTGTCATTACTGGGGAACATAATGACTGTATAATATATCGTCCACATACTTACACAATTTGAAAAGTGTCATATATATGCAATATACCAAGCAAAGGGTCATTTCCATTTCATTACTGGGAAGCTATTTGGCTTGTACTGTATCTGGCATTATGTAGTCTGTGAATTCTTAAGCCTTTTTATTCCATTGCTGGTCTTCAAAAGTTTGCTTTCTTGACAATGTACTGTATTTTATTTGTAAACTTTCATGTTCTAATACCTACCCTGTAAGTACCTAGAAACTCATTGCACTTATTGTCTATCTCATTTTTAGCAAATATTTTTCTATATAAAAATTGCATATTCACACAATTGAGGCTTTTAAAATTACTGTTAACCCTTTGAGTGCCAGAGGGGTACGCAACGCATTGCTCTGCAATTGCTCTGTATTAGCGAGCATATGACCATTTTCCATTGTTTATCATAACAATTATCTGAGCTCATTTATTTCTATCAAAGCAATTGCTTGGGTCCTGTGTTTAAGACCTTAACCCCTTTGCGACCATTGACGTGCCAGGACTGTCACTGCGGTCCCGCACTTAAGGACCAGTGACAGTCCTGGCACGTCACGGACTTCAGGGCTCACGGCGCAGCTGCACGCCGCTCCGGGAGCCCTGAACCGGAAAAGCCCCATGGTCATCAAGTGCCGGACGCGCATTCGCGCACCAGTCCTTAAGGGGTTAAGGACCAGAGGGTGTGTCTGCAATGCATTGCAATCCTTAAGGGTTTAAGAGGCAAAAGTACAGCAATTTGGGGGCAAACCAGTTGCATGGTATTGGGAATAAGCAAATATGAAGCAATGCATTTGAGACCTGGGGCCTGATTCTATTATCCGCACTAAAACCGGCTTTACAAGAAAAACAAGTAGTGCAAATTTTGCAAACATGTGTTATGTCGGTATTCTATTGCAGAACCATGGTAAAACAAAACTGGCGTAGATAGCACTTTTCAGAGTAGTAACAAAACTGGCACTGTCTTCTTTTTTTCCACCTACCGCCTACAAAAAACGCACAAAATGTCAAAGTCCAAGTAAATAGGCGTACATTTGACGGCAGAGACATCAAGTTCAGTGTTAGATGTGTTCTCCACATAACAAAATCCAATAGAGTGCCCCCCTCGACGTATTAACCCCCCCTTTTAAAAGTCGACTTGCAGTGCTTTCGTCCACCACATTAATCCAACAAATATTGTTCATAGTTGACAATTAACCCTTTCTTTCACCATATTCAACGAATATTGTACATCTGACATTTTAACCCCTCCTCCCCCTTGAAAAGTCGACTACAGTGCTCCCATGACTTACTTTGACCATTTTTACCTGACATTTTTCTTCTCCTATTATATTCGACATGCCCTCGTATTTTGTATTGCAAGATTAACCCTATGAGTGCCAGAAAGGTATTGTAATGTGTTTGCTACCCCTCTGGTACTCATAGGGTTAATACGCAACCTATATATGTATAAAAAAAGGTGTTTGTTTTTATTATATATGTAATTTGTGTAAAAATGTAATTAAATATTTAATTTATGTGTAACAATGATTTTCTTTTTTTAAATTATATATGTAATTTGTATTAAAAAAGTACTTCAGACCACAAGAGTGGTATCATGACCCCTCATGACACCCCCCCTAGCATGAGGGTGACAATTGAAGTACCATGTAAATCAATGAGAATTTTAGTAATTTTAATTTTCCTCACCAACCTTTCTGCAGTTGGTTTGCTTCAGAATTGCACCAGTATAGCTTGATGTACAAAGGCCATAATCCTAGGGATTATATTGTGTACCATGAAAATTAATGAAACATTGCCTTGTATCAGATGTTAAAATCACAAGTGCTACATCTGTAGTGTATTGTACCTTTAACAACCCCACTTTATTGCCACTAAAAACAGGAATGTGGTTTTGAATCCTTGCCCTGTAATGAAGGGGTTGATACTTCCTGAGTACAGTTCTTCAGTACTTGCATACAGAATGGCTCCATCTTTCAGATGTCCTTGATGCCCGTTATCTCAAGTTCCTACGTGGCAGGACTGCAGTTTATTTATTGTAGATCCTCATTTATTACCAAAAGGGCAAGAATTATTAATGGTTTTGTACGTATTAATGCATTACTTGGGAGAAATTCAAATTCTAAGTATTTATGGTAAACTGATACATAATGAAATGCGAGAGAGAGAGGGGCCGCTGACACCACAAACTGGAAAAAGCCTGTTTTTACTTGCAAGTACGTAAAATATAAAGGCAACTGGCAGGCTTTTATTTACAATAATAAATCGAATACAGAGCAATGATCTCCACTTAAGTAGTTATTTTTATAAGACGTGTGCTCCTGAAAATGAAGTAAGAGCCATTAGAGCAGATTCTATTGCATATGGCCTCTGAGTCTTTATGGCACTCCAACACCTAAACTAGTCCTGATTTGCCTTTGCTTTCTCTATTCTCTGAGGGGCCTCTGTCCATCAGCAATGGTGTGTTTAACCCCTTGAGTACTAGAGGTGTGTGCAGTATATTGTTTTTCAATGTGTTACACACCCTCTCTGGTCCATAAAGGATAATGGAATTCAAAATTTGAATATTTGAAAACATCATTAAAGCTTTTTTGTTAGCCAAAAGATCAGAAGATGCATAGCTTACCTCCCAACATTTTGAATGGCCAAAGATGGACACTTTTGGATTAGGTAATATCAAAATATATGTATAGAGACCCCTGATGAAGCAGTGTAAACTGAGAAACGCGTTGGGTGGTTTGTAGTTTCAGTCAGTTTTCACAATATTTTTGTTTTTGATTTTCTGTATTAGTATAGTACTTATGTTGCACATTTTTATTGTATTTTTTAGTTGAAAAATTTTTTATTGGCTTAACCCCTAATGAATATTAAATATTTGAAGTTTAGTGTCATTGATCAACAGCGATATACCCCAGTTTAAGGCATAGCTCTAGTTGGACCCCAGTTAGAGGGCCCTAGCCAAACCTAAGAGGATTGAAGTTTTTGTAAAAAGGATTCCAGGTTTGGAGAGCGCAAATAACAGGGAGCTGTTTCTTTGTAAAGAACCTGACACTGGGGGTTATCTGGTGAAAGCGCTGATACTGTGAGGCTGGTCTTGCCTCACACAAAGGTGAGTGCAATTGGCACGAAGTAAAAGGTGTTACTTGGCACAGTGAGGGAGAATATGCACTTTTGAAGGTGGTAAAGGTGCAACATTTTCATACAAACTATCCACACTCAGATTTGTGTGCACCTTTTCTTTCTTTTGTGTCCACTTTTGAATTAGGTGGTGCTGACATCTATTTGTGTAACTGAATAAATGATTTGAACTAAGTATGTTATTTACACAGACTAATGTATAAACACATATACTGAACTTTAAATAAACATTAATGTCAGTTTTATTGCTGTGGAGCAATTTTATACTCTTATATACACACAGTCTGATCTCCTAAAAAAGGGGGACAACAGGGTAGGGAAGAGGGACAGAGGGATCTGGGACTGAAAGAGGTATTTTCCCTCCTAAAGAGGGACACTTGGGAGGTATGGCATAGCTTTATAAATATTGCTCTGTGAGCACTGAGTGTGAACAATATGATAATGTATGTTAATTAATTTCTCAGGGCAGCACAGAGCTTAATTAGCAAATGAAAGTGCACTGAGACGTTTACTTTTGCATTTCTGAAATAAAATTACCAGTATCTTCTAAAATGTGCACCTGCTGGTCCCTTGGCCTTGGTTACCATAACACACTGACACTTTTGAATCAAGTTTTCAGATATGTCGACTTGAATTCATGGTGACAGGCCCACTTTAACCTCTTGAGGATCAGTCCTTAAAGCAGAACTTTCACCCGCTATAAAGTTGCCCTGCAATAATTAAGCAGGTAGAGACTTGCTTTATAATTTATATATGTTACCTCTGAAATGTAGCTGATTATAAAGAAATCCATTATTGTAGGAGACTGACTGGCAGGTTATTACAGTCTGCGCGCCTATGCCATCAGTCCCTTCCGGTTACCATGTGGCACACTGCAATGCTTCTCAATGGAGACGGTGACTGAAAGCGCAGGCATGCAGACAAGATGTCTGTGCTGATGCCTGGGTTCCGGCCTCCTACAATAAAGGATTTCTTTATAATGGGCTACATTTCAGAGGTAACATATATATTATAAAGCTAGTTGCTACCTGCTTAATTATTGCCGGGCAACATTATATCTGGTGAAAGTTCCACTTTGAGGAGTTAACAATTATTAATCTTTTTGTACCAGGGAAGTGTCCAAAATTTTTACACCTGTCTGGCACTCAAATGGTTAAATAAATACACATTCACACTACACAAAATTATCCCCTGCAGGCTTATCTGAAGGGCTTACAATGCACATTATAGCATGCCCTCAGGCAGCAGAGGAGTTTACTACATCCTATATAATAATTCGCTAGGATGTTTGTCAGAAGCAGTCAGGCTCGGACTGGGACAAAAAATAGGCCTGGGCATTTAAGGCTGAGCAGCCCAATTTTATTTTTTGAGCAGCCCATGGGGGGAGGCGGCAGGCGTTCGTTATTTATATAGCGCTGCACGGCCGCACGTTAATTGCCCACCCACCAGGAAACTTGTAACGAGGTGGCCGTCTTTCAGAAAGTGAAAGACTGCCAAAACTCATTTATTGATTCATTTTTTTTTTTAAACGCCCGGACCAGCCCACCGGGCAAATGCCCAGTATGCCCGATGGCCAGTCAGGGCCTGGAAGCCATCATGCATAGTAGAGACTGCCAGAACGTACAGAATGCTGGGAGCATGGAATGCTGGGAGTTCTGTGGTGGGAGCATTCTGTGCTTTCAGGCAGTCTATACAGTGCATGACTGCGTCGGCGGCAGGACGCAGAGCAGGACCGGCCTCTTAACCCTTTAGTGCCAGAGGGGTACGCAACGCAGTGCAAAGCAATGCATTGCATACCCCTCTGGCACTCAAAGGGTTAACATCACCCGGACCTTGGCTCATGCACGGGCTTTTACACTAGTAATAAATAAACTTCTGCATCAGAGATGAGCAACCACTGAACTAAAACTCACATCATTTCTGCTTGTAAGCTGGAGCGCTCTCTGGCCAATGAGAGAGCTGAAGCTTACAAGGAGAAATTCACCATCATCAGAGGAGGCTGGATCGAGACACTAAGTGGGGTGGGGAGAAGAGGAAGATTGACAGACTGCGGTGCAGAGCTGTACCAGTAGTCTGTCTGGAAGTAAGGCACCACATCATTTTTAAACCTTTAATTTTAGCCATACCATGAATTTTACAAAAAAATAAAACAAGTGTTCAAGCTAATCGCTATATTTAGTTAATTATTAGCCAAACTTGTATTGGGGTGTTATTTCCCCTTTAAAGACGTAAAGGAAATGGTGTTAGAGTAATCAAGTTCCCTGCATCTTCTATGCAGCTGGCCTACTATCTTCTGCATCTTCTATGCAGCTGGTTTGCAAGCACACTTTGTAGACCTTCCAATGAAGTATTAATGTTTAGATTGCGCGTTTTTGGCTCTGCTGAAGAGCCTCCATCCAGTCAAATGACCGGATTCTGCAGCTGTCAGCTAGAGTGCTGACTTCATTCAAACAGGCAAGAAGAGGTAACTTTAGCAAGGTATATCTCTCAAACCATAAAGGTTTCATAGATAAGCCTTACATCGGTTTTCAGATTTTTTTATGCCTACAATATCAAATAAATGTAAATTTAAGTATTACTATCCCTTTAAGTCCTAATGCTGGAGAATATGTCCTGCAGTATGCAATACAGGAATCATATGCTGTAGTGCACACCTCCTACTGCAACCTTTAGCAATAAACACCAGTGTGGTTAAATTCACCAAATGTAGACCAAGCATTTTCCTAATTACCATAGCAAGAAGCCTGTTAAATATTTTTTCTCTTACGTCCAATATGGAATACAGGAGCCATGGGGATGAGCTCCCTCCTCCAGGAGGGCAGGGTACTTCAAAAGACAGGGTCGTTGGTGCAGAGAGTCCCTCCTCTTCCTCCAGCTCAACCCCTGCCTTCCAACTCCCAGATTCATGTGTCCTGCATCCAAGATGGAGTGTAACATAGTAACAAGGTAAATTAGGTTGAATAAAGACAGAAGTCCATCAAGTTCAACCTTCACCTCATACCCCAGTGACTGAGAATGTTATAGCTTTCCTGCTACCAAATAAGTTAGTCTTTATCAGACCTTCCTGATCTGCCTACTAAAAAACAGTATAACTCTGTATGTTCCCTTTTGAAAGAAATGTATCTAATCTTCTCTTAAATGTATCCATTGTATCTGCCATAACCACCTCCTTGGGCAAGGAATTCCACAATTTAACAGACCTTACTATAAAAAACCCTTCCTCTGCTGAAGTCTAAGCCTCCTTTCCTCTGCTCTCAAGGGGTGTCCCCTGGTCACCTAATCAAGCTTTGGAATAAATAGCTCACAGCAGAGATCCTTGTATTGACCTCTCATATACTTGTACAATATGATAAGGTCTGCTCTTAGTCGTCTTCTCTCTAGAGTAAATAAACCAAGTTTATCTAGTCGTTCCTCATATGTCAAGTCCTCCATTCCTTTAGTTAATTTTGTTGCTCTTCGCTGTACCCTCTCTAGTTCTAGTATATCCTTTTCTGAACTGGTGCCCAAAACTGCACTGCATACTCAAGGTGAGGTCTTACCAATGATTTATATAATGGCAAAATAATTTTATCCACTCTTGCTTCAATACCTCTTTTTATGGAAGACATGATTTTGTTTGCCTTTGCTACTGCTGTCTGACACTGGTCACTGTTTCCAAGTTTGTAGTTGACAAGGATACCCAGGTCTTACTGTAGCAATGAGTCCTCTAAAATTATTCCATTAAGTTCATAAGTAGCCTTGGGATTATTTCCTCCCAAATGCACGACTTTACACTTCCCCACATTAAACTACATATTCCATTTGTTTTCCCAATCTGACATTGTATGTAAATCCCTCTGTACAGAGAAAATATCCTGTTCTGAATTAATTACCCTACATAATTTAGTGTCATCTGAAAAATATTGATATTTTGATTTCTATATCTATTTCCAGGTCATTTATAAACATGTTAAAAAGCAGTGGACCTAATACTGAACCCTGACGTACTACACTCTCCACTTTAACTGTATTGGAGAATTTTCCATTTACAACCACACACTGTTCCCTTCAACCAGTTTTGTATCCAATTGCAAAGGTTATCTCCTAGCCCCGATTTCCTTATCTTATACCCCAGCCTTCTGTGTGGCACTGTATCAAATGCCTTTGCAAAGTCTAGATATACTACATCAACTGCTTTGCCATTGTCAAGGTTGCTGCTTACTTCCTCACAGGCAAATATAGTTGTTGATACTTTTATTGGCTATCTAAGCAGATTTAGAATACAAGCTTTCAAGACCTTAGGTCTCTTCCTTAGGAATGCTATACAGATAAATATGAAAACATCTCTCTTATATACAAGTACACATTGCATTGTTTAAAATGGAAATCAGATAAGAGAACGCAGTCCAGATCCAGATACTTTGATCAGTCAGTGGTAAATTGCATTCTTCCCCTGATGCTTTAAAGGTATTTACGATCCCATTAGGGCTGTTGGAAAGGTCAATCTACAATGTGATAATGTGACAAGAACTCTCTGTCTTTATTCAAACCATTATGAATAGCATTAAATTTCAATATTAACTTATTCTACCATACTTTTCGGTCCCTCTGAGTGTGGAACAGTCCCATCAGTACAGTTAATCTAATGTCCCCGACACTGTGTCCATATTGGCAAAAATGTTCTCTCACTGGTGTCTCTGTTGTTGTTGTTGACACTGGATCTGTGGGAATTAAACATTTTATGTAGTTGTTGTCCAGTTTCACCCACATAAAGAGCTGTTGGGCATTTTGCACACATGATGAGGTATATTACATTGGATGATTTGCAGGTGAAGGTACCATTGATCTTATAGTGTAACTGGGTGTTTGGTATGGGTACCTTGTCTGTGGTGTAAATGTGTGCACAGGTTTCACACCTCTTTTGTAGGCAGGGAGATGTGCCATTTTTTGTATGTTTATTCAGGGCACTCCTTACCATCATTTGTTTTAAATTTGGAGACTGTCTGAAGGAGAGCAAGGGAGGCTGTGGGTATATGTTCTTAAGTATTTCATCCGTATGTAATGTTGTTTGAAATTCTCTTGATATTTTGCATAGAACTTCAACCTGGCGGTGCTAAGTGACCACCAGTGGCACCTGGTTTCCCTTATGTTGTTCATTATAGCTCAATAGATTTTTTCGTGGTATTTGGGTAGCCCTCTGTATCTGACTGCCAATAATCTGTATTACATGCCTGAGGAAGAGACCTAAGGTCTTGAAAGCTTGTATTCTAAATCTGCTTAGTTAGCCAATAAAGGTATCAACAACTATATTTGCCTCCTGTATTTCTATAGCTAACACGGTACCAACTCTCATCTGTTACTTCCTCATAGAAGCAGAAAAGATTAGTTTGGCATGATTTATTCTTCATAAAACCATGTTGATTCGTGCTAAGGATCTTATTTTTTGTGTTGTAATCCTGAAAATAGTCCCTTATTATCCCTTCTAGCAGTTTTCCCACTACAGATGTCAAACTCACTGGTCTATAATTACCAGGTTCTGTTTTAGTTTCCTTCTTAAATAGAGGCACTATGCTGGCTCTTCGCCAATCCTGTTGCACTGAGCCTGTGGGGATAGAATCTTTAAAGAGTAAATATAGGGGTTTTGCTAACACTGTACTAGGTTCCTGAAGAACCCTTGGATGTATACCATCAGGACTCGGTGCTTTGTCAGTCTTAATTTTGTTCAGTCTTCCCATGATATCTTCTTGAGTTAACCCAATATCTGATAATTGCATTGTTTTATTTGTTACTTGTGGAAGCTCTTCTACCATTCCTTGCTCCCTTGTATATACTGATGCAAAGAAAGTGTTTAAAACATCGGCCTTTTCCTTATCCTCACTAACCAACTCACCCATCTCATTTTGAAAGGTCCAATGCACTCCCTCTTAAGTTTTTTGCTATTTATATACTTGAAAAACTTTTTTGGATTAATCTTGCTTTCCCTTGCAATTCGAGTTTCATTATCTATTTTTGTTACCCTAATTGCCTTTTTGCAATCTTTGTTGCATTCCCGGTATTTTAAGAAAGATTGTTCAGTTCCTTCAGACTTAAATAATTTGAATGTGTTTTTTTCCTTGCCATTTCCTTCTTTACATGTGCAGTTAACCACATTGACTGTGACTTACTTCTTTTGCATTTGTTACCCATTGGTATATACTGTGAGTGTGAAGGGGAGCTTCTCTTATTTTTTTCTACGTATTTATTATTTTTTTCTTAGATATGGGACTGTAGGCAGGCTCCTATCACTGGCTTCCCTGGAGTTGGATTGCCCAGTTCACAGGTGTTTTTTGGACCATTTTCCCTGTGGAGGTTTATTTTATATTAAGTCTTTTTCTCATGGTTGAGTCTCCTAGAAATTCTGCCCTAATGAAATTGGAGCCTGAAGAGAGAAGATCGGTAAATAACCCTTTGAGTACCATGGATCATTGTATGTCCAATTCTGAGCTTTCCACACTCTATGTGTTTTATATTCATTTGTTTCTAGCTATTGTTCTCTTTCTTAGCCTTGTGACACAGATGGCTGCAGTAGTTTTTGATTTTTACTCTTTCTCTGCTGTTCTGTGCATATACTGTTATTTTTTTTACTAATTTATGGGTTGGAGGCTTTGGGGGTTTTCCAGATGTACCCACATTGATTTAATCATTATTTGCCTCCACCTGGTATGCCAAGGTTTTTTTTTGGACTTTTCAGTACTTTTATTTCAAAGTTCTTTTTTTAATGCATGGTTCCTTTATGAAAGGGATCTGCCCGCAGCCTTCGTTGCTACATAGACTTTAATGGGAGAAACTGCTTTTCTCTGTCATCCAATACAGGTTACTGGTGACTTTGGGTAGGCGATCAGCCCCTTTAAGTAGACAGGAACAATTCTGAGAAGTGACTGCTGGGTGGAGCCTACCTCCTCTCCTTAGCTTGCAGCTATCCAATCCCCATCCAGTAAGATTTGTTCCCTGGTCAAGACACAAGGCAAGAGAACAGTTCTGCTATAGTTGTAGCTTTTTTTATTATTTTTCTGTTTAGATATGGGATACCACCATAAGGCAGATTACCATCACTGACAATTCCTATCACCCAAATGTGGATAGCTCAGTTTACCAGGTGCTTTTGTGGACCTAAGCCCTGAGGGGGAAATCTTGGCTGGAAGTTCTTTCCCCAGGAGTTGCCCACTGAGGTTTCTTCTTGATATATGGTAATCTGAAGACAGAAGATCTGCTGAAAAAGGTGAGCACCCTTTGAGTGCTGAGGTCCACATGTCCCACGTGAGGTCCACATGTCCCCTCCTCACAGGGGTCACATTTTGAGTTCCTATTACATACTCATGCACTCATTGGGTTTATCTGTATGTCTGTGAGGTGCTTGGAGCAAGTTTCTGTAGTAACTTAACCCTTTTGCTGTTGGTTAGCATCTTTTGGGGGAGTTGTGGGCACTCTCCCTACTTGGACCAGTGTTTATTGGGTCTGCTGACTTGTTCTAGTGGGCTTTTGAGTGGTTTTACATTTTGGTTTTCACCTTGTTAACTTTGTGTTCTAGTGCGCGTTTCCCGCATAGATGCCATTGCTCCATTCACTTCTATGGGACTTTACAGTATGGGACATATCTCTGCAACCGATCCATGTAGCGAGGTCAGAGATGGCTCGTTTGGTTGGTCTGCCCTTGCTCCGTTATCCGGTCAATGTTCTGGGCATGTTGGGGGGCTCAGGGGGCTTCTGGCACTGTTGGGGTATTTTATCAGTGAAACTACAACTACCATGAGAGCTCAGTTTGCGCGCTCGCTTCTGATTGGCTCCCACCGCAGCAGCCATTTTGTGCCTCCACTGATCGAGTATCCTAAGCAGGGCTTGGACTCTCCTTCTCTCCTCAGCAGTTTAACCCTTCACTTACCAGATAAGTCTATTTTAGCTTTTCTGGGGTGATTTTATTTATCATACACACTACTTTGTGGGTGTTTCTGATACTTTGACCGTTTGACTCTGTGAGAATGTCTACTCTGTTAGACCTTGGAGCTAGGCCTAAGACTAAGAATACTGGGGCGTCTGTGTCCCCCATTGCTGCTCATGTCACTCAGGGTTACCTAGCGAATACTCAGGTCATGTTTGCCCAGCATGTGCTGCTGCCCCTGAATCCCCTTCAGGGGCCTCCAGCCATGCACTAGAGCCAGTTTGGATGCAAGAGTTTAAGGCTACTACCAGGGACCTCCAGTCCACCTTACAACTCCTTCCATCCACCTTGCAGGGGGTCTTCCACTCATGGCATGCCCCCAACCCTATCAGATCTTCCCTGCCTAAACCGCCAGGTGTACCTGAAGTGTCTGATTCCTTTGACGAGGAATTATTGATGGATTCTGATGATGAAGACTGTTCCTCTTCCTCTCAGTTTTTTTGGGGATCCCTTTGAGGCTGATCCTGTCCCCTCAGCTAAGTCCCTGCTCAGGGCTGTGTTGAACACCCTGAATATTCCCTTGGTACAGGAGGTTTCTTCTGATCCCTCTGATGTGTTTTAGGAGCCTGTTAGGCCCCATACTTGTTTTTCACCTAACCCCACTCTTGACCGTTTGGTGTCTGAGGAGTGGAAGTTTCCAGACAGAAAACCATCTGTCTCTAGGAAATTTGCTAAGCATTATCCGTTCTCTGAAACATCCCTAGCTCAGTGGGTTCATCTCCCCAAAGTGGATGCCCCTGTCTCCAGGCTTTCTAAGTCCATTGCCTTGCCTGTGGCTGATGCATCTGCTATGAAAAACTGGACTGACAAAAAACTTTTTTGCGATGGCTGGTTCTGCCCTGCACCCCGTATTTGCTGCTGCGTGGGTGAATAGAGCCGTGGCTGTTTGGACTGAGCAGCTCACTTCAGCTGTCCATCAGGGAGCTCCTACTACTGCCATGTTGCGGCTTCTCACCAACATCTCTAAGGCTCAGCATTATGTTTCTGCTGCCATGTTTGATGCTGTGCGCATGATAGCCAGGGCATCAACTATGTCTGTGGTAGTCAGACGGGTTTTTTGGCTCAAGATCTGGTCTGCTGACATAGCCTCCAAGAGGGCTCTCCTGTCCTTGCCCTTTCAGGGCACCTCACTGTTTGGGCCTGATCTCAAGAATCTGATCAGTAAAGCCACTGGAGGGAAGAGTACTCACCTGCCAGTGGTCCAGAGGAAGAAGGAGTCTGTCAAAAGGAATCCACTTTTTCATCCCTTTCAGGCTGGCTCATTCCAGGCGACCCAAGAGTTGCCTCAGGCTCCGCGCTCCTCATCCAAGCCTAAGCAGCAATAGAGGTCCAAGTATTCTGCTAAGCCCAAGGCTTCCAAACCTTCTTCTGCATGACTCGCCAAATCCGGGTCCCCACCCGCAGGTAGGTGGCTGCTTACGCCACTGCCTCTAACCTTGCGAGGTCTCTGTGGCGGACCCGTGCGTCTTGCAGGTGGTGGCTACAGAGTGCAGGATCCCCTTCACCTCCCTTCCTCCTCCTCGGACCTTCTCTTCTCGCTCTCCTCTGGGAGTAGAAAAGTGCCGCCTTTTCAAGGGAGCAATTCAGGCCCTTCTGGACAAGGTGGTCTTGGAACCTGTTCCTCCTCAGGAACGGGGGTTGGGGTTCTACTCCAATCTCTTTGTGGTTTCCAAGAAGGATGGCGGCTACCATCCCATTTTGGATTTGAAGGATCTCAACTCCTTTGTGGTCAGGTCCCAATTCCGCCAGGAGTCACTCCGCACGGTGATAGCTGCCATGTCCCCTGGGGAATTTCTGGCCTCGCTGGATCTTCAGGATGCTTATTTGCACATCGCCATTCATCCAGAGAGTCGGCAATTTCTTAGCTTTGCTTGCGACCAAGGGCATTTCCAGTTTTCAGCCCTCCCCTTTGGCCTGACCAAGGCTCCTCAAGTCTTCAACAGAGTCCTGGGATCATTGATTTCCATCCTCCATCAGGATGGCATCAGAGTTACCCCGTACATGGACAATATCCTTCTGAAGGCATCTTCTCCGGAACTCCTTCATCAGCAGGTGCAAGATTGCATTCATGCTCTGTCCCGTCATGGGTGGATCATCAATCTGGACAAGTCAGACCTTGTTTCCTCACAGAGGATGGTGTTTCTGGGCCTCCTTTTTGAAACCCAGAGAGGGATGGTGTTTCTCATGGACGAAATGGCTCATCAGATAGCACTAAAGGTCCAGGCTGTCCTGTATCAGAATCCGGTTCCATCTAAGAAGTTGTCATCCCTGATGGGTAAGTTCATTTCCAGCATAGAAGTGGTTCCGTTTGTCATGGCTCATACCAGGGAACTTCAGAGGTTTCTAATCCTGGCATGCAGGGGTCGACCGGATCTCCTGGAGAGGTCCCTATCTCTTCCTCTGCACATGGAGCTGAGCCTCTCGTGGTGGCTCAACCTGAACAATCTCCTGAAAGGCAGGCCCTTCCTGGTGACATTCTGGACAACAGTGATGACAGACGCCAGCCTTTCCAGATGGGGAGTGGTTCTGGGGCACTTGAATGCTCAGGGCCAGTGGTCCCAGAAGGAATCTCTCCTTCCCATCAATGTCCTGGAGCTTCGGGTGATTTTTCATGCCCTGTGACATTGAACGAGACAGCTGGAGGATTGCCCAGTCAGGGTACAGTTGGACAACGCCACAGTGGTAGCCTACATCAACAAGCAAGGTGGAACAAGAAGTCTCGCAGCGTGACTAGAGGTCAAGGCTATTTTATCCTGGGCAGAGGAGCATGTCCCTGCCATTTCTGCTGTTCATATTCCTGGCGTAGACAACATTCTAGCAGATTTCCTCAGTTGACACACAGTGGACAGAGGAGAGTGGAAACTGCATCAAGAGGTGTTCGGCCTTATTGTCCAGTTGTGAGGTCTTCCGTGCATCGACCTGATGGCAACAAGGCAAAACAGGAAGACTCCAACATTCTGCTCTTGCTGGGCGGATAACCCTGGCTGTAGCAATGGATGCCTTGTCGATTCTGTGGAATTTCCCTCTGGCATACATCTTTCCTCCCATTCCCCTGTTGCACAGGGTGCTACTGAAACTGCGACTGGAGCGATGCCCAGTCATTCTTATTGCTCTGTACTGGCCTCAGCAGGCTTCGTTTCCGGAGCTTCTGATCTCTCAGTGGCAGAACCTCTTTGGTTTCCCTTCCATCCGGATCTTCTTCTACAGGGTTACCTGTGGAACGAGGATGTTCATTGACTGGCTTTGACGCTATGGAGATTGAATCCTCAATTTTGAAGAAGAAAGGATCTTCTTTTGGTGTGGTGGCTACTATACTTAGTGCCCTTATGCCGGTTTCCTCTAAGGCCTACCATCGAGTTTGGTCTACCTTTCTCTCTTGGTGTGCTGATAGGGACCTGTCTCAGGATTTTGATCTTCCTATGGTCCTTTCCTTCCTCCAGGATGGTGTGGAAAGGGTCTCAGTCTGAATTCTCTTAAGGTTCAGACTTCTGCTCTCTCTGTTTTCTTTCAGGGGCGCCTTGCTATTCTTCCTGATGTCAAGGTTTTCTTCCAAGGCGTTGCTCATACCTGTCCTGTGTTTAAGACTCCTGCCCCTCAGTGGGACCTTAAGTTGGTTTTGGGCGTACTTCAGCTCCCTCCCTTCAAGTCATTGGCCACTATTCCTCTCCGTCTGCTGAAGTGGAAGATGGCTTTTCTCCTGGCGATTGTGTCTGTTCGCCGTGTTGCGGAGCTGCATGCCCTGTCTTGTAGGCCACCCTTTTTGGTATTTCACAAGGACAAGGCGGTGCTTTGCACTTCCCAGGAGTTTCTCCCAAAAGTGGTGTCTGAGTTCCACATTAAGCAGGAGATTGTGGTTCCTTCTTTCTGCCCTAACCCTCTGACGAGGAGAAGGATCTTCAACTGTTGGATGTTGTGCATTTTCTCAAATTCTGTGTGCATCGCACTGAGCCATTGAGGCAGTCTGACACTCTTTTTGTCATTCCTGAGGGTCCCAGGGCAGGGAAGCCTGCTTCCATGGTAACCATTGCTTCTTGGATCAAATCCACTATTAGTAAGGTGTACGAACTTAGGAAGAAGCCTGTTCCCTTTCGGGTCATGGCTCATTCTACGAGGTCTATTGGGGCATCTTGGGCCTACAAGAATCAGGCCTCAGCTGACCAGTTGTGCAAGGAGGCCACTTGTTCATCTGTGCATACCTTCTCGAAACACCAAAGTGTGGATGTGCTGGCATCGGCTGATGCCAGTTTTGGGAGGAAGATCCTGAAGGTAGCCTTGCCTGTCTAGGATCTTATTAGTCTCTCAGTACTCTTTCACTTTTGAGCCCTGTTGGCTCTAGTTCAGTGTGTTGTGTAACAGTTCCTGGGGTCTGTTTTACCCCTGTTCAGTGTCCGTTGACACTTTGTTGCTATTGTTGAGCTATTCATGATCTGTTGGGTCACTGGTGCTCTGGTGACTTTGGGGGCCTGCGCCTAGTTCTTGCCTTTCTTCCCACCCTGGGGAACTTAATGGTTGGACATCCCAAAGTTACCAGTAACCTGTACCGGATGACAGAGAAAAGAGGACTTTAGTCTTACCTGTTAAATCCTTTTCTCTTAGTCCATACAGGTTACTGGTCTCCTACCCTGTCAAGAGACTATGCCACTTTTCGTTGCATTCAAAATTCAAGCCTCTCTGTCATCTCCATTCTCGTGAGGTATTGAATGGAATGCAGATAAAAAAAATATAAAACAAACTATACATAAAATAAACTGATATAATTATATAATAAAACCACTCATCTGAAGATGTATATCAAGATATGTTAACCAGAAACCCATCTATAAGAAATGACTGACCTCTAGTTCTTCACTGAGGCCATTTGGGGACAGAGTGACCAACTGTGGAATCCAGGAGGTTTCTCTAATTTTTCTTGTTCTTTAGTTTTGTCTCACATTTGGCGTAACTTGAAACACCTTTGAAGAAGCTGCATTCCTGGAACTTAGTATCTATGTGACATACAAGAGGACTTATTATCTTTATTTATGGTCGGTTTGGGACTTTTGCACCCAGAATCCTCATAAAGATCGTGGAAACCCAGTCTGCATACATCCATGCTCAAGCAAATTGTCTGACATTATATATGTTAGGTCTGCTGATCAAGGCTCCTTCAGAAGAAATTGTGGCTCTCCATATCCAAGAGTGTGCCCACATTTTAGTGTATCACGCTGCTGTGGGATCTCAACTTAGTCTTAATTGTCATCCAGAGGTCTCATTTTAAGCCTGTGGCTTTGATTCCATTGCTTCCCCTGATGATCAAAATGGCTGAGTGGCAAGCCCTGTCTTACAGACCTCCTTTCCTTTTACACCAGGACAAGGTGGTACTTTGTACCTTACAGGAGTTCTTACCCAAGGTTGTCTCAGATTTTCACATCAATCAGGAAATCATTGTACCTTCCTTTTGTCTTGACCTTTCATCCAAAAAAGAGCGGGATCTCCATTTGTTGGATGTGGTGCATTGCCTTAAAGGGGAACTTTCACCCCGCAATAACTTCATGTTCACTTACTGCTCACCTGGCGACTAGCTGCTTAGTAGCGCTAGTCGCCAGAAATCTTACCCGGTTCTTCAAATATATGCGTTTTACAGGAGCAGGAAGCACGGACGTCTCTTCACAGTGACGTCCGTGCGCCTGCGCTGTCAGTCCCTTGTCAGTCCCTTGTGCACCGTACGGTGCACAAGGGACTGACAGCGCAGGCGCACGGACGTCACTGTGAAGAGACGTCCGTGCTTCCTGCTCCTGTAAAACGCCGATATCTGAAGAACCGGGTAAGATTTCTGGCGACTAGCGCTACTAAGCAGCTAGTCGCCAGGTGAGCAGTAAGTGAACATGAAGTTATTGCGAGGTGAAAGTTCCCCTTTAAATACTATTTACTCTGTGGTACTGGATGTCTCACAGTTCATTATCTATCCTCTCAGCAGAAGCACACTGGGGGGGGGGGTACATAACTCTTCTGAAGCAGTTCTACCCTCCTTCTGATCCACTAGGCCTTGATTGATCTAAGTCTGCTCCTAGGAGGGACAACTATAATATAATAGCTACCGTTTAAAAAGGTTAAAAATCTGCACAATACATTGGGAGACTTCTCTAACATTCAATGGCTTATAGATCCCATTAAATTCAGTGAGAATATTCCCTTGTTTCACGTGGTGCAGGTGCTTTATCCCACTTTTTATTATACTTAGGGCCATATTCAACAAAATGAGTTGGAGTAATTTTGGAACAAGCTAACTGCCTTATAGAGGATAAATATAAATTCAAAAATGTCCTGTTAATTTAAATGGGGATATTAGCCCCTTGAATACTAGAGAGCTCTCCAACACATTGCGAAGCAGCATGTCAGAGAACTCAAAAGCATTCAAAATGTTAAAAAGCTGCATTTAAAGGGATAGTAATACTTAAAACGTAAAAAAAAATATGTTGTAGAGTTTATCCCCCTGAGTAAAACAAGGGCACTCCCACTGCTGAGAGGTGTTTCATTCAAAAGTTATTAATTTTCAAAGTTGAATTTTTTAGGTGCAATATCACAGTGGCCTGAAATTGTACAGTGGCGCTGTTGCTACACCATCCTATGGAGATTTATGGTCAACTGACCACAGCTGTCCATAGGATCGTGTAGCAACAGCGCCACTGTACAATTTCAGGCCACTGTGATATTGCACCTAAAAATTCAACTTTGAAAATTAATTACTTTTGAATGAAACACCTCTCAGCAGTGGGAGTGCCCTTGTTTTACTCAGGGGGATAAACCCTACAACATATTTTTTTTTACATTTTAAGTATTACTATCCCTTTAAATCAGTTGCCATTTTTATTTGTGCAGTTTGTTTTCTCCCAAATTGTACCCCTTTAGCTTACTGAATACACCCCTTCTTCTGAACTCCATTGGACTCACTCTTGACAGTTTCTAGTGGGTGTCAGGGTGCATACATTCACTATGTAGAATTCAATGTGCAGAACTTAAAGTATAATGAGGTACATACAGTAAAGATTTTCCTGAGGTGTTACTGTTGTGTTCTCAGATGCTCCATGCAGTTTTTTTTTTTTTGTAATTCATTTTTTTTAGATAACATTTTGTCCCTTTACAAATGCTCATGTTGCATGTCAGAAGCTTTCACACTGCAGAATCTGTCACATTTGCTTCCAAGTTTTTGATTGTCTAAATAACACAGTAACCCATCATTCAGTTGTCTAGAACATTGACAGTACAATAACCCATAATTCCTACTGCCACTCAGTGCCTCAAGGTTACCATTTTGTACTTTGCTCTCAAGGAGTGCTCATTTAAATTTTAGAGGCGTAGGGAAGGAATGCGTTCAACCTTATCTCAGCTTTGCTTTCCTTTTTTTAATACTTTTTTATTTTATTTTTTCTGTGTTTGAGCAAGCAGTTATATTATTCACAATACAGCTTTCAGTTTTATTCCTCTGAGGAATTAACCATGGGAAACAAGAAGCATTTCACTTAGGGAACTGAATTGTAATGGAGGCTAAGACAACACGTATAATCTCTTTGCAAGTGGAAGGTGTAATGTTTGCTGTTCTGGGCACGCCTGTGATGATGGTATAAAACAGTGGTTCTCCAGTTGTGTTCCATGGAACTTCATGGTTTCCTGAACAGGTACATGAGGTTCCACAGAACAAATTTTTAGTAACTGCAGACAGGGGAACAAGACTGGAATTGCAGATAGTGAAGCCGATACTCTAGAGAAATGCACAGCTCTATATTAAACAAATACAAATTCCCCAAATCCTCACTGGTTTAAATGGACCTTTTCATTCTTTGAAACCTTAATGTCCAAGGACGTACATGTACATCATGGGTAAAAGTGCCTAACGGACCCATGCCATACCTGTACGTCATGGATTTCAGGGCTCCGTACGTGGCTGCACACCGTTCGGGGAGGCCTGGATCAGATCATAAAAAATAAATAAAATGCTACGTACCAGGCACGTGCATGTGTGCCCGTCCTTAAGGTGTTAAATGCAAGAGTTGTTTATAATGCATTGCTTTATTTTCAAGGTGTTGGAGACCTCTCTAGTATTCAAAGGTTTAAAAGTCCAGTTTAAGTTAATGGGAATGTTTATCCCCAGAATGTGCTTCTGTGACTGCCAGTGTTGATAGAATTTTAAAGGAGCAGTAAGCTTTTTTTATGAAAGCCTATATGTTATAGAGCTTTTCCTGCCGAGTAAAACAAGCTAATTCCCGTTGCAGTCAGTTGTTTTATTCAAAATGTAACATAGTAAATTAGGTTGAATAAAGACACAAGACCATCAAGTTCACCCTTTGCCTCATACCCCAGTGACTAATAATTTTATAGCTTGCCTGCTACCAAATAAGGTAGACTTTATTAGTCCTTCCTGATCTGCCTACTGATACAGTATAATTCTGTATGTTCCCTTTTGAAAGAAATGTATCTAATCTTCTCTTAAATGTATCCATTGTATCTGCCATAACCACCTCCTTGGGCAAGTAATTCCACAATTTAACAGACCTTACTGTAAAAAACCCTTCCTCTGCTGAAGTCTAAACCTCCTTTCCTCTAATCTCAAGGGGTGTCCCCTGGTCACCTGATCAGGCCTTGGAACAAATAGCTCACCGCAGAGATCCTTGTAGTGACCTCTCATATACTTGTACAATGTGATAAGGTCTCCTCTTAGTCGTCTTTTCTCTAGAGTAAATAAACCAAGTTTGTCTAGTTGTTCCTTATACATCAAGTCCTCCATTCCCTTAATTAATTTTGTAACCCTCTCTAGATCTAGTATATCCTTTTTCAGAACTGGTGCCCAAAACCACACTGTATACTCAAGGTGAAGTCTTACCATTGATTTGTACAATGGCAGAATAATGTTATCCACTCTTGCTTCAATATCTCTTTTTATGCAAGACAGGATTTTGTTTGCCTTTGCTACTGCTGTTTGACATTGGTCAGTGTTTCCAAGTTTGTAGTTGACAAGGATGCCCAGGTCTTTCTTTAGCAACGATTCCCCTAAAATTATTCCATTAAGTTTTTAAAGGGATAGTAATACTTAAAATGTAAAAAAAAATATGTTGTAGGGTTTATCCCCCTGAGTAAAACAAGAGTACTCCCACTGCTGAGAGGTCTTTCATTCAAAAGTTATTAATTTTCAAAGTTGAATTTTTTAGGTGCAGTATCACAGTGGCCTGAAATTGTACAGTGGCGCTGTTGCTACACCATCCTATGGAGATTTATGGTCCCGGGACCAGAGCTGTCCATAGGATCGTGTAGCAACAGCGCCACTGTACAATTTCAGGCCACTGTGATATTGCACCTAAAAAATTCAACTTTGAAAATTAATAACTTTTTAATAAAACACCTCTCAGCAGTGGGAGTACTCTTGTTTTACTCAGGGGGATAAACCCTACAACATATTTTTTTTTACATTTTAAGTATTACTATCCCTTTAAGTCGCCTTGGTATTATTTCCTCCCAAATGCATGACTTTACACTTCCCCACATTAAACTTCATATTCCATTTGTTTGCCCAAACTGCCATTTTCTGTAAATCCCTCTATAGGGAGCAAATACCCTGTTCTGAATTACCCTGCATAATTTAGTGTCAACTGCAAATTTTGATATTTGCTTTCTATAGCTATATCTATTCCCAGTGTATAACAGTTTAGATGGTCAGGGAGTGAATTTACTGTGTAACAAGAAACAGAGCGCTAGTACAATTCTTACTGAGAGAAGAGCACTAGAACCAGCAATATATAGGAAAATAAGCAAGCATGAGATAGGCAATGCAAACTAACGATAGTCAATATTGTTTTAATACATGTACGATTAGAGGTACGAAGAACCGGATATACATTTTAATGTTGGAGATATACATTTTTTAAATACATTTCGAATATATTGCTAACACACTCTCTTTCTAGGGTTGCACCGATACCGATACTGGTATCGGTATCGGTGCCGATACCAGCATTTGCGCGAGTACTTGTACTCGCGCAAATGCGACCGATGCCAGCACCGATACCCTGTGTCAGGGTCGGTGCTGCAGTGAGGGAGCCCGGGGAGCTGCTCACAATGCTCCCCGGTTGCCTCTCTCCCTCATGTAGCGTCTGAGCGTTGCCGCGGGTTACCATGGCAACGCTCTGACGCTGACTTCTGCCGGGGCTCGCAAGAGAACAGCGAGCACCCGGCAGAGGAGAGTAAGGGAGGCTAGATGGGACATTTGAGCGGGTGGTGAGAGGCAAAGAGGGGTGCCAAGAGGGAGAAAAAGGGACTAAGAAAAAGGGGAAAAAAAAAAAAAGGCAAAAGGAGGGGAACTAAGAAAAGGCAAAAAGGAGGGGGGATCAGGAGAGAGCAAGAGAGGAAAAAGAGTGGGACCAAGAGTCAAGGAGGGGGACAAAGGGGGATCAAAAGGGAGAGAAAAAGCCAAGGCAAGAGGAGGCAGCTCAAGAGGGGGAGAATGAAGTAAAAGGTAGGAATCAAGAGGGGGAGAAAGAGGCAAAAGGGGACAGTCAAGAGGTGGTGTGTGTGTATATTTTATATATATATATATATATATATATATATATATATATATATAATTATATTTCAAGTACTCACCAATACTTTTTTTGAGGTCATTTGCCAGTTTTCCAAGTACCTAAAGCATATATATTATATATATATATAATATATGCGCTTTAAGTACCTGGAAAACTGGCAAATGACCTCAAAAAAAGTATCGGTAATTGGTATCGGCAAGTACTTGAAAAAGTATCGGTACTTGTACTCGGTCTTAAAAAAGTGGTATCGGTGCATCTCTATCTCTTTTTTTTCTATAAGAAAAGTTTTTATTTTTTTTTTATTTTATCAAAACATACACTTGTTAGTGTTAGATATTGGAATAGACACTTATTATCTACATTTGGAATTGTTTGGAGAACCAACACTCATTGGTGCTTGAGCGGGGACAAGCGGTCCATATTTCCCTGCATGCAATTTTCAACTACGGTGTGGAATATACACCGGTTCAACATACTGTGTGAGTACAGTTTGCTTATTTTCCTATATATTGCTGGTTCTAGAGCTCTTCTCTCAGTAAGAATTGTACTGCCACTCTGTTTCTTGTTTTATTTTGGTTCACCGGATGGAACACTGTGTGGGGCACCAATCAAATTCAGTGTAGCTTCTGAACAGCCCAGGAATATACCCAAGTGGATGTGTGGGAATCAAATATCTTCCATCTGCATTTCTCATCTATCTTGTGCATATGCACCTGATTGACCACCTGAATTTGTGAGTACCCCAATTGAGGGACTTTTTAGAGTGGGATTGGAATTTGAAGTTAGTGACATACTACTCTATGAGGCGCCCCTTTCCTTTTCTCTCCTTTTTTGAATTTACTGTGTGGTTACTTCCTGATAGTTCTAATTGACAGGAAGTGACAGGCAGTTTCTGTCACATTCTATGGAGAATATCACTGACTTTCCTCTCCATTAGAATGTAACAACATAACTATTTGGAATTTGATAACTAGAAGGCACTGCTAATGTAAGAAACATGGATTTAAATGGTAATAACTATGGAGATATGCATCTCTAAGAAGTGGGAGTATCCATATTTTACTCAACAGTAAACATCCTACAATATATATTTTTCATAAAAAAGTTTACTGCGCCTTTAAAAATTTAATGGCAAATGAGAATGGCCTGTCTAGTCTGCCCATTTGTCTCTACTGTAAAAACCTCATACCTTATTTGGTCCTTGATCTTGTCTTATGTTCAGGACAGCCTTATACCCATCACATGTGTGATTAAATTCCGCCTCTATATAACGTCTACCACTTTAGATTATTCCACTAATCTACCACCCTCTCATGGAAGTAAAACTTTCTTACATGACATCTAAGCCTCTGTCCCTCTAGATATAGACTATGACTAGTGATGATCGAGCACCCCGATGCTCGGGTGTTCGGGTGCTCTGGCCGAGCGCCCCCGGAGGCTCGAGTGCTCGGCCGAGCACCTGAGCCCCATTGAAGTCAATGGGAGGACTCGAGCATTACACCAGGCACCCCCTGCTCTGATGAGGGGAGGGTGCCTGGTTCATAGGAAAAGGTCAGAAAATGATGGAAACACCACAGAAATGGTTCAGGGACAGCATAGGGAGGATGTCTGGATGCATCTTGGACTCCAACGTCGCTGCTGGGAACGATGTTTCGCCCGTAGTACGCCATTTTTACAGACTGACCGTAAAACACACAAAAAGGAAGATAAAAACTAATCTGCAGCTAGGCACACTAAACAATATGTGACGTTAATCTGCGGCTAGGCACACTAAACAATATGTGACGCTAATCTGCGGCTAGGCACACGAAACAGAATGTGACGCTAATCTGCGGCTAGGCACACGAAACAGAATGTGACGCTAATCTGCGGCTAGGCACACTAAACAATATGTGACGCTAATCTGCGGCTAGGCACACTAAACAATATGTGACGTTAATCTGCGGCTAGGCACACGAAACAGAATGTGACGCTAATCTGCGGCTAGGCACACGAAACAGAATGTGACGCTAATCTGCGGCTAGGCACACGAAACAGAATGTGACGCTAATCTGCTGCTAGGCACACGAAACAGAATGTGACGCTAATCTGTGGCTAGGCACAGTGAACGGAATATGTGACGTTAATTTGTGAATTTGCACACTAAACAGAATGTGACAATAATCTATGGCTAGGCACACGTTTAAAATGGCCCTTTTTGTCGCTGCGTTGTAAAATCATTGGCCCTGTGCACCTAACAGAATATGTCAGCTTGTCACTGCACTGTGAAATATTTGTCCCTGTGCACCTAGTACAATGTCACCTTAGAACATGTCCCCCCCCACAAAAAAATGAAATTCTGCCACCCCCAAAAAAAATTAAATGCTGCCCCCACACACAACAGTCCTAAAAAGGACTTTTGGGTCTTGAAAGAGTTTCAACAATTTTATTCTCCCTACACTGACTTCCTGTGCATCTAGTATTATATGTCACCTTATAAATATCCCCCCCCACAAAAAAAAGGAAATTGTGCCCCCCCAAACAAAATATAAATGCTGCCCCCACACACAACAGTCCTAAAAAGGACTTTTGGGTCTTGAAAGAGTTTCAACAATTTTATTCTCCCTACACTGACTTTCCCTGCCTAAGCACATCTCTCCCTGGCTAAGAATGAGCCGAACTCGCGCGTCGGGTGCTATACAGCACCCGATCACGGGTTCTGGCCAGCCAATCAGTGTAATGCCAGCAGCCAACATGGCTGCTGGCATTACACTGATGTCAGAGCCTCCCCGCACGTTTATTGGCTGCGCAGCAGCCGCGAAACGTCCGGGGAGGAGACCCGAACATGGCGGGCGAGCACATGCGGTACTCGTACGAGTACCGCCATGTGCCGAGCAGAGCGATGCTCGAGCCGAACCGAGCTTCGGCCGAGCATGCTCGCTCATCACTAACTATGACCTCTTGTCCTAACATTTCTACCCCTGTGAAATGGACTTCTCTCCTGCACTTTGTAGGATGCCTTTATGTATCTGAAGACTCATGCATTTCAGTTGCTTCCTGTAAAATGTATCTTATAATGAGCTTTGTAACCGATCCTTAGCTATCTGATACATATAATTACCTGATCTCTTTTACTCAATATATTTTAGGCATATAAATTAATTTTTAAATTGATCGTGCCAACTAGCATTCTCATAAATGATATTGCTACATTAAATTGATAGTAATGTTTCACAAAAACAGCAGCTCCAATTAGTCTTCATTTCAATACTGTCCAAGTTATAGTTCAAGAGTAATTGAATGATAAAGTATCCCCCTCCTGACACCTTTTAAGCCACTTCCCATCAGATGTGGAATCTGGTCTCTTGACCGGACAGATCACAGCTGGGACAATCTTCTTACTGTGAGCATAAGGAAAACCTTGACGGGTTATGCTCACTGAAGATTGTCCCTGTCTGCGATCCATCTGGAGAGTCTTGCTGCTCTGGGGTGAGCATTGTTACATCAGTAAAAGGGAAAGGAGGGGGAAACTTTATCATTCAGTTACTCTTGAACTACAAGTCTGACAGTATTGAAATAACACTCTCAATGGCCTAAATACTATGAAGATTAATTGGAGCTGCTTTCATTGTGAAGCATTATCCCTTTAAACGTCATGATTTTTAAGGTCCATGGGGGTTTTTAATTATGTATGTATTATATTGTTAGATATCCCATTAGACACTATAGGCACCCGACTGGAGCTCCACATTTTGAGAAGTGCCTTAGCTGTTCTAGACAATTCCCACATTCTCAGTTGTGGGTACAGCCTGTAAAATCCCAGTGACTCTATACCAGATACCTGTACCTAAAGATGGTTTATGGCAGACGGTTTATTTATATATATTCCCATTCCCCTATAATTTATCCTACTGGATGTTAGAGAGGTCTCCAGCACAACTTGTATTCTTGCAACTGCTTTGTTACAGGTTAAGTTTATTTTCTGTACCAGGAAACAGTGGATGGGCTAGGGGAGGTGGCTTAAAAGGAGTGGAGGTGTGGCTGAGGTTACCTAGGATGCCGTGCCTTGCCTAGGACTGCCTATGTTGTAAATCCAGTTACCTAGTTTCAAATAGTGGGAGAAGTCCCACCAGAAGCATTCCCAACAGTACTCTGTTTTATTTACAGGGATACTGGGTTGAAGGAGTACAGCGGGGCAGTACTTTATATACTGTACATTCTCCTGATGATGATCCTGAATTTGAAGATAACTTTTTGAGAAGCTATATGCTGCTACAGTAACTGGTGTGATGTTGCTTAACATTTCATGGGAAAGCCATAACAATCAAATACAGCCCAAGAAACTGGAAATTGAGTGCAGTGAGATTTTTCAAAACAAATATACACACCTTGCTTAGCGCATCAGGGTGGGTGGAAGGTGTTTTTGTCATTTATCCATTGGCCCTTCCCTTCTGAAAAGAAATTCTTCCAGGTACAATGACAACTGCAGATTTGCATGTGATTAGTATTATTATACCTGTTTATTGATAGAGTGCCGGCATACTGTATATCAGGATAATGCATTGTAATGACAGTGAGGCTAATACCATTCTTATACAAGCTAGCTACACCATAGCGGACAAATAAACTTTACCATACCTTTAAATGGCTCTTTTAACCATTTGAGCACCAGAGGGGTGAGCAACGCATTGCCACTCTGGCACTCAGAGGGTTAAGCCCTTGAATACTAGAGAGGTCTCCAAAGCTCTGAAAAACAATGTCCTGAAGACTAAGAGGTTTAGAACCACAATGGGGGCTTTTATGTGTCCTGTGTGGTACAATGTTTGTCCCAGAATTCCTCCAGTTCTACTTTGTACATCAGCCTAAATAGCTGCTCACTGTAAAGCCATATCAAATGTATAGTGATCAGGATTTTTCCACGATGTATACATAGGGCCATATGCAGAAAATCAAACATGGAACAATTCTGGAACAAACCAATTATACCATAGGGGACATATTAATACTCCTATGGATGTAATCCTTTGAGTGCCAGCGAGGTGTCCTACAAATTTCCTCTCTGGCACTCAAACGAGTTAATGGCACATTAAACTCCTTGACAAGTCTCCATCACATTGCTCAGCATTCCATTAGACACCCCTATGGTACATTTGGTTGGCTCATCATTTTTCTGGTTCCTGAGCTAATAGATACAACTAGGCATTTCAGAAAATAGTGTAACTGCATATGTTTTCTACTTCTCAGCTTTATATATTATGTTTTGTAGTATTTGGATAAAAAAGCCAGCAGCCAAAACAAATCTACTTTGATTTACTGAGCTGGAAATCAACAAACTATACCCAAAAGCCAATGCACCAATGTGCTATCATAGGAGAACATCACATGGAAGACTTTCCCACTCAGACAAGTCCTTGCTGATACTGGTGTTTACTTTGGCTCATCAGATTATATAACTGCTTTGCATTTCCTTGAATGCAGACTTTCAAAAAAGAACTGAATGTATTGAGCTAAAAATCAATTTGAGTCATATATATATTACAACTGTACAGTATGTAACTTTCTTTAAATAATGTGTTACAATTCTCAGTGTAGGTGGTGCTCACCTATTACAACTGTATGTAACTTTCTTTAAGTAATGTATTACAAATCTCAGTGTAGGTGGTGCTCACCTACTGCATTTTCCAGACCTCCAGAAAAGCCTCTGTCGTGAGGAGTTGGGACTGAGAATTATTTAGTGTGGTGCCTCCATTAACAGGTTTTCCTGACTGCAGAGACAATAGCTTGACCCTGTCCTAATACCTTTTAGCTTTCTCATGTCTACCTGACACAGTCAAGAAGTGCTGAAGCTATATAGGTCTTTAATATGAAACCAGATACAGCAGAGCATCCTCTGTCAGTAAAGGAAGGCAGATGGAATGGAACGGGAACACATCACTGGGAACTATCCAAGCCTCTGGCATAATATCCAAGGACAAAAGTTCTCTCTTTTGCTGGGCTCCAGCTGAATGTCCTCACTCCATTGCAAGTTTGACTTCTGCTACCTGTCTGCTCATCTCCAGTGTAAAGTTTCAAATTCTGTCTCTTGATTTCCATCTCTCACATTAAACCCTCAAACCAATTTGTGCGTCTGTCCTTACCTGTGTTGCATAACCCTGGCCATCAAAGCAACAATGAAGAAAAAGACTGCGCTTCAATGCAGTATCTTAAAACCAGATTATCTTTATTTTGAAAGTTCAAAAACTTTCACCACAGATGTTAGACAGTCTCACGCATTTCGCACATGGGTGCTTAATCATAGACTGAATTGTAGTTCCCGTTATTCCAGTCTCTTAAAGGTAGAGATAACGCCTTCTGTCCAGTGCAACTAATAAGACAAGCAATTCCTGCAGAAAAAGGGCTTCAAGGGGAATCTCCACAGAGAGGAGCTTCTCAGAGATGCAATGGTGCAGTCTTACCTAATTGATACGTTTCAGTACCTTCCCTTAGTGAGTTTTAACATGTCAGTGCCAGGCGCTCAAAAGCTTAAAGCTCTAGGGTTGGAACCCACCTTCAGTGCTTCTGATACATGTAAAACAGCTGACTCTTTCTGTTGACTTGTACAAAGTTCTTTTTTTGGACCTTTTAACGTTTTGAACCTTTTAACTAAAAGTATATTGCACTTTTGCATCAAAGCTAATCATATCTATTATTGTGTTCATATTTATTTTCCCAGAATCACTATTTGACATATGATCAAGAGCTGAAACCCTTCTGGATTTTCAGCCAGCCCACTCTGAATTCAGATACATTCATAACTGCCTTATTATGCTCCCTGCTCCATGCTTAGCTATGCACTTCAGACCCACTGACAGTATAATTGACCTAAAAGTTCTGGATTTCCTTTTAATGCACTTCTCAAAATGTACATCAACTACCTTAAAAAAAAACTAATTTATGTCTACATTTCAGTTGAATTCCATTTTGAAAAAAAGCACTTTTTTTGTCATCATTATTGCCTTTGAATAGCCTTAGTATCTTGAGAGATGGAGTTAGACTTACAATTGTACTTTCTTTGTTATTTCTTTTGTCTCATTATACATGATAAACACACATTAGTGAGATTCACTGCATGTTTTGGAGGATGAATAGGGGATCTTTTTAAACTGTTTCTGACACTCTGTAACCTGGGGGTTTAATGGCATTCTTACTTTGATTCAATAATTTATCTGTCAACGGAAGAAGGGGGAAAGAAGGGTATAGAAGCTGCCAGGTTGACACACTCATTTCAGGAGGAATGAGATGGTGTGAAATCATCTTTATCCTGCACTTATTTTTCTCCTACTGAAAATTACAAGAAATGGTTTTATCTCTTTCCTTTAAGAACAAAAACAGCTTATGGTATTTTAACTTCTTTATGACTTATGACAGGGGTTGTCAATCTTTGGTCCTCCAACTGATGGGAGTTGTAATCTCCAACAGCTGGAGACATGGGCAAAGAAAAGGGGAGACAGAGGAGGAAAAAGTACCCCCCCAAAAAAATAATTACTGAATTCGGATCTGGCTTAATTGTGCTGTCTTCCTTTCCCCAATATATTAATGTCTGTCTCTGTCTCCTGCTCACATTAATCAAGTGACAGGAGCAAGGAACCAGTGTGTGACCCACTGCTGGCACATCATACATGCTGGTGGTTTTCTTAAGCTGTCATAGAGCCAGTTTCAAACATACTTAGTGTCTGGCCTCAGAGCAAGTTTGAAACTGGTCTCAGATACCTGAAGAAATACCAGCTTCACTACAGCTGAGCTGCTATCAAAAGGGGCAATTTGGACTGGTCTCAGACCCCTCTCTGTGTGATTAGGTACATGGCTGGGAAATCAGAAACCCTACAACTATTAAGCACTACAATTCCCATCATCCCCAGCCAGGCACTGGCTGTTCGAGGATGATGTAAATTTTAGTCCAACTTTTTCTTTTTTGTTCAGTCCTCTTTCCCTCTTTCAGAGTCTCACCTCATTTCTCTGCAAGTATACACAAGCAAAAGCATCTAGTGTGTCACCGAAATAGTGCAGTGCTCTCTCTTTTGTCTTTATTTGCCTGTATTTGCCCCATGACCCCCCTCTTCCTTCCTTGTACCATTCTCATCTGTTTTGTTTTGTCCTCTCCATACCCCACCTTTGCCATATGTGTTTTAGTTTTTTATTCTATGCCCCTCATTTGCTCCCTTGTGCCCCTTTCTAGCTACATTGTGCCCCACTTTTGCTGAATATGCTATTCTTTTGAACCATACATCTCCATATGTCCCTCAGTTGTCATCCTGTATCATATATTGTCAATGTAGACCTGTCTAGCTCTCAAGGGGTTAGGGTAGAACAGTAAAGAAAGGAAAGTATAAGGAGAGCTGTACTACAAATCTGAGTATATTCTCAAATATCAATATAAATTGATACTCACTTCAATTATCACACCGGCACCTGTATATGGTTACCAGTATAAATGCATACAGGGATTTTGGATGCTGATTCTCCCTGTTAAGGAATCACTGTATGTAGCATCAGGAAACCATTCAAGTCCTTTTGGAATGTAGAGAAGAAAGGATCCAAAAAAACAGCGGCAGATCAGTCAAATCTAACAATATAAAATGTATTATTAAAAAGTATAATTAAAATTCCTCAACATGTTTCGTGGTATCAAACCACTTACTAAAATCCATGTCATAACCCAAATGTGAGTATAAAGGATATATTGTCTTTTACTTGAATAATGAAATCGAAACGTCTGCACTATAAGTCTCTCCCTTCTTTTCTGTTTCAGGGTAGAACAGTGCAAGTGTAATGGAAGGTGTGCTCTGGGGAAGAAGAGAGGTTGTGGGATTGTTTGCCGAGGACATTGGGTGTATGTATTGTAGGGTAGAGGAAAATAATTTCCTCTTCCCACTGCGTTACAGGACAGACTAGAAGTCTCAGGAGAAGTCTGTAAGGGGCACATGTGGCCCCCAGTGCTTCCTGTTAACCACCACTGCCCTACACTTGTCTTTTGTATCGTATTACTTAATAAGAGAGAGAACAGCAATCCATCAGGTAATGGATATTCTTACATTAATGAGGCTGATGGACTAAGAGTGACTGGAACAGTTTAGGCACACACCAATTTCAATATAGGGAACAAATAAAAAGTCTTATTAACGTAAATGTCATGTTTTGTAGGGAGGATTTATGTGAAAAAAAAAAATATTTGACACAACACTAACCATTATATATACCATTGGCGTGCTATACATGACATCAGTTCTTTAAAACCTCTGCTTTCAACAAAAGAATATGGCAGCATATCAGCAGCATGTTTATAAGTCTACCATTCTGTGGGCATAATTTCAGATTCATTTTGTGCATTTTTTTCTTTTTATGAACTCAATAAGTGTGAGTTGGCAGCACTTAGAAGAACTGCTTAGTTAATCGTTTTAACAATACGACTAGTGGTGGTGGCGGCCCTGGAAGTGGGTGTAAGGACTCTATTACTTTTGTCACCTGCAGCTAATTCAGAATCATCTACCTCCAAACTTTTAATTTGTACAACAGCAGAAGTAGGAAATATGGGTGATATTATTACTGAAGAAAATGTTGTTCCACTCCTTGAGACATCTACAACACTACTGTTATATGTACCTGTTGGGCCTCTGCACTTTTAGGAGTGTTTCTACTGCTGCTAGTCATCGCACCCCTGACCTGCTGCTGGTGTGTCTCCCAGTCAAACCTGTGGTTGTGCTTCAAGTAGGATCTCATAGAGGATGTGCCTAGCGATTTTGCCTTCCCTGCTCTCGTTTTATACAGTGACAACAGATACAAGGTTTTGGATTGTTAGTGAACAATTTTCTCATTGAAAATTTCATAGACTGAGAAATTTTTGAGGAACTACTACTACTTCAGGAGTTAGATGTTGCAATAGTACTAGCACTAGGTATCAGTAGCACTGCACTTCAAACAGCAGCAGAAGCACTCATAGGTAGGGTTGTGGATGTTGACCTCTGCTGCATAGTCAATAACAGTGAGTGCGACTAGCTGTGGATTAGTGTGATGTGAGTAGTGATGATGACCAAGATGATTTGTTGGACATAATGATGGTAGTGTTGATTTTACTGTAAAATTCATGACAGAGCTGTTAGTGTGTGGAGTGATGTTTTGTCTGTTTGAAAACTAATGTATGATATATTTGTCTACCACTGTCACTTTCAGTCTCTGCTCAGGTGTAGGAATAAGATCTGCCTGTCTCTAGCGCCTATCAGTCAACAGTTTGGTTTTATTTTGAATGCCCCTGTCAGTGTCACTGTCTAAAAATCACACCCATACTCTCTGCCCGTTTACCTGTACACATTAATAGATAGTGCAAAAATCAGATTTCCATTTCTTTCTAATATTTGCAGTATGATACAGGATAGAACTGTTAGCTTCAGAAACATCAGCTTGTAATAAAAGGTAAAGCACAGTACATCAATTAGTGAAACACCACCACACCTCACTATATGATGTCCCTTTTGTTTTTGCTGCTGTAGGAGTGAGTGTGTGTCAGTAACACAGTACGTCAAGTTATACCTGTTTAGTTTTCTTGAATGCATGATGTTTTTATATCTGTCTGTGTAGTATTTGTCACTCAGTCTTAGAGTCACAGACTCAGCCAGCTCAGGTAGGAAGTATCACTTGCCCTATCTGAATCTGTCGCTTATCAGTCAATTTTTTTTTCTCTTCTTTCTTCTTTCACACCCACACCCAGAGAACTGGTAGCGGCTACCAATACGCCTGTCGAGCAACTCCAGCTTCCTCTCTTTGCCTGTCTGCCTACACTAGCTAGCTTAAGAAATTCAGCTGATTTGTCACTCCCATTCAGCTGATTTCTCTCTGACAACATGCAGTAAACTGACACCCCTTTTACACTTTAGCATGGTGGGAGTACATGAGGGAAACTCCATGTCTGAGGGAAATACATTATTCTTATTGATTTCAATGCAATGAAAAAAAGCTGAAAAGTTTCACTGGAATTCTCACAGAGGTGCTGTTTGTCACATGCTTCACTATTTAGGTGAAAAATAATACACATCTCCTCTTTTAACTGCGATTTGGAGTGTGTTGGAGACCTGACTAGCATTCAAAGGGTTAAGAACCTCATTATGAAGAACTGGAGCACACCAGCTGCCCCGTAGGGGATCATATACAATTCCCCAATTTCCCATTGGTTTAACCCTTTCTGTGCCAGAGGGGTATCCAACGAATTGTGAAGCAATGCTTTAGGTACCCCATCTGGCAATTAAATGGGTCTTTTAACCCCTTGAATGCTGGGGAGCTCTTCAACACATTGTGGAGCATTAGACAGCTTTTTTTTTTTTTCCAACACTCACTTGATTTGGTCTCTTTAAAATTCTATACCCTGCCCCCCTGAATATTTGGGGCTCTTACACACATGGCTGGAGATTGACACCATTGATGTATCACATATGCAAATATTTTTCATGGAGACGTATTAAAAAAAAAAAATGTAGGAATGTAGTAAATGGAACTATTATTTTGCAGATTACATTTTTTAATTTACACCCATATTACTGTCTATTTGAAACTGATGCTTTGCTCCATATCTCTCCTAGGATGTGTAGGACGTGTATTGTATACTCTCATTGTGATGTATGAGGTCAAATCCAATGACCAATAAGGAGAAGAGCTTTGTCCTCTGCTTCTCCTCTGTTCACTGATTCTATCCATTATTCACTTTCCCAGCGGTTCATTTAAGCACTGTGTTCTTCATCGCTGTTTTGCCACTCAGAGCTGTTATGCATTTTGACTGAACAGCAGTCTTTAAATAAACATTTAATAGCGAATCTCTGTTACAGGGAATTGTACTTTTACCTGTCGACTCCAATCTTTTTCTATATTTTGGGGATTGTCTGGGAATAGCGTAGTGGATAGGTCAACAGATTGCTTTGACCTTTCATACTGTAATTGAGCTATTCATTTGATTGCTTCTTACCCCTGTCTCCCACTTTGTCCGTTGTTCAGTGTTTTCTAGTTCCTTTTTCACAGTCTTATTACCCCTCTGTTACACCATTTATTTTATATGTGTCTTCATCTTTCCCCCCTTCCTTTGGTTTATTTTTTATGCATTTGTGGTCATTGATCCCATTACTAGTCTTCCGTCTCTTTATTTATTAATATGTTATTATTAAAGGCATATTAGCTATCCAATACAAATTTGTACTAATACAGAACATACAGTTTTTATTAATCCTTTGGATGATAAACATATCTCTAATGCATTGTGGAGCAATGTACTGAAGATGTCTGTAGCATCCAAGAGGTTGAAGATTGTTCATAAAGTGTTGTGCTGTACAATATTGGTAACAATACATAATGAAATTGCATATAATGAACTCCTCTACTTTAACCACCTGACCTTTGTAGAGGATGGTAGATACAAATAATGGTAGTATAAATATAGTTGGACAGGAACCGTAACACTGGAAGGCTGTCTCTGTTTCCTCCTCCCTGATATTTGAGGACTGAATGTTATAAAACATTGTATGTGGGCCTTTAAATCACCTTCCTTCTAAGTCTATGGGGTGGTTGTAAATATTACACTGGGAAGGGGTGGTGGACACCCTTCTTTTCTCCTTACTATAGAGGTTTAGGGTTTGTTTTTATAAAATGCTGTGTTAAGATCAGGGTGATCCTCCTCTTACCCTGCAAAGTGTAATGAGGGACTAAAATTTTTAACTCCCACCGCTAGCCGTTGGGGTAGAAGTCACTGCATTTCGAATAGTTAAGTTTAAATAGATTCTTGTTTATTTCCATATGTGTCCATAGATCCAAATATGAGCAACTGATGCCCTGTAGGAGTTTTAAATCCCTCCACCACCCCATAAAAAAAAAACACACACACACTGGATTAATTCTGGTTGTAACAACTGTACATCATGAGTGTAAGGGTACTGACATTGTTATGGACAGTGACACAAAAAAGTGACATAATATAGTACAATAAACACTCTTCTGCCTTTTTGGGGGTTACAGAACAATGAGACTAGCAAAATGTTGATCTACACAGCATAACCAGAAACTATACAGGCAGATAACTTTTATTTCACAAAGGGGATGATGGTAAAGTTAGATTATGAAAAGGGTGCATAAAGAAAGAAACAGCCTGAAATGAACGTACACCTTCTCTCTGCCCTCACCTAGTGGTGTTAAGAGGAGGATTTCGGTGTAGGTAGCACAATAAATTGAACTAGCCTGGAGTAGCACTGTGAAATTGTTTCCAGTGCCTAGTATCATACTATTGCATCACTCCTAGTGGGTATAGCTATGTGTGTGGTACAAGGATTTGGGAACAGGTCCAACACGTTAATCCATTTGCTGAGTTCTAAATAAAAGCAATACTCCCACTGTAAATATATACACATCATTTAGATCTATATTACAGTAAATCAGCTATAAAATGACAATGCAGTTGAAAAAAGGCATTTATCCCCTCAGCAGAGAATTGTACACAAGAGGTAAAAGCGATGAGACGTTTAACAATGTCAGATCTATCACATTTAGGAACCCACTCAAACACCATTCAAGACAACATTTCTGATACTGAAAACTTCTAAACGAGGTGAGTTTCCATGTGGAGGAATGAAAACATTTTAACTGTTTTGCTGACAGAAGTGCCTCAGTCATGTTTTAGTGCATTGTATGTATGTATGTATGTATATTTTTATTTATATAGCGCCAACCTGTGTACTTGGCACTTTACAGTTTACATATAGAAGGGGTACAATAAGTGCAGTGATTAAGTGCATATATAGACAATCATCATGGGAACACCAGGTGAGTATACATTAGGATAAAAGGTACCTGCCCCGTACAGCTTACAGTCTAAGTATAGGATGGGTGACATACAGATATAAGCAGGTAGAGGAGGAAGTACAGTTTTTGACATATGAGATAATGTTTCCCTATTACAGTAGTGCTACATTTAAGAGGTGCTCTTTTAGCTTGGATTTGAAGTTGTTGAGGGTTGAGGGAGTTCCAGTGGTAGGGAGGAGCAAGGGAGAAAGCCTTCAGCCATGAAACAGCGATAGTGGTTAAAGGATCAGAGAGTCATCTACCATGCGTGGTGCGTAATGGACGTACAGGTATATATCTCAGACATGTTAAGTTGTAAGTGACGATGAGCATACCTGGGAACTTTCAAGATGAGCTGACCCTGAGATCTTTGAAATATTAACCCTTAAAGTTTCCCATAATATAGATTGTATGCGATATGTGCCTGCTTGCTCTAACACAGAGGTGCTGCGGTCCGTGTGCGAGGGACCTTGCTACAGTTTGGATAACTCACTGCCTGAACACAAACAAGACAAGCAGGACATCTCCCACTGTCCTTCTGGTACTAATGGCACCAGTTTAGAGGCTAAGGAAACACTTAATTGGGGAAATTCTTATAGTAGGTGACACAGACTTCTCTCACCCTGAGAATTTGGCTCTTCACCCTGAGACCCTGAGATTTGGGTCAAAACCCTGAGTCTCAGGGTGAAACCTTGAGAGTTCCCAGGTATGACGATGAGCCATACAGGAAGAGATAGCAGTAAGGCAATCTGAGACCCTCTGCTGTAGTTCAGGTTATATTGAGTGTGTGGAGAGATATATTTGCTTATAGTCTGCATAGAGATGGTAGTTAAAGCCAAAGGATTTTATCAGTTGCCCCAGGCAGAGGGTATACAGAGAAAAGAGAAGAGGTCCCAGAACAGAGCCTTGGGATACACCTACTGAGATGGGTATCAGAGGGGAGGAGGTGTTAGCGTATGTCACAAAGAAAGATTGTTGCAAGACATAGGATAGTTGTTACAGCTTACCTTCGTTTCAGAGTCATCTACAGAAGCGAGGCTTCAATTATGCAGCAGGCCTCTGTTTTATGAGTTTGCTTCCTGTAGTCTCCTCCTACCTACTTCCTCCCTCTCAGCTGCTCCTCCTACCTACTTCCTGTGGAGGGGTTTAAAAGGCAGACTGAGCCCTGACTCAGTTGCCCTTGCATTGTTGTGCTTAGCAGTTCTCTTACCTTGGGCTTTGTGTATGACCTTGCTAGTCTTCCATCCAACCTGGTGCTGACCTGTGGCTCTAACATTCTTTTGCGTATCCCTGTTAGTGGACATCCAACCTGGTGCAGACCTGTGGCTCTGGCTGACTACCTGAACTGTGCATGACCTGGCTTGTCTGACTACCCCATCTGGTGCTGACTTGTGGCTCTGTCTGACCTTATGTTTGCTCCCTTTACTTAGCAGACATCCAACGTAGTGCGGACCTGGGGCTCTGGTAGACAAGCTCTGATACTGACTGCAGGCTTGAGTCAGTTATCTACTCCCTCTGTGACTGCAGGCTGAGTCAGAGTTCTCTTCTTACTGACAGCAGGCGTGCGTCGGTACATCTCCTACTTCGGATCAAGATCCTGTGTTCCTGTTCCTGACCCAGTTCCTGCTCCTGTTCTGTTCCTGATTCCAGGAGAGACTACCAGTAGCTGAGGCCTAGTCTCTAGCATTGTGATCAAGTTTGGCAGCCTATTATTTCTGATAACTGTGCTCGCTGGTTTGTAACCCTCTGCTTGTTTCTTTGTATATATTTGCCTACTTCCTATTGTATATATTTGCCTACCACTACTATTAGTAAATTGCATTTAACTATACCGCACTGACTCCTGAACTTCTCTGGGAACCGTGACAATAGTGTGACGGAACGCTGTCACTTGTGAACCAGGGGCCCTTTTGGTTTGGGTGGGCACGGACCTGGGGAGGCCATTTGGCCATGCAAAAGCATGGGCCGAACCACAAAATGGAGAAGGGTGCTGACCGGACTCCAAGGTGGCACCGGGCATGAGACTCTATTAAGTATTGGGGGTGGGGCAGTGGCTACCTGGAAGAGTATCTGGAGACTGGGAGTCAGATGTCCTATTGCCTCACCCATTGTGTGCTGTGTTATTGTTTATATGCTAAGTAGATTTCCTGGGGTTATGTGCTTTCAGTTGTTGCTTTGTGAAACCGATTGTATTATGTCAGTCACTGATGTAAATGTAATTACCTTAGCAGATCTGATAGAAGGAGTGTGTGTTTGTATTCTATTTTGTGTTACAGTAATTAAGTCTCAGTAAGATTGGGGGTTTTGTGAATCTCATCTGCCATTGGTTGAATGCGTTCACAGACATATATATAAACCCTGTGTGTGTCCAAATACAGGAGGGAGAGCAGCAGCCGCTACCTCGGTGTGACCCTGGACAGCAAACTCAACTGGGGAAACCATATTGAGAACGCTCAGCAGAAGGCAACAGGAAAGATGGCAGCACTGTACCCACTCCTGAAGACCAAGTCCATGCCACTCTGGACAAAGATCAATGTCTACAAGGCAATCATCAGACCTAACCTGACGTATGCCTCCCCAGCATGGATCACTTGCCATGAGCAACACCGGAAGAGTCTTCAGGTATTCCAGAACAAGGCCCTGCGGATATCGTCTGGAGCTCCAAGATTCGTAAGGACAGCTGACCTTCATAGGGAGCTGGACATCGAGATGTTGGACGAATACCTAGCGAAGCTGAGTAAGAACTTCTGCCAGGGACTGGATCAGAACCCGAACCCTCTGATCAAAAAACTCACTGCCACCACTGCAAACCCCTTCGACCGCTACCCGCAGCCCATCACAGCGAAGCCCCTGTGAAAACAACCCAACTGTGACAAGTCAACAAAGGCCAAGAGGAATCCAAACCTGTAACTTAAAACCCAACCCGAGAAGATGGAGCAGTGAGGCTCAAGCCTCGGTATCCAAAAATCACCGCTGATGGATAAAATCTATCAGCAAGAAGACGACGACGAGAAATACAGGAGTTCTTGTTTTTACCTCAAGCATTATGTGTCGTCTGATGTTCTAGGGGAAAAGGTGTTAGCGAACTGAATGGTCGAGATCGGGCTGACATCTGTGGTTTGGCCGCTGAGAAGAAGCTGTTCAGACGGGTGTACCTGGTCGGGGCACAGGGGACCCGTCACTAGAACCTAGGAATGTGCTAGTCCACAGATGCCAAGTGATTGGAGAACCTGGGACAGAAGGGTATTGTCAACTGTGTTGAATGCTGCTGATAGGTCTAGGAGGATAAGAGGAGCGAAATGGCCACTGGGTTTTGCAATGTGGAGATCGTTTTGGATCATTCCATGCCCCAGGCTGGCAACATGATCCAGAACATTAACCTTTTTGGTGAATTCAGATCTGTCCGGTGCATTGCGTTAGGGGCATTACTATGTACTGGAGCTAAAGTCCCAGACATCTCCTTTAACCCTTTGAGTGCCAGAGAAGTATCCAGTGCAATGCATTGGATACCTCTCTGACACCCAAAGAGTTAATTTCCTGGGTCATGTTGCCAGCCTGGGGCATGAAATGGTACTAATCTCTCTATTAGTAATTGTTAATTGTGCAACTGGGTTACATGATGTGTTAATACTGCATTAGGGTCCTTATGCACATATAGAAAGAAAAACAATAGCCCTCTGGTGCTCAAATGGTTAAATGAATGAGAAGTTTTGGAATTTGTATTTGTCCACCATGGTAAAGTTGGTATGTCCCAGAATGGCTTGTCTTTTCTTTCTGCATGTGGCCCTAGTGTGGCCGGAGCCCTGAGTCTTAGTGTACCTCACAAGTCCCCTGTATTGCATACCAATGTGTTTGACACCCATCTCACCCCCAAAGGATGAACAGTTATGTCACAATTGCATGAGAAAATGTAGCTGAAATAGCTGAAATATTGATAAAATAACCCTACTGGCCAACCACCCAGAATTTCCATGGACATCCTTTTCCCGGGATCCTGCTGTCTCAGGTTTTGTCCCAGGTTTAAAATGTGAATTTTATCAATTTAATCCATGTTGATTGTGCTTTAGAACTTATGAGTTTCATTAAAGGGTTAGTAGACTGTGTGCCTCCTTATGTGTTACTATTGCTTGTTTATCATGATTTTAGGATTGTGTGTGTAGTATTTTATGGTAGGTTATCACAGGAACAGGACCATCCTGCCCGTTTTAAAAGACACCAGCCATTGGATTTTACACAGGTCCCTCATGGACTTTAGATGGGGAATAGTAGGTGACACCAGATGGAGTGATTTGGGACTATACCATTTGAAATGTTGAGCACTGTGTTGTACATTGTGTGACATGGGGTAATAGTGTATGTGGTGTAGTACTGTGGGTCCTTTTGAGGTATTTGGTAGTTGGGAGCCAGAGTGCAGAAAGAATGGGGCTTGGGCTCAGCACTCTGGCTTGCTTACAATATACCCAAGGTCTGTGTAACTTGTGCTAAGGAATGATTGGAATGTTGATTGACTCCTGCTGTGCTTCCTTGACCAATCAGGGGAAGTTGTTATGGTCCAGTTAAAATGCCCCTTTTTCAAGCCCTAATTTGTATTCTTATCTTGATAATGGTGTCTGGCCATTCCCTGATTGGTCAAGCATAGCAAGTCTGTCTTAAGCCCTAGTTTACATTCTGATCTTGATAAGAGTTCTGGTCGTGCCTGGTGCTTGGGTTTAACTGCGATATTCCAGTGGAGCAGCCTTGCTCAGGACTGCCGGAAGCAGTAACTGACAGGAACACCCAGACGGGGTGTCCATTGGTACCGTCACAAGTGATGTTACCTATGTGCTGGTAGCCAGAAAATGAAACAAATGTCCTCTCCAATGTGACCTTTAGAGTTATCTATTGCTTATGTCTATATGGGCCAGACATCAAACTGTGAGAAACTTTCATCTGTGCAAAGAATTCTATAGGAAACAGGACCTTCCACATCCGAAGGGAAGACCCATTCCACTGATCTCTTCCACTCAGCAAAAAAGTAGTGAATAAGTGTGTGTGTGTCTGTGTGTATAGAAATTACTGTGTGGATGAATTGCAGTTTACTGCACATCTAACATGCTTCCCCAGTGACAGAGAGAACACAGGGTAACACTGATAAGTATCATGGAAGGCTCGAACAGAGCAACATTAGTGCTCTGTTCAAATAAAAAAAAATTCTGTTGGTACCATTTTAAAGGGTACTATGGAGAAAAAAGGACATACTGACTTTTTACTGCCCAAATGAAAATTATCCAAGGACATTTTGTGATGCTGGCAAATATTAAATACTGTTACTTTTTATTATGTATAGATCAGAGGTCTGTAGCAAACTTTATAAAACAAAAGCTCAGACCAAATTACAGTGACCCACTTAGTCATATTATATTACCGGGTAAATGTCACTTTTCATGAACAGTGGACATCTGCAAGCAAAAACATGAATATTAGTAGCAATGAACAATAAGTAAATTTACAAGTAAGGTAATGTTATTTTGGCAGTAAACATATCCTCCAACTAGGAAGAAGATGGTGGTTGTTACTGCCCCAAAATACACATAGTAACCCCATGCTTGATTTAGAAATATTAACCCTTTGAGTGTCGTAGGAGAGTTCAATGAATGTCATATCTCCCTGGAATTCGAAGGGTCAAACTTCCATATTACTTTAAATACAGAACACTCAGAGCTGGAATATTGTCATTTTTTATCCATAAGTGTTCCAAAGCAGTCTGACCTCCTTTAACCTGGAGTAGATCATTGTCCTACTGTAAGGAAAGCATTTTCCTGGATTGGTTGCCCCAGGGAGTTTTAGACCCAACCAGTCAGTTAATAACATTTTGTGGTTTAGAAGCAGCCATCATTATGGACCATTTTGTGAACTGGAACTATTTAAGAAATCACAGTTAGTCTCATGTACAATGAACTGGAGAAATCTGGAGTAAACCAACTGCAAAATTCCCATTGATTTAAACTGGGCTTTTGATGGTAGTGAGGTCTCCAGTGCATTGTGCATTGTTAACCCTGTAGCAATGCGTTGCATACCCCTCTGGCACTCAAAGGGTTAAGCAATGTGTCAGAGACCATTCGAGCATCCATTAATAGCCTTATTTAAGTCAATTGGAATTTTTAGAATTTAATCCTATAGTGTATTTGATTTATAACAGAACTGCACCATATTCTCTTAGTTCATCAGCTTATGTGTGTTTTATAAAGCCTCCATTAACCTACATAGGCATTTTGTAAATCTTTGATAATTTTTCTTGTACAATATATCTGGACATATGTATTAGTGTTCAGCATTGCCTGTACTGGACAAGGAAATAAGGTAGATCTGAGTAACATGTTCAGCTGGGCAACTGATACATCACACCCATGGCCCTACCCTAATAGTAAAGTAATCATCAACAAATAATAAAGAAATTAATAGTGTACATAAAAGTGTATTTTCCAAGCTTCAGGGGCACATAGAAGGGCACAGAAATAAATATGTGCAACAGCACATACCACTGAACACAGGTGAAACCATCCTGACAAATACAAACAAACCACAATACTAATGTATGTTATAACATGTATAACAATACACTATACTATTCAATCTAGTTCAAACTAACGATCATAAATATAAAATAATATATGTTATAAGATATATAATCAAACATAATAGGATTTAGTGGACATACATCCAGAATAAGGCACAAGAGTACATAAATATAACCATATGCCTCATAAACCAAATAACAGGTCAGTAACAGATGACGTAATTGAAGAGGGTGAATATTTAAGCCCATGTAGCTTATCTGATGCTCAGACGTCGAGCTGACTGAAGGTACTGGAGGTTTTTATGGTCTGTAGGTATGGTGATTGGGACTTCAGTGCTTTCTGGAAGTTGTCTCCCTATTACCCATATTGTAATTTTTCTCAGTAGGTAAAATTTGTTTGATAAAGAAAGATCATGGATACTAATTGATTAGCATGGATCAGTAAATGGACTGACAATCCTTGAAATATTCCAGATGAAGTGCCTTTAATAGGAATCTATGATATTTCTCGTTTCCTTTCAGACCTTTAGGGATAAGCCGGTTGATAACTGTAGACACTATCTTAAAGGGGAACTAGCACCCCACAAAAACTTTTATCTTGATTAAGTCTTCATCTGGCGACTAGCTGCTTAGTAGCGCTAGTCGCCAGAAATATTACCTGGTTCAAAAGATTTACGATTTATTCCGAGGCTGACAGTAGCAGGAAGCACGGACATCTTGCCATAGTGACGTCCGTGCTCCTGCGCTGTCAGTCCCTTTTGGAGCCGGCCGTATAAATTTTATACCACCATCTTGATATTTAACCAATGCTGAAATAACTCTCTGGAAAATATTAGCATGTTGTGCAAATAAACCGTCATGTGTGAGCATAACATATCCATGAAGATGTTGTTAATTAAGTTTTGGAAGACAGAAGTTGCATTACAAAGTCCAAACCACATGACTAGATATTCTTAATGTTGTAGTTTTAAAGGCCATGTTCCATTTATCACCTCCCTTAATCCATATAAGATTGTATACTCCACTGAGGTCTCATTTGGTGAATAAGAGGGCTTTCTTGTGCTGTTCAAAGAGTTCAGAGACCAAGGACAGGGCATACCATTTCTTTTCTGAGGTCCCATTTAGTCCTTGATAATCAATACAATGGCGTACTGTGCTGGAGCTGTTTTTCTTAGTCATGAAAAGGAACCAGCCATGGCAGAAGATGAATATAGTAGTATAAATCCTTGGTAGAGGTACACCTCTATGTAATTGGCAGGGTTTAGTCTTTCAGGATTAACAGGAGAAAGGTACAAGTCCTAAGAAGAGAGGGCCTAGGAACCAACACAATGGTACAGTAATAGGCCTATGAGATGGAAGTGTCTCAACTTTCCTGTTGGAGACAACATCTAGAAATTATTGGTATGGTTCAGGAATTAGTGCATAATTATCTTCTTCTGGGATTTCAAAAAGACCGTTGGAGAGGTGTCAGGTGTTTGAGTACCCCCTAAAGTAAGAAAATGTCAGACGGAACCCCAAGAGGTTTATCCTGGTAGAACCTTGCTGCTGAAATGTGAGGCTGACATTTTTAACTTTGTGGGCATCCCACTGAATTAGTTATGTTGTGGAGTACACAGGGATAAAGTTGCCAGCTTCAACCAAAGTATTCTCTGGATAGCCACAGCAGGGGCTGAGTAAAAGGCTCTAAAGAAACAGCTCCTGAAATGCAATACCAGAATGTGCCTCTAAATGACAGCGGGGGGAAAACGCTACCTCAAACATGGAGAGGACCAGCTTGTCACGTGTCTGACATTAGAAGGGTGGATCGATGGAGAGAAGTCTCTGAGAGACCGAAGTCCAGTGAAGCAGCTGGAGGGGGCCGAGCAGCCAGGGAAGTAAGCAGCCAGTGGGGCAGATGCAGGTAAGAGTGCAGGAAAACTATAAACAAATGGCTCCGCAATGTAACTTAACAGAATCCAGAGCATAGTCAGGAAAGCAAAAGGAAGCTTTAACAGGAGATCAGACTGGGGGAGCTGAAAGTCGGTAACAGAGAAGCATTAATGCAAGTGGCAGACTGGGACAAAATGGGAGATAAGCCAAGTCTGTAACTAAAATCAGACGAGAGGAGCGGAAGGAAGCAGCTTCAAATCCAAATCAGCAGGTAGGCAGTAATGGAAGGATAATCTGGTTGGCAACAATAAGACTATGCAAGAACTGCAGAGGAGTTTGGCAACACTTGACAAAATGCTTAGATCTTAAGCAAAGGAAAGGGGTAGGGGATCTAAATATAGATCAGTGAGGAAGCCAAACCCTGCAGTGGGGGTACCGGACTGACAAGAGGACCATATAAATGCAGAGGAGTTAACAACAAGAACTCCAGGCAGTGACATCAGCTTCTTGTCAGTCAACATAAGGGTTACGTTTTCTCAGCCAGAAATGTACAAAGGAAAATCACAAAGGGCAATGGTTCATAGTTGAGGTCCTAGCCAAAGGTCAGGGCAGGTGGCAGTTGTTCTTGGTTGAAGTTAATAGCCAAAGGTCATGGTAGGCAGCAATTGATCATTGTTAACATTGGTGCCAAAAGTCAGGGAAAGTGGTAATGGTTGGGGGTCTTGACAAAGCCAAGGTTTGATCAGAAGGTAATCCAGACAGTAGCACATTAAGAGCTAGGCAAAAGTCACAAAATACATTTGCAGCAGCTAGAACTCTACCAAATAGCATCACATTAGACAATAACAGGAGACCATGAAGGAAGAAATTTTATGGATGTTATATAAAGTATATGACCCCATGACATTTTTAGTGTGTTACATATTAAACAGGGTATAACTGGATCTTACTGGGCACTGGGGCAAATTTGAATGACATCCTGACAAAAATCCAGTTCACCACTGGAGAATCTCTGGAGGTTTCTTTATTGATGAGCAAAGACAAAAAAAGCATATTGACAAAAAAAATTTTCAGCACCTGAGAGCTTCTGCATCATGATTCATGACCCATATGTTGAAAGTTGACCCATTTAGTGATGCAGGGGTGTCAAGCAAAGAGGTTGCTGCCTCTGAGGTACTCAAAGAGTTAATGAAGAAAAGGGAAGTGGCTTAAGGGGCTCATCAACATTGCTCATATCATACTGGCTAGCAGGAGCCATGTGTGATGATGTCAGTGTAGGCCAGCCAAGACATGAAACTAGTCTTTAATGGGGTCATAAGGCAGTGCGAAGCCAACAGGCCCCAATTTTTTAGAGGTTGGGCACTATCACTGCATCCTCTGCACCCCCTTGCTTGAAATATATACATTGAAAATATTGTCTCTAATTTCCAATTAGGATTCCAGGCCATGTTTTACTATTGACCATGTGTGATATTGTGCGCTGCTGAGAAGCTGTTTCATGTGTAAGCTTCCTGTCACTCCAGCATATGCATGGCAAGGAGAACTGCACAGCGACACACAATTGAAAAGAAACTCTGTGTTTCCTCTTTAGGTATAATGGAGTTACAAAAGTCCACTTGACGTCTGAGTTAAACAGAGAGTGAGTGATTCTTACATTTCAAAGGCAGAAAGTACTTTCCTTGGAGAAAGGCAGGGGGGGAAGAGAACCAAAGGCTGTTGGAAACCTTTTAATTAGTACTAATTACCTCAACAGAACACGTTGGGGGCGTAGAAAGGATTTGTGTCAGCGAACAGGGAGATCAAAGATTGCGTTGCTAGCATTTTAATCTGTTGGCAATAAAAATAAGGATGAACTGATAATAGGGCCCGAGAGAAAGTAAAACTCGTACTGTAGACCTTCATTTTCCTAAGGCCACTTTTATGTTCTTTTATTTTGTATTACTTTAGTTGCTTAGAGATCTACTCATTATTTTCAGGGTTCTTTTTTCTTAATTTTATTCTTGGCTGGTTGTAAAGTGATCCAAAAGAAACATGTTAACCCTTTTGTACACAATAATTTTAAGCCATTCCTGGGCTCTAGGTAGACTATAATTTAATGGCACTCTTAACCCCCTTGCTTTGCAATGCATTGATGACCTCTAGAATCCAAGTCCATAAATAATGACTACATTTGTTTTCCCGTTATGCTGAAATTGAGTTCGCAAGCTTATAGCAGCTAGGGGTGTGGGAGGTGGGCAGGGCAGTACCGAGAATTTTTAGGTTATTTCAAGACCTATTGAGACTCTTTGTATAACTGAATAAACAATTTACAGCATGATCGTAGTGTTTCATATACACACATATATACTGAAGTTTTAAACAAACATTAATGTCAGTTTTTTTGCTGTGGAGCAATGTGATACACTTATATACACGCCACTTAGTCTGCTCTCCTAAAAAGAGGGACACCAGGTTGGGAAAGAGGGACAGAGGGATTTGGGTCTCCAAGACCGAGAGGGACACTTGGGTGGTATGCAACTTCACATTATGTTGAGCTTATATTGACTTCATAGAATGTTGCATGATCACACCTTGGTGCACACAATTCTAAGCACTTGCACCTACAATGACTTGACCAAATGATGAGTTTTCCTAGCCTGGCTTCACACATTGATCAAACTGTGTTCTATGCACCAGAATATGCAGAAAAGGGAATCCAAGAGGTTCCAGACTGTTTGTAGGTCTTTCAGTTTCTCCTTGACTTCTCCACTCTTGGAGAAGGCTTCCATTAGTGGGACCCTCCCAACTGTCCACTACATCCTGTTGATAAAATGACCCTGCTTTAGTATGTTTTTAAGGTTTGTTTACATCTCATGGTCTTTCTCCATTCTGAACGTGGATGTCAAGGTTATGGCATTTTGAAGACTATGTAACCACAGGGGTAGAAAAACTACTCAAGAGATTTTCTTGGTTTGAACAGGATAACACTTATTCAGCTTGATGTACTAAGGACAATAGTAGCAATGCTGGGGCAAACCAACTGTAGGGGACAGAAAAAATCCAATTGATATAAATGGGGCTTTTGAAAACTTTTGTTGCATGCATTAAGGGTGTTAAATCAATGGGAATTTGGGGGATTTTTATTTGTTCCCTATGGTGCAACTGCTTTGCCCCAGAACTGCTTCAGTTCTCCTTAGTACACTGGCTTCCTTGTCATCAGAGTTTCAGTAACATCTCTCACACTTTATCAAAATCAATCATTACCTCTTTTTAAATACTTTCTTTATGTGAAAATGAACAATTTAGATTTGTACAATGTCTGTCTTTTCAATGCAGCAATGATTAAATCATTCTTTGACAACATAAGAATTGGGTTGTGTTTTACCATACCGAGATGCTTAGTACTCATACCTGGGAACTTTCTGGACCAGACACTGATTCTCCTGTGGTGGGGAGTAGCATAAGAAACTGCCCACTTTTCTCCTTCCCACCCTGTTCCTCCTCATTTCCTGCCCTTTTCTTCTCCTTCCCCACCCAGTTCCTCCTACTTCCTGCCCACTTTTATGACATATTATATTAAGACCCTCCCCACTCAAGAGTAAATCACACCCCTTTTTATGCAAATCGCATAATTTACATCTCCCAGTGGCACCACAGGAGGAACACAAATTTCACAGGTATGTTAGTACTACTTGTAAAAATTACTTATAAATGTTTCCATTTTAATAAGTTTGCTATATTTTAGACAGATGAGCTCTGCGGATGATTACAGAATATATCTCTGTGCTGTGTTATCCACAGGGACAGATTTCCTGATAGGCAGAGTGGACAGCTGCCTAGGGCTCAGACTTTTGAGGGGCACCACAGCTGGGCTGGTCACATCCACATTCTGAATTGTGGGCGTTGGTAGAGTAATCTCAATGTGCCTGCACCAGTTGTATACCGCTTACAGACCATTATTTAACCCTCCGGATGCTAGAGAGATCTCCAACATATTGCTGAATAATGTATTGTAGATCTCTCTACCAACCAAGGGGTTAAAGCTATTGTTATAGGCAAATTGTATCATCTCTGCCAAAACAAAAATAAGAGAGTCGGGCACCTCATAGGGTACCTCTGTCATCAACTTATATGTATATAACACACACACACACATCAGTAAGCCAGATAAATACAAAATGAGTTACCAGTTAGGGTAACATAAGATCAACCCATGAAGGATATTCAGTTGCCTTCATGCAGATATCCCCGCTTGTCTTGACGGTATCATTCAGACTGCTGAAACTCTTACCCCTGTATTCTTCAATGCATATTTTCTGGGCCTGTAAACGGTAGATCAGACTGGGGCTAGGGTCATGTGAAAAATGGGGGTGTGCGGCCAAAGGCGGAGAAAAGGTCACCTATAGTGCTTTGCCTAGGGGTACCTGGGCTCTGGATATCTAGGGCATATCTGAATAAGGGATTTCTATTTTATCTCTAGTTTCTAAAACACATAGGGCCTTATGTTTGAAAGAAAACTGGAGCAGGGCCAATCAACTGCAACAAAGGGGACAAATAAAACTTCCAGCTTATGTAAATGAGGATTTTAACCCCTTGAATGCTAGAGAGGTTTAAACCTCTCTAGCATCAATGGGCTAAAAGCCCCATTCAAAACAATTAGAAATTTGTAAAATTTTATTTATCCCCTAAGGTGTTTCCTGAATTACTCTTTTTTTATTTTTATCATAAGACCCATAGAGCCTTGTAAAAAACAAGAGATTAATAGTTCTGGAGTATACCAACAACACCATAAGGGGTAGAAGTTCTCGAATTTCGATTTATATAAATGGGTCTATTAACCTCTTGAATGCCAAAGAGGTTGTTGCCAACCTCCTTAGCATTCAAGGGTTTTAAAAAAACCATTTTAAATTGATGGAGATGTTTCTGTGTCTCCTATCATACAGCTGCTTTTCTCTAGAACAGGTCATCTTTTGCGTGTGCATAATGCCCAATAGCTGCTTTCAAAAGCTCATCCTTTCAGTAAATGATTATGGTATATACGAATCCAGCCTTGTTTACATACCTGTGTATCATGTCAAGACACCTACCACAGAAGAACACTGGATTATAATACATGATGTGAGAGAAATCTCAAGTAACCAATTTAAAATTCTTTAAAATGGATAGTATCTTGTGGTCCTTACAATACCTCCCAGGAGTCGAGGGTTAGCCAGGGGCCATGTACTTGGAGGAAGGTTCTATGTGGGATCAGTCCCAGTGCCAAGACAACAGCCCTGCCAAGAACTTCAGTCACATTCCTACCAACCAGAAACCTCTACTGATCCTAAGTCATTAATCAAAGCAGAGAGCTGTCTTGACCCAGGCTACTTCCCTTTGAAGTGTAGTGTCCTCTACAGCGGAGAGGGAATAATTTGCTGCCTGATTCAATGAGCCATCAGTGGAGCAAGCAGACCTAATGACATGTGAGAATATTAACCTCCTAACACACAGAGCTGTGAATCCTGCCTGGCAGACTATAACTCACCCATCACACCCAGCCTCGCTTTGACTACCTCGCTGTCTCTCTCCTTCACTCACACTGTGAACCAGGGGACAGGGAGAAGGGCCCCACACTCTACAAAACTAATTATCTACTGTCGCGGAGCTCAGAAAAGGCAGCTGTAGGTTTCAGTGGCTGCGAGACTCTGAAATTGAGCACAGCTCAGAAATGCTGTGCTGGTGAAAATCTGGGGCCTGCCTGCATGACAGGTATCTGTGAGCAGTCTGACAGGCATCTTATTGCTGCAAGTTGCCTATCTGAAGAGAACAGAGAAACTTTTAACTCCTCCATTGTCATGCTTCATTGTTGTGTAATACAGGGGATGCACATGTTAGGTATGGACAAGCTTATGGCCTCCAGCTGTTGTGAACTACAGTTCACATCATCCTCAAGCACTCGGGTATTATGTGAGTTGTAGTCCACAACAGCTGAAGGGCCTCCAGTTACCCAAACTTTACACATGGCCCATAGCACTTTATAAAGGCAAAACTGTTTACTGTCCCCAAGAGCTTGCAATCTGTTTTCAGCTGTTAAAGTACACTAAAATGACTCATTTTTGATGTAATGCCTGTATTTATTCCTGAATAATCAACATTATGTAATCATTGTCAGTTTTTAGCACCTGGTATTTATATAAAGCAAAATTAAACTGGACAACAATATTAGATTTGATTAACTCTATTACAGAGAGAGAATCGATGATTAGTGACTTTTATAATCACCTTGCAAAATGTACCATTGGCATTACAAAATCTTAATTTATTTTGCAAGCTTCCATGTACAACATTTCAAAAATAAGGGATAAAAAGAATGCTGGGGTATTAAACACAAACTGGCATGGCTTCTCAAGTGTACATTTGACATATTTACCCTTTTTTTACCAGAGTCAGGGCCACCACTAAGGGGGTACAGACAATACCCATGTAGTATGGTGCCGCCAATCAGATGGGCCCGCTGCTGCCTCCATGAAAGGAGCAAGCTGGCCTGGGAGGCATTTGTGCCTCGGTTGGCCTGGGCATTTTTGAGCTGTGTGCCTACTAAATGTGTATGTGGTACCCTTTCCCACTCAGTCTTCCATTGGCTGGTCTGGCGAAGGCTCCTCCTCACAATGCCTAGAGTGAGGTGTGCGACAACACTACCCATTGAGGAGCTAGACAGTGGGTGGGCTTGCCAGAGTCAAACCAATACTATCCACATCACGTCTTAGAGCACCAAGTAACAAAAAGGACAGAATGGAGCAGGAAAACAGAGGGAGAGAAGAGACATTACTTTTAGCCCAAGCAGCTAAACATTTAGGAACGGAAGAAGTTATTTGGGATGTCAGTCAGTCAGTGGGGTTGATGATGAGGGCTCTGCTGGACAGGAGGGGGAAGGAAGGGTTATAGCGGTGGCGGCTGGGATGGAAAATCTGGTGTTGCAGGGTAGCGGTGTGTGTCGGAGGTGGAGCAGTGGGTGGAGCAGGAGGTGGGGTGGGGCAGAGCGGGGGTGGGATGTGGCAAGCCCTGGTTTCAGGTTGGAATTGGGACCCAAAATTCCCTATGGCAGCTTTGGCCAGAGTGATCAGCAAATCATTATTTGGCCCTTTGTTTGCACTTCATTAGAGCCACTTCTGTCATTAAAGGGATAGTAATACTTCGTTTTAACTTTATTTTATTTTGTAGGCATTAAAAAAACATGAAGAATGATATAAGTCTTATCTCTCAAACCTTTATGGTTTATGAGATATTCACAAGCAAAGTTCCCCTCCCGCCCCTTTTACCTAGTGTAAGCCATCTCTTCTCAGATGTGAGTCTGGTTGTATGACAGGACAGATAACAGAAGGGGACAATTTTCTTTGTATGAAAACAATGAAAGCCCTTCCCCCCTTGACAAGTTTTTCAGCTTTTTCCATTATCTTAATTGAAGATTGTCCTCTCTGCAGTCTACCTGGGCATCTCCCTTCTGATCTGGTTGAACAGGGGGGGGGGGATACTTTGTTTGTGAATACCTCTTAAACCATAAATGTTTCAGAGATAAGACTTATATCATTCTTCATGTTTTTTTAATGCCTACAAAATAAAATAAAGTTAAAATGAAGTATTACTATCCCTTTAAATGGGATAGACCCTTTATCAGGCAACTTTCAAATGTATTTTGATGGACGCAGTGCATATGAAATGAGGACCTGCCAGAATGCACTGAAATTTGAACTGAATTCACAAACACACCCCTACACTTCTCTATGAAATTCACTGTGAGGCTTTTTCAGATGCTAGACAAATCTGCCTGTTGGGCCTCACACTGTAATATAACTGTTTGTGTGCATAGTTACATTATGGATGAAACCTCATCAGTAGCTCTCACCATGGGACGCACTACTTGAAATACTCTTTTTTTGTCCTTTTGTTTGCTAATGAGGCCAAAGCATAAGCCAACAGCAGTGATGTTCTGAAATTAGCTATGACAGGAAGCTTGATCATAATTATCTTAACGAGGATAGGGTTAATTACAGTGGAAACTAAGAGTTTGCTTCTGCTTGAGTCAGGAGGATGTGAATACGTTGTGATGGTTTGTCATTCCCATGGTGACTTTGGTGGTTTCAGTGGCGACTTCTCAGTAGGAGAGGGAAAGGCGGGGCTCTATATTGGAGATGTGTTATGATGCAAGCGTGTTTAAATGGGAACTTTACCATCGACATAAGTCACCCTTAATTTAACATATTTACTTTCCTGTGTAGGTGTCCTTTATGTAACAGTCAGGCCTGCCTATCTATTGTTATTTTTTATTTTATATTTATTTTTATATTTGCAGTATCATATATATAGCGATCTCTAGTCAAGCCTGTCACACCTCATCACAGAAAGCAGTAGGTTTCAACAGACCTGAAGAGCTTGAAATGGACGCTAGTTGTTATCCAATTTATGCAAATAAAACCAGTAACTAAAAATAAAGGACTGTTGTTTGAAGGACACCTACCTAGATAAGTTCTTCTGATAAATAAATTAGAAGCCACGTGCTCTCAGGGTATATTCCCTGTTAACCCTCTGAGTGCCAGAGGGGTACACAATGCATTGCAGAGCAATGCAATGCAGACCCCTCTTAGGGTTGCCACCTTTTCTTCAAAAAAATACCTGCCAAGGCATTCCCTCCATAGAATTAACATTGGAAAGAAGCCAATTTTTTACCGGCCTGCTGGTAAAATACCGGCTGGGTGGCAAACCTAACCCCTCTGGCACTCAGCAGGTTAATATAATTGCAGGGCATGTGTATTAATGACCTTTCAGTGTCCAAGTCTACAAGCAGATGCAGTATAATCATGTTATTAGTCTTTACTTTGTAAAATGCCACAGACATGCTGGTTGGAAAGTGGTTAACCCCTCTGGTACCCAGAAGGTTAACCCTTTGAGTGCCAGTGGGGTATGGAATGCATTACTTTGCAATGCATTCTGTACCCCTCTGGCATGCAAAGGGTTAAAGCAGACATCTCAGAAGACTTTATAAGGTTTAGCCTTTGCTAGACCTGGCCAAGCTGAGCCAGAGTAAGCTAGTGACAAAGTGAAGCCATTAGTGTTAGTTTTGCCACATAGGGAGCTATAGTCAGAAGAGTAGTGGAATTATTCTGAGACAAAACATCTGCACCATAGGGGTCAAATTCCCCAAATTTCACTGACTAAAATGGGGCTTTTATCCGCCCATTGAATGCCACAGATGTGTCCAACACATTGAGAAGCAATGCATTAAGGACCTCGCTAGCATTCAATGGGCTAAAAGCCCGTCATTCTCAATAGTGGGTTAGAGATAATGTAAGTTGTACTGCTCAACAGCTGGAGTGTCCAAGATTTGCCTATCCCTGTGTCAGATCAACCCACTGTTTAATCTAATACATTAGTTAGTCTAACCCGGTGTACCACTTTTGCTAGAAATATTTTGATTCGTCTCTCACAGACGTCGCTATTATGCAATTGAGTGTCAGGCACCCAGTGCATTGCAACACAAAGCATTGGATATCTCACTGGCACACAAAGGGTTAATATCTTTACTGCCCAAAAGGGTCAGGACAAGCAGTGAAAAGGTTAAAAATAACCAGCACCAGCTGTTGGAGGCCACAACTCCCATCTTCTTTAACCAGCCAGCAGTTAACTCTTTGAGTGCCAGAGGGGTACACAACACATTGCAGAGCAATGCGTTGCGTACCTCTCTGGCACTCAAAGGGTTACAGCCCTAACAGATGAAGAGCCAACTAGTGACTACCCCTGCACTCGCTGGATAATGTTGCAGTTGGATATATAACATACACCTTCCTACTGATGTAGCAAATTTAATTGTATTTGTTTTCTGAAATATATATTTTTCCCAATCTATATATAACGAAGGATGGGATGAAATCGCAAAAGAAGCAAATTGCATTATCATATGGTTAGTTAGTAGCACAGAGTTCAGTTAATTAAGCAGTGTTTCACATTGCAACGGGAAACCTAAACAATGCAATGGGGGTTATTGATCAATCAATTCAATATATGTATCATGGGAAAAGTTTATTAAATGAGGAGTAAAAGAAACACAAACCTTATGTTCCAATAGGGGAGAGCACACTGATTTCTGAGAACTTTTTTTCGTTGGTATGTAGGGTGTAATTTTTCAGATTTATTTGGCTTTTCCTATTATATATATCCTTTGAGATTATATATATATATATATATATATATATATATATATATATATATATATATATACACTAGTGTAAAAGCCCTTGTACACGGGCCAAGGTCTGGGCAATGATAACCTTTTGAGTGCTCAAAGGTTTAAGAGGCAGATCCTGCTCTGTGTCCTGCCGCTGACACAGTCATGCACTGTAGAGACTGCCCGAAAGCACAGAATGCACCCAGCACAGAACTCCCAGCATTCTGTTCTTCCGGGCAGTCTCTACTGCGCACAAACATTCTAGCGAATTATTATATAGGATATATATATATATATATATATATATATATATATATATATATATATATATATATCCCAGTGTGTTTTTGATATACCAGTGCTGTGCTGCTTTTCACTTCAATAGATTATATTGATGGATATACATCAAGCATCAGGCTTAATTCCTGGACCCATTGGATGCAAAACAATTCATGAAGAAGTCTCTAGCAGCCAGGGTTTAATTAGAGTAACCTCGTCAATCAAATACTCAAAGAAACCAACACAGAAAGCTCTTCTCACACCGGCTACATATGCATTGTTCATATGTTTACACATACGTCAACGCATTTGACTATTTTAGGATTTGCCAGTCAAAGGGTGGAGCATGTAGACCATGTATTTACATAGCATATTAATGTACTTGCTTGATAAATTAGTCCATCAAGATGACAGAAGTCCATTAAGTTCAGCCGTGGTTAGATCAGATCAAGTTGCAATAATTTATAAAAATCTTTGCATATGCATCAGTGAGTGAACATATTTCCTCATCCTTTTGTAGAGGAAGCAATTCATGAAGGTGTCTAGCAGCCAAGGGCTTAATTAGAGTAAGCTAGTCAATGAAATATGCAAAGAAACCAGCACAGAAAGGACTTTTCATGCTGGCTACATATGCATTGTGCATATGTTGATCCATATGTCCTCGCTTTTGACTAAGTTAGGATATGCTATGGAGAACATAAAACTATCTATTTACACTGCATATTAATGTACTTGTTAATTGATAAATTAGTGACTGGCTAATATGCAAGGAAATACAGTAATTGTGTTGCATATCTAGACATCTGCAGCTTCCTACATAGACTGGTGTTGTAATGCTATTTCCCATGTTTTAACATTAAAAAGGTGCTGTAACACCTGCTAGGTCTATATGCCCTCAACCCTAACTATATTCTTGCCACGCTCTTACCTGAAACCTATTGTACATATGCAAGAGTGCAGCAGAAGTGTGTGTATTATCTCCTCTCCCCATCAGTGAATTTAACTGATTAAATCACAAAGTGCACAAGAGCACAGCATGTCCTTGACATGAAAACAACAATTAATAAGCAACCCCTAGAGAAGCACGACTGCCTTTTAACTGAGTAGCTAATAACATTACAGGACAAAAAAGATTATCCAAACCAGACAGGTGTAAAATGGAGCTAGTCTCAATTTCCACTCTCCATCCCTTAACCATTTCACAGATAGAGGGTCCATCAATGGGATGTGTTATTGCAAGCTCATCTGGCATTGAAGACACGGACTGTGTAGGCTGACAGTATTGATGACTTTGTTATGTTGCTATGCCGCCCTATTGTGTCCACGATGTCATTTTGCTGCGTGTAATCTTATTTGCAGATCTTACACTGTCCCAGTAATTGCCTAAATTAGTATCTGAACATGTAACTACTGTATGGCTCACATGTCTTCCAAAGGATTTGTTTGTAATTGCTGTATATTGCCTCTCCGTGTGTCACAAATAGAAGATAATGAGCTATGTGTTTGTTACCTACCCATAATTCATTTGCTGAACTCTCTTGCTGTTATGTTAACCCCTTGGATACTAGTAATGTCTCCTATACATTGCTTTTCAATGCATTGTAGTTATCTCTAGCACCCAAGGGGTTAAGTATCCGGATTCCTTGGATTTATTTACCATAACTACTTCTCTGTGTGTCACAGGCCTTCTCCCTTTAAGCCTTACAGCTGTCACTATGATTTATGCCTTGCCCTCATAGTGTTTGAATATGTGTTATTGACTGGACATGATACACTGCTTACCCCACAAGACCTTTAAAGGAGCCCTGAAGAGAAAGAAGACAGACAGACACAAGTGTCAACATTCCCCACCAGTGGGTCCCGCCCAAATAAGAATGGGTTAAGCTCTGATCTACACACTCTGTTTCTATACCGTATGTGTTGATGTAGGGGAGTAGGCAGTAATGGGTGGCTGTTATTTACTCAGGCATGAATGATGGATGACATCTTAAATTTGTGCCCAGGGAATGAAGGTGAACTGTGACAGCCTTATTTATCTTGGGAATGGAGGCTGGGTCCAGGAAAGACTAGATGCCTGGAGATGTCAGACATTGACAAATACATCTCACTGACTGGAGCTGGAGACTTACGTATAAGGGGCTATTTTATTTGTACTCCTTGACCCTTACTACACTTCCTCTGCCATTTCTTCAGGAGTTGATGCTAGGACAAAATATTTCCTCTTCTTCAGCAAGAGTTAACTTCAACCTAACTTGACAATTGTGATGCTATTACTATGAAATCCCTACTACATTGTGATATATTTTACAGATGGGATAAAACTGTTGGCTTTATCTACTAAGATGTTTCATGTTCCCATGATAGGCCATTCACTGGTAAATCAATCATAGAGATCACACCTCCTTTTGTTTTTGCATAGAGGTTACAGGGTATCTTCATTTATCGTTAACTGATTGATCTCCACAAATGTCTTATTTCTGAAAATGTTAATAATACTTCCTACAAATGGACTGGCACATAGAAGTATGAGCGGGGGACCTGACTTCTAAACAAGCTTTTTACCTATTTGCCTGTATAGAACCTGGGTCAGTGAAAGCCCTGCCCCCAATAACTTACATATGATTGCATGAGAGAGGTGCGCGGAAATATGCCAAAGCTTATCAGGCATTCTGTGTAATCTGGATAGTAAATACTGCAACATAGGAAATTAAAGATTAATTTTGCTCTCATCCCTATATCAGACTCAAAGTGGTAGTTCACCTCTTCTTGAATAGTGATCCTTATTATTTATACTTCATCCCTTGGATCTCATAGACATCTTAAAGGGATAGTAATGTTTCATAATAAAAGCAGCTCTAATTAATCATCACAGTATTTGGACTTTGGAGAGTGTTATTTCAGTACTGTCAGAGTTATAGTTCAAGAGTAATTCAATGACAAAGTTTCCCCCTCCCGCCCCTTTTACTGATGTAACACTGCTCAGCCAGAGCAGAAGGGAGGTGCCCAGGTAGATTGCAGAGAGGGACAATCTTCAATTAAGATAAGGGAAAAAGCTGAAAAGCTTGTCAAGGGAGGCAGGGCTTTCATTGTTCTCATAGGAAGAAGATTGTCCCTTGCTGTTATCTGTCTGGTCTATGGACTTCATTCCACATCTGAGAAGAGATGGCTTACATTAGGTAAAAGGGGCGTGAGGGGAAACTTTGCTTGTGAATATCTCTCAAACCTTTATATCGTTCTTCATGTTTTTTTAATGCCTACAAAATAAAATAAAGATAAAACGAAGTATTACTATCCCTTTAAATGTATTGCAAATACATGTCTTTAGCATGCAAAGGATTAAAGGAACACTAATGCTAAGGCAAACTCTCTATAATACAAAAAAGCCTGTTGTAACATTCACATATATTTATAACATTTTCCATATTTTGATGAAATGGCTTTGAATATGCAATGTTTTTCATCAGGCTGGGGAAGTATTTTCTTTTACTCTCCTCACTTCCTGGTCAGGATGTTATATTTTGTAGTTGAAAGGATCAGTAAAATGTTATGGGGGAAAATTATAGGACTTTTTCTGTGGAGTAAAACAATGGTAGTCTTTTCAGATATATTACAGTTTAAACTATTATTTTCTTTTTTTTACCTTAAAGATATAGTAATGTTTCACAAAAACAGCATCTCCAATTAATCTTCATAGTATTTGAGCCATAGAGAGTGTTATTTCAATACTGTCAGGGCTGTAGTTCAAGAGTAATTGAATGATAAAGTATCCCCCTCCTGCCCCTTTTACCTAGTGTAAGCCACCTCCCCTCAAATGTGGAATCTGGTCTTGAGACCAGACAGCTCACAGCAAGAAACAATCTTCTTGCTATGAACATAAGGAAAACCCTGCCCCCCTTGACAGTTTTTTTCTTATGCTCACTGAAGATTGTTCCTCTCTGCGATCCATCCGAACAGCCTTGTTGCTCTGAGGTGAATATCGTTACGTCAGTAAAAGTGGTGGGAGGGGGATACTTTATCTTTCAATTACTCGTGAACTACAATGCTGACAGTATTGAAATAACACTCTCCATGACCCAAATACTGTGAAGATTAACTGGAGTTGCTTTTATTGTGAAACATTACTATCCCTTTAACAGTACCCTCCCATTCTGTGATAGAGGTTAGTCACTGAAAACAGCCCTAGAATGTTATAAAACAGCTTTATTACTTCCTGTCATTTTGAACTTTCAGGGAGTAAAGAAGCTGCTATTCAGTACCTGATAGTTTGAATTGTTATAAGTGTTGAATAAAACAACTGCTAGCAGTGGGATTACCCTAGTGTTACTCATCAACAAAAGCCCTATAGCATATGTTTTCATACAAAAGTTTACTCTCCTTTAAAGGGATAGCAATACTTAAATATTACTAATTCCTATATTGTAGCTATGTTAAAAAGAATTTAATTGTCCCCAGTGTCATCTCTCAAACCTTTATGGTTTGAGAGATAACATACGCAAAGCTCCCCTTCCTTCCCCCTTCCCTGAAGCCAGCGTTGTAGCTGACTGCAGGGATATCCAGCCTTATTTGCATCAGGCGGCTCTGCAGCAGAGCTGAGATCTCATTAGTAAAAAAAGAATTATTTCACTGAAACGGTCTTCTGCGTGTGCTTGCAAACCAAGCACACGTAGAAGACCGTTTCAGTGAAATAATCCTTTTTAACTAATGCGATCTCGGCTCTGCTGCAGAGCTGCAAGCCTGTCGTACGACAGACTTCCCCTGCAGTCAGTACAATGCTGACTTCAGGGAAGGGGGAGGGAGGGGGGAACTTTGCGTACGGTTATCTCTCAAACGACACTGGGGACAATTACATTCTTCTTAACATGGCTACAATATAGGAATTAGTAATATTTAAGTATTACTATCCCTTTAAGGCACAGAAGGAAATGCAATACACAAAGAAAATTAGTTCCACTAGACTACTGAAAAGTAGCATATACAATTTAATATTTTTAAAGTTTATATATCTGTATATTAGAAGATGCACTTTCTAGTAAGTTGCATATATTGGAGTATTAAGTTACATTAAGCATTCTTATTAAAGAGAACTTGTTCTGCTACAAAAAGGGCATGTGTGACACTTCCCTTCTTTTCATTATCAGTTACAGCCAGTTTCAAACTGACCAGAATTCTGGGGAATTACAGGTGCATTATGTAGGGGAAGGCACCAATCAAAATACAGCAATATGTAAGACACCGGTCTACTGCCTGCAGATGGTATCATATAGCTGAAAAATACAACTGCAAGTTATATATTATGACATCAGTAAAGTTTCATATATTTGTTTGTTATTATCGTAAGGGCGTCTTGAATTAAAACATAAGAGTGGATTTAATGAAGGAAATTTCATAGTAGACACTAAAGCATGTTACAAAAATATTTCACAAATTATGTGAAAATAGAAGTTCTTTAGAATGTAAGAGTAGATTCTGTGTAACATATGTAGTATATATTGTTTATATGATCACTGAGAGCTACTGATTATAACAGAACATGCTATTTCATTATACACACTTGCATTTCATGATCTTCTTTCCTCTTTTTTCTGAATGCAGATCCCTGGATGGGCTGGAGTGCTTTGAATGTTTGGAGGAACTAATATTGGACAATAACCAGCTGGGAAATCAAATCTCCTTCCCACCATTACCGAAACTACACACTCTGACCCTCAACAAGAACCAGATATCCTTTCACCATATAACCTGATGGGAGATCAGTTGAACGTAGGGTGGTAGGGAATGAATATGTTTATTTCAAAAAGGTCCTCCTTAAACTAGTGTGGGGATCACTTAATTATTGAATTTGTTATCTCTATATTTCTCTCTCTCTCTCCCCCCTCTGTCTCTGTGTATGTGTATATATATATATATATATATATATATATATATATATATATATATATATATATATGTAAAATAACAAACAAAATAAGTATCTTGTAATACCTTTTTTATTGGACTAACAGAATTTTGGATTGACAAGCTTTTCGGGATAAACATTGAAATGCTTTAGACCTGAGAAAGGGAGTATATCCAGAAAGCTTCTCAATCCAAAATTCTGTTAGTCCAATAAAAAAGGTATTACAAGATACTTATTTTGTTTGTTTTTTACATCTGCATCACTGGACTAATACGGCTACAATCTCCACTCTACTATATATATATATAATGGAGATCTTGTACTCATCGTAAATAAGTTCATGAGTCTGGTTGCTTCCACAACAGGTTATGTAGTAAACAAGCGAATGGAGTACTCACATAACTCTGAAACAATGCTAAGTAGTTTTACCTCATAGCAGGAGCAGTGGTCAACATTTCATCTCTCTCATAGAACAATGCTATATTGAAAAATTAATACAAGAACAGTACAGAAAACAAAAGGAGTTTCCTACTATGAAGACTTTCCAGTCTAATTATCTATCTATCTATCTATCTATCTATCTATCTATCTATCTATCTATCCAAATGCTGTTCATAAACCACCAGAGAACTCTACTGTTCTGTACAGCTGAATAGTAAAAACAATGAAAGGAAGCGATAACAGCATACCATTTATATACAAACAATACAAGAGACTGTAAGCTCTGACGAGCAGGGTCCTCTGATCCTTCTGTTCTCCACATTCGATTTGTACTATTTAATATCTCTGTATGTCTATTCCCTATTGTACAATACTGTGGAATAAGTTTTTCGCTATATAAATAAAGAAAAATAAGAGGTTGTGAGGATAGAGATAATGAGATCTCACAAAACACTTTGGCCTTTGGCTTTACAGCTATTGTTGGACTAGAATTCTAATCATCCCAATGAGCACCCTCACACAGCCAAAAGGCATCAATGACCAACATTTAACCACCTGAAATCTGTCACCCACACTGGTATACCTTGATCCTGAGTAGGAAGAGGGGTTGGCTTACTATATATAAGGCAATATTAACACATGAAGAGTATTATTACTGCTATTGTGATTGTTTTATCACACTAAAAGACTCTTACCTTAATGATGGTGTTCCCTCGTCCCCACATTTGACTTTATGGGTGTAAAACAAACAAACAACCTAATTATGTATTAGAATACATTAATCACCAGCTATATGTCATGAAATGTCACATATATTATATTATAACTTTGGTAGATACAAAGGCTTCAACTTTGCCACCCCTGTAATTGGCACATTGTAACTTGATCAAATATCAAGGAAAAGGTAAAAGGTTATTTCTAATTTATATTGCAGTTTTCTCACACTTAAACTGTCTGCTTAGCAACTTGTACTTCAGAGAAAAATGATAGGTTAGGGAGAAAGCTAGTAGGCGGACTTATCTAAAGTAGACTTCTGGCTTAGTGAGTATCTTCCTAATCTTTATAATGTTGTTTTACATGTATCTGAGTTATAGGCATGGGACACATTATTGTTCAATATTGCTTTGCAATCAATATTTAGACGAGTTACACAGTGCCACTAAACCTTTAATTATTATATCCTTTTTATAGAAACCTAGAATTTGACAGCATATTAGTATAGCCTGCCCATTTTCCTATGTATTTAATAAGGTCTCTTAAAAAGCTCTCACATCCTTAATCCTTGAGCCTGTTTTATGCTCCAGATCACTTTTTGGCTTCTTATGTCTATCCAGAGTGTTCTGTAATTCCCATAACCCCAGAAAGGTGTACAACCATTGCTTCAGACTCAAACTGTTTGATGTATTTGGCTGCACCGCATCAGTTGGAAAGCTAGTCTGTATAGCCACCACCCTTTCTGCACAGCAACTCTTAATCCCTACATGTATTTGTCCTCAATCTTCACAGCTTGGCCTCTTGCTCTAATTCCAAAATTTTACTTCCAAAGAGAAATGCCACAGCCAAATGTTATTAATCTGATACCAGAAAAATGCTAGGGAAATTCATACTTCGGTTTCTTTCTTTGGTTTTACTTACAGTTCTTTCAAAGGCCACAGAACTCTTTTTTTGGTTGGGTTGTAGCATGCAACCTCCTTACTGACCCATTATGGAACTACACTTCATAATATCCTCATCCAGCTGTTCACTGGCAGAGGATAATGGGTTGTTGTCGGCCAGCAGCTACGGACCACAGGAAGCACGTCCCTTGTAACATGGGAAGTAAACTTGGTTACTGTGAAGGTTTTTTTCTTTCTTATCCCTAAGACACATGTCTATTGTGTTACATATGATGTAAGGTAACCTGCTAATTTAGTTACTGTGATTAAATACACAGTAGCCATTAAAGGGATAGTAATACTTAAAATGCAAAAAGAAATATGTTGTAGGGTTTATCCCCCTGATTAAAACAAGAGTACTCCCTCTGCTGAAAGGTGTTTCATTCAAAAGTTATTAATTTTCAAAGTTGAATTTTTTAGGTGCAATATCACAGTGGCCTGAAATTGTACAGTGGAGCTGTTGCTACACGATCCTATGGATAGCTCTGGTCCCGGGACCATAAATCTCCATAGGATGGTGTAGCGACAGCGCCACTGTACAATTTCAGGCCACTGTGATATTGCACCTAAAAAATTCAACTTTGAAAATTAATAACTTTTGAATGAAACACCTTTCAGGAGTGGGAGTACTCTTGTCTTACTCAGGGGAATAAACCCTACAACATATTTTTTTTTTTTACATTTTAAATATTACTATCCCTTTTACCCCTTAAGGACCAGAGGGATGCACAATGCATTGATTTGCAATGCGTTGAACACCCTCTCTAGCACTCAAAGGGTTAAGGAGTTAAATAAGACCACTGAGGGTCAACACATCAAATTGCCCACAGGGATCTTGGAAATAGTAAAAGGTACAAAATATTGTGAAGATGCATTAAAAGAAACATGATACTAGAAAAACTGGTTAATCGGCTGTTGATGAATATCTATTGCCAAACTGTTGTGTACCATACGTACCATGTGATAACATTCACAAACATATACAAACGTAAACATAGGGATATATGTATAAAGTCAAAGAGGAGCAATTCCAGGAAATACCTGCTTCACTATAAAGGACAAATAAAAAGGACCAATGATTTAAATATGGCTTTTAACCCTTTGAATACTAGAGAGACCTATGATGTATTCCTTTGCAATGTGTTGAACATCTTCCCAGCACTCATAGGGTTAAAAGTCCCATTCGAATCAGTGGGAATTCTGGGAATTCTTTCTTTGTTCCTTGTTCATGGTTTGCCCATGAAATGCACCACTTCACTTTTATACATAAGGCTAATAGTTGTAAATGCTTATTTTTAAATTGCATTCTCTTACGTAATTCATGTACATTAAACAGTTAAAGTGAAAGAAATATGGACAACGAAGAAAGAACTGTATTACATATAAGTGGATAACTATATCGACAGTGCTATTTCCAAATTTCTCCATAGACTTCAGTGGTAATCTGTTAGATAAAACCTTTGATAACACTCACAAACTTTAATGTAATCTAGGCCCAAATTGTGACTCAAACCAGTAAAATGTTATAATATGATAATATGAGTTTACAGTGTCTTCTTGTACAAATGAAAAAATATTCTTTGAATCTGCCCTCTAGTGGCAGAATGTCAGTTTACAAAAATAAAAAGCTACAAACACTGAAAGCAGCTGTCTTTGGCCATTTTAATTTGCTGAGCATTATTATGATACAAATGTGTGGGCTTTATTATTGTAATTGCTTATTAACCATTTAAAGGCCAGGAGGATGTGCAACAAGTTGCTAAGTAGTGTCAGAATCCATCTGATCCTTAAAGGGTTAAGATTCCTTTCTCTCTAGAGTAAAAACGTGCCAATGTTTACATATAACCCGGCATTTCTGGCATTTTTTCTCAATTTTACCTGAAAGACAATAATACAGCATACCTCCCAAGTGTCCCTATTTAGGAGGGATGGCCACTCTTTGAGACCCAAATCTGTCTGTCCCTCTTTTCCACCCTAGCTTCCCACTGTTTAGGAGATCAGACTGTGTGGTGTGTATATAAATGTATCACATTGCTCCACAGCAATAAAACTCATGTTAAATTTGGTTACATTTCAGTATGTATGTTTATAAATTAGTCCGTGAAAATAAAAAGTTTCGTTGTGTTCTAATTCATTTTTTTTTAGAAAAACAAAGAGGTGTCAATAGGTCTGGAAATAACCTGAAAACTATTGGTAATGCCCTGTCCACCAGCCACAGACCCAGCAACACCACCTAAAACAAAAGTGTCACTCTTTGGCCATTTGAAATGTTGGATGATATGATACAGATATAACAGCAACAGTCATAATAAGCATGGATATAATGCAATCTTCATTAAACAATTTTCAGACCAATTAGCAATTACCTTGTAGGAGGGACTATACGATGACAATGAAATCCCCCACCACTGATTTCATGGCTTTGTATGCTGAAACAGCAGTGTGAAATCTTCTTATTTACTAAATTATAAATAATAAATCATTTGCACCTATTGTCAAATAGAAATAGGAATCTGAGTGCGTGTGATGGTTACATCTGTGCTAGTCTATTTGTGGACCAGGGTCCAGTCAGTTAAAGGGATAGTAATGTTTCACAAAAACAGCAGCTCCAATTAATCTTCATAGTATTTGGGCCATGGAGAGTGCTATTTCAATACTGTCAGAGTTGTGGTTCAAGAGTAAATGAAGGATAAAGTTACCCCCTCCCGCCCCTTTTACCTAGTGTAAGCCATCTCTTCTCAGATGTGGAATCTGGTTGTAAGACCAGACAGATAACAGCAGGGGGCAATCTTCTTCCTATGAGAACAATGAAAGCCCTGCCCCCCTTTACAAGTTTTTCAGGTTTTTCCCTTATCTTAATTGACGATTGTCCCTCTCTGCAATCTACCTGGGCATCTGCTGTGGCTGAGCAGTGTTACATCAGTAAAAGAGACGGGAGGGGGATACTTTACATTGAATTACTCTTGAACTACAACTCTGACAGAATTGAAATAACACTCTCCAAGGTCCAAATACTATGATGATTAATTAGAGCTCCTTTTATTATGAAACATTACTATCCCTTTAAGGAACTGTCATCATCACTTTGACCAAACTCTCAGCCACATTACTGTAGCTGCACTAACAGGCAATAACATGTTTTGCTTACATGGCTGTAGAAATGCCACAGGAATCCGACCAAAATGGCACTGTGGTCCACGTTTAGACCACTGTGATTTAATGACTTGTCTTGATACGCAGTATGTCCAGCAGTCTTCTATTTCATGTGTATTACCCATTCATCTTGGGTCTGTTTTACTAACCTCTTGTTCACGTCAATGTGATTACACACCTGGCCAAGACTTATATAAAAATAAACAAATCCATCCAAATGCATGCACATATATACAGTTATATAAACCGCATTAAACACATATGTATTGAAATGGTTTCTATTTTAATAGTACTTGTAGTCAGAGAAGTTATTCACTCTGCAACTCAGTACTAATGAATACATGATTGAATAAAAAACATTATACACAAGTCTTATATCATACAGACACAACAAACAAAGAGAACGTACATTTACTATAAAAGTAAATCTAAAATATCAGATTTAATTTGGCCGAAGAATGCAGTTAAGGAAAGAAAAACAATCAGTTGCATAGCCTTTTAATATGAATTCACCTTGATTTAAATTGTTTCTAAATATACATTTTTTAAAATGTTTTTCCCCTTTGACCCAGTTGGATTAAGTAGTTTAACATGGTTATATGAATATTAAAAGATGAACTTAGCAATAATATTTCCTGTGCATTTGCTGCTTGAGAAATTGATACTTGTGGTGGTGCACACCAAGGGTCTCAAAACTACTAGCAGAATGCAAGTAATGTGCGCATGCGTGAAGTAATTTTTCCTGTGCAGATATTGCGCATGTTCTAATCCAGGAAGCCATATAGCGAATGCTTCTTGAATTTCGCATAAAAAATAGCTTTTACGACAACACTACACAGACATAAAATCATTCACAATAGCACTTTCTGCATTAGGCGCATTCACTATTCTGCTCAGACAGATTTATTTATCCTGCCCACACCCACAAAAAAACAAACATGCGCAGCTGTCTGCTAATCTTGATTTTTCATGCACAATTTAAAAAAATCATGCGCAAACCTGTTCCTTAGTAGTATTCACAGTGGAAATAGCGCATGCACACTTTTCTTGCATTCCGCCCTACATTCCCATAGTGTAGAAAGAGTGCAGGTATTAGGGGTTTTCACCAGTTTCATTTATCATTGTCATTCATTTTGACTGAGTTCAATTTCTCAAGCACTATATACAACAATGATATCCTTAACCCTTTTGAGTGCCAGAGGGGTACCCCTCTGGCACTCAACGGCTTAATGAAGCACAGGGAAGTCAGTCAAAATGGATGAGACACTAATTATCCACATAGGATTCATCTGAGATATCCTGAAAACAGGAACTGCTTGTGTGTCCTGAAGACTACTACCCTCTGATCCTTAAAGGGTTAAAATGAACTAAACTTATCTTAGGGTGACAGGTCCATTTCCAACCTCTTGGATGCTAGTGACATCCCCAAGACATTGCTTCACAATGATCTGGAGATGTTGCTAATATCCAGGGGATTACAAATACAATCACTGTACATAGTAGGAAGCATCTTACTTACATTATGTTCCCAGCTGCAAAATGGACTTGGCGTTCATGTTAGAAACATGTTTCATATGCTTTTCGTAGCTTCTAATTGTAATTCTCCTTAACCTTATTTCCTGGGATACTTGACAGAGCTGGAAACTCTCCTAGACACACTGGCTTCAGTAGCTCCTGCCCTGGAATACCTCAGTTTACTGGGAAACCAAGCATGTCCCAATGAGCTGGTCAGCATGGAGAAGGATGAAGATGACTATCAGAGATACAGGTGAGCATTAAAGCCGAGCAGTAAACTATTATTCCATTTTTAATGTGGTAATGAGTATCATAAAAACAATCACAAAAACCAAATCGTATATAATTCGCTAAATTGTTTGTCAGAAGCTATCATATAAAGTAGAGACGACTGCGCGTGCTGCAGTCATGCGCACTATAGACTGCCCGCGCCACGGCTGATAACGGAGCGGGGCTCTGAATTCAGACCGTAGTCCCCCACTATGGTCTGAATTTGGGGTGCCCCGCTCCATATCAGCCGCGATGCGGGCAGTCTTTACTGTGCATGACTGCACCGAGGCTGTTGCTGGGTGCCACTGTGGCTTGTGTACACGGCTTTTCAACTAGTTGTTATATAACTTAGTAATATCCTGGAGTTGAGCTAGTTCCTGTTACCTGTGAATTATCCCTAGATTTTTTCTGTCTACAGGTAAGTGAGTTGTGGGTGTGGCCAATTCAATTCCAATCATTCTGCACCACACTCCAGATTCTGGTTTATTGTGTTTAACAGATTGACTTACCTAGACAGGGGTCCTTTAAACAGTATTCAGGTATGTGTGTCTATATATTTTTGCATTATATTTGCAGTTTCCTGTTTTTGGGAACACTATTCAAGAATTGCCCTAGGTCATACCACCTCACAATAGACTTTATAGCTTGTGAGGGACACTAGTTGTTAGATCAGTAGTGGGCAACATGATTTCTCCAGCTGCTGCCAGGCTACAACTCCCATCGTTGTCTGGCAGGGAATGATGGGAGTTGTCTTGTCACCCTATTTAAAGGGGAACTATCACCTTATTAAAGTTGCCTTGATCTGAATGCCCCTTCACACTGAATCTGTAATCCTTTTATTTTTTTAAATTTAATATGGTATTCACCGAGATACTTGCTTTTAAAGTTCAGACGGTTATGTCACTTCCTGCAGCCTGTTAATCTTCGTCTGTTTTCCTCCCCAAGGAGCGCCTCGTTCCAACCTCCTCGGATGATGGAGTCTTCCTCCATGTAAGCTGGAACGGTCACATTGGCAAGCGAGCGCTCCAGCTTATACAGTGAAATCCTCCGTCATTGGAGGAGGTTGGAATGAGGCGCTACTTGGGGAGGGGAACAGATGAAGATTGACAGGCTGTGGGGCAGAGGTAACCCGCAGCCTGTCCTGAATGACGTAACCATCTTTAAAACTTTAAAAGCAAGTATCTCGGCGAATACCGCATTATATTTAAAAAATAAAAGGATTACAGATTCAGTGCGAAGGGGCATTCAGATCAAGGCAACTTTAATAAGGTGACAGTTCCCCTTTAAATAGGCTGACAAGATCTTACCTTTAAAGGGGATCTCTCACTTAAATATGTGTAATGCTCATTAGTTACAGCATTTATCTAAAACACTTAAAGGGATAGTAATGTTTCATAATAAAAACAGCTCTAATTAATCATCATAGTATTTGGACTTTGGAGAGTGTTATTTCAATTCTGTCAGTGTTGTAGTTCCAGAGTAATTCAATGACAAAGTGTCCCCCTCCCTCCCCTTTTACTGATGTCACACTGTTCAGCCTGAGCAGAAGGGAGGTGCCCAGGTAGACTGCAGAGAGGGACAATCTTCAATTAAGATAAGGGAAAAACCTGAAAAGCTTGTCAAGGGGGGGCAGGGATTTCATTGTTTTCATAGGAATAAGAGTGTCCTCTTCTGTTATCTGTCCAGTCTATGGACTGGATTCCACATCTGAGAAGAGATTGTTTACAGTAGATAAAAGGGGCGGGAGGGGGAAACTTTGCTTATGAATATCTCATAAACCATAAAGGTTTGAGAGATAAGACTTATATCATTCTTCGTGTTTTTTTAATGCCTACAAAATAAAATAAAGTTAAAACGAAGTATTACTATCCCTTTAAAATATTGTTCACTGTATTAAAAAAGTAGTTAAATGCGCACAAAATAAAGTTTAAAAAGTGTCCGGCAGCCTACTTCCGGCTTGCCGAACTTTGCCGACCAGAGGCAGCTCCGTCACACTACCCATCATCCTCGCATGACGGAGGCTGTCTGTCACTAAAGTGGAGCGATCACATTGGCAGAGATCGATATCTAGCCAATGCGATCGCTCCACTTTAGTGACAGACAGCCTCCGTCATGCGAGGATTATGGGTAGTGTGACGGAGCTGCCTCTGGTCGGCAAAGTTCGGCAAGCCGGAAGTAGGCTGCCGGACACTTTTTAATTTACTTTATTAACTTTACTTTATTAACTTTATTTTGTTCGCATTTAACTACTTTTTTAATACAGTGAACAATATTTTAAGTGTTTTAGATAAATGCTCTAACTAATGAGCATTACTCGTATTTAGGTGAGAGATCCCCCTTAACCGGGGACACATAGGAAAAATGCATACTTCAGGGCTGCTTTGATTTCAGTGAAGTACTGAAATATGCCTATCTCCTATGTGTCCCCGCTTAAAGGTGAGATCTGGTCAGCCTACCTTTAAAGGAAGCTTTAGACACATGATTAATGGACTACAGCCTCCAGGAAAGGCTGATGGGTGAAAGAGTGCATTACAATAGAAGGACTCATTATAAGGACATCTTTTTGCAATGACAAGCAAAGAGAGGAGGAGGGATATAAGTGGTGTCACAGCGGATCAGGAAGATGCATTTTCAGATTCTGGGAAGATTAGCATGGGCCATGAACTCCATTTCCCCAGTAACCTAATGTCTGAAACATGAACCACATGTTGATTAACCCTTTATGGACTTGATGAGTGTGTAACACATTGCTTTGCAATCATTACTTACCAGTCTGGTCATTAAAGGGTTGACATGCAAAATAATAACGTAGGAATAGAGGACTTTCTTCTGAGATCAAACTCAGTGTTTTTTAACCCTTTGAGTGCCAGAGTTGCACGCAACACATTGCTTTACAATGCATTGTATACCCCTCTGACACTCAAATTGTTAACACACAAGGTCCTTCTTTCAGTAACCTCAAATGAAAATGTATCCGTAAGAAAGCTTTTTATGGTATCTGATGTTTATAATAATCTGTAATACTGTACAGACTAAAGGAATGACCAGCATCCTGTGGAACAGTCATCAGTTTATTTCGTCTCAGAAACGATATTCAGGATTTGTAAGAAAGACATTTCTATGCCTATGTGACATTTCTCCACCAACCCCAGAAAATCATCACCTTTCCAGGCTCACTTGACACTGACCTTTCCAACTCCAAAGGCAATCATCAGCAATTGCTTGTAATTAGGCGAGACTGCGAGCAATTCTTTCCTTTCTGATGATAATATGGCTACCTGCTTTGTGTACCCATAATTATTTATGCTTTATTTCACTGATCCAGCTCCTTTTTAACCCTTTGAGGATGAGAGGGAGTATGCAATGCACTTCATTGTCGTGCTCAAAGCATGGCATTGCATACTGATGGTGTAGGATCTGTGTATTGCTGTTATTTACATGTAGTCTAATTTATAAATCCACTATGTGCTAACCAGCAACCAGTTGCTAATATTTCCTTTGACGTCAATAAGAGAGACTAATGCCTTGATTCAGCAAGCTAAAGGGGTGCAAATCAGGACCAAACCTACTGCACCATAGGAGACAAATAAAACTCCCCAAACCACCAGTGATTTAACCCTTTGAGTGCCAGAGGGGTACAGAACTCATTGCTTGCAATGCGTTCCGTACCCCTCTGGCGCTCATAGGGTTATGAGTGCCAGAGGATGCTTTGGAGATCTCTCTAGAATAAAAGGGATTAAAAACCCCATTTTAACCAGTTATTTGTGCCCAAGAGCGGCAGTTCTGGAGGAAACTTACTGAAATGTGTGGGGAAAATGGAAATTTCCATTTCCTACCTTATTTTTCTGAATATAAGATTTCTTTTCAGGCATTTTAGCCTTGAAAAACAACCTCTTCTTACAGTTGATGTCGCCTGTTAATTGGTTTGTCTGCCAGATTGGTAGAATATCTCATCAGGGATTGATTATATTAAGGCTGGCAAAACAATCAATATTGGTAAAACAAGTACAGACCGGTAGACATTCCCATTCCCCAAAGGTATTCTATTACCTGCCTAGCATGCTCAGTTACTAATGTAAACCACACAAATCCAACTTACAGTCTAATGCCCTTTGCAGTTTTATGTTCCCCCTAACCTACGCAATGTGGTGAGAGAAGCAGGAACACCAAAAGGAAAATAGCTATCTCTCTATGTTTCACATGGTGTTGAAGTACCAAACGTTAACAGTGAGTTAGTTCCTGTTAGACAAACATCCTCTTCTCACCCTCCCAAACAGTCTCAACTGTAGGTGATCACAGGGCTGTTAGTTTTTAGGTCAGGGGTGGGCCTTCCAGCTGCTGCTAGACTACAACTCCCAGCATTCTCCACCAGCCAACGCTGTTGATAGAGGATGATGAGATTTGTAATCTGGCAGCAGCTGAAGGGTCTGTTGCTTATGCCAAGTTTCCATAGCTTAAAACACTTCCTTTCACTCATGGATCTCTCTGCATATCACTGTGATTTACAGGGCTGGGTGACGTCAGTGCTTTAATTGTTGAGAGGAAGCAGGATCACGATGCTCTCTACAGAAGCCCCGTGTCTATGAATTTGCCAACAATGGGTTTGAAATGAGAGCATACAATCTCCCATAAGTACTGAGTGAGGCACTGACGTCACTCAGCCATTCAGATAATGGAACTCTGCAGTGGGATCAGTGAGTGAAAGGGAGCATTCTAAGCTATGGGAACTCAGTTCTTGTCGCTGTAGTTAAAAGTCCCCTTCCCTTTACTCTTTAAATCAAATGTAAAATATCATGCTTGTGTTCATTTATAAGATCTGTGGAATCGTATGGTTCAATCACCTGTTGTTTCCAAGCTTCATAGTGCAAGATTAAAGTTTTTTGAGCCTGGAATTTAAGATTATGATGGGCCTACATTTACTAATTTATCTTAACTCACAAAACTCTTTAATTACATCTCACCTCTTGATAGGCGCCTGTGCACTAACACTGAAGTGTCTCAAATGCAACACTTTGATATACCTTTCCCAATTCCAGCATATTTAGCCAATAGCAGAGAGAACTCACTTAACTTTAGTTGCTGACTGACAGAGTGGACCTGACAATGATGAATGTACCATGGAGATACACCAGGAGGGCGGCTGCCCTGCCAGGCTGGTTGCCCTGCCTCGTATTTGGTAGGCCTATTACTGTGCATGGGCCTGGAGCTTCAGCTTCATCAGATGATATATCAATCAGGCCCTAAAGCTCTGCAGTAAAATGAAGAAAGTTTATCTATATAAAGATACATGCTGTACTGTTTAGTAATAATGTATGCCCCCACTTCCTAGGGAAATAGGGTCCCTTTACTTTTAAGTCCTATTTAAAAGGGACAGCTTTCAAAATTGAAGTTTTTAAGGCATGTTTATCACAGTAGCAGTGTATCCCTCAGTGAAGGGAAAAGACACCTCTGAGGTTTTGGTAAAAGCTTCCCAGTGATTGCTGAAATGTGTGCATTTGAAGGTGTCAGGGTTGCATATTAATAGTTTTGGAGTGGGAGCCCCATTGCTGAGAAAAGGCCCTGGCTCCTGTCCCAGTGTTCAGTGTAATATGAATATGTTTGAAGTAATTTTCTGGTCGTTACTAAAATGCAGCATCATTGAGTCTAATGGAAAATTAAAACATCAGCAGCTTTAAATGAAAGTTGAGTACTAGTGGCTGATTAACCCATATAATAATTTCCTCCTTAATAAGGTTTTCAAGCAACCCCCTGAAGCAGTTAACTACCATATTTGGCTGCAAAACTGTTGCACCATCTGCTTGTGTACCTTAAAGGAGCAGTACACTTTTATGGGGGGGGGGGCGAAAACATGATAGGGTTTTTCCTGCTGAGTAAAATGAGGGTAGTCTGAGTGCTAGACTGTGCATCGTTTCAGAGTAATTCCAGTTTTAAAAAATTTTCATATGAGCAGATCGCTCTAGTGGTCAGATTTAAATTAGTTTTCAGATGCATTCTTTGGGAGAGCTGAGTCACTGACAAACATAGAATGTGAGAGAAATTGCCAATTCATTCCTGATAATTTGAATTTTCAGAAAGTAATAAAGCTTTCACTCATCTCCTGATAGTTTAAACTGTTGTTTTTGGCAATAACAGTAATGTTACTCTAGGAGACTGTCGATGAGTCTATGACAAGAGTTCTCCGTAAACTGTAGTAGTAACAACTTTATCACTTCCTGTCCATTTGGACTTTCCAGAAGTAATGAAGCTGATACTTCCTGACAGTTTGAACTGTTATAACTTTTTAATTAAAAAAGAATATTGCCAGCAGTGGGAGTACACTTGCTTAACTCAGCAGGAAAGTCTATAAGATATATGTTTAACTCGTTAATGATTGGTGATGTGCCAGGATAGTCATGATGGTCCCCGCATAAAAGACCGGTGATGGTCCTGGCACATCATGGAATTTCATGATCACAGTGCACCTACAAGGTGCTCTGTGATCACTGGGTAGGCCAGTTAAAAAAAAAAAGTGTGATGGTCCTCCAGCACACCCTAATCCTGGACATTGTGGCCCTTAAGGGGTTAAATAAAAACCCTTTGAGTGCTAGAGGGGTACACAACACATTGCAAAGCAATGCATTGTGTACCCGTCTGGCACTCAAAGGGTTACACCTAACCAGGAAGTGTAAGGAAAACAGATAGTCATGACTTTGCAACAGGAAGAAAGCAGCACTGACAGAAAATACATATACAATGAATGTGTCAGGAAGGGCCATTGCCCACATTTCAAATCATTCAGGTTTGGTTGTAGAACAGAACAAAGGTTAAGTGCACAAGCTATCACGACTGTCTGTTGTTAACACTTCAAGGACCAGGGGCATTTGCAGCACATTGCTTTACAAAACATTGCATACCCTTCTGGTTCTTAAAGGTTTAAAGTAGGGTTGCCACCTTTCTTAAAAAAAAATACCGGCTATGACATCCTGTCCATAGACTTAACATTGGACAGAAGCCAATTTACCGGCCTGCCGGTAAAATACCGGCTGGGTGGCAACCCTAGTTTAAAGTAGCAGTTAACTTTTAATCAAAAAATATGTCCATTGTAGGGCTTTTCCTACTAAGTCAAACAAGGATACGCTCACGTCTGGGAGATTTTTTGTTTATAAAGTTATTACAGCTACGATGTTCTACTGTGGTGACCAGGTGGGAGCGCTCTGTCTATTGCTTCCTTTGCAGAGCTATTGTCTTTGATTCAAGCTGTCCCATAGAGTGCATGGTGAAAGAAATGCCTTTTGGATGCTAGCTGGTGTGATTGTTAACAGTTTGAGCTAACACTTTGAGCACCAGATGGCACTCAAAGGGTTAAAAAAAGAAATGTGAGCTGTAATAACTTTCGACTGAAAAATGTCACAGCATTGGGAGTACCCTTAACCCTTTGAGTGCCAGAGAGGTATGCAATGCATTGCATACCCCTCTGGCATTCAAAGGGTTAATCCAGAAGGAAAAGCCATGTAACATATATATTTATGTATTTCATGAAAAAAAAAGTTACTACTCCTTTAAAGGGAGAGTAACGCTTAATATTGGAAAATATATATTGCAGGGTGCAACCTGCTGAGTAAAACATAGGCCTGAAATGTTACAGTGACGCTGTTGCTACAGTATCCTATGAAGTTTGAAGTGCAATAACGATTGAATAAAGTATCTCTCTGCATTGGGAGTGCTCATGCTTTACTCAGCAGGATAAACCCTTCGACATATACATCCTATATAATAATTTGCTGGGATGTTTGTCATGATTCAGTCATCCGCAGTAGAGACTGCCCGCATTCGGGCAGTCTTTACTGCACATGATTGCATCGCATAAGTGTGGCGACGCAAGACTGCATCTCGTGGAGCAGTGAGATATCAGCCTCTTAACCCTTTGAGTGCCAGAGGGGTACGCAAGTGAAGAATAGATACATTTCTTTCAAAAGGGAACATACAGGGTTATACTGTTTATTAGTAGTCAGATCAGGAAGGTCTGAAAAAGACTAACTTATTTGGTAGCAGGATAGCTATACAGTTCTCATGTCCCTAGGGTATGAGGTAAAGGTTGAACTTGATGCACTTGAGTCTTTATTCAACCTCAAAGGGTTAACATCACCCAGACCTTGGACTGTGTACGCGGGCTTTTAAACTAGTTTTTTAATATTGAACATTACTATCCCTTTAAGGGTGTAAAAAGACATTCTGGCTGCTTGTTTGGATGCTCAGTGCAGGTCTTGCTCCTTTTAATCATCTTACTGCCAGAGAGGCCATGCAGCACAGTACATTTCATAGGGTGATATGCGCTGGGGCAAACATTGTACCACAGGGAAAAAAGTCCATTGTTGTAAATGGGATTTGAACCCATTGAATGGTAGGGAGGTATCCAATGCATTGTGAAGCAGTATGTAGGCGAAGTCTCAAGCATTCAAGGGGTTAAATGTCACATTTAACCCTTTAAGTACCAGGGGGTGCACGAAGCATTGGGAAGCATTGCATTTCACACCGTCTGCACCTTTAAGATTTCAGTCAAAGAGAATTTGGGGAATTTTATCTGTCCCCCAGAAAGCAAGTGTTTCACCCCAGAATTTCTCCACTTAAGGACCTAAGTGTTAATATCCTGAGACATCAGCATTTCCCCTTCTAGAGAAACAATTTATTATTCAATTTATTCAAGGTTCTTTTGGACTGGAGGGTGTTAAATATTTGAGTTGCATACCCCTCTGGGACTCAAAGTAATGCATTGCGTACCCCTCTGGAACTCAAAGGGTTAAAGGTGATGCATTTTTTTTATTTTTCAGGACAAAACTTTCCCTTTTTTCATATAAATGCAGTAGCACTGTGTTTGGATCAGTTAATGAGTTTCTTTTATATCACCAGTAAATCAAACAGCAACTTCCCAGTGGCGGACTGTATATGTAAATTAAAAACAATAACAATAGCCTAGGTCATCTTTGAGTCAGCCAATGCATATCTCCCAACTATGTACACTTTCACTTCTGGGTCTGGACACAAATGTATGTATGAACTGTAAAGTGTGAGGCAGGGTAGAGAGTGCACGGAGAGGCTGGGAGCCAGCCACTCTTAGTATTACAGACGCAGGATGTCACTTGCCTGGTCTTCACGCTTCACCTTTGGCAAGCATTGAAATCCCCAGACAGAGAGCCCTGAGAAGACAGAAGCTGTCATCCCCTACCCTCCTTCGTCTCCCTACTCAATGGGAGCGGCTGAGTCCTCCTTTCGTCCTGTGCTATGATCCGTACCCATGCAATGATGACAAACTTGCCTGTTTAGCTGGCGCCTTTGTCATTGACATCCCCACTTGGATAGCCTCTTTCATCATGTTACTAACTCTTTAAGGATCCAAGCGGGCGCAGAACATTTATTTGCAATGTGTTGCACATTCCTCTGGTCCTTGATGGGTTAAAGTCCATGCTGCATACTCACTTTTCTCTGTACTTTTCAGAAGTAAAGTAGAGTAATTCCTGGGCTCAGTCACCTGTTCCATAAGGGACAAATACAATTTGAAATTGATTTAAAGGAATAGTTCACTTTTTATGAAAACAATATATGTTATATGTAGGCTGACCATACCTCACCTTTAAAATGGACACACATGAAAAACGCATACTACAGGGTTGCTTTGATTTTGGTGCACTCCTGAAATATGCCTATTTCCTATGTGTCCCTTTTTAAAGGTGAGGTATGGTCAGCCTAGTAATATGTCTTCTCCTGCTGAGTAAAACAAGGGCGCTTCCACTGCTGGGAAGAATTTCATTAAAACCTCATCACAGCTCCAAGCCATTTTAAATTAAATAGCAATTTTTTCTTGTGGTCACCAAGTGGTGCTGTCTCTATCACTTTGTATGGCGAATTATAGTCTGTGACTCAAGCTTTCCCATAGTGTGCCTTATAAAAATATTATCCATTTTGACACTAGTTGGCGCTGTTGCTAACACTTTCATATAAAAAATCTAACATTGGGTCAGAATAGTTTTTTAATGAAAAATCATCCAGCAGCAGGGTTAAACTTGCTTTAGTCCTCAGGAAAAGTCATATAGCATATACTTTATAAAAACATTTACTTGCCCTTTAAATGGCTGTTTTAAAAGCCAAATTAAATGAGCAGCAACTTGTATTTCTCTGCAAATCTTTTCTTTTGAACATGACACTCTGGGGTTTTTATACCATTTCTTAATCTTAAACAAAAAATAATGAAAATGACCAATCATTTCTCTATAGAAAAACCCTTTGAGCCTTATGTGTAAAGAGAAAATGGAGCAATTCTGCTGCACTATAGGGGACAAATAACTTCCCATTGGCTAATATGCAACTTCTAACATCCTGAAATCTAGGGAGGTCTGCAAATCATTTCTGCTCAATGCATCAGAGAGTTTGCCAGCATTCCAGATGCTAAAATCCCCAATTTAAGTCAAGGAAACTGCACCACAGGGCTGAAATGAAAATTTCATAAATACCTATTGGTTTCAATGGATATATTAATAGTTTGAATACTAGAAATGTTTCCAGTGCATCACAAAGCAATATGTTGGAGGTCTCTCTAATATTCCAGGAGTTAAAAGCCTCAGTTAAATCATTGGTATTTTCATTTGTTCATCATGCTTTGTTCAAGAATTGCATGATGAATTACGTGTTTTGTTGCATAAATTAGGTGCAGACACATGTAAACATTTCACAGAGATACACAAAAATAAGCAAATCAATGCAGCCTGTGAAAGTGCGAACTGTTGCTCTCCGGTGCTGTCTTACAGGTATTACGTCCTGAACAAGCTTCCCAATCTGAAGTTTCTGGATGCCAGTAAAGTATCAAGGAAAGAGCGTGAAGTGGCGGTGGCGAGAGGGGCCTTCATGAAAGTAGTAAAGCCAAAGGAGATCAAGGTGAGATCCTGCACTAAACACCAGTCAAGGCTAAAATACAGCACTGACAAAGGGTCCTGGATTGAGAAGAAAAGTGGACCAATTCTGTGACAAACCAATTGTACCACAGAGGAGTTATACACATTATCATTGATTTTAATGGGGCTTTTACCCCTTGTATAATAGACAGGTCTCCAAAGGAGACGTGTCTAGAAACATAGAATTTGATGGCAGATAAGAACCATTAGGCCCATCTAGTCTGCCCATTTTCCTACTGTCTAGCATTCAATAAATGCACTATTTAAATCATGGGGCGTTTGAACACTTTTATTGGTCCATTATGGGGCAGTTGGTTTTGAACATTTCTTTTGAACATAGTGTCCCAAGAGATGCTTGCATGCAGATGACTTAGCGTGCATTTATCCAGCTGCATTCCATAATAAAGCACTTAGCTATGCAGCCTACATTAGTTGAAAGGCACACACTAACACACTTTCATGTATGTTTTAACACACGTCGGACTTAAACAATGTTTGCTATGTCTCTGTTTGCTATTGAATATTAATCCTTTGAATGCCAGAGGGGTATGCAACATATTGCTTCACAATGCATTGCTTACTTCTATGGCATTCAAATCATTAAAATACTTCTACTGATGGTTGCCCTGTTGCTATACACAGCTGTAATTGTGAAGGATTCATGGATTAGTATAGTTTTACAACAGGAAAAACACTAAAATTGCAGGAATTTTCTCACTTAGTAAAACAAGGGTTCTTCCATGTAGGAAGATGATTAATTCAAATGTTATTAAAGTTCAGACAGTCACAAACTGGTTGGGCTGTTATTACAGTAGTTTATGGAAAGCTCTAGCCTGAAGCTACATTTGTTAATAGCTGCATTTAAAAACAACAACCGTTTGAGCTGTAATAACTTTGGAACAAAACATTTCCCAGCAATGTGCATACCTTCAACAGGTAAAGCCCTACACTATGGGTGAGATGTTCAAAAAGTGGTGGTAACGGAAATTGTCTCTGTAATCAAAATAAAAAAGTTCTTACTTGACGGTCCGTCAATTCGTAGACCTGTTATAGTCATTTTTTGCATCCAATTCCTCCATCTCCCTCAAAGGGAAAAAATCCATCTTAAAAGTGGGAGTGGATTAATCTACTATCATATTATAAGGTATTTACAGAAAAAATATTCTTTTAACCGTCACTTTTATGTCTGATTAACGTAATTTTTTTCTCGACAAAATAAAAATGGTCTAAACTTGGAGAAGACAAATTAAAGTACTATTATCAGGAATGAGACGCAGTACTATAGAGTTAACTGGTAAAAAAAAGTTTTTGTTTGTTTGAAAAATTATCATTTAAAGACTAAAAATGTCTTTGTTCTTTGAAAATGTTCGTTTCAAAGACAACATCAAAAACATTTTTAACATCAGGATTTTTAAAGGGGATGTATCACCTTCTAAAAAGAAGTTCCCATATGCTTTGTTAATAAAATACTATAAACACTGTTTTTTTTTCTTTTAATTTAACTAGTTTAAAAGAAATTTTATCTTCTGAGCGGTGCACTTCCGCGTTAAATGCACAGCACAGATCTTCAGTCTGTCCTATTTTTCCTCCCACCACCCTCCCAGCAGCCCCAGGGAGCTCATTCAAGCTTCCCTTCGGTGTGCTGTGAATGGCTTATAGCATTACAGCAAGCTACGATTAGCATTAATCTTTACAGCAACCTCAGTATAATGCTAATCCCAGCTTGCTGTAACATTAGGAGCACACCGAAGGGTAGCATGAACATGCTTCCTGGGGCTGCTGGGAGGGAGGTGGGAGGAGAAATAGGACGTGCGTAAGAGCTGTGCCGGTCAGCATAATGGTACATGCTAATTCTTCGGCAAAGCTCTTCCGCACTTGAAGATAAAATATCTTTTAAAGTAGTTCAATAAAAAAAAAAAAAAAGAAAACAGCCTTCATAGTATAACTTGTATTAACAAAGCATATGGGAACGGCTTTTTAGAATGTGATACATCCCCTTTAACCATTTCTGTGCCAGAGAGGTTGCACTGCATTGGATACATGTCTGGCACTGAAACGGTTAAGGACAAGATCTTCTTACTGTCATCTTTATGACACAAGTTCAAACATGATGGATTTACTTCTGAAAATATTGTCCTTTTACCACAAACTCATGATTTGACAATTTTGTCATTGTGACACCTTTTTTAACATCTCACCCTATATGTTTTCTCATTATAATAATTGTTTACTTTACCGTAGCCTTCAATTTACAAATTATTGTTTCTCATGTGAATTGAAACGAAAGGACATTTACCATTTATGATTGATTCTGTCTTTATGTACATAATACAGTTTGACCACTGATCCTTCTACAGTCCATCTTGCTTTTTAGTGCATGTTAACCATTTCCGCTGTGCGTTGTGAGACATGTCTCCAACACATTGCAAAGCAACGCATTAGCTTCCAAGGAGTTAACCCTTTGAGTGCTGCTCTACAATGTGTTGCGTACCCCACTGGCATTCAAAGGGTTAAACTGAAATGATTTAGAAAAAAAATATAGGAGCCAAAAGAAGGATACATCCTAATAATAACCCCTCAATTCCCTTGATGTGTGTCCAGAAAATCCTAATAGCCCTTGTGTCTTTGTTCAAGGGTCAGTTCTGCCTTATGTTGACTGTACATATTCTGCAAGAATGCACCATGTAAAGACAAGTTGCCTATACTCTATAATGTTTTTTCCATCTTTGTCTGTTTGTGTTACACTTGTTCCTGAAAGGAAACACAATGAATGCATTTCCAGAGAGGTCTGTGTGCTAGACTGTGAAAGTAGAAGGCATACAAGAATGGGAAAAAAGATTCCATGTAAAAAAGATAGTGAGACAATGTAGAAAAGCCTGCCTCTAAAGTATACAAATCAATCAGTGCTGCAGGGAGATTGCAATGTTGTATTAATATCTCTGCTTTCCACTCCCCTGACTGGAAAATGTCCTGGAAACAGATATACAGTGAGCTTTCTGCCATGGACCATTAGGATTTTCTGTAAATAGTAAAGTATGCAGAGGGTTTTAATTAAGAGTTTTACTTCTCCTTTAAACATCCAAGCAAAAATCAGCACTAATATAAACCATGCAATATCTAAATTTGCATCAGTGTTGCAATGCATTATTGTATCAAAAGGTAAGTTTGACTAATGGTATGTACTGGTAATGTGTAGAAGATCCATGAGGTTAATTCATGTGTCATTGCTACAAAATGGTAAAAAAAGAATATATCTAAAGTCCTTCCTTTTGTTGTGCCTATGCTACTAGTATTATAACAGTTGGTGAGTATTATTAGTTGCCACTATACATTTACCTTTTTGAAAGCGGACCTTTCACTCAATTTAAAGTGCCCCCCCAAATCATTATTCACATAGCGATACCCATTTCAGTATTAGTATTGTCCTGAATAAGTCCGGCGTTATTGATAAATCCAACTTGTTCAGAGACTCACAGACGAGCATCTTACTGTAAAGGCACCTGTGCGCCTTTGCCGTCAGTCCCTTCCTGTACCTTAACGTACAGTGTAACTCCCCCTCACCAATCCTGGAGGAGACTGGGAAGGACAGCGCAGTCTCACAGATGCCTCTTTGGCAAGATGTCTGTGCTGATGTGCGCCTGTGAGTCTAGGAACAAGTTGAATTTCTCAATAACACCGGACTTATTCAGGGTAATACTAGTATTCATATACATGTATCACTATGTGAATGATGATTTGGGGGCACTTTAAATTGAGTGAAAGTTCTGCTTTAACGGAGAGCTGATACCTCCTAATACTCTTACCTACTATGACCATAAAATCCCAATGGCCCTATAAATGTTGCCCCTATACCTTTGATCTTCAGTCAGTTTTGATTGTCAGTGTCTGGCAGTTTTTTCAGACTGAAACAGAGGCGTAACTAGAAGCCATCGGGCCCTGGTGCAAGAATTGCCATGGGCCCCCCCGACCACATTGGCCCCCCCCCCCATTCTCCACAGTGGCCATTCATCTCCACAATGCCCCTCTTTCTCCATATTGCCCCTTCCACATTGCCCCTTCAACAATGCGACCATCACAATGCCCCTCATTCTCCACAATGCCCCTTCTACATTGCCCCTATTTCTCCATATTGCCCCTTCCACAATGCCTCCATCTCCATATTGCCCCTCAATCTCCATAATGCCCCTTCCACAATGCCCCTCATTCTCCAAAATGCCCCCATCACAATACCCCTTCCACAATGCCCCTCATTCTCCACAATGCCCCCAATTCTCCACAATGCCCCTACTGACCACCTCCCTCCTCCTACCTCGAGTCCCTGGTGGTCTAGTGGTGAGTCAAGCTCCCGCGCGGTTGCAGAGGGAGATTATGTCATCTCCCAGCGCTCTGCATTACTAGAGCGCCAGCCGCCGGGAGATCACTTGTGCTGCGGGCGCGTGGCGAGGGGGTCACAGGGGGCGGCCGTGCTCCTGAGAGTGATGGGCCCGGTCGCAGGTGCGACCCCTGCAACCCCTATTATTACGCCACTGGACTGAAACCAGTACAGAGCACACTTGATGAACCTGTTCTTCCCTGTGAGGACCAAAGAGGAGCGCAATGCATTGCAAAGCAATTTGCTTCACATCCCACTGGTCCTTAAAGGGTTAAGATTACCATGTGAAATTAGCAGAATTTGAAATCCTATGATCCTGCTACCAATTGTCATGTCCACAACCATGAACATTACAGCCAGGACTAATTCAGGATAATATCTCTTGAGCCAAGTAGCATGTGAAAATTCCATAGGGCCATTGAGATTTTCTGGACATAGTAAGATAAATTAGGAGTTATTAGGAAAAATAAGTTCTCCTTGAAAAGAATACAGAGATGTCAGAACCTGGCCATTGCTCTTTGATGTGCAAGGAGTTAAATGTGCTGCTTGCTGAAGCTTCCAGGAGCAATGACACAATGTAAAATCTGTCTTTGTGCAGATGAATGATGGTTTGTAAACAGAAGTCAAATAGGCATGGCATAAGTCGCCAAAAATCTTGTACTGTAAAAAGAAAGCCATGGCTTGTCTATTATCACGAGGCGTCGTCTCACTCTCTTGGTTATTCTTCCATTGTTTTTTAGCATTTGCTTACTCTGGGGTGGGCGATGTCACCCATTCTCAGAACACTCTTAACTTTATCCACTCTATACTCTCTGAAGCATCAGCCATCCAATCTCTGTGTTGTGTATTTCTGTGTATGTAGACTTCACATTGTTCTGCTTGCTAGGATCTAAATGGGTAAACAGTGGCCTTTTCACCCCTTAGTCACAAGAGCCGTCTCCAATATATATATATAGCTTTGTGATGTCTGTAGTATGCAAAGGCTTAGCTGATTTTTCCAGATACTTTCATCTGAAATGTTCATGAATATTAGTAGGTAATGCATTGCAATATTTTTGATTTCCAGAGAAATGTGTCCAACACAACAATTGGTTGGAAATATCTCTAAAAAGCAAATGTTCCAAGAAGCAGCACACTTTTTTTTTATGAAAAAAACATATATTTTATGAAAACTGATGTTATAGGGTTTTCCTTCTTAGTAAAACAAGGCAATATGTTTTTCCAGAATTATTATAGTTTATACTGATGGTTTTTACATTAAACGGATAGTAATGTTTAATTTTAATATACTTTAATATTGTAGGTATTAAAAAAAAGAATTATATTGATGTAAGTCCTGTCTCTCAAACCTTTATTGTTTGAGAGATATAACCGGCTAAAATTCCCCCCTCCAGGCCATTTCACAGAAGTCTTGGATATACCAAAGCTACCTACTAAGATTTCAAGGAGGGAGGGAAAATCCCCTCAAAACACAAACTTTTCAAGATGAACTGGAACAATAATGAACCTCAGATGTCAATGGACACCTACACACCAAACTAAGTAACCGCACAAATGTTACTGTTGTAAGAAAAGTCAAGAAGAACATCTTCACAGATATAATGACCTATAGGTCCTTCTGTCTAAAACTGGCTACAACAAAAACCAGAACTTTAACTCTGTAATATTCAACAAAAGTGTGAAGGGACAACCGCTGCTCTGCAGATATCTGATTCTGGTGGAATGAGCTGAGGCTTTAAAGGGGTCATGCCTTTTCCGAAGGATATAGGCCTGGTGAATGGTCACCTTGATCCAGTAAGCCACTGTCTCCTTAGACACAGCTTGGCCGCAAAGTGGCCCTCAGGAATGGCACAATGTGTGTCCATGCAATAAGCATAGTACTTCAGGCACTGAACTAAGTCCAGCCAGTGAAGCTTCTGCTCTCATCTGTTAGATGGAGCCAGATAAAGAGAAGCTGGGACAATTTCATGGTTAATGAGAAATTCACAATCTTAGGAGGAAACCACAAATGTGCTTTCAAATCTGCCCTATCGGAATAAAAAAATCAGAACTCCATAGTCCGACTAAGGGGTCTCCAGCTGTGGATATGGTGGCATCTCTGTCATACCTCAAGGTTGCCCTGGTTTGTTCCAGGTCCTTGCACCATCTCACTGTCTCTGTGTACATGATGGGCATTCCTTTCCATGGCAGTTTCCCCCGGTGTATGCATTTTCTCCTTTTCTTCTGATCCTCAGAGTATTAAATCCTTAGAGTCATAAATCCTTCGAGTCAAGAACTGAAGAGAAAGAGTAGACAGAGGCCATCTGAAGCACTGAAGTACATGTTATGCTTATTATGTGTATACATTTGCTGCCCACACCCAGATGGCCTGTGTGCCAACTCCAGTGTCAGAAACTTGACCCAAGAGGAGACAATCAAATCAAGGGCCAGGGCACCATCTTGGTTACACATATCCCAAGATAATTTAATCTTGGGGCACATTCAAGAACTTCATGGAAACAATGGGTTCCCCAGGAGTACCTGACTGGCTAGTTGGCAGATTTCACATTGGTTGCCTCGGGTGTTGGGAGCACCCTAATTGGTAGACAAGTATCTTGTTGGCAGCCTGCAGGCTATGTATTGGTTACACAACCTCCTGGAGCCTAGTGGGAAGAACTTGCTCTACCATGGCCATTTCTGCATTCCAGGCTGGTTATAAGAGATGTAGCCATTCCAAGACAGAGTCAGATAGCCTTTAAGTGTGTATTGTGGGATGGACATATAGTTAGGTCTTGCCTCAGCATCCTATGAATGTATCCCCTATGTTGGACCTGGAACTCATATACCCACAGCGGGCCACCAGCGCAAGAGCTGAGCTTCTCCAGGAGTGTCCTCCAAATATAAGTCAGTTATATTTATATACTTTTATTTGTCTTTGCTGTGTGTTGTAGTCCACTGTTAAATGTTACAGTTTACAATCTGCTCAAGACTAGTAACCCTTATGAGTCATCAGGACTATTTTAGCTTATTGTTTGCAGTGAGAAGGTGTGCGCTAAAGGCAGATCACTATACAGGAAACTGCACATATAATTCAAACACATAGATATACCTGACCAGTAAACCAATGTTTTAACCCCTTCATGGTCAAAAGGGTGCACAACACAGTGTGAACCAATTTATTGCACATGCCTCTGGTCCTGAAGGGTTTAACTAAAACAAGAGCCACTTATTACTAGACAATAATTTCTGTTTGACAAAGGAAATGAAATTTAAATTCAGCATAAACATAATTGTATTTAACTAATTCATATCTGTTATTTTAACAAATAGCATTTCTTTAATCAGTTGAATTCCATAGGAGAGTCAAACACATTGCAAAGTAATATACTAGACTCTCCTCTGGTACCCACAGAATTGAGTGTAAGTTGTGCCAGTTTGGGATCTAATCTACCTGAAACCCTGAATGGGATTCCCATGTAATTGGTAGCATCCCCCACTAATAAATGGTATTTTGCTTCTTTTCCTTTTTGGTTATAACTGAATATCTGACCCATCCTAGCAAATCTAAGCTTTTACCATCAAAGAACAGTAATGGCAGACGATTATTACATAAGGCTGGTGTATCTCACAGGGTCAGCAGCTGATAGAGTAGGAGGGCATAATGAGATGTTTTGTTTTGCTTTCATGTTGATTTCTGTTGGTACATTTTCCAACAGCAGGCAGGGGGCCATCAATACTGTAGAAAATACACCACAATTAGTGCTTGCTCTCATGTTAATTTCTGAACAGATCCCTGTAATTGTCACTAATGGCAATTAGGCAGGAAAAAGCTGCATAGACGCACGCATTGTTCCCCCTGTGCTGTGAGAAGTCAAAGCAGGGCAGTGTGTATTAACTCTATCTACAGTAAATTCATTAGTAATGTTCTGATGACGTGTAGACGTTAGTTCAACAAAAAGCAAGTCACCTATGACTAAATTGACTTTTAGAAGTTATTTCTAATTTAATTTTTATCACATTGAATTCTAGAGAGGACTTCAGTGCTATGCATTGAACACCTCTCTAGTATCCAGTCAAGGCTCGATTTACATTCCAGGTACATCTTAGCAATACACCCTAGGCACTCATAACCAACATCACATTCCTTACATGACCCTGTTCAACCCAATCTACTATTGCATGGTATGGAAAATACCCACATCTTAAAACACTAAAGTAGAAAAATCATTTGAAAGCTAGAGAGGTCACCAACACATTGTTCCACAACTTGCTGGAGATCTCTGTATATCTAAGGTGTTAAACAATTACCAGTGTATATAAACTGGGCAAAATGGCAAATAAAGTTTGAGCCGCTGCATCTCTTTTGTTGGAACAAAGTGGCAAATAAACCAGTAATTAAACAAACCGCTGTAAACCAGAAACTGTTTTCAGGGCCAAAGGGATTGTTCAGGCTATGCCCACAGGCTGTAGGAGTAGCCTGCGAAATTGAGGCACCCCTAAAAACAGGGACAACATTCAAAAAACATCATTTCTGACATTAGTCCTTACATATTCCACTCTGAATACCCAGTACATTACATCAAACCCCTAAAACTTCCCTGTGAAACCTGTGCTATGTAATGATAGGTCCACTACAAACAGCACAGCATTAATATCTGACCTTGCAGAAACATATCTAGCCAGTATCAATTTTAGAAGCTGCTATATCATCAAACTGCTGTAACTACGTCACTGCTCACATCCGGATAGAAGAGGAGGGGGGTTTGGCATTATGTGCTAGGACAGCTATGATTCTGAGGTTTCTGTATGTGGGTCAAACCCAGCCATTGTGTTACTGCCAGGAGTACTACAAGTCTGGGTCTCAGAATCCTTCTAATCTATTGCTCCCCTAGAGATGTGATGCAGTTTTTGTAAGAAATTGCAGACCTTGTTGAAAGCTTAGTCCTGGAATGATCCAGGTGAATTACTCTGGGGGACTTCAGTACCTTGGTTGGTGATAATATCTCACAGTTTGTTCAAGATCTCCTCAACATAATGGATGGCCTAGAACTTAGATCAGTCCTTCTTCTACCCATGAAAGTGGTCAAATACTTGTCCTTGTTTTCCATCTCGGTCTTGAAATCTCTGACCTAACAATTGATTCTGTCATTTGGTCCGATCATCACCGAATTTGGGTATCAATAGTAGCCCATTCCAACAATTCAGCCCCTGTGAAGATGACCAGATATTACCCTTTAGAGATATGATTTCTAATAGTAGTGATGCCTGTCAGGACCCCTGTATTCTTGTCCACTATTATGACAAAGAAGGGAAAGCTGCAGTGGATACTGTTGCCCAAGTATACACCTGAAACTTCTCACCTCACACCACTACTCTTCCTGGTTTGACAGTACTATAATGAAAATAAAAAATAAGATGCAGTATTGGAAGAACACTCAAGTTGTTCAAGACAAGATTAAACTATTGGGGCACATTGAAAAACACCACTCCACAATCACCTGCAAGAAATCTTACTTTTTATGTAGAGATTGTGACAGCAAATAACAGATCAACTTAGCTATTCCAAATTGACGAAAGAGAATGCAAGCCAGAGTTTCTGCAGTATAATGTAGCATGGTCCCAGTCATGATGAAGTGAGTTTGCCATTGTTTATACAGACAAGGTATCCTCTATTGAAGCAAGCATTCTAAAGGTGATGTCCTGCAAATGCCAAAAACCTAGACATGTGAATCTAGAGTCTATAGATTCATGGTCAAATGTTGACCTAGTAAATATTGGAGGCATGGTACAAACAATTCAGCAGCTGAACCACAGTAGCTGTGACTTAGTCTCAGGTCCTGCTCATCTTCTTAGGGTGCATGTTGACATAATCGGTCCAGCTGTTGCAAAAAGTGTCTGGGTCCAGGAAAAGTCAGCACAGAAACAGCCTTGGTTTGTGTGTTAAAAGATCTTCTAATGGCAAGAGACTTAGAGGACTAGTCGGTCCTTATACTCCTTGACATCATTGCATCATTTGATACTGTGGTTCATGGCATATTAATAGACAGGCTGAAGAACTGATGTGGACTGAGTTTTCAGTTAACATGACAATATAGTAACATAGTTAATAATGAGTCTGAAAAAAGACATGTGTCTATCAATTCAGCCCGTGCCATATTACCCTTGTTAATCCAGAGGAAAAAAAAATCCTTTTGAATCTGTTTTAAGTTTAGCCCCAAGTGAAAATAAAATTACTTCCTGACTCCAAAAGACAGTCAAATATTTTCCAGGATCAACAATCAGGTTTAAATATTTTCTCTCTTGTAGATCACAGAGAGTTTTTTCAGTATGCTCCTGTAGACCCTTTGACTGTTATGTGGAGTTCCACAAGGAATGGTTTTATCTTCAGTGCTATTTTCAGTGTACATTGTACTTCTTGATGACATCATCATAAGATACAGTCTTTATTATCACTGCAATGCAGGCACAGCTTGGCTCTGCCTTGCTTTTACCCCACATGGGATCCAGACTGAGCCCAAAATGGATGTCAAAAAGAGCTCCAAGAATGGATGAATACTAACTGGTTCAGGTTAAACCCAGAAAAGACATAGGTTCAATTGGTGAGACCTCATCGCATGAAGCTCCTACACATCCAACACTGGTCCTTGACACAATTGCCACTGGACATGTGGGAACACATTCATTAAAATTGATAAGTGAGAAACCTTGGAGTTGTCTTAGATTTTTGCCTGACACTCAAACAGAAGGTATCATATGTGATCAAATCCTCATTCTTCCATGTGAGTAATATAGCCTGAATAAAGTACCTGATAATTCCAGAAAACTTTCCCACAGTAGTGCATGTCTTTGTATCTTGAAATTGGCTGTATGTAGATCTTCTAAATAAAGAGCTACAAAGACTTCAACTGTTGCAGAAGACTGCCCTGGGCTATTAACAACCACACATATTCCTTTCACATAGCCCATGTCCTTCATGATATACAATGGGTCCACGTGAAAATTCTCATACACTTCCGTTGAGGTTTGCTGACATACAAATTGCTACAACTACCTGAAAGAGTTCCTTGTATCCTATTCCAACTCGCCCATGACATCTGAAAATTACAACATTAGCAGTCTTCAGACCTCTGTACTTTTAGGGCTTGATCTTTTATGAATGCAGCACTAACATTATGGGACTCTTTACCGCATGCAGTCAGACACTCCCCCCACCATAACTATTTTCAAATAGGGACTAAAAACATTTCTGTTTATCCAAGCATTTCATTAACCAGTTATAACTTCTAGAGCCATCCTGTGTATTAGCATTTTCCTCCTCTCCTAACCTTATACTGTTCTCCTCAATTATGTAAGTGATTTGAGTGCCATAATTAACTATTATTAGAATTGTTATGATTATTATTGTTGCGATCCTATTTAAAGTAGAGTAGAACAACAGCATGAACTGCACGGGGCTAATCCTGTGCTCCTGGCAGGAATATTATTTTCCTAGTTACTGGATAAGGGTGTTCAAGTTCAAGTCTTGAATTTAAGGTCCTGAATCTTTTTTCCTTCCTGTGAAATATAATGGTGTAGTACTTTGTTGATCTCCCCAATGGTAATGTGCAATTGGACTGAGCTGTACACTTTTAATGCATTATATGTGCCCAAGTCACTGGTCTTTTATGACCTATCAACTGCCCTGGAGGATATTTAGAAGTATTAGTGATTATTGGCTGAGTTTTTGACAGTATCAAGTGGAGTATTAGATGATGTTCAAAGAAGAGCCTGTGCTGGATTGCTCAATAAGTGTAGGCAAATACCCAGATGCACCACGTTTTCAAGGGTTCTTCACATGTGTTGGCCATGTTCACTCTGCAGATTTGTGGATGTGGTCAGAGGCAAATGTTTATTTATTGTTATGTCCAGCTTATATATTTATTTTTAAATCTTTAACTGGCTAGAAAGATCTCCATTGTATTGCTTCACAATGAGCTGAAGACATTTCTAGCATCCAAAGGATTACATAGACTTCATGTGACCTTCCTTGTTTAAACAAGGCTAAAACACGTTAATGACTTGCACATTCTACTCAACATCAGTGAATAACGGCTTTCCAAAAAGAAAAGGTCAACATAAATGCCCCTCCCATTTACTTGTGATATAATTTTCTTTTTATTTATTCTTTTTCCTGATACATAAAGCCTGCTGACAATCTTATAAGTCCAGTATATGATGTCTTCCTTTGGTTGTATCACCTCCTTGATACACACATACATATTATACCTGGTTTATGATCTATCATTCTGACAATCATAGGCTATTATTATATTGCATGCAAGAGGTTCATAGATATTTTGAGTTTGCATGCTTCTAGGCCAAGGGTAGGCAAACTTCAGTTCCCCAGCTGTTGAAGACTACAGCTCCCATCATCCCCAACCAGCCATTGGCCGGTTGGGGATGAAGGGAGTTATAACTCCATCAGCTGGAGACCCAAAGATTGTCTAGCCCTGCTGCAGGCTAAATGCATTTTGTTTACCACTACAAAAATAAAGAGTCATCTCATATGAGTCCCTTAGAGATGTGGAACAGGGTAATTTGTCTGGCAAGAAAAGATCTAAGTCAGGGCTGTCCAAGTTCAGTCCTCAAGGGCTGCCAACATGCCAGAATGTAAGGATTTCCCTGTTTAAGCACAGGGGGTCAGTCTAAATGAATAAGGGAAATTCTTACATCCTGGCCTGTTGGTGGCCCTTGAGCACTGAACCTGGACAGGCCTGATCTACGTAACCGGGATGGCTGAAGCTAGCTGGGAAAGGGGAGGGGTAGTGAATGATAACTAAGTAGTAAAAACAATCCTATTGCACTCCTGTGAGATATGTGGGCCAATAACCAGTCAAATCTAAGGTTCAACTTCACTTGAAGAGATTTGTCCTCTTTTTAAGCCACACACAGTATGATATTTTCAGGGGTATTCAATAATACTGTATAGGACACTGACTAATGCATTTTACCCTAGATAGGACGCAATAGGGCATTATTGGAGTGATAGGTGCTCTTTAGCACTTTAACCACGAGGTATGAAGTAATGCTTTCCATACCTCACTGGTCCTTAAAAGGTTCTAATCTTCTAAATGTTTTAACACTATGAATTCTAGAGACATCGCCAGTGCATTGCAAAATAATGCACTGGAGGCTTCTTTAACATCCATGGGCTTAAAGGGATAATGATATTTCACAAAAAGGGCAGCTTCAATTAATCTTCATAGTATTTGGGCCATAGAGAATGATATTTCAATACTGTCAGAGTTGTAGTTCAAGCAGTGGCGTAACAATAGGGTCCTGGCCTCCCCCTGTGAACCCACCCTGCGCCCGCAACAAGCTGAGGTCTGTGCCTTCTTCGGCACAGACCTCTATTAGCAGCTGAGCTCCCAATGGCACTCTAGTAATGCACAGAGCAATGGAAGATGACATCACCTCCCAGCACTCTGCATTACTAGAGAGTGGACAGTGCGGGAGCTCTGAGTGGCTAAAAGCGGTCTGTGCATGAGGCGCAGACCTCTCCTGCCATGCCGCTGGACCACCAGGAAGGTAGGAGATGGACACTGCGGGTCATTGGGGGCAATGTGGAGGTGGAGAAAGGACAGTGGAGTGCAATGTAGAGAAAGGACATTGAGGGGCAGTGTGGGGGGGGGGCTCCATGGCAGTTTTTGCACCAGGGCCCGGTGGCTTCTAGTTACACCTCTGAGTTCAAGAGTAATTTCATAATAAAGTATCCCCTCCCACCCCTTTTACCTAGAGTAAGCCACCTCCCCTCAGATGTGGAATCTGGTCTAGAGACCAGACAGCTCATAGCAAGGAACAATCTTTTTACTGTGAGCATAAGGAAAACCCTGCCCCCTTGACAGGTTTTTCAGGTTTTTCCCTTATGCTAATTGAAGATTGCCCCTCTCTGAGATCCATCCGGACCGTCTTGCTGCTCTGAAGTGAGCAGTGTTACATCAGTAAAAGGGGCGGGAGGGGGATACTTTAACATTCAATTACTCTTGAACTACAACTCTGACAGTATTGAAATAACACTCTCCATGGTCCAGATACTATGATGATTAATTTGAGCTGCTTTTATTGTGAAACATTATTATCCCTTTAACTCTTTGAGTGCCAGAGGGGTGTCCAAATGCATTGTTTTGCAATGCACTGGACACCTCCTGGCACTCAAAGGGATAAAATAAAGTTGTCAACCTAAGATAAGTTTAGTTAATTTTAAAGAAGAATAAAAATGCATATATATTATACTAGCCAATTTGTTTGCAGTATAAATAGATTTTGAGAAATTAACCGTAATTTTTGGTACTTTATGTTAATTTGTTTCCACGCTGAGACAATATTAGCAGACACTGTGCAGTGAATGGATCTAGACAAGAGACACACACCGGGAGCATTTCTAATAGCACCGTAAGTTTGTTCTCGAACATACCTTATTAGCATAGTGTGTAGGGAATTAACATAAAGTGTCATATTGTGCCACCAAAATGTAAAGGTTGTTTTTTTAAGAATTATTTATTTTACAGAAAATGACTAGTACAAAACAAACTATACGTTTTAAAGGGTTATTAATGTTTCATTAGAACAGCAGCTAAGATTGTTCTTCATAGTTAAAGGGATAGTAATGTTTCAGATTACACATAGCTCAGAATGTTGAGCGTGTGTAATAGCAGAGCTGCGCAATGTTCATAGGATTCAAAACTTGCTATTTACAGTGTAATATTATGTTGAAGATTATCCATCTCAACACTTTCCCAGACGTAAGCAGATTTGTCCCAGATGCAATAGCCGATCACGAGGGACAATCTTCAGTTAGTATTAGGAAAAACCTGCCCTACTTTGTCAAAGAGACATATATACACCATAAGGCACCATAAGGTTAGACAATACAGAAGAATCTGGGTAATCGACAGTAAAACACGCTCACCTCCATTCCCCGCTGCTCTACTTGGTGCTGGTTAAGGAATTCCAGTTCTTGAAGCGATACAAAGAAGAAGAAACTGCACTCGTTGAGACAGCAAAATCGAGACAAAAACAGCTTGACTGGACAGATCACAATGAGAGACAATCTTCCCTTTCTCAGTATAAAGAAAAACCTGCCCTCCTTGACAAAGTAGAAAGAAGAAGAAACCGCAGTTGTCAAGACAGTAAATTCAGGATAAAACAGCTTTATTTTACCATCAGATAAGGATGACACACATGAACACAGATCTAACGCGTTTTGCACGAGTAGTGCTTAAATTCAGGATAAAAACAGCTGTATTTTACCATCAGATAAGGATGACACAGATGAACACAGATCTAATGCGTTTTGCACATGTAGTGCTTAATCATATGAGTAAGCACTACATGTGCAAAATGCGTTGGATCTGTGTTCATGTGTGTCATCCGTATCTGATGGTAAAATAAAGCTGTTTTTATCCCGAATGTAAGCACTACACGTGCAAAACGCGTTCGATCTGTGTTCATTTGTGTCATCCTTATCTGATGGTAAAATAAAGCTGTTTTTATCCCGAATTTAAGCACTACATGTGCAAAACGCGTTGGATCTGTGTTCATGTGTGTCATCCGTATCTGATGGTAAAATAAAGCTGTTTTTATCCCGAATTTAAGCACTACACGTGCAAAACGCGTTAGATCTGTGTTCATGTGTGTCATCCTTATCTGATGGTAAAATAAAGCTGTTTTTATCCCGAATTTAAGCACTACACGTGCAAAACACGTTAGATCTGTGTTCATGTGTGTCATCCTTATCTGATGGTAAAATATAAAGCTGTTTTATCCTGAATTTACTGTCTCAACAACTGCGGTTTCTTCTTCTTTCTACTTTGTCAAGGAGGGCAGGTTTTTCTTTATACTGAGCAAGGGAAGATTGTCTCTCATTGTGATCTGTCCGGTCAAGTGACCGGATTTCAGATCTGAGGGGATGCAGCTTCTGAACTAGGAAAACATATTATTTCTGTAACTAGCAAGTTTTGAAGCCTATGAACATCGTGCAGCAGTACTATTACACATACTGAACGTTCTGAGATATGTGTAATATGAAACATTACTATCCCATTAATACGATTGATCTACGATGTTGCCACTGTTCATAACTTTCTCGGTATGCTGAAATTATATTATGAAGTTTACCCCTCCCTTTTTCCCGAGCGTAAGCCACCTCCTCTCAGATCTGAAAACCGGTCATCGGACTGGACAGATTACAACGAGGGACAATCTTCCCTCTGTCAGTATAAGGAAAACCTTGCCCTCTTTGATGAAGGAAAGCAGTTTTTTTCATGATACTGACTGAAGATTGTCCCTTGTCATGATCCTCTGTCAGATCTGAGCCAAAGAAGAATGGTGTCAGAAAAAGGGATGGATGGGTAAATTTCATAATATAACTTCAGTATACCTAGAAAGTTATGAACAGTGGCATCATCGGAGGTCAGTAGTATTAACCTTGAAGAACAATCTTAGCTGCTGTTCTAATGAAACATTACTAACCCTTTAATGTGAAAAGGTCGTGGAGTTTTAAGACACAGTGCAGTGGTTCTATATATATATATATATATATATATATATATATATATATATATATATGTGTGTATATCTCATAATAAAGTGGAAATGTTACTATACTGGACAGACTCTACTCCTGTTAGTGCTTTTTTCCACCATTCTTTGCATTAAATCTGTGGTAGTGGTCTTGTGTTGGTCTTCTCAAGTACAACCAATAAGGCAGGAGACAAAATCAACCTTACTTAAAGAAAAGTGTATTTGTTAACCCGTTGAGGATCAGAGGGCTATGCAGTGCACTGCTCATCACTATGATTCTCAAAGGATTAATATTACTGAATTGTCAATTGATCCACATGTACTCTTATGAAGATAACTCTAAAACCTGCCCCATTCATATACCTGGGACACTTTTTGTCCCTAGTGCCTGATAATGCATGGGAGCTGCATCTCAATAAATGTAAAGTGCCCACTTGCAGTAATGTTCTCCGATCCACCATTTCCTGTCACCTGGGAACTGAAAGCTGAATATGAGGGGCATAGAGTTCGGAGGGCACAGGGAGGCCTACTCCAGGGACTGGCAGTGACAGTCCCCTGTGACTGGGCTCTATTGTCACATTATCATGGACATGCAGGCAACTAACTTTACCATAATGTGTAGAGCAGGGACATAACTAGAAGCTACTGTACTGCAGTGCAACATTTTAAGAAACACCCCCTACACACATACTGTCTCTCTCCATCCAGATTGTTTCCATTCAGGGCTTTTTCTTGCTAGCATTCATATTGCCTTTTAATGTAACATCACCAAATAACGTCATACAATAGACTTGCACCGATATTATACCATACAAATTAGCAATATTGACATTTGGGGAAGGTCATAAGATATTAATATTTTAATCACAAGTTCACAAAATATGGGGTTGTCATTTAGTTTTAAAACTTGTGACATAAACTGCGATAGCAGAATCCATAGAAGAAATGTCATCAGGGGCAGTTAGCAGATATAGACACCTTTCTATCCCACCCCCACTTCACTTGTCCTATAACATCCCTGGGCAGCCTATGGCCCTCCAGCTACTCCTAGACTACAATTACCATCAACCTCATCCAGCCAATATTGGACTGAGTATGATGAAGGCTGATCTCCAACATTTGGAGGGTCACAGGTTGATCACTGATGTTGTGCCATCATTATCTCCTAAACAGAGTGGGGTTCGTGTGGTGCTATTAACCCCTTGAATGCCAAAAAGATGTTCAAAGCATTGCATAGCACTCTGGCACTAAAGTGGCTGTAAGTCAGGCCATCGGGAAGTCCCATCAGATATGTGGAGTAGTACATACCTGCGGTTTATCCCTCTGTGCTGCTTCTGTTCCATTCTCCCCACTGTATACACCAGATCCCCTTCTATCCCACATGTTCCTCTATTGCTTATTGATTCCAGTAGTAATGAACTGAATGCACATTGGGGAAAAATGTGAGGTGTATACAGAGCGTAAGGAGGGGACAGAGACACAACAGAGCTTCAGTAATTATTATACTGAGTCCAATGTCTCTAACTATTTGGAGAAGAGCCATTTTTAATGTTTTTGAAAGACACATTCCACACTGAATATTAATACAATAAGACTAATTGATAAGACAAAAATAAAGATGTATCAACCATAAGTAATTGGTAGATAAATCTCACAAGCACAGGAATAATTTTGTTAGATAAACATACCATATCACACCCCTGTTATAAAACAAACCATATCACACACCCCAAGGCCCTCTGTGATAAAACATATCATACACCTTAAAGACATCTGGGATAAAACATACCATATTTATCTATAAACTACAGAAAAATGAGTCCCACCTATAGTGATAAAGGTTCCAAATGCAGAATACAGTACTTTGCTATAACTACCTTAGTGCTGAGGTCTTCCTTTTTGCTGCCTTTATCCCATCATAACCTATTGCAGTTGCCTATATTATAATTCTGTATTATAGCTGAAATCACAAAGGATTTTGAGTGCAATGAGCATCCAAATGTGAGAATTGTGTTCTATCATCCTAGACACTTTACCAAGATCTCATACAGGATTCAGCTTGTTAAAACATGAATAGCACAACACAGCCTGGGAAGAGCAATTTCGACTATAAGGCCTTAAGAAAAGTGTAGTAATTTGGGGGCAAAACATCTACAACATAAAGGAGAAATGTTAAAAAAAAAGCAAAAAAAGTTGATTTAAATGGGGCTTTTAACCCCCTTGAATACTAGTAAGAGCCCCCATTTAAATCAGTGGCGGCTTGAAGAATTTTTATTTCTTGAGAAAAGAATTGTATGTACTAAGTTACACAGTACATATTATTTGGGTCATTGTTTATCTCATTTGGTCTGGCAATACGTATTGTATACCTTAGTTCATTCACACCGATGGAAGATTTTTTATTTTTTTTTTACTTATGTAATAGAGACATATCTTTGCACCGCTCCATTTAGGGTATACAGAGCTAATGCCCCCACCTACAAATAACCCTCCACTTACCTTACTGTGATCAGAAAATCATAGTGTCCTCTGTGAATTTTGCTCTTCCATCCTTGTTCAATCAGTCTTGGATGTCATGCCCATGGAGGCGGACATGACAGTTGTTGGTAATTTTTTTTCGAACTGAAACAGGAAGAGCGCTCGAGCTTACGAAACCTTTAAGGACCCAATGGTTGGATGATAAATTGTGAATCAATGCTTTATACACCCTTCCGACCTTTAAATGGATAAGATTACTGTGCGTAGTAAGCAAAGTTTAAGGTCCTCCGGCCCTGCTAGCAACTGTCATGTCAGCCTCTGTGGACGTGATATCCAAGACTGACTGAAGGTGTTCTCTTTTGTCTGTAACAAAGGCACAAGGGTGAAATTCACCTTTCAGATATTCAGTTTTTTTGGTTACATCAATGAAGTGGACCATATTGAGTGAGCAGTTTTCATAAATGTTCGTAGATGCAGTTTTATTTCTTCCTTATGGTGCAGCTGGTTTTCCCCAGAATCCCTTCACTTTTTTTCGAGCATAATACCCTATGCCTACTATTTTACATTAATTTCCAAAGGGCTTTATAAACAGCGCTCCACAAGACTCCCTTTCTCCAGCGCCATAAAATGAAGAAATAATATGCTTTGAAAGTGATTTACGAGGGTGCCTAAATTGCCAGATTTACAAAGAAGTCTCACGGATCTGGAAGGAAACCCCAGGAGCCAAGTCAAAAATGAGTCTAAGCGTGATTTAAAAGGCTCAGTTTCTGACATGACATTTAATGTGTGTGCAGTGAGACCCATATGTCCCTAATAAAAGAGCATTACATTTTAAATATGAGACGCACGCCGTGTATGTGTTTTTTTTTCTCCTGCAAAATCCATAACCTTTTCCACCAGTCCAAAATGCTAACCACAAAGGAAGTTTTACATGCAATAAAACTTCCAGCTTAGAAAATAGCTTTTCATTAACTGGCGAGTGGGCTGACAGCTGGGCTAGGAATGAGATGAATGCATGTAGACACAGCTGGGATATTGATTCTGTTTACACTGCAAGGTGGTTAAGTGGAACTCTCCAACTTACCACTCAGGCCATTTTGGGACAGCCAGATTGGTTGCCAAGTATCAATTGGTAGTATAGAGTGCGTCTCAGTGGATATTGCACAGTTTAGTACGTGTTCATTATTTTACAGCATTTTTAAAAGGTAATGGACACAAGAAGAAAAAACATATTTAACCCCTTGATGACCAACGCAGTTCACTGCATATACCTCTGATCCCAGGAGGTTAAAGCTCATTCTTTTGCTAGTTAATCATCACCACATTTGGGAGTAATATTATAAACTTACAGACCTAATTGAACAGATATAACCCAAACCTTTTTATTTCACCGCTTGCACCTGAAGTTGCAACTGGCAACTTCTTTCTTATTGGATGTGCAGGTGAGGATGACATCACAGCAGCCAAAAGGAATCATCATCTGCCTCTTTAGACCTCACAGCACCATACAAGGGTGGACTTGTACAGGCCCAGACTGGGACAAAAAATAGGCCCAGGCATTTAAGGCTGAGTGGCCCATTTTTATTTTTTGAGCAGCCCATGGGGGGGGGAGCGACGGCGGGCGTTTGTTATGTTTTTTTTAAATGCCCGGACCGGCCCACCGGGCAAATGCCGGGCCTGGACCTGTATATTCAGAGATGTGAGTTTATAAGGATGCTAGTTTCAGGGGTGGGAGTTAACCAATAAAAGAATGAACTTTTACATGATTTTGTTCATGTTAGTTGTCCGTTAAGCTGCAAATGTGATATTCAGAATTACTGATGTATCTCTACAGTTTAAAACGGGTAGTCCTTAGAATAGGTAGCTAGACTTTAATCACCTTCACTGATAGGATTACCACTTCATCACTTTAAGTTTACTGTGTATGAAAGATGCATTCTGCAGGGCTGCTTCGGAATTGCTATAACCCTGAAGCTGGAGTAGATGGTCTTTAACTCTTTAGCTGTGGCTGCACTGCAATTGCCTAATTCTCAGGTGACAACAGTTATAACTCTAATGGTTCCTATGCTACCTTTAAGTACATGTATTTCATGAGCAGAACCCTATCTTTCTTTGATAGTTTTTTTTTGTTTGTTTTTTTTCACAATGGATCCTTTAGACTTATGGGAGATCCTACTTCACATCTCAATGCCAGTAGGCTATAATATTATCAAACAGGTCACTCTGTCCATCAGAGTACTAAACACTAGAGGGAGAACTGAGGCCTACTCCCTGAATCCAAAATAGGAGATCCAGATCCATTTACTTCTAGTGCGAGGCTGTTGGACGCTCATTAACTGCATTGCACATAGTCTCTGTATTGGGATTTTGTTTAGAAGCACAAATCTATCATCCATTTTCTTGTAGTCCAGCATCAGCATCACTTTTAGTTACAACAATCAATCAGCAGTTCCACATCTAGTGTGCTCTGTCACTGTGTGTCAGGATTCATAAAGAAGATGGCGCACTCTTATGGGCATCAAATTTACTGACTTGTACTCGCAGGTGTTCTATTAACCTCTTAGATTCTAGAGGGCCTTCACTGGAGACCGCTCTAGTGTCCTAGGGGTTAATCAGACTGATACATTTAAAATCACTTGTTCCATTTTGTATTTTAATGTATATTTTTAAATGTAATGAAATCTACTTTCTCCTTGAAGGGTTAAACCCATAAGAAAATATAAATAAACCTTGAACTGGGTTCCTTCATGCTAAGTTGCTTCTGCCAAGCCCTGCCACAGAGAAAAAAGCAAATGAAAGTGCTTTTTTCCTTTCTTTTTCTTTCTTTTTTTTATTTTCGTCTCCCTCCCTCTCTTTGTTAAGTTAGTGCTCACACAAAGCTGCTTTGTGGCTTTTCCAGACTTGTCACAGCCGTCAGTCGGGATAAGGAAAACGATATTGTTTCCAGTACTTGAGTTCCTTCCGCGCTGACATGTGCCACTCGATGAGGATGATAAATGCCTCCCTCATTAGCTTGGGGTGTGGGATTACTGGCTGACAACACATTAATCACCAGCTTCGGTGGCAGACTGACGAGCAATAGACATTGTTAACAAAACTTTTCTAATATGTCACTCTTCTGTCTGGCAGGCAATAATCAATCACTCAGATTGGCAGCCCTGATAAATCATACTATTTATACTCAGTGTAATGAAAGATCTTTTTCCCACATCCTGTCATATTTGTGGGCAGTGGCTGGAGGTTCAGTCCCACTAGAGCAGAGGCCTGAAGTGGTTAACAGTGTTGTTCGGCCCTTCAACTTGGTTCTCATATGTGGGATTGATGTAACATAATGTTCAGTTCTTTCTGATTACAAGTTATCAGTGCTGTTCTGGAGTGTTCCATCTACGTCATAGGACAAAATGAAAGCTCACGTTTATTTAAATGGTGCTTTTAATCCCTTGATGCTAGGGAGACTTCTCTCGCATTCAGGGGGTTAATCATTGCATCTAAATAAATGGGATGTTTAATTCCTTTGTTTCTGTGCTACTTGCACTACACTAATGCTGCAGGTTTGTGACTTCCATGTACGTACGCACCTTCACCATGTGCCTGTTGCAAATGGACTTGCAACTTCAATTGTGCACTGAGCTGGGTGAGTAATACAAAATGCCAACAGTCCCAGACTTCTAGTTTGGACTTCCTGTGCCTGGATCCTGTTGTTCCAGTTTTGGCGTTTGTTTAAAAATCACATTTTAACAATACTCTCTGTGCACTCTGTGCATGTCACTATAACCTTAAAGTGGCCCAGTTACCTAAAGTAAAATAAACAGACCAGCACCAAAAGTATATACATGTGGGGGTATATATTCCCTAATTTAGGACACTGATCTGTATCCATTTGTTTTTACATATACTAGTAGATATAGATGTATACTTATATTCTATGCTGGGAGTTTAATTTAAACTTCAGTTCTTATTGAATATATACTACTAGTAAGCACTTATAGTATTTGTTTACTTTTATCACCTAAAAACAATTTTGGTTATTGTGACAGAACCTTCAAAATCACCTATATGTTGTAATTAGGGTTGCCACCCAGCCGGTATTTTACTGGCAGGCCAGTAAAAAAATTGTCTTCTGTCCACTGTTAAGTCTATGGAGGGAATGCCATGGCCGGTATTTTTTTAAAGAAAAGGTGGCAACCCTAGTTGTAAAGCCATTTTTTTTTTGGACAACTCGTTTTAACTATTCTTTGGGCTATTTAGATGTATGGAGTATGCTAAGTAAGGAATGCTGTGCAGCATTACCAACTCCAATCACTAACACTGCTCAGCAATGTTGTATTGGCTACTTCCCCTAAGTGTCAGTGTGTAGGCATTGGCATCCACAGAAATGTTTGGGGGGGGGATGAAGCAAGGTGTGTGTGTGGGGGGGGGGTGGGGCATAAGGGCCCTTTTTGTCCTTCCTGTGGACACCCATGTGTGTAGGGACGGTAATGTAGGGTTAAGACATATGCAGGATGACATTTTCATACATTGATGAAATGGAAGATGTAATATTGCATGTTCTGGTTTCAGCAGTCTGAGGGAAGCAATATTCCTTTGCACTCCTTACTTTGTGTTTGTGAGGCGGATGAGGAAATAAAATGGTCCCCAAAACAGTAAGAGGAAGGGTCATCCTGATGAAAAGTGACCTCCATCAGGAAGGAACCCTAGGTAGTTAGTAATGTCCTAGTACTAGATAGGGTCTTAGGATCAGATATAAGAACAGATTGATTAGAAGGCCTCTGAGGGCATAAGCTAAATGGTCCACATGGTATTAAAGTGGCACTGTTTGAAAAGATGAAGAAAACAGAAGTACAAGTGCTCTTAGGATATATCTCTTGAAAAGATAGTAGTACTCATAGAACCAAGTCTACCGGTATTTCCAAACACACCGCCATACATATCGCTTTCAGGGATTAGTATAACGCTTGTCTCTGCTCAAGCACCACTAGAAAAATTATTTGTCTTTCAGTTGTCCAATCCGATACTCAAAGGGTAAATTTCCCACTGTGCACTAGCGATGTGACTGCTAGACTTAAAAAAGGAAATAAATGCTGCTAAATCTAATATCAAAAATATTATTTGTTAAAATAGACCTAAACATATGGTCTTAAATTTCTTTACAATCAATAAATATATAAAAAATATTGGTTCATTACTGTCGTCTCCCACATTCTGATTTTCTCTGTCTTGTACATAAGTACCTGGCAGACCAAAAGATATTGTGTGTACCCTGGACAGAGGGTGAAAATTTGGGAAATTGAATTATATTTAAGGACATACTACTCTTAATAAAGCTGGTAGGTTTCAGGAGTTTAGCCAGGCCCGGACTGGCCATTGGGCATACCGGGCATTTGCCCGGTGGGCCGGTCCGGGCGTTTAAAAAAAAAAATTAATCATTAAACGAGTTTGGGCCGTCTTTCATTTTCTGAAAGACTGCCACCTCGTTACTAGTTTCCTGGTGGGCGGACAATCAACGTGCGGCACACCACATGTTATTATAAGCTCCGCCCCCTCCCATGGGCTGCTCAAAAAATAAAAATGGGCAGCTCAGCCTTAAATGCCTGGGCCTATTTTTCGTCCCAGTCCGGGCCTGAGTTTAGTGATAATTCTAAAAAGGGGTCTTTTCCCTTTCTTGGGCCTGATTGGTCGCTGGAATGGTGATCACATTGTAAGTGGGCTCCAAGGGCAGGAAAAGAAGGTTTAAATTGAAGCACCTGTGCTGGTTCCTGTTTTGCAGCCGTGACCTCATTAGTTAAAGCAGTTGTTATCTCCCCCCCATCCCAATGGGGTTTATAACTATACATTTTGATAAGTTGAACTGAGGAATTATGAACTTTTGTACATATGAAAAGAAGAAAATAGAGATTATGTGTATAAAAAAGATGAAAGGTTATAGGAAAAAAATAATTGTAAAAACAGATGAGATTTATTTTATTAGTAGTAGATTTTGATATATGAAGTATGTTGTTGCGGCAGATGGTTATTGGTTTACAGTTTTTAAATTACAGATGTAAATGTAATTTGTCTGATGGCTGGTAGGGCAGATTTTATATATATATATATATATATATATATATATATATATATATAAATGTATATAATATATAACAAGTGTACTTAGCTGAGCCAAAGTAGAAGAGAGGTATTCAGTTTCAATGCATTCTTTAAGGAATAAGAGATGTTAAAGCAAAATTGTAATTGTGGGGTTAATTAGTTTATTCATGATTTAACATATGCTGCAGCCTTACCACCACTTTCCAGTGTGCTGTGTGATTAAGATGTAAGAAGGGTTAATATGCGCCACACAATCCACACAAGGGTGCGTACTTGCTTTTGATTCGTGAGCATTGCTGAGCATTATCAATCCCTCCCTGCCATGTTTCAATTTGTATTGCTATGTTTAATCACATACTATTTGCTTTTCTCTCAGCATTGGTTAAGATCATTTGTATTCATTGTCAGATAATGTATGTACTAATTCAGTTAGAAATCAGTTAAGTAGAGCAGACTAGTTGGTACTTGTTTGTTAGGATATTTTAATTCTTTAAATATGTTTATATATTCAATAAAATCCTCATCGAAACATAGATTTTGACTGAGAATAAGAACCAGCTGGCACATCAAATCATCCCATTTTCTTACCCAGATAAAGTGCAGTCTTATACTTTTTTTTAATTACTTTGCTACTTTGACCCCTACCACTTCCACTGGGAGGCTGTTCCATGAATCTATCACTCTTTCTGTAAAAAATGCTTACACACAATCCCTCTGAATCTTCCACCCTCTAACTTTAGGTCAATACCCTCTTGTTCTACTATTTCCCTGTTTCTGACAATTGATTACCTCAGGCACTGTATTAAATCTTTTCATATATTTAAAGTGTTTTTATCACATACCCCCTTTCCTTCCTTTATTCCAAGCGATACATATCAAGGCCTTCAAGCCAATTCTGGTAAGTCTTGTCATGAATACCTTGCACCATTTTATTAGTTCTTGGAGGAGATTCACTAAGCGGTGTTAAAGAGGTGATATGACTTCTCCAATTCCTGTGTTATTCTGTGGAGCCAATGCACTAATATTTCTTCAGCTTTGGAGTTCTTAATGCATAGGCTCCATAGAATAACATAGGAACTGGAGAAGTGATATCACTGGAGAAGTCATCTCCACTTTATCACCTCTTTGTCACAGCTTAGTTAATCTCCCCCAATGTTTGAACTGCCTCCAGTTTATTAATGTTCTTCTGGAGGTGCTGTCTCCAGGACTGTACATAGTACTCCAGGTGCAAATTTACACTGGTAAAATGACATTAATACCTATCTCTTCCAGCTGCTAATACATCCCAGTATTTGGTTAGAAATTTTCACTGCTTTACAACACTGCATGGCAGGCTGGTTGGGACACCCTCTCTTTGGCAGTGGGCAAGGGGAAATGTGATCTGTTTTTGTGTACACAGAGATTGTTGCATACCTCCCAAGTGTCCCTCTTTATGAGGGACAGTCCCACTTTTAGACCCAAATCCCTCTGTCCCTCTTTCCCACCCTGATGTCCCTCTTTTTAGGAGATCAGACTGTGTGGTGTATATATAAGTGTATCACATTGCTCTACAGCAATAAAACTCATATTATTGTTTGTTTAAACATCAGTATATGTGTATTTATACATTAGTCTGTGTAAATAAAACACTTCATTGTTCTAAATCATGTATTAGGTTATACATGGAGGTATCAATAGGTTGTGAAATAACATAAAAATTCTCGGTAATGCTCCACCCACAGGCCACACCCCCAGCAACACCCCCTAAAACACAAGTGTCCCTCTGTCAATTTGAAATGTTGTGAGGTATGTTGTTGGCAGGACTCTCATTGGGGGGTTTAACCCTTTGAGTGCCAAAGGGGTAAATAACACATTGCAAAGCAATACATTGTGTACCCCACTGGCACCCAAAAGATTAAAATCCTGAGTCACTCTGGAAATCCCCTCATTGTCTGATTCATATCTCAAAGGGCGTAGCTTGCTCCTGGACTGGTTGCCCAACTACCAGGGGGAAGAGCAGGGAAATCTGCAAACAGTGGCCAAGGGGGATTTCTAGGGCTATTGTGGGGCATAAATGGCAGGTTCTAAAGTGTGTTTGGAGTGATTTTGTTTGAGTTTTGCGGTTTGGATACAAGATTTTGCTACATTCTGACACCCCATGCTGTAATAAAAGCTTTATTTCATGAAGATCAGCCTGGTCTGAATTAATTCTGTACCACTGATCACGAAGATGGATCTGATCACTGCCCTATGAATTTTTCCCTTTCTCCATGATTCAAGGCAATAGTAGTATCAAAGTATTTTGGCAGAAAGGATACATTGAGATTATCTTTTCAAGTATGTTCAGGGGTATAGATGCTATTATTACCTAATTTAATGGTTCTCATTTAATATATCTCAGAAGGATGAAAGGCTGATTTGACCCTCCTGGGACTAGAACTTGTGCCCCATACAGCTGTTGCATTAACAAACAGAGCTACATACCTCCCAAGTGTCCCTCTTTAGGAGGTACAGTCCCTATTTGAGACCCAAATCCCTCTGTCCCTCTTTCCCACCCACAGATCAGACTGTGTGGTGTGTATATAAGTGTATCACATTGCTCCAAAGCAATATAACTCACATTAATGTTTGTGTAAACTTCAGTATATGTATTTATACATTCTTCTGTGTAAATAAAATACTTTGGTCATGCTCTAAATCATTTATTCAGTTACACCAAGAGGTGTGCAAATAGGTCATAAAAAAGCTTAAAAATTCTCGTTAACGTTCCATCCACCAGCCACGTCACCAGCAACACCATCTAAAACACAAGTGTCCCTCTTTAGCCATTTGAAATATTGGGAGGTATGGAGCTATCCCACTGGCCTCACTGGATGTGATGTCCATGGAGTTGACTGCAGAACCACAGGACATTAAATTCTGCTCACTGCATAGTTAACATTTAATCCCTTGGATCCTAGAGATGTCTCCAATGCACTGCAAAGCCATGGGGTTCACTCCCTGGTGACAAGGGCATTTTACACCAGAGGACAAGAGCAATGTTAGCCTTTTTTAGTATGCCTTTGTCCAACTATATGTTCCCTCTAATTCATTTAGTACACCCACACAAACTAAATACATTTTTAAGGATAAGTGGGCCTTTCATTTGATGCCACATTTATATGTATAACCCCTTATTTAATTTGATATAAAAAAAAAATGAAAACAATGAAAATGCAGCATTTGTACAGGTTTTCCAGTGATAATTTGTGCTCATCATTCGTTCTTATCAGGAACTGAATAAAAAGCGTGAACACTCGTTCATGCCTCCCAAGTGTCCCTAGTTAGAGGGTACTGAAAAATCCCTATGTCCCTCTTTCCCTCCCTGGTGTCCCTCTTTTTAGGAGATCAGGCTATGTGATTTGTATAAATGTGTATCACATTGATCCACAGCAATAAAACCCACATTATTATTTGTTTAAAAGTTAGTATATATTATTATAAAATATTCTATGTAAATAAAATACTTTGGTCTTACTCAATATAATCTGTTCAGTTACAGCCAGAGGGATCGCCGTACAAAAAGTGCCCCCTCTTTGGCCATTTGAAGCACTGGGAGCTCTGTTCGCTGCTTCCTTCTTCCTCACAATCACAGTAAGGAGGAGAGAGGCAGAGAACAGTGAGAAAGGTAATGTTTACATACATTGCTTTTGTCTTGTGGTCACGTGATCACTGTAGCGGTGATCTCAAGTATGGAGCCATGGGGGAAAGGCTGAAACGGATTACTCTGGTTATGGAGCAATCAGTTACAGACTCCTCGCAATGAACGCAGTGTTCCTTAGGCATGCTGTGATCATTAACGCATGGCATGCCAGGACCGTCATCCATATCCAAGGGACAGATTCCTGTGACGGTCCTGGCACGTCATTCGTCTGTAATGGATTAAAGGCAGAGGGATGTGCAGTGCTTTGCTTTGAAATATGTTTGTTACTCTTCCACCCTGGTCCATAAAGGGTTTAGCAGGCTCATGTATTCTGCATGCTTCAGTTTTTTCTTGAGCAAAAGCCACATTATAATTTGTGGCCATACTAAGATACATGTGTGGCAAGGTTATTATTAAGAGGTAATAGTTCTTTAATTTTGCTGGCATTAGGCATTATTACTATCAGCTATTGTAGATGGATACCCCTCTGACACTCAAAGAGTTAAACACTGCACACATGACCTCTGTATGGGTTGTAATGTTCACCTCACTGTTACACGTCACTGTCAAGGAGCTGATTCTCATGGGAATGTCTGTCCTGCCACAGGTCATGTGACATAAAGGGGACAAGGTCTGTAACAGGATATGAACAGACCTTGTTTCCTAACAGCTCTGTCTGTTTTATGATTAATGTCCCTGCAGGCGCTCTCCAGGTCAGGTGAGGGCCTGTCACTACAGCTGCAAATGACACATTCAGCAGATGTTGTGGCTCATACTCCTATTCACTGTCACTTCTAAACAAGGGATCTAAAAGTGTGAAAAACCATAAATAATGATCTTGCTTTGTACACAGGCAGTTTACCAACCAGCAACACAATGCACTGGATACCTCTGTGGAACTCAAATGTTTAATATTATTATTATTATTATTATTATTATCAGTTTTTATAGAGCACCAACATACTCTACAGAGATGTAAGTTATCCAGAAAATCTTTACAGGTTTTGTATGTTTCTGCTGTTACACCAGAATTATAAATGTAGAAATAAATTACTATTTTATATGTGTAATAGTACTTTTATTTTGAGCAACTAAATGCTCTACTTATGGCCTATTTGATGTATTTGTACTTTATAATGTGTGTGTGTGTCAGAGAAAGAGAGAAAGAGAGAGAGAGATAGAGAGAGAACGAGAGATCACCAGTGAGACTGTTGGAAAACGTGTGTGTGGGAGACTGTGTCTGTATGTGTGTTATAGTGTAGATTTTTTTATATAGTGCTCCAAGTACTTGAGTTTCATTGCTGATCCTGATGCAGTAGAATTAAATTAATAGAATGCCAACCCCAACCCCACACTTATTTTAATTTAACCCCTACTTTGCAATGCTTTGAGGATGCACTGGCAATGGAGACATTATAATCTTACCTACCTAAAGCACCCTCTTATCAAACGATGATCCCGACCATGCACCGAAACTGTTTTAACAGGGGCTACCAAGTATTTTCAATAGTGGGTGGGCGACATGATCAAAATTTCATATGTATGTGGACTGCACAAGAATAGTTGGGCAATGTACATTACAGTAAACTGGCAGAGCAATTTACCCTTACATAAGACCAGCAATATTACATAAGACCAACAGGGATATATAGTTACAGGAGTTCAATAGAGATTATTGAATGAAGGGACCAGGGAATATACTATAAGGTGTACATGCCCTAGCACCTCTTCTTCCCAAAAACCAAACCTGAAATCCATAACCTTGTTCCACCTAGTACCTGACAGGCACACCAACCTTCTTAAAATAAATAAACAAGACTCATTCATAGGGTGGCAAAAAAAATGTCACAGCTTATTAAACTATTCAAACCCCATGATACCTCCCTCTACAATATGATGCTTTGCAGGGCATAATGTCTTAGTGTGTGCACCATGCATAGCTAAAGTGTCATGACTGAGGGGCCCTTCCTCTGTCAGGCCCTGCCCAGGACCTCACCTTCTGCAGTAGCCAAAACCACTGATTTGGATTATGTCCACACCGTATCTGGAGTCATCTAACGTTCCACATTGGCACAGTGCTGAGGATTGCCTCATTACCTCCACCCAACAAATAGGGATCTGCATGGGACTGCTTTTTGGGCCATCTACTGTGAGCCTACCAACCAGGGCAGCCACCTAGATATGTCAACTCAATGTAACACCCCCCGCACCTCATACCCATTTTACCTAGCCATTTGATCTTTATGTGTTCCACTGGGATCCCTAATTGCCTCCTCAAGGGGCTTTCTGAAGTACATCTTTCCTCCCAGTGCTCGAAGAAGTGCCCTGCCACCAATACTTGCATTGGAGTCTTCTTTCCCCATGCCGCCGGGCCTTGCTGTAAGCAGCCAAAGTCGTGGGATATGAGGGCATCAAATTCTATGTCCCCAACTGCCAGAGTTGCAATGGATATACATAGCAACGTTGGTGAGCATGAGGAGCCAACTTAAAAAAGATCCCACCTCTCTCTAGACAAAATGTCTGCAATGGAATTATCCACCCCAGGTACATGTATAGGCTTAAACAGAATGTTGTGGCACATGGACTGTCCAAGTAACTGCCTCTGGAGTCTCAAAACTGGAGGTGAGGCTGAGGATAGCTCCTTAAAGACAACAACTATGACCAGGCTATCATCTGCCTTATGAGCAAACTCACCATGACACAGTTCAAAGCTACCACAATTGGAAAGAGCTCTATGAAAGTCAAATTCCTAGTGCAGTGGCTCACAAACTTTTTTTTTGTTAGCATTCTAGGGAGATCTGTCTCTGAGCTGAACCACCCTAGTGTACAAGTGGATTTTCCTTCTGTTCACAGGGGCTTTACTGCTGCTCCTGTACTAGTAGCTACTACCATCCTCGTTACTAGTGTATATATCCAGTCAGAGTGGTATTTACCTCCTTTCAGTCGGGGGATCCTGTGCTGTCTCCACAACTGGTCCTGTGAGGGTTGGGGAAGTGATTACGCACAGTCTTCACATCTGGTCCTGTGAAGGTTGGGGAAGTGCTAATCATATTTACTCTGTTCTTATTTTAATAAAGATATTGATTTTACTGTATCTGTACTTGTCAGTGTCGTTATTCCACAGCCACCCCGTGACAGCCACCAAAAGAGCTGAGAGACTGACCAAATCAGTTGGTCATGACCAATGTGTCCAGCTGCCCTCAATGAGTGTTATGTTTCCAGTAGTCTGGTATGGCTAGGTTCAGATACGAAACACTTGCCACTAGGTTTTTCTGCTGGAGCATTACCCTGGGATGCCAAGATCTCCTCGCCCAGTGGAGACGTGATACTAGTATGTATGGTGGTCAATATGCAGCCTGGAGGAATGATAGGCACAGGTGCACTTTCAATCTCACAGTCCGGTCCAAATTGCCTAGACAGAGCGTCAGCTTGAACATTCTTGGACCCTGGAAGATAAGAGACCACAAAATTAAATCTGGACAGGAACAGTGCCCATCTGGCCTGCCGTGGCAACAGTCTTTTAGCCTCTGACAGGTATGTCAAATTTTTATGATCGGTCAAGATCAGGACTGGAGCATTCGTCCCCTCCAGGAGGTGATGCAATTCACAGAGAGTGAGAATAATGGCTAGTAACCTTAGTCATCTTTTTTGGAAAAGAAGCTACAAGGCATGAGGGTCTTGCCAGGCTCGAGTCTTTGGGACAGCATGGCCCCTATCCACCTCCAGGGTAAAGGGCAAAGCAGGGTTAGGATGCGACAAAACTGGAGCCACAGCAAAAGCAGACTTCAACGCTTCAAAAGCACTGTTGGGCTCAGGGGACCAAGCCGAGGGTTTAGCCCCTTTATGAGTCAAGCCAGTCAAGGGTTTGACTATCGTACAAAAATTTCACATGAATTTTCTATAATAATTTCCGAATCTTAAGAATCTCTTCAGGCCCACCGGACGCGGCCATTTTAGAACTGCCGAGAGTTTCTATGTATCCATAGCAATACCATCAGCAGAGATTACATAACCCAGAAATGGCACTCGATCTTTATGGAATTCACACTTTTTTAATTTACAATGCAGTTTGTTTTCAACTTTTGCAACACATTTGCAACATCTCTCCGATGCGTCTCAATATTGGGAGAGTGTATCAAGATATCATCCAAGTAAACTACTACACAGGATTGTAGCAGATCTCTCAGTACATTGTTTATAAACTCTTGGAATACCGCTGGAGCATTGCACAGCCCAAAGGGCATGACCAGATACTTATAATGGCCACTACGAGTATTAAAAGTGGATTTCCACTCATTGCCCTCCTTGATTCTGATTAGATTATAAGCTGCCCCCAAATCAAGCTTTGTGAACACTGAGGAGCCCTTCAAGCGGTCGAACAACATTCTTTACCATCAGCTTGTTTAGACCTCTATAGTCGATACAAGGTCTAATCTCCCCATCTTTTTTTCTTTACAAAGAAAAATCCTGCCCCCCTGGGCGAGGAAGACTTCCTGATAATTCCTCTGGCCAAGGCATCAGTAATGTACTCCTCCATATCTTGGTTCTCCTCTACTGACAGAGGGTAGGTGTGTCCATTTGGAGGTGTCGTGCCTGGCATCAAATTAATAGCACAGTCGTATGCCCTATGCTTTGGCAAAGTACTAGCCTCCCCCTTACTGAGTATCTCACTGAACGACTGGTACTCTGAGGGTATGGGGGGGTACATAAAATCTTAGTGGGCTGCTGTAGACAAGACTTCTTACAATAATCAGACCAAGATATAATGTCACAGATTTTCCAGTCCATTCTGGTGTGTGTGTCTGAAGCCAAGGAAACCCCAGAATGACAGTGTAATGTGGAGACTGAATGACTTGAAACTGTAGGGTCTCCACATGGAGAACTCCTACTCAGAGACAGCGGACAGGTCTCATGTGCGACATGGGATGGTTCTAACTGTCTACCATCAATCTCCTCAACAGCCAATGGCGAAACATGAGGCACCAATGGAATATTGTGCTGCTTAGCAAATTCGCTATCAATAAAGTAGCCTGCAGCTCCTGAATCAATCAGGGCTGGAGTCGCAACAGAGGAGGCTTCCCAAGAGATTGCCATCTGTAAGATGGGCTTGTTTTGTTCTAGGTCTGGGGACTGATTTACGCCACCTAGAATCTGTCCCCTCAGGGATCCTAGGTTCGTGCTTTTCCCGGATGTACTGGGCAGGCCCATAACATGTGTCCAGCCTTTCCACAGTACAGGAATAGACCCTCTTTTCGACGGAAGGACCGCTCCTCCCTGGACAGACGTGTGAAACCGAATTGCATAGGCTCAGCCCTACTGACCTCAGCACTAGGCAGCTTGGGAGGAAAGGGAGGCATGGGTGGGAGCTCCCAGTTTGGTACCAGTTGAGACTCAAGCCTTGGCTTGTGGATTTTGAACAGATATCTTTCCCTGATGCGGGTATCAATCAGAATAGCAAAGGAAAAAAACTGATCCAAATCCTCTGGCAGCTCACGGGCTGCCGCCTCATCCTTGATAATGTTATTAAGCTGTTGTGAGAAGGCCTCCACCAGAACCTCATTGTTCCAGCCTTCCTCTGCTGCTAGTGTACGAAACTCAATAGCATATTCTGCTACTATGTGGGCGCCCTGTCAAATGGTCATCAGTTTTTTTGCGGCAGAGGTTGCTCAGCCTGGAACATCAAATACCTTAAGGAAGACATCCACAAATTCTGTACAGTTTGAAGTAATGGGTTTGGCAGTTTCCCATAAGGGGTTGGCCCATGCCAATGCTTTACCGGTCACCAAGGAAATCATAAAGCCCACTTTACTTCTTTCACTCTGGAAAGCATTAGGTACCAGTTCCAAAAAAATTCCGAGCTGATTTATGAATCCACGACACAACGTGGGTTCCTCATCATATCTTAGAGGGAGTGGAGTGGCTCCGGACAGCCCTCTATAAATCGTTTTTTCCACATGAGTGATTACTACCGATGCAGAAACAGGGGAGGCCACCGGTAGTTGCGCAGGCTTATCGAGATACGCTGTACGGTTAAGGAGCATCTGCATTGCCATTGACAACTGGTCAGTGCGTTGTTCCTGAATATGCATCCTTGACAGGATATTAGGCAACTGTCGGCTACCAGTATCTGTACTTTCAGAGTTCATGGCCCTTTCGTACTGTCATGGGTTGACTGAGGAATAACGACATTGACAAGTACAGATACAGTGAAATCAATACCTTTATTAAAATAAGAACAGAATAAATATGAATAGCACTTCCCAAACCCTCACAGGACCAGGTGTGAAGACAGTGCCTAAGCACTTCCCCAAACCTCACTAGCCAGGTATAAGAACAGCACAGGATCCACTGACTGCACAGAGGCTGATCCCACTCTGACTATAGTATGCAATGGTAGCAAGGATAGCAGTAGCTACTAGTGCAGGAGAAGCTGAAATGCCCAGGCAAAATGAAAGATATTCCCCTAGAACGCTAGGGTAATACTAGGCAACAGAGACAGGAATCCCTAGAAAGCTAGGGAGAGTAGGAAAAGGTGATTTAGCTCCCTAGAATGCTAGGGTAAACCTACAGGCAATGGTGACTCAGATCCCTAGAACGCTAGGGTATACCCAATAGCTCTAACCAGCAACAGGTAGAACAGGAATGCCAGAGGCAAGGTCTGACACAGTAACTGAGCTCCTCTTGAACCAGTGGAAACAACAGAGCACCGTAAGCGCAAGCGGAGACTGTAGGACAAGGGTAGGAAATTATCACATAGTCAGCCAGAGCCAAGGTCATCACGGAGCGGGTAGTCAGCCAAGCCAAGAGTCAGACCGGATTAGGTAGTCAGACAAAGCCATGAGTCAGACCGGAGTGGGTAGTCAGACAGAGCCAAGGGTCAGACCGGAGCGGGTAGTCAGAGAGAGCCAAGGGTCAGACCGGAGCGGAAGGCAACTAGTCAGGGATCAAATGTAGCTGGAGTCAAACGTAGCCAGGAGTCATACACAGAATCAGAGCATTGGACTAACACAAGAGCTTAGTGCACAGGTTCACCACGAAAGGGCAAAGGAGTACTGGCAGGCTGAGGCCTATAAGGCCTAGCATGTAGGCGGAGACTCATTTTGGCAATTTCCATCAGCCTATAAGAATAGCGAATGCACCTCAGCGCGACAACCAGGAAGTAATGGCAATGTTGCCTGCAGCACAGCACAGCGATCACGGAGGGCAATCACAGAAACCCATGATAACATGTTTAAAATGACAGGCCATTCCCCCTTGCACTCTTCTTGTCATTATATCAAAACATTTATTCTTACTCCTAGTCCCCTGCCACTGAACATTATTTATCTGTCTGCTCCTTGCCATGCCCATTCTCCTCTCATGTGTATCCAAAAGATCCCATGTGGCCATATTCCTATGCCAAAAACTAAGACTCTTATTGGACACTAACTTTTTCCTGAAGTTATTTCATACTCAGCCAAATTGGACTCCCCAAACATTGTGTTCATATCAGCAATTATATTTATATGCTTGACTATGTATAAGCGCATTGCGTATATACTGCTGAAAATCAGAAACCCTTTAAGCCATTCATTAAGAATTCTAGGCCTATCCCTGGCCCCTTCTTCTCTCTCCTACTTCCTACCGACTTCCTTCCTGATCTACACTGCTTCCTCAGAGAACTTATATGTCAACAATCTTTCCCAACCTCATTTGCTTGTGCATCTTATGATGTAAGAGTTCATATGGAAAAAAATTGTATAACAAAAGTTCTCATTTACGTCCAGTGTTTATATCTCCTCAACCTTTTAATCCTAGGTGAATCCCCCCCCCTTCTTATGCATGCTATATCATTTACCCTTTGTCCTAATGGCATATTAGTTACGGATAGAATTTTGCACAGCCTATACTCCTATGAATCAGTAGTGCCAGAACATCTTTTTGTGCCCTGTAGGACCCTGGGAGGCTTTTCAGGCCCATACTGAGCAGATGCAGGCCTGTTTGTATTGAATTAAAAGGCTAAGTGCCACAAGATTGGCGTAAAGCCCATGTAGTGCCTTTATTTAAGGAAACTAAAACTGAACCTGTGAATTATAGACTTGTTGGTTTGACCTCTGTAGTGAGAAAACTGCTAGAGGCGATAATAAGGGAATATATTGAGGATTACACTTCAGAAAATAACATTTTTAGCAGGAATCAACATGGTTTTATGAGGAATACATCATGCCAAACTAATCTTTTGAGCTTCCAAGAAGAAGTAAGTAGCATCCTAGATAATGGTAAAGCAGTAGATGTAGTATATATCTAGATTTTCCAAAGGCATCTGACACAGTTCCACACAAGAGGCTAGGGTATAAAGTAAGGAAATTGGGGCTAGGGGATAACCTTTGCAATTGGATAGAGAACAATTCATTGCCGGAATAGTCAGGAATAATTTGATTTCCTGACCTAAGCAACTGTTTTTTGGAGAGAATAGCCCAAATCCACCACTGTAACTCTGGTAACTGAATGTGGAAATTGTTAATACACTCCGCAATCCCTTTTTTCAATGGGGATTGTTAAATTTATTAAGAATCCTTCTTTCCAGTAGTGAAATACATTGTTTGCAAATAAAGAACATTTCTCATGATTCTATGTTGACCGATGTGGATATTGCAAAAGAGACAATGGTTAATAATAGTACAATATTATAAAAAACTGTTAAGATTTCAGACACATATGAATTCTCAGGCAGAGGTAAAAATATTTTTTTCACATTGATTTGATACATATTCTTCTTCTGGACAGCAGATGATTTTTTTTTTTCCCCGTTTTAACTAGGGCTTTACCAGAACTCATCAGAATATCTCATTATTCTGTTGTTGGGCCTGGGATCAAGGAGGAGCATCCTAGGAATGAAATTCACACAAGAAAACATATGAAACCATTTATCTAGATGTTGTAAGGATCTTTCAAGCCTTCCCAGATGCCATCTTCATCAGATAAAGTGCAGAACAAGTAAACTTTTTGCAGTGCTGATTTAAACATTATCATACTCAGGTAGACTCCTATATGCCAAGTCAAAATAACAGGCATCATATTGTGGTTTAAGGTGCCGGGAAATCCTCTCTTTATCTGATAAGGAAGCATGTGGCATTATAAAACATCAAAGCTTAAATGACAACTATACCCTTAGCCATAGTTGAGGTCTTACAGACTCAGAATATATAATTATAATAGAATATTTAATTGCAATAATTCAATGGTGACAAGTAAAAAATATAAACAATCCCAAAAGCTTCACAAGGTATGCTGAAATCTATCTTCTCCATAAAAATGTACAGTTGGTCCCTTTTGAATCAAAGCATGACTGAGTGTGCAAGATGGCATTCACTATGCGTCTTTCTATGGAGCTTTTAGGATAGTTTCTATAAGTTACTTGTCATCATTTAAATTATATGAACTATAGATTATATTATAATTATCTACTGTGTTTAGTCTATATAACCTCAATTATAATTAAGGTTATATTTATCCTTTATCAGAAATTGTGGTTTCTTACATGCTCAGACATATCATATAAGGGCATTATGCTTAAAGAAAAGGGTGAAAAATTCTGGAGCAAGCCAATTGAAGTTACTATCGTATTCATTATTGTAGGGTCCCATGGGAAAGATTTTTGAACCTCCTAACAAACAAATATTGTCCCAGGGATGTAACTAGAATCTATTGGACCCTGGGGCCAATGGGCACCTTTGGATGGCAGGCCCTATCACAGCTGTATCCTTTGCATCTCCTGTAGTTACACCCTTGACAATAGGGGATAAATAAAATTTCACCTAATTCCCATTTATTTAGATTCACATGTTAACTCCTTTAATGCTAGAAAGGTATCCAAAGAATTGCAAAGCAATGGGTTGGAGACCTCTCAAACACTTATATTATTATTATTATTATAGGATAGTAGTCCAATTTAAATCAATGGACATTTTTCTGTGCCTACTTTGGTGACTTTGATCTACGCTGGGATTAGTAATCTTTTACTGTAAGGTCAAGCCCTAGGTTTCATTAATATGGTTTCATTAATATTACATACCATTGTAGCACAGAAAATGAAATGCCATTAACCAATGTCTGCTTTCACTACATACTGAGTTATATAGTACAATGGAGATAAAGGGAACAGTGTCTGTCCTTCTAGCAGGCCATTGACTTGTTTTTCTATCCTAAGATCACATAGCAAACATCTTCTGGCATACTTGGTTCAATCATACCCATGCATAGTGACAGGATATCCATACATGTATCACAATGGATTCAAAGAAATGTACTGAATATATCTTTTGCATCCAAGGAGTTAAAGTGATATTAATATTTAGTATGTTTAAAAAAATATATTGTAGGGTTTATCCTGAGTAAAACAAGTGAACTCACACTGTTGAGAGATGTTTTATTCAAAATGTATTGCAGCTCAAACTTGAATTTTTTTAGGTGCAATATCTCAGTTGCCTGAAATTTTAGAGTGGCGCTATTGCTACACCATCCTATGGACAGCTCTAGTCAGTTGACCATAAATCTGTATAGTATAGGATAGCAACAGCACCACTGTAAAATTTTAGGCCATTGCTCCAAAAAAAAAGTCAAGTTTGACCTGCAATAACGTTAGAATAAAGCACATCTCAGCAGTGAAAGTTTTTTACTCAACAGAATAAACCCTACAATATATTTATATTATATTTTATCCCTTTAAAATATTTGGACTGTAAGCTCTTTGGATTGGGGATGTTTTACATCTTCTAATCTTGTATGTGATTTGATTGATGATTTGTTTGATATCTTTTACCCTCAAAGAAGGGAGTTGCTAAGTTCCCAAGAGCTTGTACCGACCTACTGAATTAGATTGTACTGTGCAGCCTAATTTCACCACTACTAGTAGTGAGATTAGCACTGTTAGATGCTACAAGCTGACAACAAGGCTGGAGTTTAGGCATGAGACCTGGGACTTTCCCTTCCTCAACTAGTGCCTAGCAATGCACCAGCCACAAAGTGCACATCTAAATCTTATGACTATGATGACTGTGATACACAAAACAGAAAAGCTTTTCAATGACTTTAAAAGCAGGATCGGCGTCTACTTCTACAATCCATTGCTATACTGCATGCCCAACTGCAGGAAGATAAAAGCATCTAAAGAAAATACACATCCAGTCTTGATGTCTTACTTCCAACCCTACTGATAGGTCAGAGGCTACTTGCCAGTGATGAGCTTCTAAAATGTGGATGAAGTTATAGATAATATGGCACACATTTTCTCTCTCTGTTCTTTTTATTTCCTTTTAATTAGTCCCGGGAGTGGACATTAATTCTGTAACACTGGTAGCTCACATCTGCCGTTATTGGACAGGTCACTCTGTCTGTGTCCTCCCTCCTAAATCCCCAGCAGGTGACATTTCTTGCAAGAGAAGAGGCGCTAGCTCAGTATGACACTGACTGTCTCTCCTGTCCCTCGATGGGCACAGATGGCTAGTCGAATGAAGACATCAAGCTAATAGGTATGTTGACAGCTCTCCTCGGTGCTGAAACACCTCAAGCTTGCACAGAGAGAGATATGGAAAGACAGCTTCACTGCCAAGGCTTGTGAGCTCTGCTGAAGCAACAGCATATGGTCTGCTTCATGAGGAGCTCCAAGGGAGAGCAGGCATCAGCAGATGACACAATGTGGTCTCAGCGTGTAGGCATCTCCAAACCAAGACCTGTTTGGTGTCAGTCTCTATGTGGGAGATTGAAGCTTGTGCAAACACATTAATAGAACACAGGTTACCGTATATTAAATATTGTAATGAATTCAACATTATAGCACAACAATCACTGAACAGCAACAAAAATATGTCACAATACTTTTGTGTGCACGCAAAGTGCACCCATCAAGCAGTGAACAATTAAGTAAAAATACCATAAATATGGAGTAAGGAGGCCATTATATTGATTTACAGTTGTTAAAGGAACACTAACACCTAAAAATGAACTAGGGTTATATATACACTTAAATACTCTGTATGCCATGCTAGCCTCTGTAGAAACTCTCTATTCATTCTATTCTGTGCGAGGTACCATTAGTGCTTTTTCCAGGACTCTCTTTCCTATAGCAATCCTGAGAGAAGTGGTGGTGTTTATTATATGTAAATAGTCTGAGACAGTGGACCAGTCATTTTGAATAGAAGAACGGCGGATACTAATCTCAGTACACTACTGGCATTAGCTCTGCACAACCATATTGTGTCTATATAGTATAGTGTACACATGTTACAATTTTAGGGATCTAACATAAAATAACTGATTTTTGCAAACCCGACCTGGAAGTACATGACATTTAAAATTATATAACCCAATTTCTTTTGTAGGTGTTAGTGCTTTTAAAACCCTTTGAGTGCTAGATGGGTACACAGTGCATTGCTTTGCAATGCATTTTGTACCCCTCTGGCACTCAAAGGGTTAACTTGGAATTGCTGCTTTAGCTACTTATTGTCACTATGTTAATATATAACTGGGGAGTAATACATTCAAATATAATGAGATATAGGTACACACTGATACAAATAAAGCATAGGGCCTTGCTTGTGAGAACCTGAACTCTAGAACAGAATCTGTGGACCACCTGATGTTGTTGAAATGCATTTCCCATCATCCGCAGCCGGTTGACAGCTGTCAAAAAACTGAAGGGAGTTGTAGTCCAACAACATCTGATGGGCCACAGGATCCATGCCGCAGCTCTACAATTTAGAAAAAATGTTGGTATCCTGTCATTCACCAGAAACTCCCATCATCCTCAGTCAGGCAGGCCAGCTGCTGTTGATAAGCCTTGTTCTGAACCCTTTAAGTACCAGTGAGATGGACAGTTCATTGCGGTCCATTTTTCAGCTGTCTGGTCCTCAAAGTGTTAAACAACAGCTGGAGGGCCACAGGTCTCCAACACCTTGGAATAAGTTCCACAATTTCCGCTGGCTTTTAAAGGTTCCCTTTTTCTTTAGGTAGCCTGGAAATGTTTGCAATTGAAAATACAATATTAAAGTCATATTTCTGTGTGATTATATTAACAATAGTAATATTTGTGAAGTGTGATAGTGTAAGCTGGCAAACAGTAAAGCCACTTCCTTTTTCAATGGTTTATGTTGAACAAGATGAGTGTAAACAATACATATATCGTCTGGAAATGAGCGCTGAAACCTCATACAGTCATTATTATCTTAACCACACAGCCAGCGCTCATAGGGCACTTTGGTCAATCCCTGTACTCAACAGTAACAATGAATAACTGCGGTTCTGTGCAATAAGCTAAAGAGGAGAAAAAAGCTGCATCATAGGGGACAGCTAAAATTTCTCATAATTTCCACTGATTTAATTGGGATTTTAACCCCTTGATGTTAGAAAGATCTCCAATACGTTACTTTGAATGCATTAGAGATTATTCTACCATTCAAGGGGTTATAATCCCAATTTAAATCAATAGTAATATTTCCTTACTTCCCTATGGCAGTTAGGTTGCTGCACAATTACACCTCTTTAGCTTATCTAACAATGCAATGTGTTTGATACCTCTCAGAGAGTTGATACTGTACCTGGTGCAGTAGGTGAGTCTGTAGGTACGTTTTCTTACCTGCCAATAGGACTAGAAAGGGGAGGGGGAAGCAGCATGGAGAAGCCCATGGGGTCTCCATCAATTTACTTCTGACAGGTGCCATGTGATTGATGAGATAGCCTGGGGTGTTGGACTTTACTCTTTCAACCGTTCATAATTTATACATCGTATCCCTGCCAGAACAAAGGATGGACCAGTCACCGGAAGCTTATGAGAATACAGCCTAGGCTGGATTTCTATTAAATTGCACTGGGAGGGAGTACAAGGGAAGAGGAGGCAGAGATATTTTGGCACACACATTCAGGAATCTTAAACCTTGTGAAGCAATGTGATACACACCTCTCTAGTCCTTAAATGGGAAATATGCCCTAGGAATAGATGGCCCTTGTTTAACACGTTGACTTACCTAGGTTTGTGTCCTTCATACAGCAGTCTGGTTTATCTATTGAATTATTTTTATGCATTGTATCTGCCATTTCCTGTATATGGTGATGTCTATGGAAGTAAGCCTCTAGAGCACAGCTCCGCATAGCAAACAATGGACTACAATGGACCTGAATGACTACTATGAGACTCAAGTCGTTATAAGATTTTATACTGACGCAGTAGGTTAAAACAGAAATCAAATGCAAATAAAAACAGTAGATAGAAATAATTGACTGCAAGTTGAAGGACAATTTCCTTTGTAAGAATTTATGATAAATTAACCCCTTAAGGACCGGCCGATCATCACCCACCTGGCACTTAAGGACCACGGACCTTTTTCTTTTTTTCAACATTCGTTTCAGGACTCCCTGAATGGTGTGAAGCTGCACGGGGAGCCCTGAATTCCATGACGGTCCTGGCACATCATGGGTCCTTATCACTTCTCAACCCATGATGTGCCAGGACCGTCAAGGGTCCTTAAGGGGTTAAGAGATGCTTATTCTTATTGTATAACCCCCCTTTAACCCTCTGAGTGCCAGAAGGCAGCAGCCAGAAGAGTGTGCAGTGCATTGCTCTGCCACTCAAAAGGGTTAAAGGGATAGTAAACCCCCCGAAAAACTTTAAGCCAAATTAGAGGAATAATAAAAACATACTTAACACCCTCATTCCCATCTTTCAAACCGTTATGGTTTGAGAGATGTAAGAAAATAAAGGTCTCCGCTCCCTCCCCCTTCTCATGCGTCCACTGTATAGCAGACGTCATGAGATCCTGCTTCCGGGACCAGACGGCGGCTCTTCAGGAGCGCTGTCATCGAGATATATAACTATAATTATTTCATCGGTATGGTCTACGTGTGCCTGGCTTGCAAACACACATTGTAGACCATTCCGATGAAGTAACTATACTTAAATATCTCGATGACAGCGCTCCTGAAGAGCCGCCGTCTGGTCCCGTAAGCAGGATCTCATGACGTCAGCTATACAGCAGACGCATAAGAAGGGGGAGGGAGCGGACGTCTTTATTTTCTTACATCTCTCAAACCATAACGGTTTGAGAGATGTGAATGAGGGCATTAAGTATGTTTTTATTATTCCTATAATTTGGCTTAAAGTTTTTCGCGAGGTTTACTATCCCTTTAAGCTTCCTGAACACGGCTACATACAGCTAAAGGCAAGTTTATTTTCCAAGCTTTAGACCCCTATTGCAATTCTCAAAAGATACAATAGCAGACCAAACGGAATATTGAGTTACTTCTGCATTGGGATACAGAACAATCTGGCAGTCAGAGGGTTAAACCCAGCCCTCATTGTTGCTCGCGTGTTTTTTTGGAGGGATGTTAGCAATTCTTTGCAAACTCTCAGCCAGCGGATCTGTTTTACATTGTGTTGTTGGAATGCCGGACAGGATTTATATCAACACAAGGAAAGCTAATTTATCATATTTTCATCCATCTCTTTTCATTTGTGATGAGGGATGAGGAAGTGGTGCGTTATTGTTAAGCTAAGTTTGATTGAACTGCTTCCAGCACTGAGATCTTTCCTGGCCCCCTCCCTCCCAAGCTGTCATACCTGTTTTGTGTCATGGTAACTACATGGAGTCTGCTTCTTAAGGGCCAGGCGCTGAGCAGGCAATGGAAACATCTGTCATGCATGAAATACCTCCAGGTATCCATGTAGTAGCATTGTCACCTTGGACTAGTGGCCCAGGAAGAACAGGCTGGTATGCAGAGAGAGAGAGAACAGAATGGCACCACACCTGGATGACTCACCAGGCTCCTCTCTAACAGAGGCCTGGATTCCATGGCAGTTGTTAATTTTATCACTAGATGTATCTACAGATTTCCCCACGGACACCAATAGCAATCTGTGAGATAAAACCAGTGAAAACATTTATCACCTGTATTGGAATCTGGAGGCTGTAATGTACTAAAATTAACTGGAGCAAGTCAACAATTACATAGTTTATGTGATATTTAGCTTTATTATAAAATACCACCCAAGCTTGTAAAACGAAGGAAACTTCACTACTGCTTTGTATGTACTGTATCCTGCAATTGCAAAGTCACCTCTCACACAAGCACAGGGATGCACCATTTTGCAATATGTCAGTTTAAATCAGCTGTTATGGGGATTTTGCAAAACAAATGAAGTGCCCCTTAAAGAAGCAGTAAACTTTTATTTATGAAAACATTATATTTTATAGATCTTTTCCTGCTGAATGAAACAAGGTCAATCCCATCGCTGTCAGATGTTTTATTCAAAAATTATAGCAGTTTAAATAACCAGGAAGTGAATTTACTGTGTTTACTTCCTGGTAGCTCTAACTGACAGGAAGTGACAGGCAGTTTCTATCACATTCTATGGAGAACTGTATGTCTCTGACTTTTCTTGACTTTCCTCTCCATGAGAATCTAACAGGAAATCTAATTAGAATTTGACCACTAGAGGGCACTGCTAATGTAAAAAAAAAACCATGGGTTTAAACTGTAATAACTCTGGAAATATAAATCTCTCCTCAGTGGGAGTACCCTTATCTTACTCAATAGGAAAATCCCTACAATATATATTTTTTTCATAAAAAAAGTTTACTGCTCCTTTAATACCTCAAAGCTAGTGATGTCTCCAACGGTTTAGCTGCAATAAATAGGTATTTTCCTGTAGAACAGAGCACAAGTATTCCCTTACTTGATTTTTCATTCAAAAGTTATTACGGATCATTTTGGTTTTAGTTAAAGCGGAACTATCATACTTAACTAAGTCACCCCCAATTAATTGTTAGTAGCTTAATCTTGCCAAAGAGTGGTCTGTGCGCCTGCGCTGTCTGTCCCTGCCTGTACCTTAACCCTTTGAGTGCCAGAGGGATACGGAACACAAAGGGTTAAGGTACAATGTAACTCCCCCTTTGGCAAATAACCTATCAGCGTACAAGCAGGGACGGACAGAGCAGGTGCACAGATCACTCTTCAGCAAGATGTCTGCTCTGTCCCACTGATGGCAAAAGACGTTATGATACCAACTCATGTCGGCACTTAAGCAAAGTTATTACGCTATTTCCATGATTAAGAAGCTACTAACAATTAAATGGGGATAACTCATTGTAGCATGATAGTTCTGCTTTAACCCCTAAACGACCCTTGACGGTCATAGTACGTCAAGGGTCGATCTGACTGAACGACCCATGACATACTATGACCATCATGGAATTCCGGGCTCCCCCCGCAGCTGCATGCCGTTCGGGGAGTCCAGAAGCGGATTTTGAAAAAAATAAAAGCTCCATGGTCCTTAACTGACCGCGCCGCGCCGATTGGCCGTTCATTAAGGGGTTAAACTGCTATTTTCTATTCTGGTCACTAGTGTTGTTGTTCCTTTCATGCTATGGAGAATCAATGACTCAAGCTGTCCCACAGAGAATGTTATTAAAACAAATGTTGCCATTTGGCCACAAGTTGGCACTGTTGTTAACACGTTATTAGATAATTTATTTCAGTCTAATAGTAAACAATAATATTCATTTATGCTACATTTAAGTTGTTGGAGGCTGGAGAGGTCCTTGGAGATTATTCTAGCATGTCATGTGCAGTAGAGACTGCCTGAATGCACCGCTGCTGATATAGAGCAGGCGCTCCGAATTTGGACTGGAGTCCTCTCTGAGCACCTTCCTGGGACAGCTTGATGAGCAGAGAGGCTCCGGACACCAGCCGAGGCTGCTGGGTGGTGCTGTGGCCCGCGTACACGGGCTTTTAAACTAGTACCAACATATTTGGTAGTGTTGTACACTTAAGGAGTGCTAGGTACAGACATTTTTACTTATACAATACATTTTGATACAATTGTAAGATACTGGCTTGCTCACATGAGTTTGCAATCTAGATGGTCATTTAGTAATATCTCATGAATAATTAAAATTTTCCTTAAAGGAACAGTAAACTTTTTACGAAAACATATATGGCTTTTCCTGCTGATTAAAATCAAGTTACTCCTGCTGCTTCCAGTTGTTTTATTCAGCTGTTCAAATTGTAAGAAACAGAGTAAAAGCATAATTACTTATTGAAAGTTCAAACTGTCAGGAATCATTCATCAGTTTCTGTCACTTACTGTTGAGAACTGTTTGTCAGTGACTCACCTCTTCCACAGAATAAAACAGAATAACTATTTGAAATCTGATGACTAGAGGGCACTGTTAATGTAAAAACTGCAACCATTTTAACTATAATAACTCTGTAAAGACGCACCTCTCAGCAGTGGGCATAACCTTGTGTTATTCATCAGGAAAAGTCCTACAATATATGTTTGTTTTTTTAACCCCTTAAGGACCGGCCGCGGACGGTGTGGTCACTTCAGGACCAGGGACCATTTTTTTTGTTCAGAATCCGATTCCGGACTCATCAAATGGTGTGCAGCCACACGGGGAGCCCGGTCCAGGACCGTCATCGGTCCTTAAGGGAAAACAAGCCATGACGGTCCTGGACCGTCATGGCTCCTTAAGGGGTTAAATAATAAAATGTTTACTGCTCCTTTAAAACTGTATTACAGTAAGGGTGCTAGGTATATGAAATGATTTCCCATCAGAAGTGCTAAGGGGTAAAACTCATGGGACACACATAAGGCTATTCTTGGGAATAAATAATTCTGGGATTGTTAAAGTGGATCTATCGCTTACACAGCTTTTATTCTCATTAAATGGATCTCTTTAAACTGTCTATATCTAATGCTTTTTGTTTTACAAACAGGTTAAATGGATACTAATGGTTAGGTATTTCTGTAAGATCGATTCTTCTACATACATTTGTATAACTATGTGTGGATTTGTAACCGTCCACAACATTGTCGTTTTCGTTTTCTTCTATAATAAAGTGTCCCCTCCCTCCCCTCTTCCATATGTCTCTAATCATCCTCTCACATGTTGTATATGGCCATTGGACTGGACAGATTGCAGTGAGGGACTTTCCTTCAGTATGAGGAAAACTCTGCCCCCTTGACGAAGGAGGGCAGGTTTTTCCTTATGTTGAAAGAAGATTGTCCTTCTTCTCGATCTGTCCGGACAGCTTGCTGCTCTTGGGGGATGATTAATGACGTATGGACGAAAACGGCAGTGTTATGGACGGTTTCAAAGCTACACATCGTTATGCAAATGTTTGTAGAAGAATCGATCTTACAGTAATACTTAATCATTACTATCCCTTTAATAGTTTATAGAGATATTGATGTAGTATTTGGGAATCTAATCTCAGCAGAGCTGTGCTCTCTGACTTTGTCATATAAAATCATATCTAACATGTTCAAGAAATCACCTCTTCAGCTTCTTAGGCTGCTTAAACTGAGGGGTAACAGATTCTTTCAAGGTGGATGCTCACATTAAGAGGAGGACTTGGAAAGCTGATATGTCCTCTTATAATAACAGTAATAAGTACTATATATATAGTTCCTTTCTCCCAGTCAGACTCAAAGCGCTTTCAGTGCACACTCTCGGAACTAACCAGATCGGCAGCTGAAATAATAGGTGTTATTATTACCCAATCAATGGTACTCATTTTATCGGCCTCTGAAGGATGAAGGGCTGAGCTGACCCTGCCAGGATTTGAACCTGCAACCTTGCGGTTTGAACAGGCTTCATTGTCAGGGAACTTACCACTGAGCTATCTCACTGGGTCTTTAACCCCTTAAGGACCCTTGACGGTCCTGGCACGTCATGGCTGGATTTGCTTTAAAGACCAATGACCTACCAGGACCGTCATGGAATTCTGGGCTTCTTGCGCGGCTGCACGCCATTCGGGGAGTCCGGAATCGGATTCAATTAAAAAAAATGCTTCTTGGTCCTTAAATGACCACTGCGTGCATGAGCGGCCAGTCCTTAAGGGGTTAAAACAAAAGGTTCCTCTTAGAAAACAATAAAAACGTAATTTAAAGTAATCTTTTCATGTTTAATTATTAGGCAAAACTGTCTTTAAAAGATGGGTCCATCCGATATAAATATATAGGGAAATGGATAGAGAGAACAATTAGTTCTTACCTGCCATCAAATTCTATGTTTCATAAATACAGATTGTTTTTGAGGGGCTCAGAGACGCTAAACGTGTTCAAGTGAAAACCGTCTTTTTTGTTGTTGTTGTAAACCTCTGGTGCACGCATTGTCCTGTCACAGACTACATTCACATGGGAGACGTGAAACAGCAGTGATGTTACCGCATTCAAGTTTGCTAGTGTTACTTATCTGCATTGTACTGCATCCCTTCCATCGATCCCATTGTGGGGGAAGGAGGAGGAAGGGGGTAGTGATGGATAACTGGCCCTTGGTGATATCATCCATACATATTTGGGAAATGCCCACATCAGCTTGTCATTTAATTTTGCCAGGTGACAATTCTGCATGCTGGCCCCACAGGTCACTGTGCAGATCTCCTCTACTGCAACATCCATGTTTTCTGCTTTGAACTCACAAAAGTTGCAGAATGCTGCATTGGGCTGCCTTATGTGTGGGCAATGCCTGTGAACAGCTCTATTCTACAGTCATGTTATTTTGTTCACATGCATCATCGCACAGACACAAACATCATCACTGCACCGATGTTACTTTAGTTAACATACCCATAACCCTTTTGTTTCCAGAGGGTTTGTGCGTTGCACTGAAAGGGTTAAACAAGGCAATGAACAAAAGTCAATCCCAAATCAAGCACCCACTTCTAGTAAAGAATAAAGTGCATATTTTACGCTTTTTTGTTTATCTTCTTGGAGCCACTGAACTTTATTTAAAAGGTAAAGTGGAACAATACCAAAGCAAACCAATTGCACTCTAGGGGACAAATAAAAATATCCCTAATTCTCACTGATTTAAGTGGAGATTTTAAAACCTTAAATGCTAACGTGGTCACCAAAGCATTGTGAAACAATGCATTTGGAGATCTCTCTAGCATGCAATGGGTTAAACAAGCAATTTAAGTCAAGGGGGGGTTATTACTTGTCCCCTAAGGAGCAATTGGTTTGCTCCAGAATTGCTTCACGTTACCTTTATGCATAATTCCCAATATGATTTTCCCTGAAGACACCACTACCCCACCTAACACTACTCCTAAAAGCAAAATGGTTAATTCAAGCCTATCCCCTATCAGAGTGTGTGTTTGTGCTTCTGACGGAGATGCATTTGACAGCCAATATGTAGATAGAACTAAGCTCCGTAAGGAATTGCAATAACACTTGAAATGCATTGTTTTATATGTTACTCACTTGAGAACAATGAAAGCCGTTGCTGGAACCCAAATACTATTATAAACAGATTTATCGGAGCATGCGTTTTCCCACCTTTCCCCAGGAGTTATGGCTTTAATCTTAAGAATTTATGTTGGTTTGCTTGTGGCTTTTATACGCGTTATGCATTCACTTTTGAGACTTTTCAGCTATTTAGTGTCGCGGTGTTTAAAACAAGTGTTATCAAGGAAATAATTTCAGCTCTAGATCATTTTTTATATTCACTCCCGAATACTACATATAAAAGAGCCAGATGGTAATATAATAGAGTTATAGGAAGCGTCAGGCAGACTTATACGCGCTCTGCCCTTTTGCGTTCTGCATTGCCTATATCCAGCAAACAGGAACAAATGAAGGATTCAAAAAATAACCCCCCCCCGCTCTTAAGGCTCTCTCTCTCTCCCCTCACTCTCATTGCACCTTAAAAATATGAGCAATTAAATTAATTTTCACTAGTGCGTGTTATTTTTTTTCCAAGAACTAAAAAAGCTTTTAAGAACCCCTCCCCAAAAGAAAATAACTGTTTTGGAGTGAAAACAGAAAATCGTAATTTCTCTGAACAGCCTGTGCTGATATTCCCTAGAGATCCAGCCCTTATTTTCCTTCATTTTGTATTATTTCCCACTAAATCAGATCTAACAGGAGGAGAGAGAGGAAAGAGTGGGTAGAACCGGTTCATAAATTGTTTGAAGAGCTGTGTTTAACTCAGGATTGGGGAAACGTGAGGCTTTCCAGCTGCTTCCAGATTAATACTCCCATCATCCCGTGCCAGCAAAAAGCTGGCTGGGGGTTGATGGGAGTTGTAGTCTGGCAACAGCTGGTGATTAGGGTTTCCACTGGTGAATTTTTGACCAAGACAGTTAAGTTTTGGGCTCCTGTGTCCAGTTTGTCAGCAATGTCAAGATTTCGGAGATTTGAACACATGAACAGATCCAAATTCAAGCTCATGTGCTCCCATTGGTTAGAGGAAGGCGGTCCAAGTCCAGTCCTCAAAGGCCACCAACAGGCAGGATATAAGGATTTCCCTGATTAAGTACAGGTGAGTTAATCAGTGTATCATTCATTTAGACTGACTAACCTGTGAGTAATTAGGGAAATCCTTACATCATGGCCTGTTGGTGGCCCTTTAGGACTGAACTTTGACAGACCTCTGTCAGCACAGCAGTAATTCTGATTGGCACGTTGTGCAGCTGACTGCTGATTTCATGATACTTTTAACCCTTTGAATGCTCTAGAGGTCCCCTGTACATTACTTACTTAAAGGGGATGTATCACCCCTAAACAAGTTAGTCTGAATAGTTACATTATATAGCAAATAAGTGTAAAATGTTATTCATTTCTTTTTTTAAAGCTCTTGTTGCACCTATTTCCGCATACACTGCGGTTACCTGCTCTGTACCCCCAGTCTGTTACTCTGCCGCTGCTCCCCTCCTTCTATCCAGCTTCCTACGATGACGGAGGCTTTCTGCCTGTAAGCTACAATGCTCTCATTGGCTAGATATTGATCTCTGCCAATGAGGCCGCTCCAGCTTACAGGCTAGGCTGACCATATGTACCGTTTTAAATGGGACAATACTGTTTTTTTTTCATATTTCCAGACTGTCCCGTCATTTTAAATTAATGTCAATTTTGTCCCGTTTGTACGCTTTTTAATATAACTTATACATACCTCCGGGGTGGGGAGTGAGGTGACTGAGCAGGGAGTGAGTGGACCGGTTTCATGTGAGACATGTTGGAGGGAATTTATGACATAATAGCGCTCGGACCCACCCTGGGACTGGAGGAGTTAATCCCCTCACCGCACACGCACGGTAATGGCTTCCCCTGGCCGAGTTGTGGGAATGTGCACATGCGCTGTCTTGGCAGCTAGTTTCTTGTGCGCATGTGCAGTCTTCGTCTGCTGTGGCACTGATATGTTGGGTAGTTGTTTGCTCTTACGCAAGTTACGGCTCCGCCACAAACAGTCCAATCACAATGGAGCCAGCTGGTAGTCCCAAACTGGAAGCAGATGATGCACCCTGGGACTGGGCACCGGAAATGGAAGGGACAGCAAAGGAGTGGGAACCAGAAGTAGGTCCAAACCTTGAGGAGCTGAACTCCGGAGATCAGGAGCCCTAGTTGTTCAAGTCAGCGGATCCGGAGCCTGGAGGGGATGGTGCAGGTTTCAGCCTGACTGGGATTGGAGAGGTGAGAGGGGCCACATCTGTATAGACACATGTACCTACTGGAGGGGCCACATCTGTTTAGAGACTTACTGGTGGGGTCACATCTGTATAGACACATGCACCTATCAGGGGGCCACATCTGTATAGACACATACCTATCTGAGAGGCCACAGCTGTATAGCCTACCGGAGGGGCCATAGCTGTATAGACACCTACCGGAGGGGCCACATCTGTATAGACATACACCTGCAGGAGGGGCTACAGCTGCATAGACAAGCACCTACCAGAGGTGGGAGGTATGTATAGAGACATATGCACTCACCAGAGGTGGAAGCAGAGAAGTGAAAGAGGCTACAATAATCCACATTTATACCGAAATGCTCTACATACACACCTAATCAGTGAGAGAAGCCATAACCTACTGGGATTGGGGGACTAACGAGGAACCTGAAGCTCAATTTTGTAGGGTCATGCAAAATTGAGTGGTTCTGCCCCTTCTGTGGCTCCTTCCTTTTACGGCTCCTTCCTTTTGTGGCTCTGCCCTCACTGACCCACAACTATGGCTGGTATTTTTTTGAGGAAAAGGTGGCAACCCTAAATATAGTTTTTAATTTATTGTAAAAAACTGAACACGGTTTGTTTATTTCTCATAAGATAAAGTAAATCGGAGCAACCTTTTGTCACACTAGTGGTTTTACTGTGGTTTTACTGGACTCGTTGATTACCATAGAGACTTATGATTCGAGAGACTCATAACTGTCTATGACTCTCGAGTCTGTGGTAAATTACCATAGATTCTCTTAGACAGTGATATGACAAGGAGTCATAAGACTCTATGGTAATCAACGCGTACAGTAAACACAGTAAAACCACTAATCTGAGTGACGAAGAGAGGAAGTTCCAATTTACTTCAGGAGCAGGCTTTTTGGCCAGAGAGAAAGAACACCGCTAGTAAGAGACGGAGCAAACACGTTCTCGCTGCTTGCAGCTTACTACGATCTGACACGGAGTACCGCAGTCCATCTGTCCCACACCCCGTTCCATTTTTGTCTCAAGGAAATATGATCAGCCTAGTACAGGCAGAAAGCCTCCGTCATAGAAGGAGGCTGGATAGAGGGAGGGGAGCAGAGGCATAGTGATGGACTGCGGTTACAGAGCAGGCAACCGCAAATCTATGTGGACGTAGGTGCAGGGCAGTGTTTATTACTTCAGTTTAGACCAGCTGGAGCTTTAATAAAAGAAATCAATGAACTTTTACACATATTCGTTATATAATGTAACTATTCAGGCTGACTTGTATAGGGGTGATACATCCCCTTTAAAATAGGGTGACCAGACCTCATCTTTAACCGTGGACACATATGAAAAATACATGTTGCAGGGCAGAGTTGATTTCAGTGCAGTCCTGAAATATGCCTATTTCCTATGTGTCCCCAGTTAAAGGTGATATCTGGTCACCCTACTTTAAAATAAGCCTGCAAGGCATAAATTAAAGGGATAGTAATATTTAGTTTTAACTTTATTTTATTTTGTAGGCATTAAAAAAACATGAAGAACGATATAAGTCTTATTTCTCAAACCTTTATGGTTTGAGAGATATTCACAAGCAAAGTTTCCCCCTCCCGCCCCTTTTACCTAGTGTAAGCCATCTCTTCTCAGATGTGGAATCTGGTTGTAAGACTAGACAGATAACAGAAGGGTACAATCTTCTTGCTATGAGAACAATGAAAGCCCTGCCCCCCTTGACAAGTTTTTCAGGTTTTTCCCTTATCTTAATTGGAGATTGTCCCTCTCTGCAGTCTACCTGGGCACCTCCCTTCTGATCTGGCTGAACAGTGTTACATCAGTAAAAGGGGCGGGAGGGGTATACTTTGTCATTGAATTACTCTTGAACTACAACTCTGACAGAGCTGAAATAACACTCTCCAAAGTCCAAATACTATGATGATTAATTAGAGCTGCTTTTATTATGAAACATTACTATCCCTTTAAGCTTTCCCATTGGAAAGAATTATAAGGTTAGAAAATGACCACAAAAAATGTGACGTATCTCTTTTCTATTAGCACGAGCCTCTGTTTTGGCAAGAATATAAGATGGCAACCCTGTTGGAGGTCGTCACCTTACCTACCATTGGATTCACAGCCAAGTCTGAAGGAAGTTAACCTTTTGACCAAAAGAGAGGTATCAAATACATTGCATTGCATTTAATACCTCTCTGGCACAGCTTGCGTAAAACTCGGGAAACATACTGCCACGTACTGTAGATAAAAACTATAAGGGTCTTACGGGAGGCAATATTGGAGTAAACCAATTGCACTAAAGGGGAGAAATAAATATTTCCCAAATCCCCATTCATGTAAATGAGGCCTGTAGTCCCTTGAATGCTAGGCATCCAGTGCATGTATTTACAATGCCTTGGAGCCCTATCTAGCATTGTCAGGGTTAAACGTCACCTTTCATTTTTCTTTTGTGCATAAGGCTGTTAGTGGTTCAATGTTAAAGTCCCCAATGTATAATCTTTGAAATCTTTAACCCTTTGAGTGCCAGAGGGGTACGCAACGCTTGGGTGCTAGATACATCTCACATTGGATCCCTCTCTTGTATGCAAGCGGCTCATTACAAACGAGTGTATTTGGCACATATGTAATATCTGCCTGCCTTGTTTACAAGAAGACTATTTTGTAATGTTGCTCCTAATCATCAAAAACGATGCAGTTGTCATCACAAAAAGGCTGTGGCTTGATGCTGGTCAGATACAAATCACTTTATTTATAGGGATGTTAAGTGTAATGAAACATTTTGAAACAAGCCAGCTGGATTTTCATAAACTGCATAGAACGCAATGGTCCCAGATGTTCAGTGGAACGACCTGTAGATTTCAAATAATTTGGCCAGTTCAGCTGATTGTCTCATAGAAATGGGTTTTGAGCCATTATTGTACCATTATGTGAAACCAAGTTCTGGGATGGTACCTGTGCATTCTAATAACAAATGTAAAGACACGAACAGGACCAGATTTCCCAATAGGCAGAGTAGTCAGCTGCCTAGAGGTTCAAATCCTGAGGGATGCCACAGCTGGCCACACCCACATTCGGAATTGTAGGAGGGCCCGAGCAATCTCAGTGTCCTTGCACTAGTTTTGAGCCCCTTTGGAGGTTATTATTTAACTCCCTGGATGCTAAAGTGATCTCCAACAACCAAGGGGTTAAATATTTTTGTCCTTGCTTTACATAGGCCAAAGAAGCAGTGGATAAGACTGGGGGCAGGGCCATTAGAATCCTGGCAGGTGTGGCCATGGGTCGAGCTAATAGCACCTAAAGTACCTTGCCTAGGGGTGTCTGGGATGTAAATACGGCCCTGGACATGAATAAGCAATGTCCGTGATTTACAAAGAAATGGAGCATGTCTGATGCAAACCATCTGCACTATAGGAAACAAGTAACGATTCCCATTTATTCAAATGGGTTTTTAACCTCCTCTGTGCTAGAGAGGTCTCCATCACTCCATCACTTTGCTATGCCTATTCCACATACTTTGGAGATTCCCTTAGACTCCACATACTTTTGATACAGTCTGCACATTTTCGTTAGCGTTTTAATACTCATTATACTGAATGGGGTTGTAGATAAGATCCCAGGCAGTGCAGTACTATAACTGTGTATATATCTATATCTATATACATATATATATATATATCCTGTTCTCATTCAATGAGATACATATTATTTTCCTTCAACTGATTTTATTTTCCTTTTATTTATCAATAAAAGCTAAGTTTTAACCATGTTATGAGTACTTAATAGGCCTATTGATGGAATATGGGATGATTGAGTGTCTAAAAGTAGTCTCTGCTTTGTTCTTTTGTTATTGTGTTGGAGACTTCTCTAGAAATCTGGGCTTAAAAAGCCTCATTCGGAACAATGGAAATGTTAAGGAATTGTTATGTCCACATTGAGTTCCTCTAGAATTGCTCCACAATCTTTAAGGGATAGTAATGTCCCACAAAAAATATTTTGCAAATTGTAGTCCTTAAAATGTTGACAAAGAGCAAAAAACTGTATCTCTCAGACCGCTATGGCCTGAGAGATATTTGCATGTAAAGTTCGTGATTTACTTCTGTGAGCTGTAAAGCTGTCAGCAGGAGATCCATGTTGGCTGACACAGAGGCTTTGCAGCAGAGCCGCAATCGCGTTATTTACAACGAATTACTTCATTGGAATGGTCTAAAAAGTGTGCTGCTATAAGACAAATCAATCCTTATATTTAAGGACCAGTGACATGTCAAGTGTGTCACGAGTGTCCTGACACGTCATGACTTTTTAATCATGTCGCTTCTGTGGGTGCACTGTGATCACAGCGGAATCTATAGCTGACTGCTCCAAGACCGGAGCAGTCCGTTTCAGTCTGTCTTCTGTCGAGCCGGTACATGTGATCTCCTACATGTGCCGGCTCTCCAAATGTAGTCTATGCAGTCCTTTAGGGTAAAAGTACCCCAGGTCAGCTATATACGTTTCTAGTGCTCTTTCTGTCACCTGAAGCAAGAGTAGCCCAGTGTTGGAGGATGCTTCATTCAACAGTGATTACAGATCAAAGTTGTTTAATTTATTTAAAAAAGTATTTTCTTTATAAAAAGTAATCACTATTTCTATCTAAAGAGGTCTATTTCTATCTAAAGAGGTTTTACAGTTTGACAAAATTTCTGTAAAGACAGAGGGGGGAGGATTTTTGACTTGTATGAGCTGTAATATCTTTTGAATGAAATATCTCCTATTACTCAGCAGGAGAAGACCTACTAAATACACATTTTCATAAATCTCATATTAATATTCACTTAAGCTTTAAAACATTAATGATTTTCACAAATATATATTCAATTGTGTGATTCAATATAGTAATTTGACAAATTAAAAGTGCAATGAAATGGGATTAGTGCTGCAGATGTCTTAGTTTTGAGGGTGGATACAGTGTATGAAGTGAAGGAGCATTTCCAGGCTTGATTTTGGAAATAGGTTGAAATAGAAGTGTGTAGCCTTGGTACTGGACACGGTCATTTTTGCATTTAAACTAACTATCTGTAGCGGAGTTACTGCACATTAATCCTTGAGTGAGGTCTTCAAAACTGTGCTGTGGCATCGATCACCATGACCAATATGCAGTGGGAGACATTTCAAAGGCTTGGCTTATTTGCAAGCAGTACACATTTAAATATAAAGTATGTGTCTCTAACACGGCTGACATGTTTTTCAATCATACTGTGTTCTGGAGATTCATGTTGCAAATGTCTGTTGTATTCTGATTTCAGGTTTAAAACTAGAAAAACTAGTCACCATTTTTATTTTTCACTCCCTCCTTCTTTTTGAATTACTGTGTTTCTAAGTCAGGTGTGCTCAAACATATGCTAAAACCACCCCAACAGTTTTAGGATCTCTTCACATGATCAAAGGCGGATCAATCAGTGGTGCATTCTTACAGAGGGATCTGAGTAAATGACATTCACTTGTTTTTAATTAAGGATGTCCTTAAAATATGCACTATTGCGAGGGACTTGAGGACAGATTTCAGTACCTCTGTTCTATGCTACTTCCATGATGTTACTGTGAAAGGAGTGCCCTCCCTTTATGGCAGCCAAAGAAAGCAGATGAGTACAATATTACACTGATTTGAGCTGGAATTTAAATCTGACATTGATAGACTCAAACATATGACATGGCTCAAACCCCAGTCTTCTGTCTGGGAGAAGTCTTGATCAAACCACAAGAATGTAGTGTAACAGGAAGTTGGCAAGCCCCGCTAACAAGTATTAAGAGACAGTTATGTAAATAGGCAATTGCTAGGATACAGCATTGATTTGTCATAGGTAGTATGCATTTCTATGGATAGAATGTATTTAAGTAGAGGGGGAAATGTATAAGTTTGATAGTGCAGATCATTTTCATCACTTGGATGTAAGCATAGGAAACATGAGGCTGCATTTTGTAGTATGCAGTGAGCAGGGGCGCCCACACCTGTTCGCAAGCCCCCCTCAAAGGTGCATGTTTTCAGGATCTCCTGACATGAACACAGTTAAATCACTCAGTGGATCTACCTATTACTGACATTCCCTTGTGTTTAATTGAGGAGATCCTGAAAACATGCACTTTTGGTGGTGGTGGTGGTGGGAGCTTGAGGACAGGTTTGAGCTCACCTGCTTTAGATCATATGACTGCATAATGGGGCACAGGTTACGCTAACTTGAAAACTTTATTGCAAGCAATCCCCAAACACCATGCTTATAGCAGGCACAGGGCGATTGAGTAGTTTTACACCAGTTTCCCCAGCTTCTTATTAGTACATGGCGTTAAAACAAGGCCTAATCCATAAAATGCCCATACACTTCCTTACTGCCCTCCTCTTGGCTCAGGCTGCATTAGTAAGAGAATTTCCTGTGTATAGAACTTAATATAGTTGTTAGGCAAGCACAACGCATGAAATACAGTTGAAGCACATCCTTCCTAGAAGGGCATACGTGTAAAGTCAAAAGTGGAGCAAATCAGTTACACATTAGGGAACAAATAAAAATGTCAATTGATTTAAAATAAAAGGGACTATTACTGTTCCGTAGGGTACATTTGGTTTGCCCCAGAATTATTTCACTTTTTCTTTAAAGGGGTAGTAATACTTTGATTTAAAAATGTCTAATATTGTAGCTATTAACTATAGAAGTAGAATAAACTACTTCCCATCTCTCAAAACTTTATAATTTTTGCATGACTGTCAGCAGTCCCTCCCTGGGCATATCCCACTAGCCGCCTCACCCAACCAGCTCAGTGGGTATCCGTAAAACACTTGCCTCTCTCCATTTCCCAGGGACCCCATGCCCTTGCAGAAGCCAGGCACCTCATCCACCCCTTAAAGTGCCAAAGATCCCCCCTCTACCACAGGATGCAGCGTTGATGCCTCAATGCTGCGACCCCCGACAAATCCTGACAGCATGCTCAATGAAGCATTTCAAAGCCAAGTTAAAAAAAGTCCAAACCGATATGCGTCAGATGAACCCCGTCAGAACAAAACAGGTTCCTCTGACCCTCCACATCACAATGCTTCAACACCAGGCCACCATGTCTCCGAATGTGGGCGGAGACCGCCTTGTTAACCTTAATCCTGGTCCGGTTGATGGCAGAATGAGATACAGCATGCCGCCAATAAAATCGTGGGGTGATCTCTGACCAAATAATGACCATCCCTGGGAACAGCACCCACAACCTAGAGAAAACCCACTTCATGTCACGTATGAGGTACTTACTGGAATAAACCTCCAAGTCATTCCCCCTGGCATAGATAAACAGCACAACAGGGGACGCTGTCACCTACACCAACGCCACCACTTCCGGAAAAACACATTCCCACAGCAACCCGGAGACCCCCAGCCACTGCAGTTCTACATCAGCCCAGTCAAAATGCAACTGTCGCCCAGGAGGGCATCGGGCCGCCTGCCTTGCAGCCTAGAAAAAGTGACATCCACACAGTACAGACCTGGCCACCTGTAAAAAAAAAAAAAATAAAAAATAAGGACACCAACAGTAACCCCACCAACCACAGGCCCCCCCACACACAAAGCGAAATAAACAACCCCCAACAAACCCAAAACCCTCTCAAGGCAACGCCACTCGCTCTACCCAGACATACGACCGGAATCGAACAGACTCCCACCGCTCAATCCGCCAGATGACCTCATCCCCAAGCCCCCAACACAATGCCTGAGGAGCCACCCCTCTCCGAAAAAAATGGGAACCATACTCAGCCACACAAAATCCAAGCCCCACCAAGATTTTGTGAAAAATGGAAATTAACTGAAAACGCGAAAGCGTCGAACTGTCCGCATGAACTAAAAAAGAACCCCCCACCGTCGGACGTACCGCCAAAAACTCCCTGCACGCCGACACTGGGCAGGAAACACATCCAGGGTTCTCAAAGAGAGAAACCGTAAAACCCCTCCCCTCCTGATCAGTCTTGGAATGCCGCACTAGGAACCGGACAACCCCAGACCCAACTGAAACATCCCCAGCCTGCAGACCCCCACCTGAAAACCGGGCCTCACTCACCAATTCCCCGATAAGCAAAGCCCCAAAAAAGGCAAACGAAAAGGCCAACCGAAATAGCCGACAAACAAAACCCCGACAACGCCCAGAACATGAAGCAACAGAGCAAATTTTACCGGTCACTACCTATCCCGTACCGGAACACCCCTTGGCAACCCCCGGAAAGCTATCTGCAAAATAAAATCTTTTGTTACATCCTGCCACCCAAGAAGCTTAAACAGAAAAGCCAGGGCCGCCATACGCCGGCCCACCGCCGCCTTGAAGATCACCTCCTCACTCCAAAGTCCAATACACCAAAGCAACAGGTCTGAGTTGCCAGCTCCCCCATCAGCCAAACTCGCCCAACTCGCCAGTTGAAACCAAACCTCCCAAACCTCAGAATAGGCCGTCCACGTCCCAGGCACTACCTCGCTGCGCACCAGACCAAAAACCAAGCTCAACACAGAGTCCAAAGGTGCTCGGGCACCCTCCCCCCTTAAGCCGCCGCCCCATGGACCAGGGACCGAAACCGATCCCACTGAAAGCGAGACAGGGAGTCCGCAATTACATTCTGCACCCCTGGAACATGCCTAGCCTTAAACCAAACATTACCCCGCAGGCACACCAGCACTAAGTTCCGCAAAAGTGTCACCACCGGCAGCAAATTGGCTGTAAGACCATTCAGAGCCTCCACCACCCCCATGTTGTCACAAGTGAACTTCAAGGCCCTATCACGTAACCAGGGGCCCCAAACCTCCACCGCCAGAACAATGGGGAAAAGCTCAAGCAACACAAGGTTCCTGGTCAGACCCAAGGACACCCACGAGTCTGGCCAGGTACCCACGAACCACCGACCCTGGAAAAAAACCCCGAAACCATGCGACCCAGCAGCATCAGTAAACACCTCCAACTCAGAGTTAGACTGCAACGGCACCTGCCACAACGACCACCCATTAAAATCAGCCGAGAAGGAATTCCAGACCCCCAAATCTGCTTTCAAAGCTGCCGTAAGCCAGATGAAGTGATGCAGCAACCGCACCCCAGCCGTAGCAAGCGACAAACGCCGATAGAAAACTCTCCCCATAGCAAGGACTTAGCAAGAGAAATTCAACTTGCCCAGGAGAGATTGAAGCTGCCGCAACATCACCTTCCGCACCCCCAACATCTGCCAGATGACGGAACACTGTTCCACCACCTTCTCCCCCACGGCAGGTTACACACCATGCCCACAGAGCCCAACTCAATCCCCAGAAAAACCATGACTGTAGCCAGACCAAACATCTTGTCCGGCACCAACGGAATACCAAACTCCAAAGCCCAGTGTTGTAGGGCTTCCAACAGAACTCCACACACCAGGGAACCCCCGGGCCCCACACAAAAGAAGTCATCAAGATAATGAATCACCAAAGACAAACCAGTGTCAGATCGAACCACCCATTCCAAAAAGGAGCTAAAAGCCTCGAAATAGGCACAAGATATGGAACAGCCCATAGGAAGACACCTATCTACGTAAAAGCCCCCTTCGTAGTAGCACCCCAACAAGTGCTGAGAATCCGGAGGGACAGCAGAGAGGGGCGAACTGCCATGCGCTGACGAAACTGCTGTTACAGCTTACCTTAGTTTCAGCTTCATCTACAGGTGCGAGGCTTCAAACATGCAGCAGGCCTCTGTTTTATGTGTTTGCTTCCTGTAGTCTCCTCCTACCTACTTCCTCCCTCTGAGCTGCTCCTCCTACCTACTTCCTGTGGAGGGATTTAAAAGGCAGATTGAGTCCTGACTCAGTTGCCCTTGCATTGTTGTGCTTAGCAGTTCTCTTACCTTGGGCTCTGTGTATATCCTGGCTAGTCTTCTATCCAACCTGGTACTGACCTGTGGCTCTGTCTGACTATGCTTTTGCGTATTCCTATTAGTGGACATCCAACCTGGTGCAGACTTGTGGATCTGGCTGACTACCTGAACTGTGCATGACCTGGCTTGTCTGACTACCCCCTCTGATGCTGACTTGTGGCTCTGTCTGACTACTCTTACGTTTGCTCCTTTACCTAGCAGACATCCAACCTAGTGCGGACCTGGGGCTCTGGTAGACCAGGTCTGATACTGACTGCAGGCTTGAGTCAGCTGTCTACTTCCTCTCTGACTGCAGGCTGAGTCAGAGTCCTCTCCTTACTGACGGCAGGCGTGCGTTGGTACATCTTCTACTTCGGATCAAGATCCTGTGTTCCTGTTCTTGACCCTGTTCCTGCTCCTGTTCTGTTCCTGGTTTCCGGTAGAGACTACCAGTGGCTGAGGCCTAGTCTCTATCATTGTAGTCAAGCCTGGCAGCCTATTATTTCTGATAACTGTGCTCACTGGCTTGTAACCCTCTACTTGTTACTACTGTATATATTTGCTTACCTACTACTATCAATAAATTGCATTTAACTATACCGTACTGACTCCTGAACTTTTCTGGGAACCGTGACAACTGCTCGTCATATTTAAGCCAAGCCACACCCCCGTACACCCTACGAGCCTCCCAAATGGAGTCAAGGTAACAAAAAAGTGCAGAGCACTGCTCAGGCACCTTCTCCTCAATCACACTAGCCAGGATACAAAAGGCCTGCAACAAGTTCCCAAAAGTACAAGGAATAAGCCTAAAACTATGCCTATCCTCATCCTCCTCCTTTCGCCATTCCTTCTCCCATTTATCTAAATTAAAACGCTCCAGTGGAAGTAGCGTAAAAATATCAATACACTCCCTCTTCCACACCTTCTCCAGAACCTCCTGCTTCAAATGAGCCCCTAAGGGGCCCTCAAAGCAAACATATGCCTGACTCTTAGCCGAATCCGAGAATAGGACTGGATGGTCCCCACCCTTACTTTGCTCACCCTCAGAGCCACCCGCCAACTCCCCTCCCCCAACAGGAGCCGAAACCACAGGCGAACCAGCAGAAACCACCACGAACCCAACCGCTGGAGCTGACCCCCAATCCCCCCAACGCCAGAGACCGTCGACATAGCAAGACCAGGAACCTGCGCCGCAATGCCCCACACACCTGCCCCCAAGCTACCAGACCCAGAACCCCTACCCCATCTGGCCAACAAATCCCTCAAACCCACCATAAAACCCTGCAAACCCTCCAGCCCCTGACCGTACCCACCCAGTGGAACCCCCAGCCCCCCCTAAAGGAACCACAAATGTGAGATGTGTAGTGTATGAGTGCAGTGACCACTCACCCATAGGCTGCACAGCCCGCAAGGGCTGCAGAGCTGCAGAAGATCCCTGTGGAACAGCCGTCCCAGAAGGTCCCGCTGAAGAGGAACCTTCATCCATACCTGGAAGGGCCACCACCAGACATCAAGGAATCCAATCCAGCCGCCACACTCAATCTGTAAGAAGAAGACACAGAAGAAGTATCCCAATCCAAGGATACCGCCCCCAAGCCAGACCCCTCGCCCGATAGGCTTACATCCCGGATGGAGACTCCAACACTGCCCGGACAGAACCAACTAACCCCCCGCAGGGGAGGACCCCACCCTGTCCGCCGCCGGGTGCCCAGTAGCTCCCCCCCCAAGGACCCCCTAAGGGAGTAGGAAGCCGTCCGCCCATCCAAGCTACGGGAACGCCGTGCAGAAGAGGCCCCCCAGGAGCCACCTCCTTGGGACCCGCTCAGCTCAGCCGCATTACCTACCACCACCACCCCGGACCGCTCCCCAGCAGAGACATCCCCCAAAAGACCAGGACCCCCAGAGGATAGCACACCCCCCAAGGACCCAGCCGCACTCTGTGACCCCACCACCAAGAAGGGACTAAGGCCATGGAGCCCCAACCCAGAGCCACTCACCAACCCATCCCCTGCAGCACTGCTTTGTCCCTGCCCAGCAGATCCCTCTCTGGAGCTCCTACGCCCCGCACTGCAGCCAGGGCCTGGACTAGGGCTCCCCCTACACCCCCTACTGGACATCCACTGAGGCGATGGGCTCAAGGGCTCAGGAGGGGCTGAACGCAGTCGCGTTGCTTCCCTGGGCCAGCCCCCCGCAACCGAACATCCCAGCCACCAGTACCATCCCCTGCAGGTGCAGGAGAAGAGGAGCACATAGAAGAAGGCCCTGCAGCTGGCAAAACAGAGCCAGCCGATGGGCTGACAGGAGGTGCATCACTCAGGCAGGCACGGAGCCAGCTTTCTCTGCGCCTCCCTGCCTTCTCTAGGATCTGGGCCAACAAAGCCTCCATATGCGACCACAACAGGAACTCACCGAAAAGAACCAGCAGTGCTACACGACGTTCCTTCCGCGGGCCTCAGCCAAAGAGGAGGAAGCGGAAGGTGAGTGCCCCTTATGAAGGCTCCCTCTACAGCCCTTCCCCCCTCCGTCACCTAACCTCACATCCTTTTTCTGGGATAGCCCCAGTCATGCCCCTCTTCACCTACTTCCGCTGGCTCCGAGGGTTACTTTATTAGCATTTAAAGTTCCCCCCTCCCTCCCCTTTCTCATGCGTCAGCGCTCTAGCTGACAGAGGCAGATCCTGATCCTGGGGCTGGCGGAGGCTCTTCAGTAGAGCCGCGATAGTGCTACTTAAAATGAAATAATTCATTGGAACGGTCTACAAAGTGTGCCTGGTTTCCAAGCATGCTTTGTAGACCCTTCCAATTAAGTATTTCTTCATAAATGTCGTGATTTCGGCTCTGCTGAAGAGCCTCCGCCGGTCCCGGGACCAGGATCTGCCTTTGTCAGCTAGAGCGCTGATGTATGAGAAAGGGGAGGGAGGGGGAACTTTAAATGCTACGAATGCAATAACGATAAAGTTTTGAGAAATGGGAAGTAGCTTATTCTACGTCTATAGTTAATAGCTACAATATTAGACATTTTTAAATCAAAGTATTACTATCCCTTTAAAAAGATGCCCAGATATCCTGTAGAATAGAGTAGTACAACTGCAAAATAGTAGTATGAGTTCTAAAACAAGAAAACCAGATACTGACTGGATAGGCACTAGAGCCCTAGCTCATAAGAGATTTGTAATTATTACAAAGTAGCAGTAATTATTATTGTATGGTAATGGGATATATTGTAATCACTTTTTCGGGATGAAGGGTGTTGGAATCAACAAAAACTGAAGGTCCAAAGAAGCAAGGCCAGAATTCCCAATAGGCAGAGTAGGGTTCCTCAGTTGTACTAGACACACCAATATTCCGTATTGGGGGTGTGGCCAAAGCAATCTCAATGTCCCTGCACCAGGCTTATACACCTTTACAATATATTATTTAACCCCTTGGATGCTAGAGAGGTCTTTAATGCATTTCTAAGTAATGCATTGGAGATCTCTCTAGCAACCAAGGGGTTACAGCCTTTGTTTGCTTTCCTTGTTATAGGCCAAGGGGATTTTCTGCAGGTGGGGCCATGTGAAGAATGGGGGTGTGGTCATGGGTGGAACTAAGGGTACCTAGTGTGCCTTGCCTAGGGGTGTCTGGAATGCAAATCAATGCCTGCAAAGAAGACTAGTTTTGTGCTACAATTCCTGTGGAAAGCATGGATCTCTGAGTAACTTCTAGAGTCATGAATTTAACTGACTGGCCAAATGGATACAATCATATGAACACAATCATCCAATATAAGCAAATTTCCTAAAAATCGAGCTTGACTCTTGTTACTTTTGAAGTGCAAGCGATACGGATGTACTGTAGTGTCAACGCCACTCAGCTGTTATCTGGTTCATAAGTGAATGACGAGGTCTGGGCTATGACTATTTGAAGCAGAGACCAATCTTATCTTTGTTAAGTAATGTTCCCTTGAGAAAGATCAACCCTTCCCTTATTTAGACAGTGCAAGAAACAGTGTTTGAGTCCATTTCTCGCCTACACAGCCTTCCATTCAGCCTTTTTTGTAAGCTTAATGTACACTATGTATTTATATGGTCCCTGCCTCCGCTTGCTTTATTTTTATATAATTATCATTCTCTCTTAGGTTGTTTATCTTGGTGTGGCCCATAACAGATTTTTTTGCAGGTTGTTTCAATTCCTTTGGCTTCTCTCTCTGTTTCCTATTTTTCTCTGACTCCCCTAAAATGTGCATTCTCTTAGACAGTTTGTTTTTAGTCACCTTGAATGACCTCTGCATTGAAAATGCTTGGCATACATGTAACATAATTGAAAAAGCTGTTAGTTGGGTTAAAGCTTTCTCATCCTAACAAACTTTTATTTAGTTCAGTGCTTTTCTTCATGTTCTTTCATTGTGAAGATTTAACCTGCATATCAGCATGGCTGCCACCTCATGCCTTTAATACCAACCTCTTGGGAAGGGATGGGTGAAATTGGGCATTCTGGCTATTGTCACAGCTCCTATCATACATAATCGGTTAAGAAGGGATTGCAGTCCAAACAGTTTATCCTCAGCTGGCTAAGATGGAATTGTAGCCCTACAATGCTGGATGATACAGGCCGTCCTCAGCTGGGTAATAGGCAATTGTAGTCCTACAATGCTGGATGATACAGGCCGTCCTCAGCTGGGTAATAGGCAATTGTAGTCCTACAAAGCTGGATGATACAGGCTGTCCTCAGCTGGGTAAGAGGGAATTGTGGCCCTACAAAGCGGGATGGGTGCAGGTTGTCCTCCTACTTTAGGTCTGCAGTGGTCTTTATGCAGTAGACATATTTCAGCCACTATGAAAGTAGCCACTATTTAAAGCAGTGTTTCTCAACTCCTGTCCTCAGGACCCACTAACAGGCCAGGATTTGATGATTTCCTTGTTAGAGCGCAGGTGAGTTAATCAATGTGAATGAGCCTCTGATCACCACACCTGTGCTCTAGGAGAGAAATCACTAAGTCCTGGCCTGTTAGTGGGTCCTGAGGACAGGAGTTGAGAAACAATGATTTAAGGGATGAGGGATCAAACCTATTTTGGATCATTATAAGCATAAAATAATTAATTAACCCTTAAAGGCACAGATTGGTGTGCAAATGTGTTGCTTGACCCTCTGGCCCTTAAAGAGTTGATAGATCTGAGCCATTATGAATATAAAAATGTTAACACATATTTCATAACATACAAGTTATGGGACCTACTCGTCAGTATTTAAAATTTAATATGGTCAGTTCTGAAGAACAACCAATGTTGTTTTATTGATTCTCTCATTAACCCTTAATTAACCTTGTGGTGAAAATCCTTTAAACCCTTAAGGAATGGGAAAATCTGAGGTGGATTTCACTTAAGGACCTGAGCAATTCTGACCTTTTTGACTATGTCTTTGTTCAACAGTGTTTTCCCTCAAAGTACTTTATTATACCCATGAAAATTATATACTGTTTTTTTACGCACAAATAGGGCTTTCTTTTGATACCACACTTATATGGATAATTTATATGGAAAATTTAAGAAAACAGTAAAAAAAAATGCTGATTTTTTTTTTTAGACCAGTAGGTGTCTCCTCTCTGCTTCTCTGTCCCTTACTTTGCTGGTAAGGGACAGACGGGTTGAGGAGAGACTCAGAGACAGTGTGTGAATTGCGCTGTCTCATTCACTAAGAATGCCGGTACATGTGATCGCTGCTTCAGCAATCACATGACCAGGCACAACTGAGAAGGGATGACACTGAACGCTCCGGTACCAGAGCGTTTAGTCTCAGTCTGGAATAAATTATAGCAGTGTGCACGGAGGTACGCTGCTATCATTTATCCCATGACGGTCCAGGACCGTCATGGGTCCTTAAGTGGAATCTACCCATGATGGTCCTGGACCATCATAGGTCCTTAAAGGGTTAAAGATCTTGAAAAGTAGACCTGTTATATACTTCACTGTGGATACATTCATATGGAGGGAAGGGAAATGTGAAACAACATGAAGTTTAAAGATTAGCAGGTCTGCAACACAGTTGCTCCATTATGAAGAGGTTCTTTTCAAGAGCAAATTAGTTTATTTAAACGGATTGTAATGTTTCACAATAAAAGCAGCTCCAATTAATATTCATAGTATTTGGGCCATGGAGAGTGTTATTTGAATGATGTCAGAGTTGTAGTTCAAGAGTAATTGAAAGATAAAGTACCCCCCTCCCGCCCCTTTTACTGATGTAACACTGCTCAGCTCAGAGCAGCAAAGTGTTGTCCATATGACTTACAGAGAGGGACAATCTTCAGTTAGCATACGGGAAAAACCTGAAAAACCTGTCAAGGGGGGCAGGGGTTTCAGTATTCTCACAGTAAGAAGATTGTCCCTTGCTGAGACCTGTCTGGTCAAGAGTCCAGAATCCACATCTGAGGGGAGGTGGCTTACGCTAGGTAAAAAGGGCGGGAGGGGATACTTTATCATTCAATTACTCTTGAACTACAACTCTGACAGTATTGAAATAACACTCTCCATGGCCCAAATACTATGAAGATTAATTGGAGCTGCTGTTTTTGTGAAATATTACTATCCCTTTAACTGAAACTAAATATATATATTGATATATATAATCAATAAATATATCATTTTCGTTCACCTATACCATTTCACCTCTTCAATGTTTTCTACAATATACAGAGATGTTATTCTTTTGAACAAATATATTTTTCATATAGATTCAATATTGAATTTCCAGTACTATTTTAGTCACTACCATTTATGTGACAAATTGTCTATGAAAGTATAATTTTGTTTGACAACCTATGCATAACCTATACTACACTTAAAGGATATATGTGCTGTCTTCCCCTTTCCTCTTTTTCAACTTTTATAACATAGTTTAGAAGTTCTTCTGGTGTGTGAACAACATGCTTTCATTAACCCCTTAGATGCTAAACATGTTGCCAATTCATTGCTTCACAATGCATTGGAGAGGTCTCTGGCGTCATAAAGGGTTACATTAGATATGATGTTTAGTACAGAACACATATTTTTATAATATAGTAGGCATCTGGTCAGCCAGTATAGGCAGTGGTGGCAACAGCATATCTTCTCATCTTTCCACTACCTTTTCTCTTTCATCCACTGTGGAAAACAGGACCTATGGGGTAAAATATCCTCCCAAAGAAGGGCAGAAAAAGAGCTCTCTGGAGGTGGCGACTCCATCCCTACTCCACTTTACTCCCACCAGACATGACTTTAAAGTAGATGGTTAGGGCAAAGATCTCCTACCTTGCTGTTTTATTTTATTAAATTATATGGGGCTGTTCAGTTCCCCATTAGGCAGGCTCCTACTCCCTGTTCTTCCTGAATGTAAATGGAACAGGGAGAAGAATTTTACAGGCCCTGGGTTTGTTAGGGTATGACTTTTAGAAATGTACAAAGCCACTTTCCCCTTTTTGCCTTTCTACATAAGAGCTGGAAGACTGAAGAGGATTCCAGTTTTCCAGAGTTTACATGCCCTATGAGTATGCATCTCTGCATGTCTGTCTAGGATCCACATTCTTAGTTCTGTGTTGTTTGGTTACATTTGGCACCCTTCTTCCCAACACATGTTTTCCCAACATACTTCTTTTGACCCCGTCCAGCCTGTACAGTTCCCCTGATATGATTGCTGCCTTTATTTTTATTTATTCCTTTTTTACTAGTTTTTATCATTTAAAGGGCTTTAAGAGAAGGGCACCTGAGGCAGACATCTTGGATTGGTTGAGTTTTCTCTATTTTCTGTGATAAATCCTTTTCTCTTAGCCCATTTGTAACACAGAATTTCCTACTGGAGAAAAACAACTTGCTTGAGTCACGGGTAGGGAGTTCATTGGGTATCTATGTTCAGATGACCATCTTCCTGCCCTACTTCTTTGCTCTACATTAAAACTGAGCATGTCTGATGGGGATGAAGTGGAGTAGGAAGGGAGTCTCAACCCCCAGAGAGCATTTTTATGCAAGTACCCTGCTCTCCTGTGGTAGAATACTTTGCCCCATGGATCCTGTGTTCCACATGGACAAAGAGAAAAGGATTTATCAGTGAGCGCACAAAAATCCCCTGTTCTATGTATTTGGAAAATGTTTCAATCATTTGAGTGTCATAGTTGCATACTGCACCACTTTGCACTACCCTTTTGGACTCCAAGGGCCCTATGTTAATTAAATGCCTCCTTGTAAATTGTAATTAAAATTTAAAGTCAATTTTGCATCACTGTTTTTAGACTGGAGTGTTCAAAAGCCTAACTCCACACTGAAAATATGATGGTATTCGCAACATTTTGTCAGAAAATGGAGGATCAAAACATTCTTTATACAGACCTACTGGGCTTTATGTACGAAAAAACTGGCGTAATTGTGGGACAGAACAACACCACAGTAGATGACAAGTGAAAATCCCCATTGATATATATTTGCATTTTAATTCCTTAACCCCTTAGTGACGGCCGCGTGCAGACGCGGCCGTCACTTAACGTCCGTCTAACATTTTTTTTTTTTTTTTTAAACAGAATCCGGAGTCCCCGAACGGCGTGCAGCCGCGCGGGGATCCGGATTTCCTGGACGTACATGTACGTCCTCTGTCACTAAGTGACACCCACAGAGGACGTACATGTACGTCCATTGTCACGAAGGGGTTAAACACAATGCATTGGCTACCTCTCTAATGTTCAACAGGTAAAAGCCCCATTTAAGTCAGTGGGGATTTGGGGAAATATTTCAACCCTGTAGTGTTGTTGGATTGCCCAATTACTTCAGTTTTCTTTTAGAAGTAATGTTTGAAGTTATAACTGAAATGAATAATGTAATTTTTGAACCTATGATTTGTTTTGATAAGTTGTTTAAGACCATGCCTCTAAAATTGTCTTTCAAGGTAGTAAAAAGATTGTCTAAATCTTTGAAAGTGAATTGTATAAAAACAAAATAAAATTTGGACATTAATCATATCTTTCAAAACTCCATCTTCTTTGGAACATTGTGCCCAAACTGCTTGTTAAGTTCAAGAGGCATTGTCTTTATACCATATACCAATGTATACTACCTCATTTAGGGCTAACCAGGCCTGAGGTAAAGCAGAGGAAGTCCGTGTATATGCACAAGTTCATTAATTAAAACCCTTGCATACCAGCGATGACTCTAGAATCTCATTCATTTAAATGGGCCTTTTTACCCCTTGAATGCTAAGAAGATCTCGTGATGAGTATTCTAATGACCTGCCCTAGAAGCATTTCTTTTTTTCCTTTACACTCTATTTAGACATGTGAACTCATTGTATATTATGGCTTAATTTGCTACCATTATGCAGATAAACTCACACGTACTTCTCAAATTCTGACCTGGTACCTGAATTCAGACCAGAATAATAATATCTGACTAATGGAGCATCCATCATGGAACTTCACATTCTTAAACCATAAATGTCGAGGAAGAAAATTTCCATACTTGCAATTCTAAATCCACACTTTGTATCCATATTACGTTTTTTGTTAATGAACTGCTTTTTTTAACAGTACAATTGTTCTGTAATATTTTACCTTAATTCGTCATATTCTACAATTGTTAACAGCTGTACTATCAATCCTTGTTGCATTTGAGTCATTTTTATCTTACACCCACACACAAGATACAACCCAAACTGTAGTTTATGCATTAATCATCTCCTGTCTTGATTACTGCAACCCTTTCCAAGCCAGCCTTCCTTTTCCAAACCATTTTGGATGATCTAGTTGTCAGCCACCTCAGCATAAATCAAGGGATATAAGTATCTGTGTTTTTTGTGTGTTTCTCTAGATGCCTTCACATTTTCCAGTCACAAGCTGTTGACAAAACACATCTCCTTCTCTAATGGAAAAACTATAACTCAGGCCTTGATTACTGCAGCCATTTAGTCAGTGGTATTTTACTTCCCTGTGACGGGTTACTTGTGACTCTCTAGCTTCCACTTTACAACTCCTTCCATTCTAATCCAGCCCCTGTATTTCTAGGGATGATGGGAGTTATAGTCCAGCAATACTATAGAGCCACATATTGCCTGTTCATGCAATGTGAGTATGAAGACAAGAGGGGATGATGGGAGGCAATTATATTGGGATCAGCGAGTGAGATGATTGGGAATAGAGACAGTAGGGCGTGACATAGAAAGTTGGATAAAGAGATGGAACAGGGAAGGTAGGAAAAGTGGAGTGGACAGAATGATAATGGACAGTGATGAAGAAGGGAGGTAGAGTCATGAGGAAGGGTGCAAAGATGATGGGGATATATGGGGTCAGAGGTATTGGGGGGAACTAGAGATGGGGTAACAGAGACTGTGGAGGATAAAACAGGGGTAGATGATATAATAGACAGGATTGGATACAACAGATGGAAACTGAAACAAGCAGAAGAGAACACATACTATGTGTAATGTCAGGGAGAGACATGCCAGGAAATAGAGAGAGAAAAGCACACAGAAGAGAGAAGGATGGGGGGTGAGGTCAAAATACAAAGGCCTTCGTTTAAAAGACGCCTTCATTTAAAAGAAGGCTTTGGGAGTTAGAGGGAACAGTAAAGCCATATGAAGATGCACTGGTCACTTTCCAGACAGGGCATTCTGCAAGCAGTCTAATTAGGATGGATGTCCCATATCCAAATTAGTGGGTGCCAGGATCTGATAAGTGCCCCGTTACAATGATTTTAGTGGTTGACCATGCATTCTGATTGGAGGGCAGACCTTATTTTCTCTCCCATATTCACCAGCCATATTTGACATTTTTTAATTCTCCTATAAATCCATTCTTTCCTGTCTGTCCTATTTCCATACTCATGCATTATCTCTCATTACCTATCATATTCACATATTCAATATATTTATGTCCTATTTCAAAAATCACTTTAGACTAGAGTTTCAGTATTTGCTTCAGCAGACGCACTTACAGTTCTCCCCAAATCACTCAAACAAACTGACACTGAGCATACATTAATGGAGAAGTATCATCTCCTTATAACATCATCTTCAATTAGTTCAGGAAGCCATATGCATTGTACACTCCTGGGGTCCTTAAAGGGATAGTAATACTTCATTTTAACTTTATTTTATTTTGTAGGCATTAAAAAAACACGAAGAATGATATAAGTCTTATCTCTCAAACCTTTATGGTTTATGAGATATTCACAAGCAAAGTTTCCCCCTCCCGCCCCTTTTACCTACTGTAAGCAATCTCTTCTCAGATGTGGAATGCAGTCCATAGACTGGACAGATAACAGAAGGGGACACTCTTATTCCTATGAAAACAATGAAATCCCTGCCCCCCTTGACAAGCTTTTCAGGTTTTTCCCTTATCTTAATTGAAGATTGTCCCTCTTTGCAGTCTACCTGGGCACCTCCCTTCTGCTGTGGATGAACAGTGTGACATCAGTAAAAGGGGCGGGAGGGGGACACTTTGTCATTGAATTACTCTGGAACTACAACTCTGACAGAACTGAAATAACACTCTCCAAAGTCCAAATACTATGATGATTAATTAGAGCTGCTTTTATTATGAAACATTACTATCCCTTTAAAGTGGAACTTTCACCTTAATTTAAGTTTGCATATTTGAAAACTGCATTAAAAACTGCCTACATGTCATGTTAACCAAAATGCCAGCTAATGTACAGTTAAAGAGATATATACACTTGTTAACATATGCTAATATATGCTAATTGTAGTACCAGCAAGATTGCTATATGCTAATAAAGCTAGTTATTTATGTTTCATATGCTAATGAAACATTTTTCAATGATGTGTCATATGCTAATTAAGGTTTCAATGATGTTTCATATGCTAATGAAGCTTTGTGCAGTACCAGGAAATGTTCACTTTCACTTTACCAAGAAATATAAGTATAAAAAAATGAATATCTCCTAAAGTAGACTTCTACTGGACTTGTGGCTAACATGACATATAGGCAGTTTGTAATGTAGTTTTTAAATATGCAAACTTAAATTAAATCTGAACTTTCATCAAAAGTAAATTTCACCCCAAATCCTTACTAACACAGCTATACGCATATACATACTCTTAGTATGCTGAAAAAGTCCGGCATTATTAAGAAATACAACTCGTTCTGCAGGCATCAGAGTCCTTTTCTCCTCCAGGATTGGTGAGTGGAGTTCCTTTGTACCTTAAGGTACCGGAAGGGACTGATGGTGCAGGCACAGAAAGTGGCAACAGCAAGATCCCTGCCATTGGTGTCTGCCGAGCAAGTTGTATTTCTTAATAATGCTGGTCTTATTCAGCATAATAAAAGGATGTATATGCCTATCACTGTGTTAATAAGGATTTGGAGCGGGGGCAATTTAAATTTGATGAAAGTTTTGCTTTAAAGTGAAAGTTCCAGTTTAAGTAGTTTCTTGCACTCTTTCTGCTTTAGTATAAAATAACTACTTGTGAATGTCATGTCTGCCTTTATGGACATGACATCCAGGACTAATTGAAAATGCCATCTCTTAAACAAATACACTAGGACAAAATTCATATTGTGCCTTTTTTTGGCCGTAGTAAGGAAAGTGTGTGTCTGTTCATGGGGTGCGGTATTAATAGGAGTTGTAACTTCTCCTTTAACAAATTATTTACTGTCTCATTTAAATCCATCTGTACTACCTAGACTCTGAGCTCTACAGTAGGGACGCCGATAGTTTGTGAATTTAACCCCATAAAGGATTTTTCTGTTTATCTCAATGATATCTGTAGAAGCTGTAAGAGCAAACATCAGGCCATAGTTATATACATTCTCTCACGTATGCAGCTAGTCCTGATGTCTGCACAGCCATATGCAATCCACTTATGGTGTTAACATGTCCTTGGTTCATGCATAGTGAGGGAACAAGTGCTACAATGTTGAACTATAACCAGTCGCCTGTTGAGGCCCTACTGACTTGTCTACACATAGCAGTGTGTTATGAAGTTCGATGACGCCAGGTCTAGTGACAGTCATTAGATGGTGATACGCGGTCATAGGGCGGTCATGGTAGAAAGAGAATGTTTATCTCAAGGTCATATGCCAGGTCAGAGCATAGCCTTCTAAGAATGTCCCACAGATAGCAGTGTCTCTTAGGAGACCCTTTATAGGAAAGTCATGTGCATAACTAGGATATCTACACGGTAAGCCAAGCACTTGTTCCCTATGGATTCAGGAACAGTTCCAGATAGTCAATTTAAAATACACGATCTATGACACAAACCTGCATTTTTGGCATAAAACTGACACTAATAAAATAATGGTTTGAGTGTTTCAAGATAACGCTACATTATTATAGCAGCAATAACAGCTCGCAGCGTGCAGAGTGGTTAAAGTGTAATGGATCATTTACCACCGCAATGCACATAGTATTTAGATAACATTACAAATTTTGCATCACTTAAATCCACAAGTTCTAAATTGTGATTACCTTTTTTGCAAAAAATGTTATTGTCTAATTTAGGACAATTCAGTGGTTTAATCATATATCTTGCACAGTTATCTGCAGCTTAAAACAGCAAAAGATACATACAGTTTTAAAGGGCCCAGTGTGCAAACGAAACTGGAGTAATTCTGGGGAAATCCATCTGCTCCACAAGGGACAATTATGAAGTCCTAAAATTCAACTTGTTTTGAATGGGGCTTTTAACCCCTTGAATACCACAGAGCAGAGGCGTAACTAGAAGCCACCGGGCCCTGGTGCAAGAATTGCCATGGGCCCCCCTGACCACATTGGCCCCAGACCCCCTCAACCACATTGGCCACCTCCACATTGCCCCCCAATCTCCAAATTGCCCCTTCATTTCCACATTGCCCCCATCTCCACAATGCCCCCATCTCTCCAAATTGCCCCTTCCACAATGCCCCCTTCAACTCCACAATGTCCCCTTCATCTCCACAGTGCCCCTTCCACAATGCCCCTTCATCTCCACAATGCCCCCCAATCTCCACATTGCCACTTCCACAATGCCCCCTTCATCTCCACATTGCCCCTTCCACAATGCCTCCTTCATCTCCACATTTCCCCTTCCACGATGCCCCTTCATCTCCACATTGCCCCTTCCACATTGCCCCCATCTCCACAATGCCCCTACCTCCAGTCCCTGGTGGTCTAGCGGCGTGGTTTGACAAATCTGTGCCTCCTTCAGCACAGATCTCTAGAACTGAAGCTCCCGCGCGCCGGTCTAGTAATGCAGAGGATGGGAGATGATGTCATCTCCCAGCGCTCTATATTACTAGAACCGGCGGCCGTAGTGGGAGTTGCTGCGGGCGAGGGGGTCGCGGGGGGAGGCCGGGCCCCTGGAGTGACGGGCCCAGTCGCAGGTGCGACCCCTGTGACCCATATTGTTACGCCACTGCCACGGAGGTCTCCAGTGCATTGCATAGCAATGTGTTGGAAACCTTTCTAGCATTCAAGGGCTTGAAAGCTCATTTCCACCAAATGATTGCAGTGTATGACATCTTGATTTGATCTGTACTGCTGTGCTTATTTTTATATATAGCTTATCCCTTTGAGTGCCAGAAGGGTACAGAACCATTGCTTTGCGATGCGTTCCGTACCCCTCTGGCATTCAAAGGGTTAAACACACTAATACATAGTACTGGATGCTTTTGAACTACACAGGGAAAATAATCACCCACGTAATAGAATATAACAGTATCCCTTTTGGTATCAAAGGAGAATTTAAATACACTAAAAACACATAAAAATAATAATTTGTGCTCAAGCAGGGACATATTTAACCCTCTGAGTGCCAGAAGGGTACAGAATGCATTGCAAAGCACTCAGTGGGTTAAAACATTCACTTACTGGGGTGCTTGAGGGCCCTGTTTGAGAACCTGTTCCCAATCACTTCATTACAGGTTTTTTTACAGGCACACTACCTTATTCTAAAACATAAGCACACTCTGCCCAAAATTCACTACGTAGCAAACTGTACTCTTATGAGAAAATGGGGAGGGGGGCAGCTGAGCAATTAGGGATGGGTGAAAAGTCCCATTTTTATTGTTCAAATTAATGAAATGTTAGCACACTCTGGCACATCAGCAGTCACATCAACATTATCACTTCTGTTATGTGCCCCAGAGCCCCTTGCACTTTTAGGAGTGCTTCTGCTGCTGTTGCTTGTTTTGGGATCTCTGAAATGTTGATGTAGTTGAGAGTTGGTACCGTGTTAGCCATAGAAATACAGGAGGCAAAAATGTAGTAAAGTTGATACCTTTATTGGCTAACTAAACAGATTTAAAATGCAAGCTTTCAAGACTTCTTAGGTCTCTTCCTCAGGCATGTTATACAGATAAAAATGAAAACTTCTTTCTTAAATACAAGTACACATTACATTGTTCATAATGGAAATCAGATAAGAACGTTAGTCCAGATACTGATTCTTGATCAGTCAATGGTAGAGGATGTGATTTAAATTGCATTCTTCCTCTGAGTCTAGGTATTTATGAGCCCAAGCAGGGGCGGTAAGATACCCCTGTAATGGTACTGTAGCTGTATATTCACATAAGTGTCTATATAGCCATAATTAAATGTGAGTAATATTCCATTGTTTTGCATTTCTATATGATCTGTCAGTTAGCTGATTAAGGGACAGGTTTAAATCTATCCCTGAGTTCTAACACGTATGTGTATTTCCAGCATCCTATTTTGTGAGTATTATTCTGTAAGGTGGTGGGGTAGGATCCATTACCTTGACGATTTTACACCAGGAAGTGCCTTTTATTTCTTTTTTGTCTTCTCCTCAGGAGAAGGATCATCATCATTTATTACACACACTGCAGCAACCATGGCTTCATACGGTTTTTGGACTACCTCTTTACAAACACATCTCGGCACTACTCCTACTCCTTTCACCCTCCACCTCTGCTCCTAGTACATTTGCTGGACATTATTAAACTAGTGTGTGTATTTTAACAGTGGAATACACAATACAACTGATTATGTGATGTCTTTCCCTTCACAGGATACTCTATCTCTTCTAGTATCAGTCTTCCTCAGTCACAGCTCACAACAGGATTCCTATCTTTGTCACCTATCATATATTTTATTTACTTTTTTTAATGATTTTATATTTTTTTTTGTTTATATTTTTTTTGTCAACGAAACACACTTCTTGTGCAACTGCTTCTTCCACTCTTTGCCTTTAGCTAATGTCAAGAGTATTTCAGCTCCTGCTTTCTTTCTCTCCCAATGTCACTGTAGTCTTTATCTCTTTTTCTTTTTTTTTTAGAGTACAGATGATGATAGACCTTACTAAATATTAGTGCCCCTCTTCTCCTGGCTGTTGAAAGAGTCAGTCAATGTTAGTTGAACTTGTGTGTCTGTTGAATGTCAGTCTGCTAAATAATCTGTCAGTCAGTCAGTGACCGAGGCTCAGTCAGCTCAGGTGGTAGAAACTAGAATCAGTGCTGCCTGTGTCTTCTAAGTCACACAAGATTTTGGGTTGTATGTCCTTACCCCCCATCACACACACCCAGACTCCCCTAACACAGAGAACAGCCAGCAGACAAGAACTTGGGTAACAGCTCCATGTCTCTTCTCAGTCACACAATATTTTGGGGTATTGAGGTAAATCTACTTTCTCTCTTCTCATTTCCCCAGACTCCCCTAACACAGCGAACAGCCAGTAGAAAGAAACTTGGCTTATAGCTGCCTGTCTCTTCTCAGTCATACAGCATTTGGGGGAATTTGGGTAAATCTAATTTCTCCCTTCACATTCCCCCAGATTTCTCTAACACAAATAACAACCAGCAGATAGGGACTTGGATCAGCTGTCTGTCTCAGTCACAAGGAATTTTGGGATATTTTGGGTAAATCTACTTTCTTCCTTGAAATTACCCCAGAATCCCCTAACACAGAGAACAAATTGTCTGCCCACAAGACTCGCTAAACTACACTCCATTTTCAGTTTATTTGCCTAGCCTAATTAACTCACAAATTTGTCTATCCCTCACAAACATAGAATGACATGCTTCAGTAACCTGACATCCCTTTTATATTATCCCTGCAGGAAAAGAAGGGAAACTTGCTGTGTGTGTGGGGGGGGGGGGGGGGAGGGAATCAGTCACCCTATTGGAAAAATCAGCATCTTTCACAAAAAAAATCCCACTAACTGGGGTGTGACATTTTTCACCTGTTTTGCTTTTGAGGTGAAAAAATTCACCCATTCCTATAAGCGATACATAAAAATAATAATTTAAAATGTTAAACTTAAACATTAGAAGTTTAAAGGAGCAGTAAACTTTTTTTATGAAAAAAGATATATTGTAGGGATTTTCCTACTGAGTAAAATAAGAGTACTTCCACTGCAGAGAGATTTATATTTCCAGAGTTATTACAGTTTAAACCCGTTTTTTTATGTTAGCAGTGACCTCTAGTGGTCAAATTCTAATTAGATTTCCTGTTAGATTCTAATGGAGAGGAAAGTCAGGAAAGTCAGAGACATACAGTTTTCCATAGAATGTGATAGAAACTGCCTGTCACTTCCTGTCAGTTAGAACTATCAGGAAGTAAACACAGTAAATTCACTTCCTGATTATTTAAACTGGTATAATTTTTGAATAAAACATCTGACAGTAGTGGGAGTGACCTTGTTTTACTCAGCAGTAAAAGCTCTATAAAATACGTGTTTTCATAAAAAAAAGTTTACTGCTCCTTTAAGCTTATCATTAAGCCAAAATCAGTCCTTTCTTTGCCAGTTAGTATCCATAGCAAAACATCACATGGCCAAATTGAGAAGGCACATTCTAAAAACATGAAAACACGTTTCAACTCTTGGAACTAAGCCCCCATAAAGATAGCATGTTTAGCCAGCCAACCTATCTCAAATAGAAAATGCTACCAGCTTTGACCTAAGTTGGGAAGCATACTACCAAAAGGGTTTTTTGGCTAAGAAATCTGTTATCTAGCTTTCAATATTAATTTATAAAACCATAATAACCCAGAAGGCATTGCCAAAGCAATGACAATGATTACTCTTGAAAGGCCCAATAGAAGGGATGGAGGGTGGGATGCTGTTCCGTTCCTGTGCGGCTCACGAATGACAGGCAATTTCCTGTCCCATTCTTACTCTTAATTCCTTCCTACTTCCTATAATGCATTGACCCATTAGGATCCACCCTCATCTAGACATGCTTCCACTGTTCCTTATTGAGGGAATTATTTTCATTCAGTGGGAGAATGATGCTTATAACCTGGCAGAAATAGATGCAATACACAGGAAAAGCCACTTTTCAGGTGTATTTCTCAGTTTGAGCTTAGCGTCCCACTAATTTTTCTATCACATACTCTTGCATGCTTTTATTTCATAAAATAATTATCTGTAACTGTTTTGGTGTAGAGCAGCAAACTTACTCACATGGCTAATTTTACAATTTCAAATCTCGCCTGCCAACTGTCAACTACAGTATTCAATACAAATTAATTACCAGTTATACTATAGGTTGGTAATCACTGGATTAAAATACTAGAAGATTTAAAGGGATATTAATGTCCCAAAAAAACGATAAGCTAAATGGTAGACTTAATGCACTACTTCCTATCTCTCAAACCTTTATGGTTTGAGAGATCTATGAAAATAAAGGTCTCCGCTCCCTCCCCCTTCTCATGCGTCAGCTGTATAGCTGACAGCATGAGATCCTGCTACCGGGATCACACTGCGGCTCTTCAGGAGAAATGTCACTGAGATATCTAACTATAAGTACTTCATCGGCATGGTCTACAACATGTGCCTTGTTTGCAAGCACACATTGTAGATCATTCCGATGAAGAATTTATAGTTAGCTATCTCAATGACAGTACTCCTGAAGAGCCGCGTCTGGTCGCCCAACCAGATTCTACCTCTGACAGCTTTACAGCTCTTCAGGCAGAAAGGGGATGGAGCAGATACCTTTGTTTTCACATATCTCTCAAACCATAGAGGTTTGAGAGATACGAAGAAGCGCATTAAGTCTTTTTTAATTGCATCTACCATTTACTTTATAGTTTTCTTGGGACATTACTATTAAAATGAATGAAACCATGATTAACACACTTGTGCTTAAAGGGATAATAATGTTTCACAAAAACAGCAGCTCCAATTAATCTTCATAGTATTTGAGCCACAGAGAGTGTTATTTCAATACTGTCAGAGTTGTATATCAAGAGTAATTGAATGATAAAGTATCCCCCTCCCGCCCCTTTTACCTAGTGTAATCCACCTCCCCTCAGATGTGGAATCTGGTGTTGAGACCAGACAGCTCACAGCAAGGAACAATCTTCTGTGAGAACAATGAAAATGCTGCCCCCCTTGACAGGTTTTTCAGATTTTTCCCTTATGCTAATTGAAAATTGTCCCTCTCTGCGATCCATCTGGACAGTCTTTCTGCTCTGTGGTGAGCAGTGTTACATCATTAAAAGGGGAGGAAGGGGGGATACTTTATTATTCAATTACTATTGAACTACAATTCTGACAGCAAACCCCACCTCCCATTCTTTCTATACCACCCACTCCAATCAAGCCCCACTCACTTTATTATGTGAATTGCATCATTTGGACATTCCCAGCCCCAGGTTTGGTGATAGGATAGCGGAGTAATTAGTGTGAATGTCCATAAAAACACTCAACGTCATATTTTAGGGCCCTCCTTATTGAATAAATGCTAAGCAGTATACCAGGCAAGGAATCACTAATCATATTCAATAAGCTAAATAGTTGCAATTCTAGAGCAAAAGAGCTTCAACACAGGAATAAAATGAATACTCCCTGTGATTTAATTGGGATTTTTAATCCCTTGAATACATTGGTTACCTCTCTAGCATTAGGGGTTAAAAGCCACATTTTGAATCATGGTGAAGTTGATTTGCTCCAGAATTGCACTAGGTACCATATTCAGGAAGCTGAAAAGGAGCAAATTGGGGGTGGGGGTGAACCAGCTGCTCTGGGGAGAAATAAAATTTACCAAATTCCCAATTATTTATTGCAACCCCTAGAATACTTGAAAGGTTGCCAGTGCCTTGAGAACAATGAGTTAAAACCCTCTCTGGTATTCATATACAAATCTTCCTGTAAGCGTCAATGGGCATCTCTGAGATACAAATAGTGATAACATTTATTACCCACAGTGTACAATAGTCTAGGCCTATGTGCAGAGTCAATAATACTGGCATATGTTTATTATAGGAAATTATGGTCCATTGCTCCATTCTCCATGCATGTGAGCATAAAGATTAATGGGCCTTATTCATCAAGCTAAAGAGGCTCAGTTCTGGAGCAGGTGAACGTGGAGTGGATGTAAGGCAGGATTGGTTTGAATGGTGATTTTAAATCTTTGAATGCTAGAGCAGTCTGTGTCGAAGACTTCTCTGGCATTCAAGAAGTTAGTGGCCCATTTAAATCAGTGGGATTTTATGGAATTTTCATTTCAGCCCTGTGATGCTGCTGGTTTTGTCCAGAATTGTACTTCTTACGCTTGAATGAATGAAGATGTTTATATAGTGCCAGAAATATTTGAAGCACTTTACAATTGAAGGGTTCAGGCAATACATGGATACAGAGCGAAACAACAAGAGTTGGGTCCTTGCTCTTTAGTTTACAATCAATCTAAAAGGACTAGGGGACAGATACAGAGTACATAAGGGTCAAATATAAATGAGTACAGACAAAAGTATTCTGATGTTTTTAACACATTAACCCTTTGAGTGCCAGAGGGGTATGGAACGCATTGCTTTAAGTTAAATTTGTGCATTGGAGATACATAATTTATTAAAGGGGTTAATATGTTTCTCTTTAGGTAATACTGCAAGAGCCTGCATGACTAAATCACACCATAACAGAGCCATACAGAACAATTAATCAAAAATGGCAGAGCAAGTCAAAAACATCATTATTTAAAATGCCAGAACTTGAAAACGCACATATTTTCTCCCACTTAAACAGCATCTGCTTCTACTTAAAATCACTACTTCACACTAACAGTATTCAAATTTCCATTTGGAAACTTTGTAAAACAAAAGCAACAAATACATACCTGCCAAATAATTACAGGACGGCCGTCTAATACTGACTCAAACAAGTCACCTTCTGATCTTGATATACTACAGGTATACACAAACACCATCTTCAGCTGTTAGCCTTGAATAAATAAAATTTGAGTCAACATGTTTTCTTATGTGGTAGTAATCTTGATTATTATACGATAACAGGCCAAGTTTGCCAGCCATTTAGGTGATCTGCATTTTCCTTTACATACCTTTTGCTGTAAGTTTACTTATCGTCAGTATACATTTATTAAGAAGTGAAAGGTTATGTTCACATGATCAACTGTTTTGTAGCAGTGAAACCATAAAGAAAAAAGATAAACATTTTGGCTGATTTGTAGCAAACCTTTCTTTCTCCCAGCATCCTTTCTGTCAGTATCAACAGCTAATCAGTAACACAGCTTGCTGTTTTATTTGTGCAACCATACTGTTCTTATTAAAACAAATTTGTTAGCAGCATTAACACATTGTCAGACCAAAGTTGCAGTTGACGTTTGTTGAGTGAAACGCATATTCGGACAGCCTCATAAGACACAATGGGCCATTATCTAACTTAATCCCAGCATTCAGTGCATTAATGGAAAAATCCCTCCTAGATCAATTCTACCAGCCATCATAATTCAAATGCAAATCTCCTTCAAGCTGCAATTCATGCAGACTTATGTTACTTATCAATACTGATATCAAACTCTTCACTAAAATAACAAACGGTCTCTGCCAATATCTATTTAGATCTGGTGGGATCTGAACCAGCAGACAAACATCAGATACTATGAGATATATAATAAGCCTCATCCACCTTGCACTTGTACTTTCTTTCAGCTCCCCAAATTATTTTGATACATTAAACTGGAAATGTATGCTTATTATTTTGACAATTCCACCTTCCCAAACACTTCATACTAGAAATCAGAGCTCTGTTCAGAACCTACAGCCTGCTGACTGTATGCAAACCTATTGGCTTAACTTCCCAACATTATAAGCAAACTTAATTCAGTATCAAAACAGAAATATTTTAAGGCCTCAACATGGTTCACTTGGTAAATACTTCTGTGCATGGGTGAGATCTTCTGATACCTGTAGTTTCCAGCCTACATAAAAAATGCATGATCCCTGTATATCATTCAGAAATAAACAAACACCTGGTCTCTTCTCTGGAATTTACCTAAATACCCATACATTCTTGACAGAAGATGAACCACGTACTTGAAAAAAAGACATAGTAGAAGTCCACTTAAAGAAATGTAAAAAAATCCGGGCTACTACAGTTTGTAGCTCTGATGCACTTTACCTAAAGAAAGGACTCACATAATACTCCTTTGGCGGTGTCTGACATGGACTACACTTCATAAAATGTACCCAATCCACTTCCCTTTCTGCTTCACAGGCTATTAAGCCCAATAAGATATATACCATGTAAGATTGAGCTATCCAGTGGCTCAAGCATTCTGCAAATGGTGAGGAGAATCATCTTTGACTTATCTAAAATTTAAATATCCCTAGATCCCTGGGCATTCTAGGATTAAAAAACTACTGTCCCACATACTACTAGCATGCCTCATGTAGCAAACCTACAAATGTGCAAATCACGCATTCAGTCTGTCTGGAAAATATTCGCCATTGAGAAACTAACCTCATATCTGGACAATTAAAAATGGACTACAGTTTGGCAGTTCTGGATGATTTAAATAGACTCAGATTCAAATGTAGTTTACCTATTAGACACTGTTTACTGAAGCAATGACATACTCCAACCTCTCAATGATTTTCAGTTGCTCCAACTTCCTTCTGTAATATTGTAACATGGTAAAAGAGTTGATGAGGTGGAAAAAAAGACTCTTCCATCAAGTTAAGTCTTTGCTGTATTACTCTTGTTTTTAATGATCCAGAGGACCCCAAAATAAAAAAATAAAAAACATGGCATTTCAAATATGCATCAAGTGGGTATAAAATACCTTCCTTACGCCATATCTGCATCCAAACTATCTGTCATCATTATCATTATTGTTCTTTGTTAAAAGGTTTTACAATGATTTTTGAAAGTGCCTACGTTATATGAGGCAAGGAACTGCACATCCTTACTGTCCTTATTGTAAAAAATGTCTGTGTTTGTGTAAGTCAAAGTGTGTTTCCTATTAGATGTGTATTGCAGGGTTATGGGATAGCTTGACCTATCCATCAGTCTTGGTTTAGAAGGAAAGAGTATGTTTAGTTATGACTATGGAGAGGTTGACATCTCAGGCAATCATAGGAAACCCTCCTTTTATTCAGTTTGGTGATCATGGATCATTTACATTGCATCATATTGATTGTACAATATAAGTAATATATTAACCAGTTGAGATGGACCTCCATACTTCTTGATATTCTTTTCTGGTTATTATCTTCTGTAACGGAAGCTGGAAGGGAACCGCGTTGCCCTCAGCCGTCTTTCCCGGGTCTCTACTTCTCGAAGGCGGATTGCACAGCCTGGTTCCTACCAGTTAAGCAATAACCTGCTCGATCGAACCTCCGTGGTGTCGCAAACTATGTGTCAAATTCGAATGAAAGTTGTAGCAGTGTCAACTTCGTGTCAGAGTTGGAAAAAATCCAGAAGAGCAGGGAAAGAGTCGAAGGGACTCCCAGCCAGCGTCTGGTCGCAAACTGGAACCCCGGGCAGTACAGAGTGAGGCCTCTACTCCCGGTCACAAGGTAGCTGGGAAAGTGTAGCAGGAACCGAAGGAAGGTCAAAGACGGAGTCCACGTCACCACCTGACAGCATACGAAGTCGGGTCGCTGGTAGCTGGCAACAGGTGGTCGGCGATTCAGGATACTTGGAGCAGATGGGCATCAGAGGGGATACTTTAGACCATAAGCAATACAAGACTCCAGGACTCCTTGTTCACTCAGTGTAACTCAACTTTATTAAGCAACCCACACATATTTATACACCAGAACCACACTGAAATACATGAACAGGCAGGATACAATAGGTGACTCACAGGGATAATACAATCACAATATACAAGACAAAGAACCATCAACAAAAGGTCCCAGCAATTACAATAACACAGACAGGATTGCATTACTACACAAAAGACTAGCAACAACTGGTACAACACAATACAAAGGGCCAGACATGATTAAGCTAACACACCACAGGGGGTCTCAATACAGTTGACCATAGTCAATGGCTGAAGTGGCTACAATACACATCTTAGGGACAATGGCCCAAGGTTGGAGCCTTTGTTTGACTACTTTGAGTGTCCTTCTCCAACCTTGACCAATCCCTGAGCTGCCTAAGGTTCCCCATGTTATGGAAGATATTTGCATGCCTACTTCAGGGATTCAACTGAACCAGCTTTCGCCTCTTGCCCCCGCCACCGAGCATTCAATCCGATGGCAACGACCGCACACCGAGCCGGCAACCTCCGACTGGTAGTCGGTGAATGGGTGAACCTCGAACATGCCAATACATTTACATACAGACTATTCACCAGTCTCTCCTGCTAGAGTGGTCGACACTCTGAACACAGGGCAGTTCTGTGGATTAATTTCTGTTCGCCCCAACTTCCTATTCATATAAGGGCTTGACACAGACTCTTAATCCAGTCCAAGGGCTTGCAGGTTCGTACGACCAGGCCCAAAGGAGTGTCCAAACAGGGCAAATTGTCCACAGTCTTGTGTGTTCTTTGGGTAACAGACAAGGGCTCCAGTAACAGACTATGATGCGTTATGTTTCTCCCCCTTTTTTGTACCAAGCCAGTGGTTGCATGTTTAAATGCTGGCTTGGGACTCTGGGAGAGCCCTGCTGATGGGAGCCCCTTGTCCTGGGCTGAGAGTACAACCTGAACCCCTTGTCCTGGGTCAGGAAAGACCTGAGCCCCTTGTCCGGGCCAGGAGAAAACATTAGCTCCTTGTCTGGGCCTGGAATCAATGCGTGAGCCCCTTGTCCTGGGCCAGAAGTAAAACTGGGGTCCTTGGTCCTGGGCCAGGGAAACTGGTAACTCTTGGTCCTGGCTTTGACCAGGTTGGGTGGCCTCTGCAGAGCTGGGGTCATACCCTCCTGGGTCTGGGGCCAGTGCTCTTGGATCCAGAGCCAGTCTATGGGGTGGATCCTCCTGGGGCAAAGGGGTCCCCCTTGCCGCCACTGTGCTGGGAAGAGGCTGAGACTGCCAGGCCCTCTGTGTTCCCAAGGGGTGTAGCTGAGGACCAGACTGTGGGGAGGTAGGTACATCTCCCCCTTTTACTTGGGCAAGTGTCCCACGGTGACAGTAGAGGAGGCTGCTCCCACTTTCCTGGGTTGGGGCAATATTCAAAGTGCCACTGGGAAAACTGGTGGCCCTACTTCCCAGGGTAGGAGCATCTGGATGACTGGTGAGGAGTGTACTCCCACTCACCAGTTCAGGTTTAAAGGGATAGTAATACTTTGTTTTAACTTTATTTTATTTTGTAGGCATTAAAAAAACATGAAGTATGATATAAGTCTTATGTCTCAAACCTTTATGGTTTAATAGATATTCACAAGCAAAGTTTCCCCCTCCCGCCCCTTTTTCCTAGTGTAAGCCATCTCTTCTCAGATGTGAATCTGGTTGTAAGACCAGACAGATAACAGCAGGGGACAACCTTCTTTATATGAAAAGAATGAAAGCCCTGCCCTCCTTGACAAGTTTTTCAGGTTTTTCCCTTATCTTAATTGAAGAGTGTCTCTCTCAGCAGTCTACCTGGGCACCTCCCTTCTGATATAGCTGAACGGGGGGGGGATACTTTGCTTGTGAATATCTCTTAAACCATAAAGGTTTGAGAGATAAGACTTATATCGTTCTTCATTTTTTTTTAATGCCTACAAAATAAAATAAAGATAAAACGAAGTATTACTATCCCTTTAACAGCGCTACTGGGAAGGACACTGGTCCCACTTCCCAAGGGACAAACCACAGAGCCATCACGGAGGACGGTGGTCCCACTCCCTGTGGCCAGATCAACAGTGAGCCTGGTGGGGGACGAATTCCCACCCACCAGGCTGAGGTAAACAGGTGACAGGGCAAACCAGGTGTCCTTGGTGAGGACCGGGGTCCCACTCACCAAGGTGGGGGTAGACACAAAGGGACAATCTGCCCACCAGAGAGGACGGTGGTCCCACTCCCTGTGGCCGGATCAACACTGGGCCTGGTGGGGAACAAATTCTCACCCACCAGGCTGGGGTAAACAGGTGACAGGGCAAACCAGGTGTCCTTGGTGAGGACCGGGGTCCCACTCACCAAGGTGGGGGTAGCACACAAAGGGACAATCTGCCCACCAGAGAGGACAGTAGTCCCACTCCCTGCTGAATAGGCATCACTTGGCTTGGTGAGGACCGACATCCCACTCACCAAGCTGGGGTCAAAAGATCCAGGGGCAACAAATGTGGGGCTGCTGATGAGGACTGTTGTCCGACTCATCACAGCAGTGGATTCACAGGACCTGGTGAGCTCGCTTCCACTCACCAGGACAGGGGTCACATATCCACCCTCCAGTTCAAGGTTACCGGAAGCAGCAGTACTGTATCCTGACAGCCTACTGGGGCCATCGCCGAGAGGCCTAACACAAGGGATACTGGTGAGGACCTGGGTCCCACTCACTGTATCCGGAGGCACATGGGCACTGGTGAGCTTGCTCCTACTCACCAGGCCAGGGGTCACATAGGGGCTGGTGGGCTCACTCCCACCGACCAGTGTAGGGGTCACAGGGGAACTGGGAAGCTATCTCCTACTTGCCAGTATAGGGGGTCCAGGGAAAATTGCAAGGTTGCTGGTGAGGCATACCTCCTCTCCCACCAGTTTACGGTCTACAGGGCCAGCAGCACTGGATTGTGTCAGCCTGCTGGGTCACTCCTCTTCAATGCTGCAAACTTACTGGCCATTCTCTGCATTGAGGAAGACCGCAGCCTCACTCCTCAGGGTAGCAGCATCCATGGCCCTGGAGAGCACTCTCCTTCTCCAGGGCAGTATCCAATGGCAAGGGGCCCATAATCTTTGGGCTGCTGGTGAGCTCACTCCTACTCACCAGAGCCCGGATAGGACAGGGTTTGGTGAGCTCTTTCCCACTCACTGTAGTAGGGGCTTCCCAGGCCCTGGTGAGCTCGATCCCACTCACCAGGTTAGGGGTCACATAGGGGCTGGTGGGCTCACTCCCACCCACCAGTTCAAGGTTACCAGAGGCAGCAGTACTGTATCCAGTCAACCTGCTGGGGCCATTGCCGTCAGGCCCAACACAAGGGATACTGGTGAGGACCTGGGTCCCACTCACTGTATCCGGAGGCACATGGGCACTGATGAGCTCGCTCCTACTCACCAGACCAGGGGTCACATAGGGGCTGGTAGGCTCACTCCCACCAACCAGTTCACAGTCCATAGGGTCAACAACGGGGTCACTGGTGAGGAGCTGATTCCAACCCACTAGGGCAGGGTGAAAAGGGGTAACTCCATCCAAGTTCTCAGCTTCACAGAGTTCCTCCTCAGATGAGTTTCCCCCCCAGTCTTCTTCCTCCTTCAGGAACTCCCGGACTTCTTGAATGAACCCAATGTACCTTTGCTCCAGGTCCCATTCCCATCCTGCCAGGGTGTCCAAGTTTCCCTGGAGGTCCTCAGGAATGTACCCCCCAAGGCGGTCTTCCCCCTTGTCCCTGATCTCCCAGTGTCAACTGGAGTCTGGGCAACCAAAAGTAGAGTCCGCGTGGTAGGCCTCCCATACGAGCCCTTGGATTTCACATCGCAAGTGGGCTGGGCACCAGGCGCCGAGACCCTTAGAGCCATATTCCCGGTCCATGTAGTTGACCAAGTCTCAGTATTCATCTTGTACCCGTAGCTCCTCTGTAATGCAAACATCCAGCTCCAGTTTGAATTCATCTATAATATCGCCCAGCCGGATCCTCCACTGGAACCGGATGGTGTTATAGCGGTTGACATATGATCCCGTGTCCGTCATATCTCATTCGATGCAACCTCCGCGGTGTCACAAACTCCATGTCGAAGTCGAATGAAAGTGGTAGCAGTGTCAACTTCACGTCAGAGCCGGAAGAAATCCAGGCTAACATGAATGTCACTCTCATAGTGATACACTACATTTTGGAAAATGAATACTGCCATATATTGTGAGATAATTTTTGTGACTAGCTAATTTTTTAAGTTCAATATTGTTTATTATTGAATATTTAATAAATATTTACTGGGCAAAAAGTGCCTTCTCTCTAATCTTAAAGGATGCCCTCCCTGTGTTTTGCTCAGTTGTTTGAGTAGAGAACCCCAGAGCATACCTTTTATTGGCCTTAAATATATTTGCAAATAATAATAAAGAGAAAAGGTGGTACCCTTTTTCAATAGAGTAGATGGAAATCAAAGTATTTTTCGTAATTAAGAACTCAAAAAACAGAATTATATAAAGGTGCTACCTATCAATGGCTTACTGAGAGCATCGAAAATGCAGTCTTTCAGGATACCATGGTCCCTTCTTTATCAATGAGTTATCAAATAAAGCTGGAATAACATGGCAGTTATATGTAAAAAGTGCAGTCTCAGGTAAAATAAACACACATATATGTAATACACAGGTGTTAATTATACACAGATTTTAAGATAAACCTTAAGTTCCTTTGTCTAATGGCACCCAAGATTCAACCTCCCTCTCCACCTTTCCGTCCCACCTCTGTTCTTCAATCTCTGTGTCTCCTTCCTGCTGTCTCACTCTCACTCACTCCCTCTACCCAAAGCAGTACTTTAGATCCACCCACGTCCTTGGCTATCCCTCCTGTCTATTCAGGTGCCAGTTGGAACTGTCCTTTATTGCACAGACTATATGTGATATAATATGCACCCCTCAGTTTGTATGAGGTGGAAAAGTAGAAAAAAGTGTGTACTATAGCTGAGATTTTATATAACCATATAGATTAATCTATGAATGCACGATAGGGGAAAATTAACTTTGTGAACATAAACTCTACATACATATGATACGATATGAAATGTGTAGGATTAGATCAAAGTACTGTCCCCAAAGTCCCCTTTGGTACGGGACCATATGATAGCCAGCTTGTTTAGTAGCAGTATGGTGTCTTGGAATTAGCTGGCTGTGCTTTTTCAAAGGATTTTATGGTGTTCTGTACACAGTCAGAGATATTTTCAGTCAATAATAACCGTATCACACATTTTTCTCTAATGTAAACAAGCTTAAAGCAGAACTTTCATCAGATAACAATAGAGCCTCATATGATTATTATATTAGCGATATGCACATACCTAGCTTTATTTTCAAGAATAATTGCGGCATTAAACAAATATAGAACCATCTCTGCATCTGTGCTGTCCGTCCCCTTCAGCTCCGCCATTGGTGAGCTGAATGCCTTTGTGCCGAAAGGCACCAGAAGAGACTGACAGCACAGTCGACGAGAGCACCTACAGCAAGATCCTAGCCGGTGCCTGTCTACATAGAAGGTTCTGAGTTTGTGATTGGTACTAATGTGTACCATGACAACTGAACCCTAGCATCCAGAAGATAGCCAGCTGTTCTACTGCAGGGATCCTGGTCTTCCTAATTATAGAATCCCCTACCAACACTAATTTTCTAGGTCTCCCTGTGTCCTGGATCCCATTAGCACTAGAGGAGGTGTGCTCCCATCTCTAGAAAGGGAATTCATATGCCGACTCTCCCAACATCATTACTCAGTATAGAAAATGTTTTTGGATATGTAAACACAGGAGTGTCCTCCTTATTCCTCCCCTCCTTGTTACGTCTAACCCATGTAGCTACCTGCTCCTCCTTTGTCCATGTCCAACCCAGTATTTCCTAAGCCAGCTGCCTCCTGCCCAGTGGGCAGCAAACCCTGCTCAATATTACCACTTTCCCTAAGTGTTGCAGTTTGCTGCTGCAGATCTATAACCTGCGCTTCTACATTGGCTATTTCCTCACATCTGCCACAGAGGTATGAACCCTGGAATGGTTAGTTTAGGTGTCCAAACATATGGCAGTGTGTACTTTGAGTTAGAGTAACAATCACACGCTCTTTATACCAGTTAATGTAAGTTAAAAAGCCCCCCCCAAAAAAATTTTTTTTTACAAGTACTGTATTATGTTAAGCGATGAATGCTTATTACCCTGTTTATTCCACTATAATTTAGTTCCCTGGTAAAAACATTTACACTTAGACATACCATAGTATTCAGATGCTCTAAGTATTCACTCCAAGCCTGCGTTATATAGCAGGAGGCCACCTATTAGAATACACCAGTAAAAGTCCACCCCTCAGGCATACAATCCATTACACAGAAAACACCTGGAAGACCCAGTCTTCTTTTGCATGTTCTCTTCCCATCTTATCTCTCAGCAACACAGTTCCCTCTCCCTCCTTACCCCTCCACATAGTTGTAACTCTCAGTCCCTATTGTTTTTAATCCCCCCATAATTTCCCCAACATCACCAGAGATGTGTAGTTTTATGCATACTGTTTAGACATATCTATTTTATCTGCTATGATATTTCAAGTCAGATTCTGCACTCATGTCCTGTTTTCACTTTTCCTCTTCCTCTTTTATTTATAACCCAATAAACCTTCAACAAAATGTAAATTAAGCAAACTAGGGTGACCACGGGTCCCGGAACGTCTGGGACTGTCCCTTATTTCAGGGACATGTCCCGCGTCCCGGGTCCCCTTCAACCGGGACAATGAAGTGTCCCGGAATGAAGCCAAGCCGCCCTGAATGTCAGCCTGCAAGCGGTGTGTCACATCATGGACGCCGCTTGCAGGCTGACATCCAGGGCGGCAATGCAACTTACCTGATCTGGAGGCAAGCGCTCTAGTAATACAGAGCGCTGGGAGATGACATCATCTCCCAGCGCTCTGCATTACTGAGCACAGCGCGTGGGAGCTTCAGCTCTGTGCCGGAGGAGGCACAGAGCACTTTGCACTCCGCTAGACCACCAGGGACTCAAGGTAAGGCAATAGGGTGACCACGTCCCGGAATGGCAGAAGGGAAATGTGGTCACCCTAAGCAAAACACAGAAAGCAAGAAAACAATGGACCCCGTTAAGACCAGAAATTCAGGGGCTAATCAACTGCATCATAGGTAACAAATGAAAATACCCACTGACTTAACCCTCTGAACACCAGAGAGGTACGCAACACATTGCTTGCTCCTCAGAGCATTGGAGATCTAAAGGGTTAAGTACCCTGTTTATATCAGTGGACCTGCTTATTTCTCCCCTATGGTGCAGTTGGTTTGCTCCAGAATGTTCATAAAGCCCACAGAGGAGGAGCATTGTTGGTAACTGTAGAGAACATAAGGAAGAGGACGGTGAAAAACAAGGATGAAAAGGGAGATACATATGGGCAAATATATATATATATATATGATGGAAAAATGGAGCGATTCTGTGGAAAACCAACTGCGCCATAGTGAAAACCAAAAAAATTCCTTTTGTTTTAAAATGATAGTAAAGCCTCTATTAATTTGCAGCTCCGATTCTTCTTTAAAGGAATAGTAATGTCAGAAAAAAGTATTAACTATATGGTAGATACAATTAAAAGAGAGTACTTGTTCTCATTCCTATCTCTCAAACCGTTATGGTTTGAGAGATATAGGAAAATAAAGTTCTCTGCTCCCTCCCCTTTCTGCTTGACGAGCTGTAAAGCTGTCAGAAGCAGATTCTGGTTGCTTGACCAGACGCGACTCTTCAGCAGCGCCAATATAACGATATCTAAAGATAAATACGTAATCGGAATGGTCTACAACGTGTGCATGCAAACCAGGCACACGTTGTAAACCAATCCGATTAAGTATTTATTTTTAGGTATCACTATGTCAGAGCTGCTGAAGAGCCGCCATTTGATTCAGGAACCAGAATCTGCTTCTAATAGCTTTACAGCTCGTCAAGCAGAAAGGGGAGGGAGCGGAGAACTTTATTTCCCTTTATCACTCAAACCATAACAGTTTGAGAGATACGAATAAGGACAAGTACTCTCTTTTAATTGTATGTACCATATAGTTAATACTTTTTTCCTGACATTACCATCCCTTTAAGCTTTTTACAACACCTAGCGCTATGTTTAAATACTTACAGTTCTGTAGTTCAAAAGGTATTCAAGTTTAAAGGCTCCCCTTCCCACCCCTTCTGGCCGCTTCCCCTTAGAGCTGCAATCCGGTTGTGGGATTGGACGGACGCAGCGAGGGACAATCTTAATTCAGTAAGTATAAGGAAAACCCTGCCCCTCTTGACAAAGCAGGGCAGGATTTTCCTTTGCTTACTGAAGATTGTCCCTTGTCTCTCTCCATCCGGACCACGCTTATAGACAGAGTGACACAGGGAAAGGGGATGGAGGGGGATTCTTTCAGCTTGAATATCTTTTGAACTAAAGAACTTTAAGTAAGTAAACACAGCGCTAGGTGTTTTAAAAAGCTTAAAGTGATAGTAATGTTTCACAAAATAAGCAGCACCGATTAAACTTCAATGTTATTTGGGCCATGGAGAGTGTTATTACAATAATGTCAGAGTTGTAGTTCAAGAGTAATTTAATGATAAGGTGGAGGGGGTCCCACCCCTTTTACCTTAGTGTCAGCTGCCTCCTCTCAGATGTGGAATCTGGTCCTGGGATCAGACAGCTCACAGCAAGGGACAATCATCTTACTGTGAGCGTAAGGAAAACCCTGCCCCCTTTGACAGGTTTTTCCTTATGCTCACTGAAGATTGTTCCTTGTTACTATCCATCTGGACAGTCTTGCTGCTCTTTGGTGAGCAGTGTTACATCAGTAAAGAAGCGGGAGGGGGGTACTTTATCATTCAATTACTCTTGAACTACAACTCGGACAGTATTGAAATAACACTCTCCATGGCCCAAATACTATGAAGATTAATCAGAGCTGCTTATTTCTGAAACGTTACTATCCCTTTAAAGGGATAGTAATACTTTGTTTTATCTTTATTTTATTTTGTAGGCATTAAAAAAACATGAAGAACAATATAAGTCTTATCTCTCAAACCTTTGTGGTTTGAGAGATATTCACAAGCAAAGTTTTCCCTCCCTCCCCTTTTACCTAGTGTAAACCATCTCTTCTCAGATGTGGAATCTGGTTGTAAGACCAGACAGATAACAGAAGGGGACAATCTTCTTCCTATGAGAACAATGAAAGCCCTGCCCCCCTTGACAAGTTTTTCAGATTTTTCCCTTATCTTAATTGAAGATTGTCCCTCTATGCAGTCTACCTGGGCACCTCCCTTCTGATCTGGCTGAACAGGGTTACATCAGTAAAAGGGGCGGGAGGGGGATTTACACTTGAAATACAACTCTGACAGTATTGAAATAACACTATGAAGATTAATCAGAGCTGCTTTTATTATGAAACATTACTATCCCTTTAAAGAAGAATCAGAGCTGCAGTTTAATAGAGACATTACTATACTTTTAAATAAACGTTTAACATCCTGAACACTAGAGATGTTGCCAATGCATTGGGTGACCTCTGTAGCATTTCATGGGTTTAACCCCTTAAGGAGCAGAGGTTCTTGGGGTGGATTCCAGTTAAGGACCACATAGAGGCGTTCAGCTCACCTGGCACACGTGACTGATGACGTGTACCGTCCTGACAAACTGGGGTCTGAGAGAGCGCTCTGGTCTTGGAGCTGTTAATTTCAGAACCCACTAGTGCTTACACAGGAGCGCTCTAAACACAAAATACGTGATGTGCCAGCCCCATCACTGGTCCTTTAACCAAGGAAACCAGTGACAGTCCTGATACGTCACTGGTCCTGAAGGTGTTAAAGTCCTGTTTAAATTGATGGGAATTTTCATTTGTTCCCTAGGGTGCCATTGGTTTGTTCCAGTATTGAGCCATGCTTTCTTTTGTACGTATTCCTCATAGTGTGGGGTAGGATATAAGTGTGAGAGAAGAATTAACCCTTTACGCATTGCAATGTGTTGGATACTTCTCTGGCTCTCAAAGGGTTACGTTTCAACGTGAACTCCCATAGGGGACATGTGTGCCAAAGAAATGTCAGTTTATACTGAGTATTTCATTAATATAATATATATTTATTTTAATAATAATCTTATTTTAACTTTAATTCATAACTGAAAAAAATCGATTTAGAGCACTTTTTAATGCCAGGTGTCCATCTACCAATTAGTCATTGAAAAATTAAACTACTTACAGCAAATAATTTAACCCCTTTGACACCACTGTTTTTCCATGCATCTCCATCCTTAATAGTACTGAAAAGGTTAATAGTGTCCCAAGCCCTTACATGTAGTTTCTGGCTCGGTTCCCCTAACATGTCAAAAAGACGCAGCTAATTGGCAATGATTAGGTATGTCTGAAAGCCGATTCCCTGTGATTTCAGCACACATAATTGTTCTGTGTAATCCAGCCTGTCAGAGGTCTTTCATCTCCCCGAGAGATCACAGACGATGGGTTTGTGCAAGCTAGGTTTCTCTCAGCCACACACGGCTGACTTCATCCCCCTTTCTGAGGGAATTCTCCCAGCGCTGTTGTGACTAGTTGGCTGCGGATTATGTGTTATATTGAGGTCACCTGTGCGTTCCTGTCCCATGATTGATTGACTGGAATTAATTACGTTGTCAGAGCTGTAATGGATGTTAGATTGCAGGATCTGATAAATGCAAGGAGCTAGCAATTCTGTTCTATTTCCTGCTGAGATATATCTTCCTTTATTTGATTTTTTTTCTCCCACTTTTCTGTGCGCAAAAGTGCACCTTGCAATCTTACTTAATCCTGCTGAATGTGATGTAATCAGTACAGAGGGATCCTGGGGTCTTCATGATAACACAAGACACAGCACATATCTAAGACCTATCATGTGATAGGTACGGAAAGAAATGATTGGTAGATTAAAGTAACTGTACTTAATCATGCACTGCCATCGCTCACATCACTAACAGCTTTTACTAAGAGCATATGAAACACCTGGAACTAGTTAGTCTTACAAGAACCAATCAAACACACATAACTAGTCATGATTGCCAGCACATGGCACATATGGTACTAGTTAGAGCATCCCATCAAACACATAACTAGTAACAATAATACACAAGAGGCACCTGGCTTTGTTTAATCCAAATTAATCAAAAATACATATATAATAACTATTAAGTATTATCCTTGTACTGGTTTCTTGTTAGAGTTGCACAATTCCAAGAAAAAAAGTTATGTAACTATTTAACTCATCTGTTTATATAAAATGACAACTATGTTTGTGATAATATAAAGATATGAGATTCACAGAGGTGAAAACTATCTTAGAACAAACAAAACCTAGCATTTGTTTGTTTTGTAGCTAGTCAACACTAAGGAGTTTCACATCTTAGCTCTTTATTGACATTTCAAATTAAAAAGACCCGTTTTCTTATAAGGTTGACCCCACCCTCAACTGCAGCTTTGTTTACAAATGCAAGGTCAATCTCCCTGCATGAGAATATCAGCAAACCGCAGGCATATTTCATCCCTACCCCCAAATATAAATATATGGCCATTGCTCCAGTTCCATAAATTACATATAAATACTAGTATTGGATGGGGTGTGTGGAATTTTCCAAAGCAAGAAGAATTTGACAGAAAAAAGGGCCTTCCGTTTCCTGAGTTCCCAAGAGGGGGCTCATTCTGCTGACTGTGTGAGTGAATGTGTGTACGCAGGTGTGTGTTCATGAGGACATGTGTGGGAATTGTGATGTTATTGCAGGAATGTTGGAAAAGCTAAGTGAGACCTTCAGACCTCAGTGCAGGAACAAGGACGTCAGTACAGGAACACATTCTGGAGGGTAGAGTCACAGGTATTTCCTCACTTTGGGAATTTCCACAGAAAGGAGAAATATAGCCCCTTTCCTGCAAAGATTCCCCCATGGAAGAAAATAGGTCTTTCACACATATTAGTAACATGGGACTGTATGCAATGTCATTTTGGAGAAGCAGCTTATAAAACAATGGTTAAGCTACTGTTGTCCTCAAGTGAAAATGTTCAGGCTATCCGGGCCTGAATACAGTCTGGGTCAGATGTACACAGGCAAAAGAGGAACACCTCTAATGCAAACCAATGCACCTTATGGAACAAATATATTTCTCTAAATTCTCATTGATTTCAAAGAGGCTTTTATTTCCTTGAATGCTAGAGCGGTCTCCAGTGTATTGTGAAGGACTGAGATGGAGAACTTTATCCCTTTGCGTGCCAGAGGGCGTACCCCTCTGGCACTCAGAGGTATAGCATTTAAGGGGATAAAGCCCATTTAAAGGGAAAGTAATATATATATATATAATGTTATCTAAGATAAATACTTAATCAGAATGGTCTACAACATGTGCTTGCAAAACAGGCACACATTGTAGACCATTCCAATGAAGTATTTCTTTTTAGGTATCGCTATGTTGGCGCTGCTGAAGAGCTGCCGTCTGATTCAGGAACCAGAATCTGCTTCTGACAGCTTTACAGATCATCAAGAAGAAAAGGGAGGGAACGGAGAACTTTATTTTCCTATATCTCGCAAACCATAACTGTTTGAGAGATATGAATAAGGGCAAGTACTCTCTTTTAATTGTATCTACCATATAGTTAATACCTATTTTCTGACATTACTGTCCCTTTAACGGTATAGTAATACTTCGTTTTATCTTTATTTTATTTTGTAGGCATTAAAAAAACATGAAGAATGATATAAGTCTTATCTCTCAAACCTTTATGGTTTCAGAGATATTCACAAGCAAAGTTTCCCCCTCCTGCCCCTTTTTCCTAGTGTAAGCCATCTCTTCTCAGATGTGATAACAGAAGGGGACAATCTTCTTTGTATGAAAAGAATGAAAGCCCTTCCCCCCTTGACAAGTTTTCCAGCTTTTTCCCTTATCTTAATTGAAGATTGTCCCTCTCTGCAGTCTACCTGGGCACCTCCCTCCTGATCTGGCTGAACAGGGGGGGGGATACTTTTTCTTGTGAATATCTCTTAAACCATAAAGGTTTGAGAGATAAGACTTATATTGTTCTTCATGTTTTTTTAATGCCTACAAAATAAAATAAAGAAAAAATGAAGTATTACTTTCCCTTTAAATCAATGGGAAATGTGTTTGTCCCTTGTGGTGCAGGTGGTTTGCTTCTTTCTTTTGTATATATGGTTCTTAGTGTAACTGGTATGGTAAAGGTAAATATAGTTAACCATTTGAGTGCCAGAGCAATACAATGGCACTCCTGGTTAACCCCTTGATTATTTGTATCACAATGCTTTGGAAGACCTTACTAGCATCCATAAAATTAAAGTAGTAGTAATGCTTAGTTACTAAAGTACAATCAAGTCTTCTTTATACATGTTTATAACAATGTGTAGCAGTATAACCTTCTAAAATGTTGTAGTTCTTCCTTTATTCTTTAATAAAGTTTCCCCCTCTGGCCCCTTTTACTTACCTAAAGCAGCCTCAGCAAGATGGCCTGGATGGATAGCAATGAGGGACAATCTTCTTTCAGCATAATGAAAAACCTGCCCTCCTTCCTGAAGGGGGCAGGGTTTTCCTTACATTGAAGGAAAGAAGATTGTACCTGGCTGTGGTCTGTGTTTCCACAGGACCGGATTCCAAATCTGAGGGCAGGCTGCTTGAGGTAAGTAAAAAGGGTGGGAGGGGGAAACTTTATTATAGAATAAAGGTAAAACTGCAAAGTTTTAGAAGGTTATACTGCTACACATTGTTATACACATTGTTATAAAAATGTAGAAAGAAGACTCCATTATACTTTTGTAACTAAACATTACTATCTCTTTAAAATCTCTATTTTCTTGCTTTCAGACTGGATATTTTACCCCAATTGATTCATCAATTATTTGTGTAGCTATCGTTTATAAATTACCCAGTAATTATAAAACACCTGAATCCATCTACAGATGTTTCAGATGTACATAATTAGTATCAGCTGCAATCTAGGGATCGTGGATCTAGATGGAAAACCATCAAACACTTGTTAAGTGCGGTCTGCCAGCGAACATCATACACCTGCAACTTGTTACAGCAGAGGTGCATAACTCTACTCCACAAGGGCTTCTATCACAATAGTTTTGTGTGGAACTGAACCAATCAGTCATTTTGATTGACTCCCCTGTGCTTTTGCAAGGAGATATTAAATAAAGAAGGTTGAACTATTGTTATAATTCTTTATTCATTGAGTGCCAATGTATTCCGCAGTACTGTACAAAATGGGGTAGAAAAGATCATACAATGATATACAGAACACGATCAAAACAAATGGTAGTGAATGCACTGTTCGTGATCCAGCCATTTAGATTGCCTTATTTGGCCAAACTGCAGTTGCAATGCAAACACATTAGTACTGTAACTTGAATAAATATTTCCCTTCCTTGTGATACTCTGAATACTCTCTTTCCTTCTATTTTATAAAGCAATGTATTTAACCTGTATGTGCAGTAGAGATCTGTAAGTCTGCATAGTATCATGCTGGTGCCTTGAGTCTTCTTTATTGAAAGACCATATCACATTTTTGGCAGCTGTCTAGAATCTTAGCTTTTTTTATTGGTTGTACTTTTTATTACATTGTAAAATATTGGTCCTGTTCCCAGATCGTAGTCATGTCAGCAATGAGTTTATTAACCCCTGCCAGTCTAATGATCCAAGGAGTTTGTAGGTTTTCAGTAAACAGGTTAAATCATTCTCGTTCTCCTTGCTGCTCCTGCACTCGAAGGGGTGAATTCTCTGCACTGCTAGAAAGACTCCCATGTGTCTGTCAATCACAAAACACGAATTGTTTGATTAGCATTTGAAAATACCAGCTGGGGATCCTTGTGTATCCCTGCATGACCTTTAGCGGTACCTCTGATATTGGAAAACAAATCACAGCACTTTATATAACCAGCCTGCCCTCAACCCTGCTGTACCTCCCACCCTCCTAACAGGCAAACGACTTGTAACATTGGTGAATGTACTCAGAGTACAACCTGCCTGGAAGTGATTAAATGTTTATCCCATGATAAACATAGTCTGTTTTATACTCAAGGGATATCTTATAACACCAACGTCTTGCCATTTCCCATTACTTAAACATTATCTCGTGTTTGGTTGCTCGCAGTTTCTCATGCTTGTTGCAAATATACACACATCTCTGCAGCTGCTACCATGGAGTTTCTATCATAACAGTCTGAGTAGAAATCTATCAGAGCTTGTCATGTCATTTACAAACAAATGCAGACAATAAAACAACAGTTACACCACGGGGAGAGGCACAAAGGTGAGAAAAAGGTAAATTATATTTTCCAGTGACATAATCTCTCCAATTCCTCTAGTATTCTATGGAACCTCCTTCTCATGTTAGAGAGATGTTTGTGCATAGCCTTCTTAGAATATCATAGGAATTTGGAGAGATTTCTGATTTAGAGAGCTTATCTCACCTGTGGGTGAAGCCTGGTACAGTGTTAGCCATAGAGAAAGGTGATAACTTTATTAGCCGAGTGGCTTTCAAGACAACTAGTCTCTTCTTAACATTACATAATAACATAGTTGATGAGACCATAAAAGTGAGAGAACTGAACTGAGCTGGCACAGATTTACATCTCCAAAGTTCTACAGCTCAAGTCAGAGTTCAGGCGCAGTCTGAGCGGCTTGACCGGGTTTGGCAGCTGATGCACTGAGCAGGACTGGTAAAAACTTGCAAAGTTGGACAGTGATGCCTGGGCTGGGACTCTGGACATAGAAAAAGAGGAACTTATGCTGATCAATGGAAAGGAGGTGCTTTTGAAAGAATTGCTGGAAGTGTAGACTAGAAGAGGATCTCTTGTCTGTGAAAAGCACTTGCTGAGAGGTACAATCCCCTTTTGTGCATCATTATGGTGTTATTTGTCCAGGTGGTTGGAGATGATGGGAATTTTACTTCCAAACTGCTGGGGTGACTAAGCCTTATGTGATATAGGGATTAAGTTCTTCCAGCTCTACAGTTATTGAAATGTCACCCTCTATTGGGCGTGCCTTAAGCATTCAACATCAGAATGCAGCCCTTGTGATGCGTGTGACATTCTGATGTTGCCAATTTGATTTGGGCAACATTATGATCTCGCCCTTTTGATGGTCGCCAATTAGAAAGGGCAACATTTCAATAGTAAATCTAGGACCTGTAACCCAGCTAAACGCACAATTATTTCACATTTGAGCAAGAACTATACATACAAAAGACTGGAATTGACATGAGAATGCAAATAGCAACACAATACCCCAACCTATTAATTGGAAAATTAGAGGAGGAGTTCTTGTCCGCATGCCAAATAAAGTTTCTGGTCTACCTCTGCTACAAAGATGGTATAGTAATCATTTGAACTGCCAGCGAAGATTAACTTTTGGCATTTCACAAAATTGCAATGCCTTCCATCCCACCATTAACCTCACACTCAGCCATTCGCACACATAAATCAGCTTTCTGGATACTATAATCAGTATTAGTAACCACTACATCTGGACATCTTTGCACCGTAAACCAACAGACAAGCCTAATTATCTCTAAAATTACATTTTCCATCTCAGACACACAAAAAACTCTATTGTCTACAGCCAGACCCTTAAGTACAAACGAATATGCTCTGAGACTTCTGGCCGAAATCAACATCTTAAAAATCTCAGGAGAGATTTTATCAGTCAAGGATATAATGCCAAGATCACTAACACCCAAATTCACAGAGCCACCAGTGTATCCAGAATAAATCTCCTGGAAAACAAACAACAGGAAGAGAACAGAATGCTATTAGTAGACAGTTACAACCCGCAGCTAGAAGTACTGTGCAAAATCTCAAAAGAGCTCCAAACAATTGTACATACGAATTGCAAATTAAAAAGAATATTCCCAAGACCTCCACTCCTCTCCTCACCCCAACATGAAACATCTAGTGGTGGCAGAGAGTGGAACCCTGTGCACACATATGTACCACAGATAGGGTGCTCATACCACATTCCCACCGAAACCACAATATTGAGCGCATATTTTAAACTGTCATGCATTATGTATTTAGCCTTCATTCTTATTATTCCTGAAGAAGAGTTCTAGTTATCTTGAAAGCTTAGATCCTAGAGCCACTCAACTCGCCAATAAAGGTATCATTTTTTCTCTACTGTCTCACCTGGATCTGCCCTTAGTTCATCTCCCCCTCTTCCCTCCAGTTATTCAAAGTGTTTAGTTAACATTCATTATAGATAAAGGGGAACTAGATTTTACAGTGTCAGACACCCCTTTTTCATGCTTAAAGTGGTCTTGTCACTCCTTTTCTAGTGCAGTTCAATATATCCAGTGACCAACCTCAACTCCTTTGTTCTGTCCAAAGATTCTTCTATGTCATTTTTCTTCTTGTTCCTATCCTGGAAGGGGGGTACAATCAAGACCTTTGTCATGGTAGCTCCCTTGTATCTTCCCTTGCATTTGAAATCTTGTTCTGAATGATATGCCTCCTAGTCCTACCTATTTTGCACCCGTGCAGAAGTATGGCTACTTGTGTGATATGGAACGAGAAATGTAAAGTGAACCTCTTTGTATGGTGAATCAGCTTAAAAAAATAAAATGTGCGTGCACTCAATAATTTATCATCGCAAGAAGACACAGCAGCGAAAGGTGGGAGGAGAAAACAGTACAGTACCCACAAGGGTAGGATTTTAGGTGGAATACCTTTGAAGGAATGAACAGGTTAGTGACTTCAGATAAACAAAAAACAGGAAATGGGCATAGTGGACCAAAAGAAAAGTGAGACTACTAAAGGCAAAGAACAACAACCAGCAATCAAATCGTTGAAAGGTGAGGTTGCTGGTAATTCTTCCCAGCACACATACAGACCAAATGTATCTGATCACTAGGTGTGCAAAATGTTTGAACCTGGCTGATTAACCAAATTCACTTATTTGATCAGCCAGATCGGATTTAGCTATACACAGGGAGATAACTAGTTATTTTTGACCAGAATAGATGGTTTTCAATCACAAAATCATCTTGTGTATAGACACATTAAAGGAATAGTAACTTTGCATGTTCTGCAAGTACATAATATGTACAGTCAAATTCCCCATACTTTTTATTTAATTTTTTACCTTGACCTATTTTTTGCAGTTTTCCAATGACAGTGAGCTCCCTGGATCTCAGTTTCCAGAGAGTTTTCTCATCTATAGACTATTAAAGCATGGTGTAATACATTGTTACAGTTTCTCTGCAGCACTGAAAGTGCTGTGTGCTATTGTGTTTACATTGTATGTTTTTTTTGTTTATTGGATCAGTATCCCTGCTTTTATGTTTCCTGACAGAGAACTCTCCAGTCAGATCCATGGAGCTCACTGTCAGACATAGAAGCGTAAAAAAAATTAAAACGTTCTTGCGCATAATATGTACTTGCAGAATATATAAAATAAAAAGGGTTGCTATTACTTTAAGGGTAAAATTTGGTGGCAGATCCATTTTAAACAGTTGAGGAAATCTGGGCGAAAGTATCTGCACCATAGGGGAGAAATAAAATAAAAAAAAAAAATCCCATTCATTGTGATTGCATTGGAGACCTCTGTAGAATTCAAGGAGTTGAACACCTCATTTGGGAATTTTTATTTCTTTCCAGTGACGCAGATGGTTTACTCCAGAATAACATAAGGGCCTTTTTCAAGGTTACATAATGTGGTCCTGAATCATCAAAAGGAATACTCAGTGCATTTAATTTTATTGTTGGAAACACTGGTAACAAAAGGTTTAAAGTGTTATTGTGGCAGTTGCAGACTGAATAATAAATTATAATTTTAAGGCGAAAGCAAAGGGATATTTGTTTCCTTGTACCCTCTTCACCAGGCCACGGGATGGCCAAGGAAGAGGAAGTCTCATAAACCCATGGATGCTAGATATTTTAAGCTGCTGGTTATTCACCAATGATCTAGAACTGTGACCCAACCAGATTCACCCAAAGGGCTGCAGAGGTGGCCCTCAGGTCCAACAAAGGGCTGCACATTATGGTTAAATATGCCAAACAGGTGTTGGAAAAAAATGAAATGAACCCCTTGAATGCTAGAGAGGTCTCATGAGAATCCTCCAAGGGCCACATGTGGCCTCAGACCTGTCAGTTTCCCACCTCTTACCTAGAATTAGATAGTGTGCAGTGAACCAGGACTTTGGCACTTTTAGGTAAAATTTGAGAAAACATGGTGGATTTATTGGATAGCCCCCCCCCCCCAGTAGAGGTTCAAGACAGAAAACAAATACACACAGTAATGGTGCAGATCCACATGATCATCATTATTAACCCTTTACTCTGTATCATATTGCCTTCTTATCACCACTATATTAAAGATGAGGTTTTAGTCACCTAATATGACCATAGTATGCTAAGCTTGCCACCATGCCAAGGTATCCCAATACAGGCAAGCTCTCACCTTAATATGCTTTGTCCTATACAGCTGAATATCTCCTTCCTTACTCATTGACTAACCTTAATTTACTTTATCCTGAGAGCTAAATCATTGTCCATTGATGAAGAGACTTTTGGGAGTTTTGAACAGCTTCTATTGGTTTTGACACCCTTCCCACCCACATTGTCTTTAGGACACTATATAATGGCTGTCAAAGATTCAGATTAAGGTTAGGAAACGAGTAAAGCAGGAGAGATTCAGATCATAGGACAAAGCATATTATGGTTAGGTGCCTTGGCATAGTTACATAGCTGACGAGGCTGCAAAAAGACATGCGTCCATCAAGTCCAGCCCATGCCAAAACACTCCTGTTGATCCAAAGGAAGCCCTTTCCAATTAAGCCCTAAATGTGTAAAAAAAATTCCTTCCTGAAGCCATATGGCAGTCAGATAGTTCTGACACAACCTATCAGCATTGAAGCCATTTGTCATAACTCTCAATATTATTCTGTGCTGGATAGGTATCTATTGCTTTTTTGAAAGCATGGTGGCAAGCTTAGCATACTATGGCCATTTTATGTGACTAAAATGTAATTTTTAATATAGTTGTGCCATGCAGGCAATATGCTGCAGAGTAAAGTGTTAATGATAATGATAATGTGGACGTGCACCAATACTTTGTGTATTTGCTATTAGCTATTTTGGTCAAAATTGGTTGCACTCCAGCAATAATAAATGTGTTTTTTCCTTTTGGTGTGCTTACCAAAACCTGGTCTTGATGGAAAACAACAAGTATATTGAAGACGAAGTAAACCTGTATTATGAAAAGCCATGTGTTTTGTTCTGATGTGTAAAACAATGATGTTCCCACTGCTGGGAGAAGCTTCACTGCAAAGTTATTACAGAACAATATATATATATATATTATTTTACAAAAGCAATTAAGGAAGAGCACTAGATCTTAATGTAAAAATATGGTATTTATTAATGCAAACATATATATGATTACAACATTAGCAAAATGTGCAAAACCCTCTTTTGTAATGTACAATATAGCACTATATATATGAAAATAAAGTGTGAATTCACCCAAAGATTAAAAAAGCTGGAAATAACGCTCAAAATTATCACCTTGGGGGACTAAATGAGTTTTTTAGTGGGCAGGTATATTAATGCAGATGAACTGCAATGGAAATATATATTTGTTACATAAAAAGTGACACTTGGGGCATTATGCACTGAGGCATGATAAATAGTTGATAAAGTGGAGATCATGTCTCCAGTCTTCTAAACAATCCAAGTTCTGTTATTCTATTCACTAAGACCTCTCATTTTCTAGATATCTTAATGCATATGATCCTTAGAATAACATATGACTTAGAGAGTTAAGAACACTAGAAAAGTCATCTCCATGTTATCACCTCTTTATCACACCTTAGCGACCCCCTCCCCTGGTGTCCAGAGAGTCCATCTACAGTTCACCTGGGGGAGATGCAATAGGGTGTTATAAAGGGGTAATAAAGCAGACCCGACTTCTCCAGTGATATCACTTCTCCAGTTCCTATGTTACTCTATGGGGCTTATACACTAAAATTTCTCAATTGGGAGAGATATTAGTGCATAGCAGAATAAAATAGAAACTGCAGAAGTGATCTCACTGGAGAAGTTATCACCTCTTTATCACCACTTTATAAAAGCCTTAGTGCATAACTCCCCAGTATCCAGACAGTTATTATATTGCATTCTATGGGAGAGGTGAGCCACTGACTACAGTTCATCATAGAACAGGGCTTGTAAATTGCTGGACTTAAAGGGATATTAATACTTCAGTTTAACTTTATTCTATTTTGTAGGCATTAAAAAAACATGAAGAATTATATGTCATATCTCTCAAACCTTTATGGTTTAAGAGATATTCACAAGCAAAGTTTCCCCTCCCGCCCCTTTTACCTAGTGTAAGATAACAGCAGGGGACAATCTTCTTCCTATGAAAACAATGAAAGCCCTGCCCCCTTGACAAGCTTTTCAGGTTTTTCCCTTATCTTAATTGTAGATTGTCCCTCTCTGCAATCTACCTGGGCACCTCCCTTCTTCTCTGGCTGAGCAGTGTTACATCAGTAAAAGGGGCGGGAGGGGGATACTTTGTCATTGAATTACTCTGGAACTACAACTCTGACAGAATTGAAATAATACTCTCCAAAGTCCAAATACTATGATGATTAATTAGAGCTGCTTTTATTATGAAACATTACTATCCCCTTAAAGCTGTTGGAGACAACAACTCCCATCATCCCCAACCAACAGCTGGCTGGTTGTGGATGATGGGAGTTGTAGTCCCCAACAGCCGGATATTCTACCCCTGTCACAGAATGTGATAGTAGCAGCTCCATCAGTTATGTGGGCTGTATGTGAAAAAGAGGAGTTGAGGAGATCTGGCGCAAACCAAATGCACTGTAGATGAGAACTAGAAATTTCTGTTGATTTAAATGGGGATTTGAACCCCTTGAATGACAGAGAGGCTTGGAGACCTCTCTAGCATTCAAGGGGTTAAAATCCCCATTTAAATCAACGGAAAGTTTTAGTTCTCCCTATGGCATAAATGGCTTGCTCCGGATCTCCTAACCTTTTCTTTTGAACATATGTCCCTTAGTGACATTGTACATTGTACACTGTAATAACTTTAGAATAATACAACTGTCAGCATTGGGAGGACGCTTGTTGTATTAAGCATGAAAAGCCTTACACTATACGTTCTTTTTTCATATTAAAACTTCGCTGATCCATTCTTGTTGTCCTGCAGAGCTGCATACTTATACAAAATTTCCTCACCAAGGGTATATAGAGTCTTTCCTGATGACCTCCCACCCCCTCCCCTCCTTTTTTTTTCCTCTTCCTAATCCCTGTTCTAACTTTAATTTACCGCCTTATCAATTTCACGTTCCTTACAGTAGATAAAGGCTAGGAATTAACCCCCCTTGTCCTTTGGAGGTCTTAGGTATCCAATACCCCAATCTATCTGGTAACACACCTCCTACACAGACTGAGGGTGGATACCATTTCCTGTTATATATCCTATAATATTACTGTCTAACAACGTACCCTCATTGTATGATGCTCATTATTGTTCATTTCCATGTACTTGCAGTTTTTCTTCTCATTACGTGTTTATTCTGGTTTTAATGACTTGAATTCTTTAATAAAGATATTTTGAAAAAACAGGGTCTGAGAACATGAGAGCAGTAGGGAAAGGCAGGAAAGGTGGGTGAAATCATTCTTATCTTCCATCACATTCTGGTTTCTATGGAGAGTTAATCCTTTTTACAATGCACTCTCAGTACGGTGATTTGCAGGCTATCTTCCAAGTGAATCTCTCACGGGAGGGATTATTGCATTTACTGCCCTTACGCAGAAAGCTAAAGAGGTGCAGTTCTAGAGCAAACCAACTGCACCGGTGGGTGAGGGGACCTAAAAATTCCCATTTAACCCCTTCAGTGCCAGGGAGGTATCCAACGCATCGAGTTGCAATACGTCAGATACTTCTCTGCCACTCAAAGGGTTATGGGACTTTTAAATCCTTGAATGGTAGAGAGGTCTACAATGCATTTCAAAGCTTCTGTAGCATTTAGGGGATTTAACATCCCATTTAAAGCAGTGGGAATTTGGGGATTCTGTATTTGTTCCCTGTGGCAATACCTGGGAACTCTCCAGATTTGCCCCAGAGACTCCAGGTTTGACACTGCATTACCAGGTCTCCGGGGCAGAGGCTGAAACTCTGCCCACTTCTGCTCCTTCCTGTCTGTTCCTCCCACTTCCCTCATACTTCTCCTCCTTCCCCAGCCTATTTCTCCTAAGTTTTTAACCTTTTGAGTGCCAGAGGAGTATGCAAAACAATCCGATGCGTGCCCCTGTGGCACTCAGAGGGTTAAGCTTTGCCCCCACCCCTTCTTTTATGCAAATAGCATAATTTCTCTCCCCCACCCAGTGGCACCACAGGACTCCACTCTGGGAAGTCAACTAGTAAAAGTTCCCAGGTATGCCCTGTGGTGCATTAGACGTTCTCCAGAATTATACATATTCTGCTTTCTGCAAAGGGCACATAAACCTTTTAGTGCCAACGCTATGCGTTGTGTACCCCTCTGGCACTCGAAGGGTTAACATGGGTGTTTTTTTTTTTTTTTTTTTTTTTTAAAGCTCCAGAACCTGTGCTGTGTGATTATAAACTGCTGCCATGACAGTACTTGAATCAGCACAATAGTCCTGGCCATATGCGCCAAAGAAAGGTAGAGAGCATCCGGGTCAAAGCAACTGCAACATAGGAGAAAAACTAAAAATCCCATTGCTATATCTAGGGCTTGTAACCCTGTGAATGATGGAGAAGTCTCCCAGTGCAGTGGCTTAGAGACCTCTCTAGCATTCAAGGGGTTAAATGTCCCATTTAAATCAGTTGGAGCTTTTATTTCTTCTCTGTTTTTACAGTTGATTTGCCACATAGGTGTTTTCTGTATTTGGATCATTGCAATATGTTGGCAGTGTCTCTAGAGTCCAAGTGGTTAACTGGATAATGCTGTGATGCAGCTCTTACAAACAGGTCCTCTCCTAGAAAGCCGACTTCCTCCTCTATTTGTTCCTGCTCTGAACACGTCCCTTGTTGAGCTGCTAACCAGGCAGTCTTCTTGTACAGAAAGTTTTAGGCCAGTTTTCTGCTTATCAGGCTGTTCTTTTAATGAGGTGTTCTTGGCTGCCTTTCTGTCTTAAAATGTTGTTATTTTCCTTTTTCTTTCTTTTTTTTTTTTGTGCTTGTCTATGCAGGGACTCCTAGAACTCTCAGGCTGGAAGGGTTGTTAAAATGAGTTGAAAGGCCTTTTGGTGCAAAGGGAGATGAAGCAGACGAGCTGGGATCAGTTGAACACCTCTAAAATGGAATGAAAGATAAACACCCAATTGAGCGCTGCTTCATCCTTTTGCATGAAAGCCAGTGACAAGGACCTAAAGCCGATATAAGAGTGCTACTAATGATCTGGAAACACGGGGATGGGTGGGGAGGGTGCAGATTAGCGGGTAATTTATAAACACATGAAATAAGGAATAGTGTGTCATTGCACTGAAGGGAGTTATGGGTGCAAATAAACAAGATGTCTCTGAAACATGTCAAGAAGGGGTAAAATGCTTCTCAATACTCATAAAGCTTCCTTTGTGCTTTAAGAAAATAGTCTTTTTTTATTCTTGGAAAAATGTATATTCACATTTATACCAGACCCTGTGTAGATCTTCTTTATTTGTGCATTCTGTCCACGCTTCTTGAATTGCCTAGGACAGTCCCATGTTTCAAATGTGTGTTCCACATCTAGGCAGCCTTCTTCAAGGGCAAAAGTGGTGGTTTTCAGTTACCCAGAATCACCCTTTTACTCTTTGACCTCTATTAGATCACAGTGATACAAAGCTTATATTTATGCCAGGAATGGGTAACCTGCTGCCCTCCAACAGACTGAAACCAGTCGTTGACAGTCTCAGGATGATGATAATTATAGTCAAACAACAGTTTAAAGGCTACTGGCTACCTTTGGTCAGGTACTCACTGACTTTTGGATTAAGAATTAGACAAAGCAAATTCTGTTTGTTGTTACTATAGTAAATATATATTCTAATCCATCCTATATAATAATTCTCTAGGATGTTTGTCAGAAGCCATCATGCGCAGTAGAGACTGCACGTGTTCGGGCAGTCTCTACTGCACATGACTGCATCGAGTGAGTGAGGAGACGCAAGACTGCATCGCGCGGAGCAGCGAGGTAGTGTCCTCTTAACCCTTTGATTGGCAGAGGGGTATGCAACGCATTGCAATGCATTGCGCTCCCCTCTGGGACTCAAAGGGTTAACATTACCTGGACCTTGGCCCGTGTACACAGGCTTTTACACTAGTAATGGTAATAATGTGTTTGTCACTGTTATTCTGGGACAATAGTAAATCCCGGAATGAAGACAACAGAGCACAGAGATCAACAGTGGGAGAAGAGAGCCTTACTGATGCCACTAAGGAATTGCAGTGCCATTATCTTGTATTGTAATGCTACACTTTGTCTTGGGACTTGATTGCTTGGCCTAAGAGTCACTTTCTGGCACAGCTGTCAATAGGTAGTTCTCTTTCTAGTGTTTAGAACTCTGGGTTGCTCTGGAGAAACTGAAGACTTTATAGTTGATGTCTAGTGACATCAGCAAGGCTTGTGTGATGTCACGTGATCCCCTCCTGAACAGCCACACTTCAGCCAAGGAAAAGTACTCTAGCCCCTCTTATATAGTTTCCTTATTCTGTTTGTTGAACCCTGTGAATGCTAGGAAGATATCCAATGCATCAATGGTCAATGTGTGCCTTGTTGTCATACCTGGGACCTTTTTCTTTGGAACCCCTGCAGAGGGTTCATGGGCTGGTAATGGGTATGTTTAAATTATGCAAATCTCATCATAAAGTGGGCAGGGCTTAATCTGGTAGGCAGGGCTTAATCATGATCGAGAGGAGGAACTGTGGGATTAATGTTAAAATGGATGGATCAGGGCATACTAGATGAGAAGCTGATGGAGTTACCCAGGAAACTCACAAAGGACACTCAGTATATAACTCTAAAATCCAGAGTCTCAACCGTGGAAGTCCCAGGTATTCTTGTTCTGCAACTGTATCTCCACTGATGTAATTTCATGTTTGTTTTTTATTCTTAGTTTACAGTTTTTACATAATGGAAAGATTTATGAACTGCCCCAAAGAGTTCACATTTCATAGCACAGGTCCTGTTTGTCAGAACTGTAAAGTAAAGCTATAAAACCCAGTTCAGACAGCAGCCACTAGCCATGGTGATAAAGCCTGCATCAGTGAAACTTGTTATCTTCCAATTCGACTCCCCTGGACTTGTTTACGATCATACAGTAAGCTCCAATCGTGGCCATGCAGGAGCCCCTAGTGGGCCCTTACCTGCCTGATAAAGCCTGACAAACAGCTCGTTACTACTTAATTAGGCAGGTGAAAATTTACCACCCACCAGACAGAAGGCTGAACTGGTCTCCCGTTGTCAGAGCGGCAGAAGAGATGAGAGGCAGGCCTGTTTTGCCTTAATTAGCCTTAAATCTGCTGAAATGCAAACTTAAATAGCAAATTAGTTCCTGCTGAAGAACTGTAAGCAATCCTGTATCACTCAGAGCCCCCAGGGTGCAAGGAGCAAAACACCTTTACACAAGTAGGGCCATATGCATAGACAGAAATGGAGCAATTCTAGGGTGAACTAACTAGACCATAGGGCACAAATAAAAATGCCCAATCAGTGAACTGGGGCTTTTAACCCCTTCAATGCTAGAAAGGTCTCCCAACTCATGTGATACAATGCATTGGAGACATCTCTAGGATTCCAGGTGTTAAAAGCCCCATTTAAATCAATCAGCAGTTGCAGAATTTTTGTTTCAACCCTGTTGTGAAGTTGGTTTGCTCCAGAATTGCACTTACATTTCAATGTGTGCGGGGAGAACAACTTTGGACTCTACAGCTGCTTTAAACTACAACTCCCATCATCCCTAACCAGCTTATGGCTGGTCGGGGATGATGGGAGTTGCAGTATCCAGCATCTGGAGACCAAAGGTTGCCTACATGTCTTCTGTTCATATGGCCCTTAGGGCCACATGCGTTATAGCAAAAAATGGAGAAATTCTGGAGCAAATTTACTGTAACATACGGAAGGAATAAAAATTGTCCATTGCATTGACGCACTCTCTAGCATTTAAGCTGTTAAAAGCCTCATTTAAATAATTGGAAATGTGGGTTATTTTTTTTCTCTCCTCTGGTACAGTTGATTTGCTCCAGAATTGCTCCTCTTTCAATTCAGTGCATACGCTTTAAGGACGTTTAGTTACTTTTAAAGAGAAACACACTTTCTGTAAGTTGTACCATCCATTTGCTTGTAATAGAAATATTTTTGAGAAATTAATCTTTGTTGGTGACACTTTATGCTAATTTGTTTATTTGATGGGCCAGTACTACCTCACACTGTGCTATGAACATGACTGGGGGCCTTTATGTCCCCAGCCCCAAATGTACCAAATGACAAGAGTTGCATCATAATATGAGGAGGATTTAATTGAGGTGGGTGGGATTGAACGAAAAAGCTGGGGTTTATACCAGAAATGGGTGGCAAGTATTCACGAGTGGAAAGGGAAATGGGCAGGCTTCCCAGGGAACTCATCAAGGAGCAGAATCAACCTCTGTCTTTCTAAACCTTGGGCATCCTCAGACATTTTTCTGGGGGGCAAAGCCATAATAGGCCCCAGACCAGCCCGTCCAGCATCTATGTGTATATATATATATATATATATATATATATATATATATAATCATAATTTACTAAGTGCAACACAGAAGCAGGCTTTAACCTTTGGGTGCCAGGAGGGCAAATTGGCTGGTAAAAGGACAGTATTTTCCATTTGTATGAGCTTTGTATGAGTATGATGAGCTTGATGAATATTGCCCTTAAAAATTGTGGCATTAAAAAAAAAGACTGTAAATTTGTATTTGAAATGAAATTTTTCAAAGAAACAAGTCAAAAGTATCTTTAATTTTGTCTATAAAAAGAAAATCTTTAAAGAAATAAAGAAACTGTTTAACCTGTTAACACCATACTACTGTTTTTCAGTCCTATCTGCTAATAGTGCTGTAACCCTTTGAATGCTAGGCAAGTATCCTATGCATTGCGTTGAAATGCGTTGGATATGCCTCTGGCATTCAGAGGGTTCGTTTGTCTTCTTCAAGTTTAGACCATTTTTATTTTGTTGGAAAAAAATGACATTAATCAGACAAAAATTTGACCGCTCTGGGGAGTCCTCTGGTGCAGCAGGGGGTATGAAAAATGATGCGAATCACGTCTAAAAAGGATGGGGCTTGACGTGAGTTTGGGGGGGCAGGACTCAAAAGTGTGACATACCTATTCAATGAACACTGGGGGAACAGGGCCAGATTTACAATAAGGCAGAGTAGGCATCTGCCTACAGGCACACCCCACAGAGGGGTGCCTGTCATTGTGATCGTTTTTTTTTTGTTTTTGTTTTTTTAAATTAGCCAGCCTTTTCCTCTGAGATCCATCAGAGTGGACTACGGGGGGAAGGGGTGCTGCACTGCTCGCTGCTTCGGATGGATGTGAGTGACATGACACACACAGAACAGCAGATGACAAGAAGAGCTGCAGTCAGTGTGTCACCACTGTCACTGAGGCTTCGCCTGCGCATTACTTCCCTCAAACTTGAGTCTTCACCACTTGCCGGCCCGGAACAGACCATTACTGACCTGCCTCCTCCCAGATGCTCAGTGCAGCCTGAACCTTCAGAAAGCCGCGGCCCTGCCCAGGACATGGACGAACAATGTCACTCCCTTGCCATGTCCACACACAGTGACACATGACAGAAAAGCAACTCAAGCTGCTGCCTGCACCCACGGTCCCCACAGTAACCCCACAGCCCGTCTGGAAATTGGAATTGAGGTAATCTGGCTGCCTGCACAGCCGCCAGGTATGAGGGTGGGTCCATGAGTGAAGAAGTAAACCATCCATGAGGGTATCCAAGTGGTCGCACGCGAAAGAGCCATGTGTTGTTGAAATAAATTGCCTCCTCTAACTCCGATCCCATCACACTGTGCGGCCAAATGACTGAGCCATTTAAAATGTCGTCTGAATTTTACAATGGAAATGTAATGGGATCGAAGTATCATGGGGGCAGTATGGAGCTGATGCAGGGCAATTTGAGGGCAATATGGTATATGGAGATGATGGGGACAATGTGAGGGCAATATGGAGCTGATGGGGGGCAAGTTGGAGCTGATGGGGGCAATGTGAGGGCAATATGGTATATGGAGATGATGGGGGCAATGTAAGGGCAATATGGAGCTGGTGGGGGCAATGTGAGGGCAATATGGTATATGGAGATGATGGGGGCAATATGAGGGCAATATGGAGCTGATGGGGCAATGTGGAGATGATGTGGGCAATGTGAGGGCAATATGGAGATGATGGGGGGCAATATGGAGATTAGGAGCATTGTGGAGGTGTCCAGTGGAGATGACCAATGTGGGGGCACATCAGATTTCTGTGCCTACAGGCTCCTGAGATGTAAATCCGGCCCTGTGGGGGAAGGAGGAACACAGGTGGAAAGAGCAGACGGCAGAGTTTCAATATAAACTCCCCACATCTGGAGGAATTAGCCTCTGCCCTGGAGACCCGGTAAAGCAGTATCAAAACTGGAGTCTCTGGGGGAAATCTGGAGAGTTCCCAGGTATTCTGGTTGCAAGTAATGGGTCCCAGACAGAGTCCCTGCTGTTGCTACCACTATCACCTTGTGTCAGATGGCCTTTTAGTTAAAAGAGACCATCATTATCCAGTTGTTCCCACTTCCATTATGCCAGTACCTGCTAGCAGCACTATGTGTCAGAACCACCAGATCAAGGATATAGGGCCCCAAGTTGATACTTTGCCTAGGGCCCTATGGAGCCTTAATCCATCTCTGTCAACACTATTTATAGCTGTGCCAGCTTGTGAACCTCATTTCAGAGTTTAGTTACATACACTGACTCTGAGACCAAGGGTTTTCCGACTGCCATTTGGAGCCAGGAAGGATTTTTTTTTTACCTGCTCAGGGGTTAATTATAAATGGTGTCAATTAGTTTTTTGTGGGTTTTTTTTGTTTTTTTTTGCTGTACTCTGGACCAACAGGGGTGATATGGCATGGGCTGAGCTAGATGTCTTTTTCAGCCTCATCAACTATGTTACTATGATGTCTCTGCTACTTTTACAGCAGCCCCAGGCTAGATATTAAGTTTTCTATTAGAAAAGCTGACTTAGTTTTTCCACAATATATTCTCTTTTAAAGGGTAACTGATCTCTCAATAAAATTCCTGTATTAAATTGTTCAGTTGTCTTATACCTGAAGGGAGATTCAAGGCAACCAGGCTATACCACTATTAAAGGTTCCCATGCAAAACCACTGAGGGAATCCCGGGTATGGGCGATATGCGAACTCAAGTAGAGGACAATTTTAAAATATTGGCTCACCTTCCAATACACACATGTAGTTTACGGAGTATTCCACACTACAAGAAAGAAGTCAGTTGGTCTCCTTCTCCTTCAGAGCATACCCTAACCGAAAAAATCAGATCTTCCCCAGTCTAAAATCCCTAAAAATAAATGCTTATTTGCATTTAAAAACAACATGTAACAGTATATAAATGTTATTTTTATTAATAGTAATAATAATAATATATATAGTCTCTCTATATGTGTAAATATGTGACTTTGTACTGTAAAAGCTCTCCAGGTCATACTTGAAAACAAGAGAAATCTCAATGTATTCTTCCTGGTAAAACACTTTCTAAATAAATTGTGTAATACCCATTTGTGTGATAAGCTAGTTATTGGCTTAAAAGGGATAGTAATACTTCGTTTTATCTTTATTTTATTTTGTAGGCATTAAAAAAAACATGAAGAACGATATAAGTCTTATCTCTCAAACCTTTATGGTTTGAGAGATATTCACAAGCAAAGTTTCCCCCTCCCGCCCCTTTTACCTAGTGTAAGCCATCTCTTCTCAGATGTGGAATGCAGTCCATAGACCAGACAGATAACAGCAGGGGACAATCTTCTTCCTATGAGAACAATGAAAGCCCTGCCCCCCTTGACAAGCTTTTCAGCTTTTTCCCTTATCTTAATTGAAGATTGTCCCTCTCTGCAACCTACCTGGGCACATCCCTTCTGCTCTGGCTGAGCAGTGTTACATCAGTAAAAGGGTCGGGAGGGGGATACTTTGTCATTCAATTACTCTTGAACTATAACTCTGACAGTATTGAAATGACACTCTCCAAAGTCCAAATACTATGATGATTAATTAGAGCTGCTTTTATTATGAAACATTACTATCCCTTTAAGAAGACTGGAATGTTCACAACTGTTAGCTGTACCATACCTCCCAAGTGTCTCTCTTTGAGACCCAAATCCATCCTATTTTCTACCCTGATGTCCCACTTTTTTAGGACATCAGAATAAGCATGTATATGTTTATTAGTCTATCACATTGATCCACAGCAATAAAACTCAAGTACATGTTTAGTTAATCTTCAGTAGGTGTGTTTATGAATTAATCAGTGTAAATTAAATACTTTGGTCTCATTCTAAATTATTAATTGAAATAAAGAGCTGTCAATAGGTGACAAATTAACCTAAAAATTCTCAGTAATGCTCCTGTCCACCAGCCAAGCCACCCAGAAACATCAACTAAAACAAAAGTGTCCATCTTTGGCCATTTGACGTGTTGGGAGGTACTGCACCATAGGGAAAATATGAACATTCACATTGATTTATAGGGTTGTGTAAGTCTTTGAGTGCCAGAGTGGTATCCAAAGCATTGCAGGAAAACTATTGGGGATTTGGGGAACTTTTATTTGTTCGTTTGGGGGTTTTGCTTCAGGATTGTTCCTCTTTACTTTGTATGTATGAGCCTAGGCTTCACATGTACATACCTGGGAATGTTTTCTTTTGCCCTCCCTGGAGAAGGAGGCCTGTGTTGCCGTTGAGGGAGACAAATGATGCAATTTGCATCAAAAAGGGGCAGGTCTTAATCATGACTGGGGGTGGAACTTCAGAAACTTGCAAAAATATAGGCGAATAGGCTGTGGAAGGAGGAGAAGTGGGAGGGGATTGGGTGGAACAGACTGGGAAGAAGCACAAATGGGCAGAGTTTCTTAAGGAACTGCCTACACCATGGAGAATCGGACTCTGCCCCGGAGACCCGGTAAAGCAGAGCCAAAACCGAAGTCTCTGGGGCAAATCAGGAGCGTTCACAGCTATGCACATGTATAAAAGTAGTGTGGAGCAAATCAGTTGTACCAAAGGAGAGAAATAAAAAAATCCCATTGGTTGCATTCATTTGAATGGGGCTTTTAACCCTTTGAGTGCCAGAGGGGTATGCAACGCATTGCATTGCATACCCTCTGGCACTCAAAGGGTTATCCTCATGGATAAAAGAGAAGTCTCTGATGTTTTGCTTAAAATCCTTATTTAAATAAGTAGGACATTTGTATTTGTTCTCTGTTGGTTTGCCCCAGAATTGTAAGACTGTGCCCTCATACCTAAGGCCCTAAGATGTCCCAAAGAATCGCAGCACAACAGTAAAAAGGATGTGTTTTCAGAACAAGAGTCAGTTGCAATTGTGTATTACATCTTAACCCTTTGAGAACAGATCCTAGAACTTGACTGATCTTGAGGACGAGTCTTGCAGTTTCAGGTTTTCTTCCAGCAGCCTTAGGGACTTTAGCCACCAACAGAAGATGGAGGAGGGTTACGTTTGACATAAGGAGGCAGATTTGGGGGACATCCGTTGACACATCCATTCACCCTATGTTCTTTTTCCTTACAGTAACTGACATATGTGATTTTGTAATATAATTACCATCTCTGAGTACGTGCCACACTTGTCAATTCATGCAACAAAGTGTTGAAATATCGCGATCCACACCCCCGTAACACACATACCACACGTTGTAATGAATAGCTTCATAAAAGGAAAATATTTTAATTACATTTTAGTTTGGGGCTCGTTATTAGGCGTGAGGAGCTAAATTGAATAATGCAATCCTGGTAATAATTATGTGTAAATGAGCATGTTTAAATGATATTTTACAGCTTCTTTATAAAATTACAGCTAGAGGCAGTACAATGATAGACACACAAAGGCCGCACACAAATTATCATAAACTATTAGCTTGTTTGCAAAGGGTTTTATGTTAATCTTCGAGTACTTAAAGCACTCTGCAATTAACATATCAGGGGGAGATGCCTCTGAGTGTTCAGATAAAAAAGCTATTCACATTAGAAAATCAAAGCAGGAAAGGGTCACCCCCTCCCAATCATACACACATACATGCGTACACAGACACACACAGCTTTCTGTTATTAGTTAAAGGCTTGTAATTGATGTGTTATCTAATCAGAGTTATAATTAAAGCTCTCTTCCATTAGAAATGACAGGCAATGCTGCCATCTCCTCTAGCAGTATAATTGGGGGGAAGGGGGTGATGATGAGGTAGACCTGTAGATTTGGGAAAGTATAAAGTAGCTGAAAGGTCTGTGGAGCAGATCTCTCCAGTGTAGAGTAGTGCTGCAGCATGTATTTAAAGGGATAGTAACACTTCATTTTATCTTTATTTTATTTTGTAAGCATTAAAAAAACATGAAGAATGATATAAGTCTTATCTCTCTGGTTTGAGAGATATTCACAAGCAAAGTTTCCCCCTCCCACCCCTTTTATCTAGTCTAAGCCATCTCTTCTCAGATGTGGAACCCAGTCCATAGACAAGACAGATAACAGCAGGGGACAATCTTCTTCCCATGAGAACAATGAAAGCCCTGCCCCCCTTGACAAGATTTCAGCTTTTTCCCTTATCTTAATTGAAGATTGTCCCTCTCTGCAATATACCTGGGCACCTCCCTTCTGATCTGGCTGAGCAGTGTTACATCAGTAAAAGGGGCAGGAGGGGGACACTTTGTTATTGAATTACCCTTGAACTACAACTCTGACAGAATTGAAATAACACTCTCCAAAGTCCAAATACTATGATGATTAATTGAAGCTCTTTTTATTATGAAACATTACTATCCTTTTAAAGGGATAGTAATGTATCACAAAAAAGCAGCTGTAATTAATCTTCATAGTATTTGGGCCATGGAGAGTGTTATTTCAATTCTGTCCATGTTGTATTTCAAGAGTAATTGAATGATAAAGTGTCCCCCTTCCGCCCCTTTTACTGATGTAACACTACTCACCTCAGAGCAGCAAGACTGTCCAGATGGATCGCATAGAGTGGCAATCTTCAGTGGGCATAAGGAAAAACCAGAATAACCTGTCAAGGGGCGCAGGGTTTTCTTTATGCTCACAGTAAGAAGATTGTCCCTTGCTGCGAGCTGTCCGGTCAAGAGACCAGGTTCCACATCTGAGGTGAGGTGGCTTACACTAGGTAAAAGGGGTGGGAGGGGGATACTTTGTCATTCAATTACTCTTGAACTATAACTCTGACAGTACTGAAATAACACTCTCCATAGCCCAAATATTATGAAGATTAATTGGAGCTGTTTTTTTGTGAAAAATTACTATCACTTTAAAGGAGAACTATAACCTCCTAATAAAAATTTCCCCCAACTACCATTTCTATAGTCAAAAAATGAATTTTCCCTTCTTCTTTTATCAAAGAGATAACATCTTCAGTCAGTCCTGGTTGTCATGTCCATGGAGGTAGACATGACAGTTGCTAGCAGTTTACTCAAACTGAAGCAGACACAGTACATTAACCTTCCTAACCCTTTAAATACCAGAGAGGTGCGCAGCAGATTGCAAAGCAATGCATGAAACACCATTCTGGTTCTTAAAGGGTTTAAGTTACCATGTGCAGTGAGCAGAGTATGAGGCCCTGTGATCCTTCAAGCAGATGTCATGTCTGCCTCTATGGGCATGGCATCCAGGACCGATTGTAGCTATTAACTTTAAGCAGATACCACAAAAACAATATTCATTGGGGCCATTAGGGTTTTCTGGCTATATTTAGGTAAGTGGAAGTTATTATTAGGAGTTATGAGTTTTACTTTGACGGGTCCTCCCATCTTTGGGCTGAATTATGTTGCAGTTGATAAATGTTATAGTTGGTATTATGTCACATATTCCTGTTGAATTCTATGGGGAAATATGTAGGTAGAGCCCAGTGTTCACATTGTCACCTGTAATGGATCCATGCCTTTATTCATAGTCCTTTTCCTTGGTATTGTAGACCTTATCCACAAGAAAAGAGTAGATCAATTATAGCGAAAATCAACGGCACCACAGAGGACAGCTAAACAGTTCGTAAACTCCAGGTGATCTAAATGGGGATTTTAACCCCTTGGATTCTAGTGAGGTCCCCAACAAATTCTAATGTGTCCCCAGTGGCTCAGTTGATTTGCTTCTCATTCTTTAGGTACATGGCCATCAGAGTGCTAGAGAGGTGGATACCTCTCTTGCTTCGAAAAGTTTATGTTATGCTCATACAGATAACAATGCTTTTTCCTCTCCGTTTTTCTTATTTGAGGAGATTATTCCTCAGTTGCCCAAGGAGAGTAACATGTTTAGAGCTTTTTCACACAGGGGAGACAGATATGTAGATAACCCCTTCTATATTTCAGTGCCTCTAATTGTAACCTCACCTTTTTCTTGATCCAACCAATCCAGACGCAGGAGGAGTGTGGTTTATGGCCAGTCAGATGAAGATTATTGCCTGATGCCAACATGAGTAGACAATACATTGGAGATTGTGATGAGTATTGTAATATCGCTAATGTGAAGACATACCCATAGACTGTCATTCCGACCTTCCTTACTGCATCTTTCTTGCAGTCCTGGGTTAACGCAGTAAAGATGCAGTTTGCTTGACAATTGTGCCTTCATGCAAGGCAGTAATCTTAAATGTGAAATGCACCATAGGACCTTTCACAATGTGTAACATCAGCAACACAGCATGCAGAACATGATTCTGAATAGAGACCACTGGTGCACCTTTGCTTCTTGCAAGACAGACTAAACTGTGAGACTGTCTATTGGGGCTGAGCAAGCAACATGCAAAGTTTTTGCCTGCTTCCAACTAATGGGGTCAGTTTTCTGCCCCCCACAAAAAAAATGCTAATAGGGACCTTTTTGGGTCAGCAACTAAGTCTGGTACAACATGATAATTGCCATGTAAACTAGTTCAAGTCTGGAAGGAAGACTCCAGTCAGTTGAGATGAGTATTTCTGTGGAATGTGGAGGTAAATCCTAAACTGTGGTTATAGTTTTAGGCAGCAGGGACAAGGCTGAATCATAAGAACCTGGTCCAGAAAGTCGTACTCTGCTGTTATTTGCATCTCTGCCTATTTACTAGGATACACCTGTTCCACTTATTCCAGGTCTGCTATTACCTGTTTTCCTGTCTGCATTCCTGGCCTATATCAAGCAGTTTCACTGGAACTTCAGTGCACATGTATAGTGTCTTTCTGACTAGAGATCCAGAGCTTTGATTCCAGTATTCTGTATATGACATTGGCTTATACATCCTGCCATGATTTTAGCAATGTTCCTTACCTGATTTTGCATGCCGACCTGTGAGCTTCTAGTTCTGTTTCTTACCTGTGTGTTCTGCTTGCTGCTGCTGCTGCTTACATTGATGATCAACTGTCACCATCTTGGTCTAGGCCTGTTTCAACCTGTCCTGGGCATTGGACCTCGTGGTAGACAACATTTCCCATATCTTGTAGCTGCAGCAAGGCTGCACTTGCATTCTATGCTGCTCACTAGCTATGCGCCCCAACTTAATTCTCAAGCAGCTCTTCAACAGCAGCCTTGAGAGTTTATTTTGCCTCCTAACCTGTGGCTTTCCTCATTGTGTGCCAGTCTGGCAAGTTAGTAAGAAGTTTTCATACTTCTACTTCCATTTTCTATTGTATTTATTCCTGACTGCCGTTTCAGTGTTGTTCTCCCTAGCAGCCCTCCTCTGCCTTGCAAGTTCTCCTCTTGTTCTGTTAGTCAACATGACAGAAAAGCTAAATTCACTCAAGTAGGTGAAAGATAAGTGATTACCTTACTATACCAAAAGACATCCATTTCACTAGCACTGGACCTAGATTAGTAACAAACAAAGCACATGCAGAAGACAGTGGTATGTATTAAGGTGACATATGTGTTCCCTAACAGACCAAGATAGTCCCTGAAATAACTTATACAGTGAAATAAATTATTAGGCCCAGGCGTAGAGTTAAACAGAGCTGGCTGGGGAAGCGGGTTCACCCTATTACAGAATCCAAATGTACATAAAAATTTAGCATTAATAGCAGGAATAGATTGGCCTATCTGATACGCATACCTGGGAACTTTCTTCTATGGAGCCCAGAAAGAGCTCATAGGCTGAAAGTAGGCATGTCTAAATTACATGAATCACGCCATAAAGTAGGCAGGCCTTAATCAGGTGGGTCTTAGTCTGGATTGAGAGGGGAAGTGGGTGGAAAAAGATTGGAAGTAGGAAGAATGTATGAGAAGTGGGCAGAGTTACCCAAAAACTCAGAAAAGCTGGAAACCCAGCAATTAACTCTAAAAACCGGAGTCTCCGGGCAGATATGGAAACTGCTCAGGTACACTGAAATGTCCTCTAAATCCCTAAGTTTACATTTTGGAACAGAAGCAGGTATCCTTTGACTCTCCAGCTGCCCTTGGTTTTTGATGATGGGAGTTATAGTCCCTAACAGCTGGGGAGTTGATGGTTGCCTATACCTACCTTAGAACATATATGTTCATGTTCCTCAGAACAGTGTTATCCATTCAAAACATTTGTTTTTATCAGTGTTTTCCTGTATTAACTTCTATCACCTTTTGTGATACACAGAATTCCACCCTGCCCAAAATGAAGTACATTTCTCAAACATCCCCCAAGCCTTCCACCCACCAGATACAGTTCATGACCTTGTGTTCTAGCAGCCCAACCTCATGTTTTAACATGCCTGCATATTTATAAAGGACCCACTATGTACACCAGGGAAATCTGAAAGTATACATGATGTACAAGACATAGCTATGTGGCAACCTTGTGATGTGCACTGAGTGTTAATACTGCATGCACATATACATACCTGGGAAATTTTACATATTAACCCCTTAATTTTCCCAAAAATGTAGATTCTGGGCAATATACCCTTACTTGCTCTATCCTAAAGATACTCCATTCAGTCAACAAGGATCCCTTAACATGCTATAACTTAAAGTTCTCACTGCTTAAACATATACTACACGAGCAAGCCGTTTATCTGTGTCTCTCTGATAGAAGTGGCTCTAATTCAGATATCAAAGAAGCAGTTAATTGAATTACATCAGGTGGTAATCAACACTGGACTCTTATCACCCTGAAATTTTGGCCCTTCACTCTGAGATATGGTTCAAAATCCTTAGTCTCATTATCAAGCCATGTGCAGTTTTTCCACTTTTTTCTGCATTTCTTATTCAATTGAAATCATCATATTGTACTTCCTACACATCTGCAGTCCTCCATCTTGTCTTGCTCATTTTTACAAAGAGTTCCTCAGTATACACAACGGCACACAGTGCATCATGCAGTTGCAATAGCTTTGCAGCTTTCCAGCTTTCCAGTCTCTACTAAACTATCCCTCGCAGAATGGCAGGAAGTTTGAGGTGTCTATAGTATTGAGGTGGGAATTGTCTGAGCCATAGAATGCACAGCCAGGAAATGGCAACATTTTCATGAGAAATTCATTGACAGTTAGCTGGAATGTAGGTATTTGTAGTGTTTTATGTGTTGGAATTTCATGGGGTACACTGACAAATTGTGCATTTTTCTCAAAAATTCACAAGGGAAAAAACCCAAGACTTTTCATCTATCCCTTCTCCTCTATGGAGTTGCAGTACCACCAAGCAAATAATGTATAGTAATTCCAGGGAACATGGTTTTGCTGCTAGAATTATTTAATGGAACACAATCATTAAATTTGGCCTGACAGCCTTCCCCAGGACAGCATAATATTGAATGTGAAAAATCCAGTTTAATACCCTAGCCAGATAACAACTTGTCAAAATTTAATGCAATTGTGTAACACTGGATCAAGCCTAAGGAAGCTCTCTGGTGTGACTCGGAGACACCAGAGCCCACCAGCATATAGTGCTGCTGCCACCAGCACCAACAGCACATCCCCTGCAACTAGTAACTAGCCCACAAGCAGCACCATTTGTCTGTCACACTGCCCTGAGGAAGGCTGCAAAGCTGAAACATTAGCAACTGAGTTCAAATAACTTATTTTAACTGCAAGATTGTCTGCCCTGGAATTACTATGCATTTAAATTATACATGAACTACTCTGGGGCGAAACAAGTGCACCATAGTGAACATATAATAATTGCCATTGTTTTAAATTGGGCTTTTAACACTCTGCATGTGAGACAGAACTGTTTCACGATGGGCATTGGAATTCAGATGGCAACCTAAATGGCTCACAGGTACATATGGATACAGCTCTGAGGCAACCTGACAAATTTTACCCACTTCACAGCTGTGCTGGTACAATGCTCCATTCTCCTATGTAGTTCAGTGGGGAAGATATCTTATGGACTGCTCCAAGGTTGGAGTTCAGCAATCTGACTTCTCCACAGCCCCCCGCCTTTGGAGTGGATACTTCTTTGGCAGGCTATAATTGAGTTGAAATGGACTCAAGAGTAGTGATTAATGGAGCACGAGCAGCGAGGTGAGCGAGACAGATTGGAGGAGAGTTCCCTGAACTTTGTATGGTTGTTAATGAAAGAATGACTAATATAATTAGAGGGCGCTTTATGCAGGCTTGTTCTGCATTAAGTCTGGAGTGTATTTAAATACAATGGTCCATTACAAGCAGGGTGAGAGGTTAAAAAGAACCCTGCCATGCTATTTCTAATGCTTGCAACACTGATTAGCACTGGTCTGTGCTTCACAAGCACATGCAAATGGAAACACTTGCCAGCAGGCTGAACATTTTCATTTGGAAGGTTAATATATGTTTTTTTTCCTACCATTTTAAAAGGAATAGTTTAACTCCACAGAGGGGAAATTATAGACACATATTAATGCTGTTAAATCTCATCCGTACAGCTGAGGGTGTTTTAGACAGGTCATTTTATGGTTGTTCTGGAGTGACAGAACATGTATAACAACAGAAAAAGGCATATTAACTCTTTAAGGATCAGAAGGGTATGCAGCATATGGTGAATCAAAGGGTTACATGCCCTTCTGACCCTTAAAGGGGTTAAGTCCTTGAGGGCTAGAGGAGTGTTTAATACAGTACAAAGCAATGCTTTGCACACTCAAATGGCCCTGAGTGGGTTAAATGAGCAGAAATTATATTTGGTTTAATGTACAGTACTCACAGGGATCTCACACAGGATTGGGCAATTTTCAGAGCCTCGCCAGCTGCTATTGGACCACATTTCTCATCATGCATTGGTGACTGTTGGCAGGTGGGAGCTGTAGTGCTACAACAGCTGAAGAGCATCAATTCTTGATTTCCCATTAGGCAGAGTAGGTAACTTCTCAGAGTGCCAAATTATGAGGAGATCCCTTTTAACATGGCAGTCTTTCATATTTAAGGGGATAGTAATGTTTCATAATAAAAGCGGCTCTAATTAATCATCATAGTATTTGGACTTTGGAGAGAGTTATATCAATACTGTCAGACTTGTAGTTCAAGAGTAATTCAATGACAAAGTATCCCCCTCCCACCCCTTTTACTGATGTAACGCTGTTCAGCCAGAGCAGCAGGGAGGTGCCCAGGTAGACTGCAAAGAGGGGCAATCTTCAATTAAGATAAATCATGTCAAGGGGGGCAGGGCTTTCATTGTTCTCATGGGAAGAAGATTGTCCCCTGCTGTTATCTGTCTGGTCTATGGACTGGGTTCCACTTCTGAGAAGAGATGGCTTACACTAGGTAAAAGGGGCGGGAGGGGAAACTTTGCTTGTGAATATCTCTCAAATCATAAAGGTTTGAAGGATAAGACTTATATCGTTCTTCATGTGTTTTTAATGCCTACAAAATAAAATAAAGTTAAAACGAAGTATTACTATCCCTTTAATGCAATCCACTTCACCTGGATAAGTAAACAGTATGGATAAAAGACACAGGAGAGCTCTCACAATATTCTTACAGTGCCAAAAGTATCAGTAGCATGGATCAGATCAAAAGGCATGAGTGATATTTGCATCCGATAACTAGACTGGCGAAGAGCAACTGACCAGCCATTGAGATACACCATTGGTCTAGCCATCGGATGTTAGTATCACTCATGCCTTTTGATCTGATTTATGCTACTAAAGTGTTTGGCTCTGTAAGTTTATTGTCAGTGCTCTCCTGTGTATCACTTATTTTTGAAACTACTAATGATTGAGCTGTGAAACGTTATCTGTGCAGAGGCAGAGTTGTATCCTCCCTCCACAATGAATTAAAGGTATTGATATCATTATAGTGGCCTATCTACTTTGTGAATATATAGTATTTTTTATACACATGTACTAATCATCTCTTGACTGACCTACTACCCTATAAGATGCTCCCCTGTCTTCTTTTGTGTTTTATGTAAACAATATACTTGCTCATACAGTTCTTTAACTCCTTAAAAGTGCACTAATGCTAAAATAGAACATGGTGGGGAAAAAAATTGAATGAAAACCCCTTCCACCTGAATTAGGTGGGTGGTAGATACAATGTTAAACAAAAATTTGACACACCAGTCAAGTCATAAGACTTGCTTTTCCCACAGAAATCTTACATTTGCAGTGTTGTTACTACTGCAAGGGATTCTGGATAGGAATATGCAAATAAGCTTAACAAGGAATCATTTGTTGTTAGTGCAACTCATCAGCATGAGGTTGGTTTTACTGGCTTGCTATTGAGGCTTGGTGTATTTGCTGTTCACCATTTCAGGTCTTTATTTAGTTTTCACTGCCACAAAATAAACTTTATTGAATTTAGCCATAGAATAAAAGCCATATTCATTATTCAAATGGGATATGATGAGCTTCTCTATGTAATAATCTGTCCCTGTTCAGTTACTAACTAAAGAGAGTATAAATGCAACAAACAATGGATAAGTATACCTTCCTGCAATATGAAAGACACATTACTAAGCAGGCTCTTTGACTGAATAAATTAAGAGACACTAACTTCAAGGGTAAGCTGACCAGATCTCGCCTTTAACCAGGGACACATAGGAAATAGCCATTTTGCAGTACTTCACTGAAATCAATACAGTCCTGCAGTATGTATTTTTCCTATGCGTCCCCGGTTAAAGGTGAGGTCTGGTCAGCCTATTCAAGGGTAAAGTTCTCATTTAACAAAATCTGATATGTGATATTGGACATAGTATAAGAAATGTATATGGATCACTAAAAATGATAATCTGTATTGCAGACAATGAAAAAGCACTCTGTGTATATACATACACTATACTGGGTCAAATACACTCAGAATGAATCCAAATTCAAATAAATAGTCCCAGTATTAAAGTTCTTAATATCCAAATTTGAACAAGATGAGATGAACATGGATAATGGAAGATGAAGGATGACAAATCAACCAGATAGATTGTTGTTTATGCAGCACTCAGTATGTCCTTTTCTCATATCCACCCAATCAGATCTAAAAAGAATGAGGATTGTTCTTTTTTGTGCCTCATTCTTTTAGATGTGATCTTAGATACACTGATTTTCAGCAGGTCAGGGGAAGCATTTTCCGTTGTATTCTTCACTTCCTGCTCAAGAGTGTTATATACTACTGTGTAATACAGGAAGTAAGAGTGTAGGGAAAATTCATTGCTGAAACACAGCATATCCTTTATAATAATTTTCTAGGATGTTTGTCACGGTGGAGTCATGCGCAGTAGAGACTGCACGTGTTCGGGCAGTCTCTATCCTATATAAGTATTTCCTACAATGTTTGTTACAATGCAGTCATGCGCAGTAGAGACTGACCACTTTTGGGCAGTCTCTGCTGCTCATGATTGCATCGTGTGAGTGAGGCGATGCAAGACTACATCGCGTGGAGCAGTGAGGTTGCAGCCTCTTAACCCTTTGAGTGCTAGAGGGGTACGAAATGCATTGCAAAGCAATGTGTTGCGTACCCCTCTGGCACTCAAAGGGTTAACATTACCTGGACCTTGGCTCGTGTACACAGTCTACAGTATACACTAGTATACTTATAATATCTCAAGGACTGTTCAAATATGGAAACTTTTAAATGTATGTCTCTTAATGTTATAATATGTTCTTATCTTTATTTCTATTTTATGCCCCATATAATAATCTACAAATAATATAATTAGTGATTTAGTGGATTTTGTATTACTTTATCAATTGAAACTTGTGTCCAGATCACACAGATGGATTCAAGTAGACTTACCTTATAGCAGTGATCCCATGTTTAGCTCAGTTTATTTATTGATGTTAGGTATTTTTTATCTGATGTGTTTTGTCTCACTCTCTAGGGGGTAGATTTAAAGGCAGCCGTTAGCAAAAAAAAAAAAAAAAAAGCACTAACGGGTGTGTTAACGTGTTGTCAGCCATTTAAAGGTCTGTCTTAAGAACAGTTAATGGCAGTTCACAAATCCTTATGGCCAACAGACTAACGTGAATTGAGACTCATAGATCAAGATTCCCCAGAGCCATTTAAAGGCATGCGGTACTGGTAACGGCTGAAAAAAAGATTCACTTAACGGCTAAAACTTAAGACCCAGTTTTGTTAGCTGTTAGACACATAACAGTCAAAAAGAAACCACCGTTAAAGACAATCCGCATACCGCACAAGCATGTAAATGGCAAAATTAACCCGTGCAATGCCAAAATAACAAAAAAACATGGACAGACACCACAAATCACTGTCACACACAACAACAAGCAACACCACAGGGTCATGGACCTCCAAAAAAACACCAACACAACATGGCACAGAACAATGGGGGTTAGCACACAACATGGACATCTGCAAATACAAGACAAGCTCACCTGTACAACATCACCACACGATCCAGACTCAGCCTGTACTGCACAACTTCACACCTGCAACTCACACAGACACAGCAATCAGAACACACCACTTATTAAAACACTGTCACACCTGCAAACACTTACCTGGACAACAAACACCTTCCCATTGGTCATCACTCACCTCATCACCACACCTAGACAACGCCCTACAACATACTTAAAGGGACAGCTCACCACACTCACTTGTGTCTTATTTTCTACTCAGGGAGAGAGAGAGAGAGATAGAGAGAGAGAGAGAGGTAGAGAGAGAACAATAAGTATGTTGTGATACTTATTGATGAGAAGACTACGGAGAAGGCGTGCAAGGGCAAGAGGTAGGGAACACCAGCAAGCCCCAGGCACACCTGATCAGCAGCCTTCACCTGTTGCAAGTGAGGAGGCTCTGGCTCAACAGCCACACAGGAGCCCATACCCACCTGGAGGGCAGCACCTGCCTACAGATGCACAGCTGCAGCAACAGGATGCTCCACAGCAACAGGACACTCCCCAGCTACCACAGGGACCCCTGCAGCAGCAGAGGATGTAAAGAAGACCACCAAGGCCCAGGGTTTACCGCCTAAGGGTCACATCTTTGGAATGACCGATGATGAGGTGATTGATCGCTACAGGTTGAGGCCACACAGCATCATTGCCTTGTATGAGGTCATCAAGGATCAGGTGGATCCCATCTACATCCACAACCATGCCCTATCTGGCCTGCAAAAACTCCTCTGTGCCATACACAGTTTGGAGATGAATACTTCATTGGAATGGTCCACACAGTGTGCTTGCAAACCAGGCACACTATGTAGATCATTCCAAAGACGTATTCATCTCCAAATGGGGCAATTTTGGCTCTGCTGAAGAGCCTCCGTGTGGTCAAATGACAGATATCTCCAGCTGTCACATACAGCAATATCTGTCTAATCATGAGGGTTGGAGGGATAGGACTAACATGGATCCACATCTTTTTACAATGCCCACAATATTACATCAAGGTGAAATTAACCATTGCCATCCTGTGCAAGGTACACATAAAGGAATATGTAACTTTCATATGGGTGCAAACATATCCTTACTAGATATGAACCCAGAGATCCGTTCAGTATATGTGATTGTCTTACTGTCTATATATGTGCACCCATCACAAACTAACTTTTATTCATATCATGAATACAAACATACCTCATATATCCCATCTTCTGATGATATCAATAGGAGTTTGTGATGGGTGCACATATATGGGCAGTAAGGCAATCACATATACTGAACTGATCTCTGGGTTCTTGTTGAGACATTTTTGTACCCATTTGAAAGGTACATATCTACATACATATCTGACCGTTTTCTTTGTGTAAATATATTTTTTGAACAGATCTGCAGTGTGATTCAAGTGGTATTCATCCCTATGTTATCAGTTAATCCCGTACAATGCAAGATTTTGTATTACTTTACATGTCACTCTCTGGTTGTCATGATGGTATCCTATGCATTGCATTGTGATGCATGGGATATCACCCTGGCAATCAGAGATTGATATACTTGACAGGATCCTGTCCATGAGGTGCAGGGAGGCATCCCCCATCTTCTTCTTGACCTGCCTTTTACAGTCGCCTCATCTCTTTTTCACTGAGTCCACGTTCCAGGCAGCCTTCCTCCTTGCAGCCAGGCCAGGGATCCTCTCCCTCGGGAACAGGATGGTCTCCCTCTCCAGCACAGCCTCCACAAGGGCCCTGTTCTCCTCCTCACTATAACAGGGATCCCTGATCCTCTCCTCCTCACCTCCAGCCTGCAAGGAGTCTGAAATAGACTGCCCTGCCTGCACTGCCCCTGCCTGTGTATGGTGGTCCCCACCATGTACCTCTTGTCCCACTGCATGTTCTGTCCCTGTCCTTTGTGTGCCTGCTCTTCTGGGCCGGCTCCCCCTCCTCCCTGCGGATCTCCCTCTCCCACCCCTACTCTCAACAGGGATGTCCTGCTCTCTTTCCTCCTCCTCCACGACTCTCCCCATCCCTTTCTCCTGTCCTCCTCTCCTCACCATCACTCACCCACTCACATCCAGGCACTCGCACAGGCCCTCACACACTCGATCCCACTCACTCTCTGTCACACTCTTTCACTCACAGATTCACACTGAGAAAATAAAGTTTAAAAAATGTGTTAGGTGTTATAAAAAAAAGACCATGTGTGTATGTGTTTGTATGGGTGTATGTGATATGTTCAAAAGTGTGTATTTTTAAGTGCAACTCCAATTCTCTCTCTGCTCCAAAAACTCCTTCTACTTCCAATGACAGCTCCATTCTCCCTCGCTCTTCACACTATCCTCCACTCCTGGGTCCTGTGATCTAGCTCGCCAAAACTCAAAACACAGACAGGGTGTGACCGTTATTTTGGGGTATATATAGGTGTATTTGAACATTTTGCTACTTTGGGGCCTTGGGATTGCCTGTAGGTTTGAATTTTGTTTGTGCATCTATCAGGGTTGCTAGATAATGCCAGCCGTAATGTTACATTTTGACTTAAGTTGTGTTTTAACGGGTGTTTGGGACACACGGTGATGCAAAATCAGGTGCATTGCTGGTTTTTGTGTTACATGTTTTTGTTGTGCCTATGCTCGATAGCTATTCTTGTACTCATACCTTTAAATCCGCCGTAAGTCATGTGTTATTTGTGGCCAATGTGCCTTTTTTACTTAGCGGCTGGTTTAGGGCTGCCTTTAAATCGAGCCCTAGGAGTCTATAGAGCATCAGTTAGAAAACAGAGAGAGATCAATTTTATTGCACACAGGTATTTCACATACTTATAATTAGTGTTCTAATGTTGATTGCACCCATTTCTGTGTTCTACAGTACATATATGGTATTCACAGATTGCAGATATACTGTTAATTGGTAATGGCATATCCATTTATGGTTTGCATTTATGATTATTCATTTAGAAATATCTGTTATTTTGTACATATTGGTTATACACTGTTGCAGTTTATATAAGGGATTTTCTGGAACTTTCTTACTGAGGTTAGAGTGGAGTTTTAATTGAGCCACAAGTGCCTCTATTGCCCTCCCTTTACAGGAATCAGCTGATAGTCTCTTAGCCCAGTAACAGCTGATATTTAAAATGGCAGAGAAGCTATGACATGTTATAGCTTATCTGCTGTTCTCTCAATGATATATCAATGCTAGCAAATTATGTCTATGAATGTTGGAAACTTTTCAGTGCCACAGGGATGGGCAATGCATATCCCCATGGCACAGAATGGGTTAAAGGAGTGCAGCTACTGTATCTGCTCTCCAGCAGAGACTTCAAACTGTCCTCTGTCTCCATAGAGAGCTGTAGTAAGAGACCAGTTTTTCCAACCTCAGGATGGCGAGGTTGGTACTGTGATCTCTGACAATATAAACTGCTATTGGAGCTTAGTGCGTGTGACAAAGTGCGGCATTAACATATAAACACACCCACATGAATATTACAATAGCTTACTAAGCTTAGTTCAATATGCAAATTTGACATTTTGAAGTAGTCACTGCAAAATTGGATTCATGGGGATGATGGTGTATTTGCAGCATATTCACAGGGGTGTAATGGTAAAGACAACTTAGTTCATATGTCAAGATGTTATTGCAGCAAATATGCCTCTGCACCACCATTCTGGTACATTATCGAACCTTAGTGCATCTCCCCCTAGTTCTTAGTACATTGGTCTCAAATAAAAAGACCTAAGCATGCAGCAACTTTTAAAGGTAATACTTCAAAATTAAAGCAGCTCCAATTAATCTTCATAGTATTCTGAGCCATGGAGAGTGTTATTTCAATACTGTCGAGTTGTAGTTCAAGAGTAATTGAATGATAAAGTATCCCCCTCCCGCCCCTTTTTCTGATGTAACACTGCTCACCTCAGAACAGAAAGGTGGTGTCCAGATGGCTTGCTGAGAGGGACAATCTTCAATTAGCATAAGGGAAAACCTGAAAACCTGTCAAGGGGGGCCAGGATTTTCATTGTTCTCACAGTATGAAGATTGTCCCTTGCTATGAGGTCTTAAGATCAGATTCCTCATCTGAGGGGAGGCGGCTTACACTAGGTAAAAGGGGCAGGAGGGGGATACTTTATCATTCAATTCCTCTTGAACTACAAATCTAACAGTATTGAAATAACACTCTTCATGGCCCAAATACTATGAAGACTAATTGGATCTGCTTTTATTTTGAAACATTACTATACCTTTAAGAATTGAGGCTGCTTTTTACTATAAAGACCACATCAAAATTCAAGTTTTTTGCTATTTGTTTATCACTTTTTACTATCTTATTTTTTGTGTGTTCATGGAAATTATGTATATCATATTTTGGTGGGGGAATATATAATATGTTATTTTGGGTATCATACACTAATGATACACAATTCATGTATAAATACTTATGTAGCTGTAAGTAAAATATCTATTTTCTTAATTATATTCCTGACCGTTGGCATACAATTAGTGTGGTTGTAAAATAGATTATTCTCTCATTAGGTATTAAGGGTATTTTGACAATTGTGGGTTTAAAAGTAAATTACATTTTATAAATCACCCTATACTATTGTAGCTATCTATTGATCCATTTGTCTATTTATCTATCTATCTATCTATCTATCTATCTATCTATCTATCTATCTATCTAATTTTTCTTACTATTTTTACAGAAAGTTTTAGTGAGGGGTACAGGGTGTTAACAACAGCCTTCTTTCTAACTATGAGGCATGCACAAAAGCATTCATAGCCTATATTTAAAACTTACTGCTAGGAACTGATTCGCTCAGATCAGTAAGTAGTGAACCAGGCTGGCTCTGACAGCCTGTCAATCCAGTGTGTGCACAAAGATGTTCACTGTCATAATAGTGCATCCCATGCACTTCCTCATTGCAATCTAACAGCTTCACAACTTGCACAGCCTGCTCCTGTCTCCTGCTCCCAGGAGTGACAGCAATCTCCATGTGCAGTGGCGGGTGCATATTATACACAAGAAAAAAAATACATATATATCCACATGTCTGCTTACCTATCACGGTGCCCGTGCTTTTTCTGTCACTCTCTGTGTGTTGCTCTCCCATTGGCTGAGCTTAGTTTGGCCCGCCCAGTATGGCCTTCTTATACCGGGCCTCTGGCACCTGTCAGGTGCCCTTTCGTGGTGTTCCTGTACCAGTGCTACTGTGTTACTGTGTTCCTGCGTTCCTGTGTACCGATTTGGCCCGTTTGACTACTCCTTCTGGTTCCTGCTCCGTGATTCGACCTGGCCTGGCTGACGTTCCTGCTCCGTGACCTGACCCGGCTTGTCTGACGTTCCTGCGCTGAGATCTGGCCCAGCTATTCTGCTCCTGTTCTCCGTGTCGCTTGGGCGACATTCTTACTTCCGCTTAGTTGGCCTAGCAGACTGAGTATCTCTGTGGCCTCTGTTACTGCTGAGCCTTCCGTTAACTCTTGCAGAGCACTGTTGCCTCTGTTAACACTGAGCCCTCCGTTAACTCTTGCAGAACACTGTTGCCTCCGATTACCACTGAGCCTTCCGTTATTTCCGCAGAGCTATTGGTGCCTCCGATTACCGCTCCGGCAGTTAGCCGTGGTAGCGTTCCATTAGCTCTTGCTGTGGATGGTTGCCTATGCTACAGCACCGGCAGGGTGCCATTGGCTCAATATTACCAGCTCTTGCAGAGTATCGTGCCTCCGTTACTGCACCGGTCGGGTGCTGTTGGCTCAAGTCCACCAGCTCTTGCAGAGTACAGTGTCTCCGTTACAGCACCGGTCGGGTGCCATTGGCTCAAATCCACCAGCTCTTGCAGAGTACTGTGCTTCCATTACAACACCGGTCGGATGCCCGTGGCTCAAGTCTGTTCAAGCTCTAGCAGAGTATTGTGGCCTCCGTTACTGCTACAGCGGAGGGTATAAGTCTCAGTCCTGCTTTGCAGACTTAGGTGCTTCCACATCTCGCACCACAGTCTCTTGATAACCATTACCATCATACTGGGCATTGCCAAACACACCACATCAGAGACTGATTACTATCTATGAACTTTAACCCATGCTGTGCTGAAGTTGCCTTGTTATGCCTGATCTGTGACAATATCTAACCTTCGTCCCATTGTATACTGGGCCTGTGTGGGCATATGTCCATGATTTATATTTTCCTGTCTATTCCACTGTGATACGCTATAGCCCGCTGTGGGTATTCTCATTGTGTCTTTTAATAAAACTGTGTTTTATTCTAACCTACTGTGTCTGAGTGTCGTACAAACCGTTACATTCCCTTCCTCCACCCACCTCAGTATGCTACCACCATCCCCTAACTCTACTCACTCCCTCTGAAGGCATCTGGGATGTCTGCCCAGCAGGCGGTGTGTTTGCATTTGCAGCCCAGTAGGTCTTCTCAAGGCACTACTGAATATTCAGTGCGCAGAGGTCTATGCATTGAATCTACTCATTTTTTGTGGTGGGTAGAGTTAGGGAAAACAAAGGTGCGTATTATACATAGGCACTTTTGTTTTCCCCTGAAATCTTGGGTTAAATTTACACCTGCGTATTATACACAGGTGCATATTATACCTGAGATTTTACTGTATATCCTACACACATTCACATTTCCCACTGATCAGTTCACCTGAGAATGTAATTATTATGATGCTGAATATGACATAAAATTCAAATTAATTAAAAGTATAACAGAACATTCACTCACATCCTTAGCTGGCATGGGTTAACTTATAAAAGTACATTATATAAATTGCAGTCAAGTGGTTCAGCACAAATAAAAAAATAAATGTTGGTATTTTTCAATTCGTATTTATTCATTCAATGTTTGCTTTGTGTAAGGCTCAGCATTCAAGTGTCTACATCTATTTTTTATTTATGTTTTCACTAAATTTATATATTACGTAGTTCTGTATTTTTTATTCATTTAAAAGTAGTGATACAGTCGCGCATGTGATGCTGATGAGATATATATATATATATATATATATATATATATATATATATATATATATATATATATGACTGCAGCCTACATCCACGCCAAGGCTTCAAGAGCAGGAGGATAAGAAATATTTAGGGATGGATTTGAACTTCTATCAGACACATAAAACACCCAGGAGGCAGCCGCTGTTCCTAATGAAATCCCATTGCATATGGTGTACACGCGTTACTATGGAGATGCCGAGCCCCGGTAAAGGTCACCCCAACAAATGTAAACACACAATTACCATGTAACATAATTCATGGGGTCAGGAGGCAGCCGCAAATCTTCCACACAACCTGACACCTCTGGCCCCCAGAGCGTGAAGAATTCAAAAGCTTCAGCAATAACTAGGCCGCAAGGTCAGTTTGCTTCTGACCTTGGATATTATTACAGCAAGGGATTCTGGGAACTAACATTAACCCTTTATATGTCACTTACGAGATGAGCTACTGACTGTAAATGAGGCCACAGCACACATTGTAATTGATTGTTCATGGAAACACATTAGAAAAATTGCAAGTGGAAGTTTGTTGATTCATTTCTCCATTTTCACACTTCAGACAAATGTTTCCTGCAATATTAGCTTGAAAAATTCCTGCTTGTGCAGTATAAAAAAAAAAAAATTGAGTAATGGACATAGAATTGGATAAACCTAGTAACGTCAATAAAATCCATATGTCATATTGGTAAACATTCTATTTACATTCTGTTAACCATAACAACATTTATTTATAATAATGACTAATTTTATATAGGATGGCCATTGGGCCATATTCAGGAACTTGAAGAGGTGCAATTCTGGAGCAAGCCAGCTGCTCAGTAGTGAACGAATAAAAATGTCTCCATTCATTTTAATTGGGAGTTTATCCCATTGAATAACATAAAGGTCTCTGACACATTGTGAAACAATGAGTTGGCGATCTCTGTAGCTTTGAAGAAGATAAAAGCCCAATTTAAATCAGTGGAAATTTGTTTTTTTTTCATTGGTCCCCTACATTGAAGCTGGTTTTCGAACAGAATTGCTGTGGTTTGCCCTTATGTATAGAGCCCAATCATTCCAGCAGATATACGTCAAGACAAACATAAATGTGTTGGAGACCTCTCTAGCATTCAGTGGTGGTTATGCACTAAGATGTGATAAAGTGGAGATGACTTCTCCAATGATATAACGTCTCCAGTTCCTATGTTATTCTATGGAGCCAATGCATTAAGCTCTCTAAAGTGGAAGAAATCCTATTGCAGTGGCTCCGTAGATTATCACAGGACTTGGAGAGTTTAGAACATTGGAGAAGTCTCAGCTCCACTTGATCACATGTGTTTCACCTCATTATCACATCTTAGTGCATCTACATCAATGTATTACATGTGGACATTTTTATTTGTTCCCGATGGCACAGTTGTTTTGCTCCAGAATTACATTTCAGCCAATGGTAAATACACACAGAATCCTCAATTCTAACACTGCTGGTGGGTGACTAAGAAAGAGCAAAAGGTTTCTCAATGTGCTGTCAATAGCTCTGTCCGGAACTGCACATTGATGCTCTTGTTCTGAAGCACTTTATAACAGAAGATGGCACATCTGAACCATATGCTTTGTGGGGGATACAATAAAGAATGTGGTTGATGTGATTTGCTGTCTGGATGGCTAGATACATATGTTTAACAGCTTTACTATGCTCAAGGTACAATTACTCTCGTAGGACCTGGTGCACAAAAGAACAGAGGAGCAATTCTGGAGCAAACCAACGGTACCCTAGGGGACAAATGCAAATTGCCAAAATCCCCTTTGATTTATATGGGGCTTTTAACCTCTCAACGACTCTAGAGGTCTCCATCACATTACAAAGCATTCAAATGATTATAAGACCCAGTTTAATAAATGGAAACTTATATTTGTCCCTTGTGATCCAGAATTGCTCTTCTTTTATTCATTGTATAAGGCCCATAAGCTTCAGAAAATAATAGGACACTAGAGCCCTGGCTCCACCACAGGAATTACCAATTCAGGTCCTATATTCTCTCTAAACTAGGGTTTGGTAGCTGCTGTTGGACTGCAGTTACCATCATCCTCAGCAAGCCAGCTCAAGATGATGGGAGCTGTAGTCCAACAACAATTGCTGGAATGTAAATTGGCCTTTATACATACCTCCCAACATTTCAAATTGCCAAAAAGGGACACTTGTGTTTTAGTTGGTGTTGCTGGGGAGTGGCTGGTGGGAGTGGGATTACCGAGAATTTTTAGTCTATTTCATTACCTATTGACACCTACTTGTGTAACCTAATCAATGATTTAGAACAAGAACAAAGTATTTTATAAACACATCTACTGATATGTATACAAATACTAATGTGAGTTTTATTGATGTAGAGCAATGTGATACTTATATACACGCTACACAGTCTGATCCCCTAAAAAGAGGGACATCAGGGTTGGAAAGAGGAACAGAGGGATTTGGACCTAAAAGAGGGACTGTCCCTCCTAAAAAGGCATACTTGGGAGGTATGCATTATATACCTACTGTATACTCTGAAGTCTGTTTACCAACAGGCACAAAAATACCTTTGCTTTTAACCCCTTAACGACCCTTGACGGTCATAGTACGTCAAGGGTCGATTTGACTTAACGACCGATGACGTACTATGACCGTCATCGAGTTCCGGGCTCCCCCCGCGGCTGCACGCCGTTCGGGGAGTCCGGAACGCAACGGAGCAATAAAAAAAAATTGCTCCGTGGTCGTTAACTCACTTCCTTTTCCGGATTCCCCTGTCGTTAAGGGGTTAATATAGTGTTTAAGTATGATGGTTTCAGTATTCTATTTACTGATGAGATTAATCACCCCTCTTCATTTTCCACCCTGGCCTCCCGCCTAATCCCATTTTAGTTTAAGCTCCAAAAACATTTTACTACCCAGAGGTGTAACTAGAAGCCTCCGGGCCCTGGTGCAAGAAGTGCGACGGGCCCCCCACACACACACATTGGCCCCCCTCAACCACATTGACCCCCTCCACAATGCCCCTCAATCTCCACAATGTCCCCATCTCCTGTCTCCTACCTGGATCTCCCGCGCGGTCCTCTAAGTAATGCAGAGCGCTGGAAGATGATGTCATCTCCCAGCGCTCTGCATTACTAGAGCGCCGTAGGGAGATTGCGGGAGCCAGGCGGAGGGGTCGACCCCTATAGTTACACCACTGTTCATACCCAGTTATAATGGTGGTGTAGAAGGCAATAATCTACTTTCTCCATCCTGCTATGGACATATATACTGAATATTGATGTAATCATTTTAGTGCAATAAGCTGTGAAAATAGAGCCAGTGCTATTCTTGCTATATTAAGAATATGTACTAAAATTCACTAAAATTTTAACCCTTTAAGAGAGAGAGGGGTATGCAAAGTGTTAATCTGCAGTGCTTTAGAACATGGTTAGAACATTATTTGTGTGATTCATTTATTTAGCATCAACATGTTGAGGGGAAAATGCTAATTACACACACACACACACACACACACATGGGCATATGCATCAAGGCAAAGGTTTAGTAAATCGGAAGCAAAACAATGACACCTTATGCATCATTAATTTCAACCTATTAAAAATTATACCCCTGTGAAAAAAGATTTCTACTGCAAACCAACTCTTTCAGTAGTAAATTTCATTACGACATGGGAGTTGTTAAGTTCTCAAGAGACCTTGGCCATTTTTAATGTACTGTGCTACCCTTTTGCACCACTAGGGAGGGAGACGAGCATCAGTATATACTCAAGCAACAAAACCCAGGCTTTATACACTAGACCTGGTGCTTTACCCCACTCATATCTAGCAGTGCGCTTGCAGTACAGTACAGCAAAAGGTGAAATTTCCTTCTCGCTAATCTCTGTGGATGAGCGTTTTATGAAAAGACTAGCAGTGTGGAAACATATCCAATTTGGAGAACCATTCATTCATCTTATTAATTTTGTTACCTGTCTCTTTTTAACAGGTATCCATTGTATTTTGCATGTAAAAGTTGAGGCCTTACTATGAAGTAAAATCATTTGTGAGTCTATGCCTAATGTTGTGCATGCTAGTGTTTTTCTTGCTTTTGCAGCAGCTGACTGATATTGTGACTGTGTACTGCTGTAATAACAATAATAAGAATAATAACATTTAATACAAATAATTGATACACATATGCAAAATAACACAAACGGCGGAGAAGGCCCTACTACTTGCTTCTTACACTCTGGAGACAACATTCTGTACATTTGTTGGAAACTATGACTCGCATCATCTCCAATCAGCCAACAGCAATATGGGAATGGTGGGAGGTTTATTTCCCAACATCTGTAGTGCCCCAAATTACCTACATCTGCTATAGCTACCAGTATAATAATACTGCAGCTTTGACATAGGGCAGAACTGCAGTATTAACCATTTGAGTGCTAGAGGGGTAATACAATGTTTTTCAATGTGTTGGACACATCTTGGCAATTAAAGGTGTAAATAATGATTTAGTGTTGCATTGTGCACGCTGTGCTCTTAACACAATTTCATTTTTACATTTCCAAACAGTGCTGAACTTTCTTAGTGTTTGTTATTGTGCATGACAAGAACACAAAAGTATTTCAGTATTTTAACAGTGTAAACTGCGCTCCCCTCTGGCACTCAAAGGGTTACACAGACCCACATTTTAATGCTCTATAAATACCAATGAAGCCCTCTTCAGATCTCCTTTCTACCTTCCAGAAAGCAAGGTGAAAAACAGCCATGTTATACTGTTAACCTTTAAAAGTAACATGTTTGTAAGTTGAGAAGGAATATACTTGATATACCTGTCCAACCTGACATGACTGCAAGATTGGTACCAGCTACCCCCCATACAAACCCCAATAAAAACCATTTACAAGTATTTGGAGGGTAAAGGCCATGGTACGATTGGTAAGAACCCCCAGGACCAGACCATAAACCACCTAACCTTCTTATAATGCGCCAGACCCCTCCCGGTAAGGGCAGGTGAGCACATCAACCCATGCCTTTGGTGAGCATGTAACCCTGTTTGGGTCAGTCCTAGGCTGCCCACCCACGCCCCAGTGGGGGCCAAAAACTCCTGTAAGGCTGGCCCTAGGCCCCACCAACCCGCCATTACAATTTATTACCAAAAAAAACAAGGTACAAAATCTGTACAATACAACATATTAAATACAACAATGAACCTATCTAACACTAACATTACTCAGCCTAACACTAACAATTATATCTAAAAACTGTACATAATAATCCAAATCAGAAAGAAAAGGGGAGAGTTAGCATACATGAGAAAAACAAGCAAACAGGGGCGGGGTGCCATTCAACCCATGCTGGACCCCAAAAGGAAGACTTCCCCCAGGGATCCAGCCTAATATATGCACTCCCCTCCCCTCCCTACCCACAAGACCCACGACCAGAAGAGATGCTCCTCCCGCTGGAGGATGGCTCTCTCCTCAAGCCGATCGGTCCATTCTTTGTTCACAATGACAAAAAGTAAATCTTAAATCTTAAAAAATTCTTAAGCAGGACAGTTTAGAGTCACATTGTAGAAACAAAGCAACAATGAAATAACACAATATGGGCTAAGTAATACTCAGATTTTTTTCCTGCTTTACCAGGAAGAATACATTGAGATTTCTCTCATTTTCAAGTATGTCCTGGAGTGTTTAGAGCAAGACTTGCATATTTGTACAAATACAGACATAATACATGTATACACACAAATATACTAAAAATGTTACATACAGTTGCATATTGTTTTTAGATATGAAGAAGCAGTTATTTGTAAGGATTTTAGACTGGGGGAAGATTTGATTTTTTCAGGTAGGTTATTCCAGATTTTTGGAGCGTTGAAGAAAAAGGCAGATAGACGTCTTCTTCCTTGAAATGTGGTATACTCGGTGAGTTGTTAGCAGTGGAGCAGAGGTTATAGTTAGTATGGAGAGATGGAGTGAGCATATTGCTCAGGTAGTCTAGTAGTTTTCTAGAGAAGTGGTTGTGCACCACGCAAGAAAGGTGAAGGGCACATCTAGGTTCAAGTGTTAGCCAATTTAGTACATATCACAATGATGGGTTGTGTAATTACATTTAAGGATAAAGACGTACAGTGAGTTATACAGAGTGTAAATCAAGATGGATTTGTGGTGCGGGAGTATATACTACATCCTCATAGTCTATGACAGGCATTAACATCTGTTGTACAATACGTCTTCTTACCAGGGGATTTAAACAGGATTTGTTTCTAAACAGTGAACCTATTTTCGGATAAAGTTTGGACGTTAATTTATCAATATGAAGTCCAAAAATGAGGTTGTGGTCAAGCCACATACCAAGATATTTGTAGGAGTCCACTGAGGCCAATTTACAATTAGACTCTGTTAAAATGGAGAGATTTGTACTGCAGAGATTCCGCAGTTTATGCTTTGTACCATGCAATATGTATATGTATTTACCAATTAAGTGCAAGCACACAGATATAGTGCTAGTTGGGACAACTGCTACTTGCCCCTTGCTCTGATTCCAAACCACAAAAGGAACTGGGTAATAATAGTGAAGAATATGTACCAATTACATAAGGACATTTCTTGGAACTACCTTAAATATATATTAAACCACTTCAGCACATTTCATAGCATTTAAACTGCAATTTCATCAGGAGGAAAATGGGCCCAATTTTTTTTCCTCTAGTATTTTGATGAAAAGTTAGTTTTAACGGCATGAAATTTGTTTAAGGTGTTTTAATATAGTTTTTGGTACTTCCAATAAATTGCATTATTTAGTTTTAATGCCATGAAATTTGTTTAAGGTGTTTTATACAGTTTTTTGTGCTTCCAATAAATTGCCTTATATATTTTAAATCACCAAGATTTATCTTTTTTATTGTCCACCCATTTCCCTTTGGTTTGGACACAGAGCTGTGCACACTGAGAATCAGCCTAAGAGTAAAGATAGGTGCCAATGGTCCTTGAAAGAGCTACACTGGTGTGCTTCCAGTTCACTGGTAAATGGATTGATGTATTTTTCTCATTTTAGTGAAAGTGAGTTCATACTGAAAGTCAGATAATCTACAGTGTTTTGTTATTTCGTCCTTTGTTTGTTAGTTTGAGTGCTTCAGAGGCAGTTTTTGGGACAGAATAGTGTTTTCTGTGCGATGGAAATGCATATCACAAAGTTGCAAAGGAAATTATCTGGCTTTGATTTGCAAGTAATCCCCATATTAAGACAATATTACCCTGTTAGACTCCCCCTCCATCTTTCTTTATGTGTTTACCATAACAAACATTTAATTTCTTTATACAATCTACATTTAAGACTAATTTCTGTTTTTTCCACTGTATAGTTTTTCTCCATACATGTTTACTGTTTCCAAATAAATGCTATTCATGGGCTTGCTTTTCAGTAGGGTTCTAGAGACCTCTCTAATGCATAGATTTGCAGTGTGATAGCGATCGCTATACCATCTAGAAGCTGGTGAGATATCTCAGTGGTAAATGCCCTGACTACAGAGCCTGTTCAAACCACAAGGTTGCAGGTTTGATTCCCGGCAGGGTCAACTCAGCCCTTCATTCTTCTGAGATTGATAAATGAGTACCATTGACTGGGTAATAATAACACCTATTATTCAGCTGCTGATTTGGTTAATTCCGAGAGTGTGCGCTCCCACTGGGAGAAAAGCGCTAAATAAATACTAGTTATTATTATTATTTAAAGGGATAGTAATGTTTCATAATAAAAGCAGCTCTAATTAATCATCATACTATTTGGCCCATGGAGAGTGTTATTTCAATTCTGTCAGAGTTGTAGTTCCAGAGTAATTCAATGACAAAGTGTCCCCCTCCCACCCCTTTTACTGATGTCACACTGTTGAGCCAGAGCAGAAGGGAGGTGCCCAGGTAGACTGCAGAGAGGGACAATCTTCAATTAAGATAAATGAAAAACCTGAAAAACTTGTCAAGGGGGGCAGGGCTTTCATTGTTCTCATAGGAAGAAGATTGTCCCCTGCTGTTATCTGTCTGGTCTATGGACTGCATTCCACATCTGAGAAGAGATGGTACGGTAAAAGGGGTGGGAGGGGGAAACTTTGCTTGTGAATATCTCATAAACCATAAAGGTTTGAGAGATAAGACTTATATCATTTTTCATGTTTTTTTAATGCCTACAAAATAAAATAAAGTTAAAAAGAAGTATTACTATCCCTTTAAGGCAGGGAAACTTTGGGGATAATTGGAGCTGAAAGCTTCAACAGCTGAAGAGCCAAAAGTGGCATACTAATGCTCTAAGCTGTTAAAGGGAAACTAACATGAAAAAATATAACTATTAAACCTCTTTTTTTTTTTTACAATAATCATTGTTAGCATGGTTCTATCTCCAGGTCAACACTGTGGAATGTGTTGGCGATTTATAAAATAAACTAGCTATACTGGCATGGCATTGGCCTGTGCAAGGGGTTAAAGTGGCAGAGGTTTTTAATGTGTCCAACATTCAGATGGTAAATTCTTTATGTAGGTGTGTGTGATATTAAGACTCCATAAACTGTTCAGAACCCTCCCCAATACATCCCATTCTCTGACCAGTCACAGTAACCCTGCCCCAGAGTGTGGCTGCCACCAATGCAGAAACAAGTTAGCGTTAACAAAACAGCCCTATCCTCATCCTATATAATAATTTGCTAAGATTTGTTAGAAGCCATCATGCACAGTAGAGACGGCTGCGCTCGCTTTAGTCATGCACAGTACAGACTGCCCGCACCGTGGCTGTTATGGAGCGGGGCTCTCCAAAGTCACACCGGAGTTGCACAGAGAGGACTCTGGTCTGAATTTGGAGTGCTTCGCTCCGTATCAGCCGCGTCGCGGCCACTCTCTAGAGCTCATGCCTACAGAAGTGGAACTGTGGCCCATGTAAACGGGCCTTTCAGCTTCTAGCTATATAAGTGTATATTATCATACATGAGAACACTCTGGATTTAACTCTGTCTCAAGGTTTTCAGGAGATTAGTAGAGTATTAGTGATGCCATTTTTGGCTGAGTAGCTTTAGATTGCAAGCTTTCACAGCCATTTAGGTCTCTTTATAGAGCTGGATAACACACACACACACACACACACACACACACACACACACACACACACACACACACACACACACACACACACACACATATTACAATAGCTAAGTTCATCCAGTTCAAAACATTAATTCTTGTACCCATGTATATTAATTTACTAAGAATGAATGCAGGCATTTTTTGGATATGTTCTATTATATCTGTAGCACTTCTTCTGGGTAATAAATCCCATATTTTACTGCTCTTACAGAAAATAACCATTATTTTGCAAAAGGTGAAATCTCCTTTATCTAATTACAGTGGATTAAAGCGTAACTATCACTCATAAAAAAGTGCCCCCAACTGATTTTTACTATAACGTTAAGCATATAAATCCTTTTATAATCCTTATTAAGTCTGGCATTATTTAGAAATCTTGGTTCTTTGAAGACTCACTGGCAGACGACATTGCAGCCATCTTGCTGAAGAGGCATCTGTGCGCCTGTACTGTCCGTCCCTGTCTCCTCAATGATTGGCAAGGGGGAGTTTCTTCTTATATTTGTATATAGTAATCATATAACAGTGTGGATGTGGGAAAACAGCCCAGTTTGTAAACCCTTTCCTCATAATTAAAGCCTTTAGTCCCCTTTTTTCATTTTGTTGCCCGTCTATGAACTCTTTCCAGTTACAGAATTTTTTTTTATTATTTTTTTTTTTAACTGGGCACCCAAAACTAATGTGTAAGGTGAGATCTTACCAAGGATTTATACAGTTGCCAAATTCTACTTATTTCCTAAATCTTGTTATGCATCTCAGTGGCTTTTTTTTTTTACTGTTGTTTAACATTGAACCTGATTTATTAAGAAACTCGTCGAAGAGCCCGTTACACGGGCCACAGTGCCACTGCCAGCCAGTCGCGGGGCAGTCATGCGCAGTAGTAGTATCTGCCAGGGTGCGGGCAGTCGCTACTGCGCATGACTGCAGCACGCGCAGCAGTCTCTACTGTGCATAACTGCGGGGTTAACCACGTTTTAGCGAATTATTATATAGGATGTGGTCATTCTGGAACAATCCCATTGAACGACAGGGGACAGATAAATAAAATGCCCATTGATTTATATGTGACTTTTAACCCTTTGAGTGACAGAGAGATGTCGGAGGCGTTGCTTCAAAAATACGTTGTAAACCTCTCTAACATTCAAGGGAATTAAAAGCCCTATTTAAATACGTGGGAGTTTGGGCCATATGGTGCAGCTAGAGTGTCCAAGAATTACTCCAGTACTTCTTACTACAGCTACCTCATTGTAAGCAGTTTCAAAGTCTATTATCTACAGTTACTCCCTTGTCCTTTACCATCAAGGTTATACATAGTCTTATCCCATTTAGTGTATGATTTGCGTGCCAATTGTTACTTTCTAAATGCATCACCATTCTTTGTCCTTATGTCTGCCTAGTTCCAATTTACTAAGTTACATAAGCCAGAATTTCTCTCCTTAACGCAGTCTGAGTCAAGGGCAGGACAATGGGGAAATCTATAAGTATTTCAGGGTATTCAATCCCTCTACATATTAAGGGAAATACACTGAACAAGAACAGAGGAAATGTCTTGAGTGCACTGGTACCTGGACCCGATAGGTTTAATTATGCCCCCCCACCCGGGAGAATATTTTGGTGTTAGGGGGCTCAATGGCTTGTTATGCCACTGCCTCAATGCCCAATTCAATATCATTAATAAAAAAATGGAATGTAATTTGGCTAAAGACAGAACCAGTGAACCGGGGCCATTAACATCTTCTAATAATAAACCTCCACGTATCTGGGCACAAAAACCTGTTGACCATTATGAATCACTACTGTGTGGATTCCTATATGAATCTCTAATTATTACTCAATATCATGAAATGGAGTTAGACATGATTCTTTATTGCAAAACTCAAGGACTCCAAACTCCTATGACTGAAGACTTCCTAAGAAGACATAAGTGGGAGGAGTTTGGAATCCCAGAGTCCTGTAGGAAAAATCATGTTTGCATAGCACTTAACCATTGCAATGCATTGGATACCTCTCTGGCAATCAAAGGGTTAAAGGAGAATTTTGGAGAATGATTCCACGTGGAATTGATTCGTATTGTCCATGCTGATTTTTTTTTTGTCCACCTACATTATGATGAGAATCATATCATTTGAACAGGTCTGTATTTAGTTTTGACCTCCATGCAGTAAACAGTAGACTATCAGTGAGAAGCCTAAAAGAGAGAGCCTCGTCTGTGATTGTAATGTGATATGACCCTGTTCTCAGTGTACATACCTGGGGACCTTCTTGTCTCCAGCCCACCGAGTAAGATGATGGGCTGGGGATAGGTATGTACATTGAGAAGGAGGCCATATCTCATTAGAATCATGTGCAAGTCTTTGTATGAATGAAATCAGAAAAAGAGACAGTCTAGTGTTTATTGTGTGAAACTGAAAACGAAATACAGACCTAAAATGGGGAACAGCAAGCACAGGGAGATACTGACCAAAACTTATATGACTAGATACACCTGACTGATGTATGGTGGATACCAACCTAGGTAAATGCTTCTGTTAACTACATTAAGAGCCATTTAATGCTGTAGGTATAATTCCCATTTATGGTTTGTATTGACTGGTTAGAGGAAGATTTAAAAAAGGTATAAGCTACAGGATATGGCAATTTGATAGTCAATATATTTACCATTTTCTCAAGATCAGCTCATTTGAAAGTCCTCAGGTAAGCACATGTGACTCTGTAATGGCTTGATGCTAGCAGAAGGGCAGATGCATTGTATGTTTCTCTTTCATGGTTATTCCCCAGAGTTTTTTACCTTGTTTTTAAATGTTAAGTGTAATACTGCACAGTAGGAGTGACAAGTAAATGCAGGGCAGCAGGCAGCTGGGATTTTCTGAAAGTCCTGGGCGTTTTCTGCTCATAATGAATATCCCTGATACAATACCGGTGGTTAAAAGGCCAACTGTAGCAAAAGACTCAAGAGATTGTGCTCATTCAGGAGACAAGATCCTTTATTGCTTCACAAGAAAGCAAACAAGAAACTGCCAGTCTTCCTGTCTTCCCTAGCTTAGTGCTTACAATGAAGGCTCTAACCCATCGAATGCCAGAGATACTCAAGTATTCATAAAGTACTAAATGAAATGGCTTGTTATTGGCAGATTACATTCCTCTACTATCTTACTAACTCAGAAATACAACAACCTAAAAAACGAGTCTTGTTTTCTTTTTTCTTGTTATGTACCACTAATAATAAAGTAGCTGGCTTAGCATTAGGGATGGTCCCATTACTAGGTAGCCAGCCTATTAAGTAAACAGAATTTAATGGTCAGCAGCATAGTCTGGAAGCCCGTCTCCCCACACACCAGCTCTTTTTTTTTCTTTTCCCTATATTCTTATCAGACATAAAGGAAAAATTGTAAATGGGAGCCATTCTGTGCATAATACATATCCCTTTAATGGTCAGAGTGGTTTGCAAGTCATTTCTTTGCAGAGGGATGTTGCACAACCCTCTCGGCCTTAAGTTTAGTGGCAGGTTTTCTTCAAGTAGAAATTACCTGACTATCTTTTAACACATACCTGCAAGCATTACAAATGGCCAAAGACGGACATTTATTTAGGTTGTGTTGCTGGGGGCGTGGCTATTAGGTGGGGCACTACCAACAATTTTATGTTATTTCATGTCCTATTAACACCTCTTTGTGTAACTGAATAAATGATTTAGAGCAAGAGCTCTGGTCCCTGGACCATACATCTCCATAGGATGGTGTAGCAACAGCGCCACTGTACAATTTCAGGCCACTGTGATATTGCACCTAAAAAATTCAACTTTGAAAATGAATAACTTTTGAATGAAACACCTTTCAGCAGTGGGAGTACCCTTGTTTTACTCAGGGGGATAAACCCTACAACATATTTTTTTTATATTTTAAGTATTACTATCCCTTTAAAAGCACATATACTGATGTATAAACAGTCATTAACTTGAGTTTTATCACTGTGGAGCAATGTGATACACTTATATACACTACACAGTGTAATATCCTAAAAAGAAGGAAAAAGGGACTTAGGTCTCAAAGAGGGACTATTCCTCATAGAGAGGGACACTTGGGAAGTATGTGAACATGCATATCTTTCCCTGAGATGCAAGCAGACATACTCAAAAGTCTCTCAAGCTCCACATATAGCCCTATTAGCAAATATTGAGAAGTGGGAATTGTCTCAGCTCTCTTACATGTAAAATACTTTACACTCTTTAGTAGATGCGAGCCGATGTATTTTTTGCGTATTAAAGATTGAGACTTGCAATGTCTCATTACTAACATGTGGTAGTAAAAATATGATAGGATAGAGGCGGGCAACATGAGGCTGTCCAGCTGCTACTCATCTACCTTCTTCTCCCTGGTCTTCCTGCCACCCTACTTCATACACTTCAATCCATACAGAATGCTACAGCATAAGTTACCTTAATGTTACTAAAGTTTGCCTCTGCCCCCCTCTTCCTTCAGTCAATCCAATGGCTGCCTATCAAACTCTGGATATCTTATAAAATACTGCTTGCCTCATTCAAGTCCCTTCTCTTCTCTACCCCATCTATCTCCCGATATTCCCCATCTCACCTCTTATGACCAGCCAGCATCATTCTTCTCCCAGGTCTTTTTGTGTCTATAGATCTCTGTCATATAAAACCTGTTTCCCTCCTTGCTCAATATTTGTGGAATGTTCTACCTCCCAGCCTGCGCTAGCGCACTTCTCTCGTGGACTTCAAGTCTTTCTTAAAATTACACCTCCTGAAAAGGCTTCCACAAACTAGAAAGTACTCACTTTGTACATAAAAGGCTCTTATAATTTACTTTTTTATAATATACTTATTTATGTTCTCCTATCCAGACCAGAAATTGAGCACTGTATTCTGCACTTAAAGGGACAGTAATGGCTGATTTTAAGAACATTTAATATTGTAGATATTAAAAAAATAAATTAATTGATGCCAGTCCAGTCATGTATATTTTGAGAGATATACGCTTCTAAAGTTCCCCCCTCCCGCCCCATTCACAGACATCAGCACTGTAGCTGACAGCATGAGATCCTGGTCCCGTAACTGGCCAGTGGCTCTTCAGCAGAGCCGAAATAGTTCTTCATTGGAACGGTCTACAAAGTGTACTTGCAAACCAGGCACACTTTGTAGAACATTCCAATGAAGTATTTATTTTTAGATAGTCTATTTCAGTGCTGAAGAGCCGCCGTCCGGTCGCACAACCAGAATCTCATGCTGCAGCTAGAGCACTGACGTCTGTGAAAGGGGTGGGAGGGGGGAACTTTAGAAGCGTATATGTCTCAAAATATACATGCTTGAAAGACCGGATTTACAATAGTTAATTATATTTTTTAATATCTACTATATAAAATGTTGTTAAAATCAGCCATTACTATACCTTTAAGCCTTATGTTCCCTGTATGTCTTCCTCCACCACTTTAGATTGTAAGTGTTCGAGCAGGGACCCCACTTCCAGTGTTTCACTTTGATAACCCCTTAATGATTGGCCCAGCGTGCACGCGGCCTGCCCTTAAGGACCACAGACCTTTTTTTTTTTTTTCACGATCCTGGTTCAGGGCTCCCCAAATGGCATGCAGCCACAGAGGGAGCCCTGAAATACATAACGGGCCTGGTACGTCGTGGATCCTTGTCCTTATGGCTCGCGTACACTTGTGGCAGTACATAAATAAATATATTAATTAATTCAAGGATTCAACACAATTTTGTTAAGTCAATATGATAGTCACATTTCAGTGCTGTTGCTGTCAGGATAGAATGAAGAAGGCAATAACAATAATACCACTGAAAAGCTGACTATTATATTGATATAATACATGGCTTACTTCACCAACATCCATTATACCAGATGCAAACTGGTTTGCCTAATCTCTTCACATATGCTAAACTACAAATCCCATCATCCTCGTCTTCTCCAGCTGGAGAAAAACACAGGGGCACTGCAAGTTATAGTAAGAAGCATATATGGCTTAAAGCATGATGGAGAAGTTGGACGTTTCCCAACAGAAAAGTTTGCATCAATGAAGTGTCACAGTATAACTGGTTAATGGAAGCAAAGGCTGTTTACTCACTCCCAAAAGGAACAGAACAGGGCAAATAAGTCTTTCAGTTCTGACACTGCAATAGTTAACAAGATTGTAGGGTTCACCAGTATGTGCAAGGTCCCAAGGGCAGACTAGAAAATGCACCAGTCAGACACAGAGGGTGACAGACTCCTGTCTGTTTCCAGTAGAGCAGAACACTCTTGCAGTGAGCAAACATTTAAAGGCTCTTGACTGCAGACCTCAGTTCACCTGAGCCAGTCTTTACAAAAGCTTCCAGTCACTCCAAAAAGCTAGTCTGGTTCCAGCTGCATACAAGATACAGACTTGATTGCAGTGATTTTCAGCTCCATTTCTTGCGGCACGCAAGCTGGTTAGTTTTCCATTCTTAAAGGGATAGTAATACTTAAAATGTAAAAAAAAAATATGTTGTAGGGTTTATCCCCCTGAGTAAAACAAGGGTACTCCCACTGCTGAAAGGTGTTTCATTCAAATGTTATTAATTTTCAAAGTTGAATTTTTTAGGTGCAATATCACAGTGGCCTGAAATTGTACGCTGGCGCTGTTGCTACACGATCCTATGGACAGCTCTGGTTCTGGGACCATAAATCTCCATAGGATCGTGTAGCAACAGCGCCACTGTACAATTTCAGGCCACTGTGATATTGCACCTAAAAAAATTCAACTTTGAAAATTAATAACTTTTGAATGAAACACCTTTCAGCAGTGGGAGTGCCCTTGTTTTACTCAGGGGGACAAACCCTACAACATATTTTTTTTACATTTTAAGTATTACTATCCCTTTAAGGACAAGAATGGTGTGTAGCACATTCCTTTCCAATGCACTGAACTCCCCTCTTGTTCTTAAATGGTTCAAGTGGTCCTGTCACTTTGAATTTAAGTTTGCATATTTGAAAACCTCATTAAAAACTGCCTGCATCAGATTTTCCCAATAGATAGTGCATGTTCTACCAGTAGACCACAAAGTGGGTACTGGTAGATCATGAAGAGACTCATGCTCATACCTGGGAACTCTCCGGATTTGCCCCGGAGACTCCGGTTTTGACACTGCTTTACCGGGTCTCCAGGGCAGAGGCTGAGGCCTCCGGATGTGGGGAGTTTCTGTTGAAACTCTACTCACTTCCACTCTTTCTCCCTGTGTTGCGCCTTCCCCCAGCCTTCTTTTAAGCCCTCCACCCAGCACTCGCGTTAAGCCCCGCCCCTTTTTGATGTAGTATGCGTCATTCTTCACAACACCCATGGCAGCAGAGGACTCCCCTCAGGGGAGACAACAATAAAAAGTTCCCAGGTATGGTCATGCTGAGTGGTGTTTGCACTGAATACCTCTATCTAGCATTCAAGGGGTTTAAAAGCCACATTTAAATCAAGGGGACATTTGGAAAAAAATATTTGTCTTCTGTGGTACAACTGGCCTCAGTTACCTGTTTACAATATATATTTTACAAGACTGTGCTTGTTGTTTTGCTCCAGTGTTATTCTATATAGAAAGGCCATATAAGAATAAATATGTTGTGCAACATGTTGAATGTAATTGCGAGGGACCGTTGATGCATGCTGGTAAAGTAATAGATCATATTAGGATGAATATGAAAAAAGTAGCTCCCTTTTCACAAAAGCCTGGAATCCGCTGGCCTACATCTTGTGTTAGCCAAAAGATCAGCAGATGCATATTTTAGGAATTACTAATACTTTTATATTGAAAACAAGTCTCTCATAGTGGGGTTTCATATGCTTACAGTTTCATGTGCATAAATTAGCACATAGCGCCACACTCAGAGAGCTCACCATGCAAAGATAAAATCCTAAGAGTAGGTGACTTTTGTGTGGCTAATAATTCATGATTTATATAGGAGGACTGCTACATAGCTGCCAACCGTCCTGATTTACCCGGGACAGACCCGATTCTGGGGCACAATCCCACTGTCCCGCCATGTTAATGGTTTGTTCCGCTTCCCAGGTGCTTCTGCACCGTTCAGTTCCCATCACGCACACTGTTCCCTCAGCCGCGTTGCTCAAGTAGTGACGATACTCCGCAAATTGAACCACACGTGTGCGTTGCGCTTCATAATATGCCCATGCACGTTGTAATTTACACTTGGCCGCCTCCTTAGTTCCTCCTCCTTAGTACTAGCAGTGAGTGAGCATGGGGACACCGGCGCTGAGCCAGCCTAGTCATCTTAATATAGTGATATTTTTATATGTTTTCAAACCTGCTCAGTTTAATGTAACGAAAATAATAAAATTTGAGCTGCAACAGTTGTTTTCAGTGATAAACAGTGGGGATACCTTTATCTTACTTAGTGGGAAAATAATTTATATTTGTTTATTTCTATATAGTTCCCCATGTCAGCTGCTTTTTGTAGGCTCATTTAAATATAATAAATATGCCCCATAGTCTTGTGGTGAACCACTTTGACCTCAGAGCTGGTAGATTCTGTGCTGGACAGGTGTTTCTTATGCCTGCTACCCATGCCCATGATTTCATGATTACTACAAATAAGCATGCTTTTAATTTAAAGTGTATTTGGTACCTCATGATTTGGATAATGTCAAACCTCCCAAGTGTCCCTCTTCAAGAAGGACAGTCCCTCTCTGAGACTCTTATCCCTCTTTCCCTTGTAATGCTTGTTTAAACTTCAGTATATGTGTTTATAACTTAGGGTAGATAAAATACATTTGGTCTTGCTCTAAATAAATAATTCAGTTATACAAACAGGTGTCTGTAGGTCATGAAATAGCCTAAACATTATTGGTAATGTTCCGCCCACCAGCCTCGGCTCCCCAGCAACACTACCTAAATCAAAAGTGTCCTTCTTCGGCCATTTAAAATGTTGGGAGGTATGTAATGTCTTTGTAATGATAAGCTTGCTAATTGCCTTAAGGATTGAAGATTGAACAGATCTTTTTCTGTGTCCAGTGCTGCATCTGTCTTTTCACCCATATTTCATGTTAGATCGCATTTAAATACTCCCACAAAACCAGTTTCATTTGGTTTTATTTTTCCTATGTTACTTTGGAGAGTAAGAAAACCACTGATGCGATGTGCTGTTATGACTAAGAATTATGTCCTATTTGCAGGCCTGAGCTGCAAAGTTCTGTTTGCTTAATGCTTCAGCAATAACTATAATTTAAAGGGGAAATATTCCATAGCTATAAGCATCTCTTGACCCTTTAAGCACCAGTGGGTGTGTGTAATGCATTGCAAACTAATGCTGTGTATACCCCTCTGGTCCTTAAAGGGATTATTTATATAACAGAAAGACATATGTGGTTTCATACAACAATCCGGTGTATATAGCCATATATATTTTCTCTGTTGTCCAAAGTGGAACACAGACGTCATGGGGAAAAGAGCTCTCTAGAGGTGGAGACTGCCTCCCTACTCTACTTTACCCCCACAAGACTTGCTCAGTTTTAAAAATTAAAGATAAGGAGAAAGAACTCCCCGAGAATTAGAAGGGGAGGCATATCTGGGCTGGGGGTGGCGAGAAAATAGGTGGTAGATGGGACAGGAAGTGAGGTGGGAGTGGGTGGTCTTAAAGAATAAAATTATAAATGCTGCGTTTCCTCTTTAGCAGAGATTGCTAAAGAGTACAGAAGAACTCCACAGCGTTCCTCCCACCATCCCCAAGTTTATTGTTTTACAGGGGGTGCATTGTTTGGGGGTGTGGTTTGTACATTCCAGGTTTTGTTGGGGTGGGTATTGTTTTTTGTATGTCACAGCTTTGTGGGTGCTTTGGGCCCTTGCCAATGATTAGAAGTTCATTAAATTGGATATGTTACATGAAGATGGTAGGCCAGCGGCCTAGGGGTAATGATACCCGGACTGTGTCGCGGGTTTAGACACCGGCCTCATTGAGCTGCATTGATCAGCTAATGGAGAACGGTAAGGTGAGACAAGTTTGGGGTTTGAGCCTAAGGCTCAAAAGGGAGGATAGGCAGGTGTTGGCCTATTAAAATTGGTTATTGGCAAGGGCTTAAAGTTTAAGGGAATATTATGTTATAAAATGGTTAACATGTATTAATAAATAAAGCTGTGGCCTGAGTAAACCCATATTTGGTGGTCTGTGTTTTTCTTGAACCAATACCCCCATGCATAAGACATGGTCAGGGCAAATATTCTCTTAGTTAGTTTTTTTGTTTTCTCAGCTTACATGGCGCTGTTTAATCCCTCATTATACAGGCTCTTATCCCTGTGCCTCCTTGATGGATAAGGACCAGGGGCCTGGGTCTGTTAGAGCAGTGTTTCTCAACTCCTGCCCTCAGGACCCACTAACAGGCCAGGACTTAGGGATTTCTCTGCTAGAGCACAGGTGTGGTGATCAGAGGCTCATTCACATTGATTAACTCACCTGTGCTCTAACAAGGAAATCATCAAATCCTGGCCTGTTAGTGGGTCCCGAGGACAGGAGTTGAGAAACACTGTGCTAGATGATGGCTTTCCCTCTTATACATTTCCTCTTTCTCTTGATTAATATGTATAGGAACCTGAAGACTGAAAAAGATTCCAGGTTCAGAGTGCACAGATCCAGTAAGTATGTCCTCATGTATGTCTGCCTAGATGCTACAATCCGAGTTCTCTGATGAAAGTGCTAGTTCTGCACTCTGTTTGTCTTTTCTGTCACGCCCATTCTCCTTCCCCTTCTTATTGGAGGTGGTCTCTTTCATTAGTTTACTTTACTTTATTCTTTACACAGTTATGGGCCTGCGGCACCTTTAAAAAACAGGTTCTTACTGTGGCCGTATGGGATGGGGATTCAGCAGCAATGTCAAGGTTCTTGCTGCACTGTGTAGCTCTAATTTGCAGGACTGGACTTATACTCCAATCATTTTACTATTATATGAAGGACACCTTCAGGGAACCCCACCCCTTGCCTTTGAGGAGGCAAAAGGACACGACAGTTGGAGAACCACCACACCATTCAACATTATGCAGCGAAAACAAAGTTTCCTGTGAGGCCTGTTTTTTTTTCCTTGTCATCAGGGAAGAGGAGGTTTTGTGCCTTTCCGCTTCCTTTCTCCTATAATGTGCAATCCACCAGACAATCCATCCCTCATTGCGCTCTGTCTTTAACACATTTCAGGCAGATTAGTATTTTCTGTTATATTTCTGTCCTATATTCCTTATTTGGGGTTGCCTCCTGACTATGTCTGAGCGCAAGGGATTCAGGGGGTTTCCCCTTTATCCCCTTGCTCATCTTGTCAGACTAATCTGCCAAGTAACCTTTATGGTATATTGTCCTTAACGGTAGCCTGCATGGGTTAAAGCCCTTATTTCATCTGTGAATGATATTCCTTCATCTATTCAGGGGATCCTTGAGACCATACCATCCTCCCTAAATACCACTTAGTCATATTGTGGGAGGAGGGGAGATTTCGCATGGAAGTGCATTCTTTGGTGAGGACGGGAAAACTGATGAGCACAATTTTGATTCATATTTTACCTCTGAGGCTTCTGCATCCAGAGATATATTTAAGAGGCACAAAAGGCAACAATTTTCCCTCCCCATCATTCCTTGGTCCAGGTAGTTTTGCAAGAATGGAAATTGCCTAATAAGAAGGGTTTTATTCCCAGATGATTTTTTTATCCTTTCTCTACCTACAGTGAATCCACCGATTTGTCACCTTTCTAAACTTACAGTATTGCCATTTGTGGATGTGGTGGCACTTACGGACCAGGCAGATAAGAACCAGGATTCTTAAGGCAAATTTCACTGCTTCTGCTGTCACTTTATGTCCCACATTTGTGGTTGTTTGGGTAACAAGCCATTGCTGTTTGGGGGGGGGGGGTGATTCTTACAGCCTGTATATGTGTCAAGATTTTTCTGAGCTGCTCCCATTTTGCCTTTTGATTCTGCTGTTTGAGCCAATCTAGTGCTCTGTTATCCACTGCTGCTGTCTTCTGAGTTTCTGGCTCAGGCTGAATCAGCTGACCTCTCTGATTACTCCCCTGACTGTTATCAGCCAACCCCTCCAAGGTATTTATAGCAGCTTGGCTCACTTCCCCATTGTCCTTGTGTTTGCTGACCTGTTGCTGCTGTGGATTTTCCTGCACTCCTGTTTGCTGTGTTCCAGACCCTTAGCTTGTTCCAGATTTCGCTGACTTCTGTGCTTCTGACCCTTGGCTTGTTCCTGACATCACAGACTTGTGGTTCTCTGACTCTGTCTTGGTTCCTGACCCTGGTGTGTCTTGGTTTATGCTCTTGGATTGTGCTTCTGTTTTTGTTTCATTAATAAAGGTGTATTGCATTTTACATTTTTGAGTCTTGTCTGGTTCCTGGTTCTTAACAATATGCAACACACCTAAACAGGATATTGGTCTTGCTGTTCATTTGTAAGATCTTTAAGGCTAATATGTATCTTACTTGTGCAGCGTTTGATTTTGCTAGGCTTCCTGTGAAGGGCTTCGCTTTCTCTGTTGCTGCATGTTGTACCTTTGACTAAAAATATGGTTGGCAGACCAGTTTTTCAAGAAGTCCTTGGTCTCTCTCTCCCCTCATTGGGCAATCCGTTGTATGACACAGAACTGTAGAAAGCTATTAGCCATGCTAGTGGTGTCCAGGGTACTCTGTTACCTTAGATTACCTCAAAGTGTTCCTTTTATCAACAGAAGACTCATAGTTTCCATTACCACTGCCAGTATGTGTCTACTCCATCAGAGGTCCAGGTGCATCCTTCCCTGAAACCCAAACAGGCCTGGGCAGGCAAGACGCCACAGTTGACAAGTCTAACTCTGCATGATGTGTAGGGGTGTGGTCCACCACAGGCAATCGGAGTTTGACTGAATCTCTTTCACATTACATGGAGGACCACAGGGTGTTATAGGGTGATCCTGGCAGGATGTGGGGCTATCTATTCTTAGAAGTAGTTTCTTCCCTGGTCGGCATGAAGGTTTTGGTACTCTGCTCCTCCTCAGCAATGATTCATGAGATTTTATTCCAAACTTTTTATAATTCCTAAAAGGGCAGGAGGTTGTTGTCCTATCCTGTACTTGAAGTGTTTAAACCAATTGTTCATACACCTCGGTTTAAGATGTAGTCTTTGCACTTCATCAACTCCGAAATGTGTCCAGGGGAGTTATCTTCTCCAGTCATAAAGGGCATTTATCTGAATATTCCATCAAAGCAGATCAACAGTGCTTCCTTCATTTTGCCTTTTAAGACCATCATTTTCAGGTAACAGTCCTTCCTTCTGGCCTGACGTCTGGTCCATGGGTTTTTGCAAAGTATCTGGCAGCCTTGGCTGCCCACATTCATTTTCTGGGGATTTCTCTTGCTCCCTATCTGACCAACCTTTGAAAAAATGCTCCTTCAGCTGAGATTCTGTACCTTCAGATTCAAATGTGCATATCCATACTAGAACAGCACGGTTGGGTACTCAACTTCAAGAAAACCCCTCTGGTTCCATTCCAGATCCTTCTCTTTCTCAGCATGAGATTCAACATACTTTAGGGATGGCTCTTTCTGACAAGATTAAGTCATTGTCTCAGCAGGTGTTACAATTGTTTTACCCATCAGCAAAGGTGTCAGAGTATTTGGCCTCTGCTTTGGAAGCAGTACCGTTTACACAATTCCACACATTTGAACTGCATCTGGAGATTTAATAATTAGTTCAGACAGCAGTGCGAACTCTCCCTTGTCATGTCTCTTTGCAGTTGGATAGATTTGGACCTTCTTTGGTGGCTTCAGGTTTCACATCTGTCTCTGGGACAGCCATTGGTCATACTGAATTGGGCAATGGTCACAGCGGATGCCAACTAGAGAGGTTGAGGGGCCACTTTCGGCACTCAGATGGCTCAGAGCCTTTTGTCCAAAAGAGAGAGTCTTCTGTCCATCAACATGTTGAAGCTCCAAGTGATTCACCTTGCTCTGTTACATAGGTCTCAGCTCCTCTCGTCAAGACCTGCTGATGTGTATTCAGTCTTGCAACGCAATAGCAGTGACCTACCTCAAAAACCAAAGAGGGACCAGGAACACAGTCATCTGTTCAGAATTTCAGTTTTGGTGGAAGTTTATGTGACAGCTGTCTTCACTGTTCAGATTCCAGGGGTAAACAGCATTGTGGTGGACTTTCTCAGTTGTCAACATCTACATCCTAGGAAACTGGAACTCAGCTAGTTGGTGTTCAACTCAAAAGCAGAGTATTGCTACTGTGGATCTGATAGTGTCTCTGTTGAATGGAAATGTTCCCAATTTGCTCCAGACCTTTGAACCCTGGATGTGCAAACTTTTGTGCAAGGAGTGGTTCAAGACCTTTCCCATCTTTAGGGATCCCAATCCTCCATGCGACTTGAACTAAGTGCTGGGAGTGCTTTGGAGGGCTACTTTTGGGCCACTGTCTTCTTTTTCCCTTCAATTTTTGACTCTTAAGACAGCTTTCCTGCTTGCAATTGCATGTTCAGTGTATGCTCCCCCTTTCTGATCTTACATTCTGATAAGGCATATTTGTAAACTCCTGTCAGGTTTCTCTCTAAGGTTTTGAATTTCACATTAACCAGGAAATTGTTCTTCCTTCTTTTTGTCCAGCTCCTTCTAACATATGGAAGCAGGAGCTTCAGTGTTTGGATATAGTTAGATGCTTGAAATTCTACATTCATCATATAGAACTTCTCTAAAAATCAGACTCAGTTTTGGTCATTCCTGAGGGCCCTGAAGCAGCCTGCATCTAAGCTGACAGTGGCTTCTTGGATCAAGGCAACTATTCACCAAGCCTATGTCCTTAGGAAAAAACCTGTGCCTTTTAGGGTTACTGTTCCTTCCACCAGAGATGTGGGTGCTTCCTGGGCCTACAAGAACCAGGCCTCTGAGGAGCAGGTGTGCAAGGCAGTGATGTGGTCATTCCTTCACATGTGTGCTAAGCACTACCAAGTCAATGTCCTGAGACTGAGGTCAGTTTTGGGCTAGAAGGTACTGCGGGATGTTGGACCTGTATAGGTATCCTTCTTGTCTTTACTTCCAGTAACTTTTTGTGCTGTTACTTGGTTTGGTGTGTAGGTGTCAGTTTTGTGTTCTTACTGATAAATCCTTTTCTCTTAGTCCTTGTGGAACACTAGACTTCCTTCCCAGTAAAAACTTGTTTGAGTTCTAGGATTGGGGTTCTCAGGTTCAGGTGCCCCCTTCCTGCCTCTCTACTGTTTTTAGTCTTTGCTACACCTTAAAACTGAGCATGTCTGGTGGGGTAAAGTGTAATAGGGAGCAAGTCATGCCTCCAGACAACGCTTTTTTATGCAAATGCAATGTTCTCCTAGCCAGAGGATACTTTACCCCATGGTTGGTGTGCTCCACGTGGACTAACAAAAACGGATTTATTGTAAGTACCCCAAATCCATTTTTTGGTTTCAGTCTGCAGTTTTATGCATATATTTGTCTGCCTTTCCATCACCCAACCCCACAATACTCAATATGCTTAAATTCACTTGAATGTTTCCTGACAGTCACTTTTAAAGGGATAGTAATACTTCGTTTTATCTTTATTTTATTTTGTAGGCATTAAAAAAACATGAAGAACGATATAAGTCTTATCTCTCAAACCTTTATGGTATAAGAGATATTCACAAGCAAAGTACACCCCCCCCCCCCCCCGTTCAGCCAGATCAGAAGGGAAGTGCCCAGGTAGACTGCAGAGAGGGACAATCTTCAATTAAGATAAGGGAAAAAGCTGAAAAACTTGTCAAGGGGGGCAGGGCTTACATTGTTTTCATTTTAAGAAGACTGTCCCCTGCTGTTATCTGTCTGGTCTTAAAAACCAGATTCACATCTGAGAAGAGATGGCTTACACTAGGAAAAAGGGGTGGGAGGGGGAAACTTTGCTTGTGAATATCTCTTAAACCATAAAGGTTTGAGAGATAAGACTTATATTGTTGTTCATGTTTTTTTAATGCCTACAAAATAAAATAAAGATAAAACGAAGTATTACTATCCCTTTAATAATCAGATTGTAAACTGAAACAGCCAGCAGTAAACTACAACAGAGAAGAAACACAATTAAAGAAGTGTATAGACATTTGCTGTTTGAACTACACCTAACTAGATAAAATAAACTGTACTCAGCGTATAGTGCACCTTTATGGATTCTTCAGAGCAATACTATGCAAACTGCACCAGTACTGAACTGGTTAAGTCAACTGGGTTCAGAAAAATGTTCAGCTAAATCTCTTGAAACTAAATACTGGCAAGAGCCCAGTGTATAAAGCTACCCTGTAATCCGGCACAAAAATGTGTCACCATTAAAAAAAGGAAAAGGAAAGAAGGTGGGGGGGAGCGACCATGGATAATAAATAGTCTTAATTTATTAGCTAACAACAAAGAGATCAGAGCCAGCCGTAATGTGATTGTTTGACATAATTTTGTCAGAGAAGAAAAGCAAAGTTGACCAGAGATGTATATTACACATTCAGCCAGATGTCTGGGCTCTTGGCTTGTCAGAGGCAGAGCTAAACAAAACGGCAAACACAGGAGAAAACTGGCAAGATCTGAGCTCGTTTATCATCGGGAAAGACAGCTTCAAGAGCAAGTGAAATAAGACCTAGTTCCCCAGGTTTGGTGAAGGGCCAGGCTTTCAGTATTATCAATTGAATGTTTTGTGTATCATGTTTGGCAGCTATTGCAGAACTCACCATCTCTTTAATTTCGGTCTTTTTCTTCCTGGGCCTCTGCTTCGATGATTACATTCTGTGCTTTTCAGTGTGCACAGAAAAGGCTTAACCCACTTCACTCCCAGAGAGACCCAACTGAAAGCCTCTTAGTTAGGGATGGGCGAAAAGATTATTTTTCTTCCTGTGGGAATTTCTGTGGAATAGGAGACATGTTTCTCCTTTCTGTGGAAGTTCCTGTGGGAAGAAAAATAAGGCAAATCCTAATGCAGAAGGTAAAGCCCATTGATCTCAGTAAGTTTATGCCTCTGCATTGTCATCTCACGTACAAACACGAACATGTCATTAGTATTACACATACATACATATACACACACACACACACGCACACACATATTCAAAGAAAACTGGCGCACAAACTCTGGCCTTGTGTATTTTGAGGTAACTCCAACTATATGAAATGTCAACCAGAAATAAAGTGTAGTTGGGCACACTCACCAGTTAGTTCTAGTCTGGTTCCGTGTTTGAACAGAAAAACTATTTAAAGTCAAGGAAGTGAGCCATCTGTAAATTTCTAGTCCCTGATGAAAGTCGCAGGTATCAGCTGAAACGTTGGACATATTATTCATCTTAATAAAAGCTAAATTTTACACTACATCGAGTGTGCCCAACTACTCTTTATTTCTGGTTCACACACTCACATGTATACACTAGAATACATACAACCGCATTCATTCAGCTTTCTTCGCAGCAGGAAAAGTTCAGCCAAAACTAATTTCTAGCAAGAAATTCCTTGGGAGGCAAAAGGCAGACATTTTCTGCTGGTTTTCCTCTCATGGAGAACATTTTTGCCCATCTCTAAGCTTGATAATGGAAATTCTATTTAAATACTTCCAAAGGTCCAGTTGGGGGGAATTCTAAAGCAAATCAAGCACCATATTCAGTAAGACAGTAGCAATTCTCGAGCAAGCCAACTACACTATAGTGCTAAGTATTGAATGCTAGAATGGTTTCCGGTGCAATGCTAAGTAATGCATTGGAGGTGCAATGCACTGGAGACCTTCCTAGCATTGAGGAAGTCAAAGCCCATTCAAATCAAGTGGAATTTAGGGACTTTTCATTTACTCCTAATGGTGCAGTTGGTTTGCTCCAGAATTGCTTCTCCTTTTCTTTCTGCATGTTGGTCCCTAGACCTTTAGATACATTCAGATGAACTTACATTCAAACAAGAAGTATCAGTGTCATAATATCATAATGTGTGGATAATTGTATTGAATGGGACCTGGAAGTCAAATAAAGCATAGCAATATAAACCTCTACAGTATTAAGCTAATCTTCTATCATCCCCTATTTCTTTTTCTTAAAGACTTGGATCTTTTTGCCAACTTAAAGCATGTAATGTTGAAACCGGGTGGATTAATAATGCAGTAGGTCAAAGATTGTAATACCTTGGCTCTCCAGCTGTTCGAACTGCTTGGGGATGATGGAAGTTGTAGACCCCAAAAGCTGGACAGCCAAATGCTGCCTAACCCTACATAGGTTGGCTCAGACCTGGGTTTTGTATCAAAACCCTTCATACAGAGCATCTATTCAGAGTGGATTTTATTCATTTAACTCTTTTTGTTATGTTTTGGTTAGACAACAACAGTAAAATATCACAGTTTTTAATTTAGTCATTTAATAATTAATATAGTGTGCATATCAAAATGGGCTTATCTACATGGGGTCCGAGGGTGCTGTTGTGAGCATCCAAAAGGGCTCATTGGGTTCTGGTTTTGATACTGGGAGAATATTATTGTGTTAAGGGACCCAAAAACTTGTTTGCACCAGGCCCCTGAATGAGTAATTACTCCAATACATATAAAGCCCTATTAGCACTGTCTGAAATTAGCCAATATTTATCATTCTGCTTTTTGATGTTTGGCATGTGCTGTAGTGGCGCTAACCCTTTAAAGACAAGAGTGGTGTACAACACATGTCAAAAGCTTTGCTTTGCCCTCCCCCTGGTCCTTAAAGGATTAAACCCTTTGCATTGTCAGTGCTGAATGAATGCTTTGATAACAAGGACTAGAATGTGACACAATTGCCTGAATCTTTGTGTCGGAGCTGGGGCAAAAGCAGAACATTAAAATAAACAGACTGTGAGTGAGTTGGCTCTCACACCTTTTAATGCAAAGATTCACGAGCTATAAAATCCACTTCCTAACCACAGTGGGGCTTCGGAAACACCGCTGTGAGAAAAAGCACAGCCAGCGAGACTCAGAGATGGAGGCTGACAGCGGCATTTATTTATCCTGCCAAGCATCAGATGTTAAATCTCAAGGTCTGGAGGAAACAGTGCCTTTGCAAATCTCCAGTTTGGCTTTGTCTGACACCCTTCTCCTCTCATGCCATGTGCCTGCCAATCCCATCAAATGCTAAACCCTTCCTAAGCTTTCTACGCCCTGTGTGGTCTGAGGGCATGTATGGGTAAATGTACCCAGAAGAGCAACATGCTGTGCCAAAGTGTTTACCTCTCGTGCAGAATGTTAGATGTACATACTTATTTTGGGCATGGGGAGATGACACAAAGGCAAACATTATAACCTTTTACCTTTCTCTCATGTGTCATATCTACAAAGAAAACAGAATAGCATTTTGAGGACAAACCAACTGCACCATTAGGATCAAATAGAAATTCCAATTCATTTAAATGGTGATTTTAATTCCTTGAAGTCATAGAGGTCTCCAGTGAATTGGGAAGTTATGCTTTAGGATCCTCTCCAGCATTCTACAGGTTAAACACTATTTACATCAGTAGCAATCTGTTTTTGTTCCGTATACTGCAATTGATTTGGCCTAGAATTTACCCACTTTTGTTTTTGTACATACAGCCCAATGTGTCATCAGATACAATTGGACAACACTTCTCTTTGGAGGCCCATAGCTCTCCGACTTGGTATGACATCCGGAGTTTGATGTACTAAGAAGAACTGGTCTGGATCAATAATGGAGCAAAGCAAGTGCACATAGGATACAAACGGTTCCCAGATTCCCTCTATTTATATGGGTCTTTTTTGTCAAATAAATTAACAGAGTTGGGGGGATAGCACCTAGAACCAGATGTGGGGATGTAACAGGTGTCAATGCAAGTAGCACATTTAGATACTTTTAAGTAATATAACAATATTATATGGAAGTACAAGTCAAGCCTTGGTTGTACTCAACTGGTGAAGTGAAAAAGGAGCCAGGGTTCCCACATATTTTGGAGGGACCTAATGTTTTTTTAGTGTCCATGAGATTACCTTATCCATCCAAGACTCTTATTGGGGGTGCTATAGAACATCCTCCATTTTTCCACCAAAGAGCTGCAATCTCACAGGGTAATGTAGTAGTAGTAAGTCTGTTTGGTAAATAATGTAACTGAGAACCCGTCTGGAAAAGAAGAATATTAAGGGTCCAGATCCCTGGGCAAGGTCAGTCAATAGGAGGCCAGGGGTCTGATAACCACAATGAGTTGTTTCAGGCAGTACCTCCAGCAATAGATCATTAATCCTAGGAGAGACTGAATGTGATTTAGCCATGTCATGCAACTGAAAGGGAGTCAGGTTCCAGCAGGAGAGAGTCTTAGATCCCTGTTGCTGCAAGGTAATGCATAAAGAGAGCTTGGAATTGGCCTCAAAGATCTCTTGCTAAGTATCATAGTATATCATTAAGTTTAGGTCCTGTTCCCAGGTTATCATATACAAGAACCCCAATCTCCCAGTGGCCCTAGCTGAAATAAAATAATTATGCAAAATCAGACTTTTCAAGTCTGTGTCCCTTACGAACATGGACTCTTTGGAGGAAAATCTGCTCTTTGACTGATTCTGAGCTGTGTGGCAAAGCTATGTAGTGGCCTGTGTCAAGTGGGTGGAATAGGATAGATCAGGTGTCACAAATCCTTTATCTGCTAACACAGGTGTAACTAGAAACCTCCAGGCCCTGGTGCAAGAAGTGCCATGGGCACCCCCACCACATTGGCCCCCCTCGACCACATTGACCCCCTCCACAATGCCCCTCAGTCTTCACAATGCCCCCATCTCTTACCTCCCTGGAGCTCCCGCGCGGTCCTCTTAGTAATGCAGAGCGCTGGGAGATGATGTCATCTCCAAGGCTCTGCATTACTAGAGAGCAGGAGGGAGATTGCGGGCGCCAGGTGGAGGGGTGAACCTATGCAGAATCCCAAATGAATGATCAGGTTGCAGCCAGCTCAAATCTCAAAGTTTGTAAAAAAAATATATATATATATAAATAACTACCGTATTAGAGACAGGTAATGGGCAGTGGGTCTGCCCACACTTAGTCTGATATACTAAGAAAAACTGAAAAAATTCTGGGGAAACCCAACTGCACCACAGAGGATACATTCTAATTGGTTTAATTGGGGATTTTAACCCCTGAATACTATAAATGTCAAAGTAGTGCACTGGAAACTTCACTTAAAGGGATAGTAATGTTTCATAATAAAAGCAGCTCAAATTAATCATCATAGTATTTGGACTTTGGAGAGTGTTATTTCAATTCTGTCAGAGTTGTAGTTCAAGAGTAATTCAATGACAAAGTATCCCCCTCCCACCCCTTTTACTGATGTAACACTGTTCAGCCAGATCAGAAGGGAGGTGCCCAGGTAGACTGCAGAGAGGGACAACCTTCAATTAAGATAAGGGCAAAACCTGAAAAACTTGTCAAGGGGGGCAGGGCTTTCATTGTTCTCATAGGAAGAAGATTGTCCCCTGCTGTTATCTGTCTGGTCTTACAACCAGATTCCACATCTGAGAAGAGATGGCTTACATTAGGTAAAAGGGGCGGGAGGAAACGTTGCTTGTGAATATCTCTCAAACCATAAAGGTTTGAGAGAAAAGACTTATATTGTTCTTCATGTTTTTTTAATGCCTACAAAATAAAATAAAGATAAAACAAAGTATTACTATCCCTTTAAAAGCCCTATTTAGATTAGTGAGAATTTAGGGAATGTGTATGTGTCTCCTATGTTGCAGTTTGGTTTGCTCTACTTATTAGTACATCCTCGCTGTTGGAGTTTTGCTATCATATAATCAATATAGTTTATGGTGAGCAAAATTTTGACAACACTCTTTCTACCATAAAGTTAGTACTGTGCCTATATAAGCGTAAGCTAAGGACCCATATTTTTATGGATTTGGAATCTAATAAGGGACACCACTGTCTTTTCATGTGCATGTTGTAATTCTGGGAATGCAATGGAAGTATTATATGCTCTGGATTCTTTGCTGGAGATGGATTTTCTAATTTGCTTCAATCTGGTAAATGTGCACAAATATGTATTTATATAGGTGTTCCGAGCTCATAAAATGTATATATTGGTGATCAAGTCCTACCCAGCAGACATTTTCCCACTCAGGAGAATTATATCAATGTTTAAATATATATACATTTAGCAAAATAATAATATAATAATTAATCATCAGTATCGGCTGATGAAAAACTTGAACAATTCTGGGCATAGTACCTGTGCTACAGGGTTCAATTACAAATTCCCATTGCCTTAACCCAGTGGTGTAACTAAATGGGTCACACCTGCGACCAGGCCCATCACACAAGGGGCCTGGCCGCTCCCTGTGACCCCTCCTTCTGGCGCCCGCAGTCACCCTCCTGAGCTCTAGTAATGCAGAGCGCTGGGAGATGACATCATCTCCCAGCGCTCTGCTTTACTGAAGAGAGGACTGCGTAGGAGCTCCAGGGAGGTAGGAGATGGGGGCATTGTGGAGATTGAGAGGCATTGTGGAGATTGGGGGGCAATGTGGAGGGAGCCAATGTGGTCGGGGGGGTAATGTGGTGGTGGTGGGGGGGGCCCATGGCACTTCTTGCACCAGGGCCCGGAGGCTTCTAGTTACGCCTCTGCCTTAACACTTTGAGTGCCAGAGGGGTACGCAATGCATTGCAAAGCAATGCATTGCGTACCCTTCTGGCACTCAAGGGGTTAAATTGTTGTTTTTAACCCATTGAATGTCAGAGAGCTCACCCTAAAATTCAGTAGGTTAAATCACTTTTACCCCGTTTTTTTTATTTACTTTTTTATTTGTCCCCTATGGTGCAGTTGGTTTGCTCCAGAATTGCTCTAGTTCTTCTTATTGCACTAAGGCACTGGTAGTCAGTTGCTGCATCTTCAGTTGTAGTCCTCCACAGTTGGAGGCCCAGTAATTGACTACCCCAGCACCAATATCATGGCTCCTACACACACTGCTGTGAAATCACCTCTGAAGTATACACATGTATACCACAATATACAACACTACATTGAAAGTCTGTTGCAGCGTTGCCTGCCCATTCAGAAGTCTGTGTATACCACATAAAAAAAACTCCATTGGACCTAATCACTGTTTCTTTCTGTGTCCACTTCACACAGCTTTAGAGCAACTGTAAATCAGCGAGATGTCGCCATGGTTAAAGCTGCTGAAATGAGCTTTTGAGTGTTATGTTCTTGAGATGACTTCCAGTCTCTTTGTAAATTAGAGAAGCTGAACCTTTCCTGCGCCTCGAGGCCAAAGGGACTTGAACATGTCTCTCACTCCCCTAAGATTTCCAGCTTCTTCTTTTAACATGTTGGGTGCCGAAAATGAACTCGAAATTTTTTTCATTTGTGTCCCTTTTTAAAGGGATGACCTGGCAACTCTAGCCGTGGAGATAATTTTTGCATTGGAGGGGCTCGAATGATTATTAATACAACAAATTTACCATACAGGAGAAATACATTTATGTCATATCCCTTAAAGGCTAGAAATATCTCCAACGCATTTAGAAGCATTGCACTGGGGACGTCTCTAGTATTCAAGAGGTTAAATCTCCTTTTAAAACAATGAGAATTTTCATGTATCCCTTATCGGGCAATTGTTTAGCTGAAGAATGACTCCAGGGGGAGATTTATTAACCCCTTAAGGACGGGCAGTCACGGGACATTTCCGTCCCATAATGACCGCATAGGGGCACTTTGACGCGCCGGTACACGTGACCTGTCACGTGTATCGGCGCGTCACTATGGGGCTTGAAAGAGATCGCTCTGATCTTGAAGCGGTCTATTTCATGCCCTATTTTTACTTACAGCGCTCCCGGTAGAGCGCTGTAAGTAAAAAGTACGTGACGTACCATGACCGTCATCGGTCCTTGAGTAGTTCAAGGACCGTGACGGTCCTGGTACGTCAAGGGTCCCTAAGGGGTTAAACGGTGATCGAGGTGATGGAGTGGAGATGACTTCTCAAATGATATCACTTCTCCAAGTCCTATGATATTCTATGGAGCCTATTCACTAAGATGGCGTCAACGTTGGAGATCTTTGTGCATAGGCTCTGTAGAACATAGGAACTAGAGAAGTGATATCACTGAAAAAGTCATCTTCGCTGAATCACCTCTTTATCACCCCTTAGTGCATAACCCCCCAGAACTCCTTATTATGGTAAATCAGCCTCCAAACCCCTTATTTACAGATGTAGCACGTTATTATACGTCTCTTTTTGCAGTTCTTTGTGACCAGCGAGGAGCAGAAAAAACAGCAATATGTAATGAAAAGAAGCAAATCACATCACATGCTCCTTTTTAACTGCATTTTTCACAATGCTTTGGAGGTCTCTCTAATATTTAACCCTTTAAGGACCAAAGGGATATGCAACACACTGCTCTGTTAATATAAATATACAGTAGTTTCTATTTTCCTACTGAATAAAACAAGCGTACTTCCACTCTTGGGAGATTTTTATTCCAGGTTATTACTGCTTAGTTTCTGGATCAGTGGCAGCCATGGCTGGGAGCGGTAGTAGGATGGTGATTGTGACAGGAATAGCTAGTGGGCTTTTCGTCCCCTGGCTACTCATATCAAAATTAATGCTCACAGTTTTAGCTTAAAACACCCACCACATTTGCTTCTCATTTCCCCCTCCAAAAGCACAACTGTGTCTCCCAATTTCCCGCTTCAGTCCTCTGTCTCGCCGCCTAATTTTTTCCTTCTACCCTCCCTTTCCCCCACTTCTCCCTCCTCCCACCCTGCTCCTCTTCACCTCCCTCCCTTTTGCCTCATTGCACCCTGTGCCTCATTTCCTCCCCTTCCATTCACCTCATCCCCTCTTCTTCACCTTTCCCTCACTGAACCTTGCACCTCATCACCTCCCCCTCCCATTCGCCTCATCACCTCCCTCTCCCCTTCACCTCATCACCTCCTTTACCTCATTTCTCCCTTCATCCCAACGCCTACCCCCTCCCTTTCACCTTTGCTACATTGGCAACTCCATGCTACCTTAGACAGCAACAGTTGCAAAATGCATTTTTTTTTATAATTCACTCCATGGGAGAAATTGAGTCACTGACTATGGATCTCCATGGTAAGTGATAAGAACAGCACCACCTTCTGACCACAATAGAAGACTTAAAAAAAAAAAAAAATGAGCGGTGATAATACAAAATCACCAGCACTGTCCTTTCATTTTACTCAACAAGAGAAACCCTATAAGATAGATTTTATTTTATTTTTTTTAAAAAATCATACTGGTCTTTGACATTTGGGATTTTTTCATTTGTTTGGTTGGTTTGCCTCAAAATTGTTCCACTTTTTGTGTTCATATGGCAATTTGTTTTTTTCCTTACATTTATCATACTTTCTCATTTGTATTAACTTGCTGCCAGCTTAAATATTTGGAGCAGAAAGTTCAACGCTGTTCCATCTTCCATTAGCTGAACAATTTATCTAATTAGAAGAACTCTGGGGTCAGTGACACATTATACATGGATATTTCAGTGATATACTTACTGTAATATGAACTCTAATTTATACATATTTAACCAGTGATATCAGACATTATTAATCACCAATTCCTGAGTCTTGCTTGTGTTTGTGTGTGTGTGTGTGTGTGTATATTATATATCGTCATATACAAATATAGGCCCATAGGCACGAATGGTGCTTTTAACCCCTTGAATGCTATGCCTTGCACTACTATGGAGACGTTTCTAGTACTGAAGAGGTTAAAAGCACAAGTTACATCAATAGGAATTTTTCACGTCCCCTATGGTGCTGTTGGTTTGCCCCAGAATTGCTTCTCTTTTATTTGTGTATATGAGCCATATTGTTGCATATTAAACCTGTGTAATTACTTAAAAGTTTTATTTTAGCCTCCAGACACGAGCAGTCAAACCTTTCGTATAAATACAAACCGCTAAATCTGTCAACAGCCATCACCCCCTTTGACTCTTTCAGATATTAACTGGTTGCGTAGTTTATGACAAAGTAAAAAATTATTCATTAAACCGACCTGCCGTATATTCACTAACTGCAAAATCGCCTGCGAGAGCTCTATTTGGTTTTGCAGTTGTGATCACGAGTAAATTTTTAACTTAATTAATAGGTCGTTCCCGCTGACAAGAAATTTATGGGCTCATAATTTGCGGGGGAATAGATGCCGAGTAAAGGAAATGAGAAATCCATCATGGGGGCCGCATCGCAGCAGATACACACAGGGCCTTTTCTGAAGGTCTCTGCAATTTTTTTTTTTTTTTTTGAGTTAGGCCAGTGTTTGTGCAGTCTGGATTAAATATACTTACAATCCATTGCCTGCCTGAACAGCACCCGTGGAGGTCTGTGATAACAAAAGCGTGGTGAATTATGGCGTGCTGTGAAAGCAGAGCCTTGATGAGATTAAACTATTTCGGAGCACAAGTGTTTCTCAAAGCCTGATTTGTAGTTGCAAGAGGATGTTAAATCACATTTATATATCGAAAAGCGTGCTCAGGAGAAGAGCACAATTACACTGCGAGACAGCTACTTTCTATTTCATTTTTATCCGGGGTTCTTCTTGGTTTTTATGTCCCTCGCCTCCCTCTCCGCTAAAAGACTTCACCTTCAAAAGTTCTCTGTGGAGGGGCAGCCACTCTAGACTTGCTTTGATCACAGCGCCTTTGGCACCCAGAAAGAGAACAAGTTCTCAATTGTTTCTGATAATTTATACACAGATATTCTGCTTCTGTATGACTTTATTATATGTGCGTGCATATGTACAGCCATTTCGTACTTGGTATAAAATCTCAGACGTTATTTAACCCTTGTCCATCTTTTTCAATTAGTATATGTTTAGCAGAATTAACGAGAAGGAAATGTAAGGTTACAATGTCCAAATTGTATTCAATGTATAAATAAAGAAAGGAAGCCTTACTCCCCCCTCTTCTCCTATACATATTTTGTGGCTGTAGTTCGCCGCTATAAAAAGTTCCTAAAATAGTGGAACACACACACACAATCAAAATTTCACAGTATTAAAGCACCTTTAATGTACTTTAATATGTATTCAAGACTTCCTGATTTTTTTTATTTGTTTGACTCCATAAGGACCAGAGCGATGTGTCATGGTGAACATGGCTGGAATGTTGAGTGCACCGCTTCCCTTATGAAAGAACTTTTTGAGGTCCAGAGGCCTTTGCACCACATTGGTTCTCAATACATTGTGCACCGCTGTGGTTCTTAAAGTGGAGCTCTCACCTCCATAAACGTTTGCCTTTCTGTAATCTTCTTACAAAGTTAACATGTAGTCTTTTAATGAAGGCTATAGCGATATTGGCAGTACTAAAAGTGGCCCAGTGACATAACTTGTGGACTGGCTGCGGCAAAACTCTCTTGCAGCCTGTCACTCCTCATCTGTTCCCCTCCCCATGTAGTTCCTTGTTCCAACCTCCTCCGATGACAGAGGTTCCTCTGTGTGAGCTGGAGCTGTCTCTTGCCACTTTAAAGGGGTAGTAATGTTTCATAATAAAAGCAGCTCTAATTAATCATCATATTATTTGGACTTTGGAGAGTGTTATTTCAATTCTGTCAGAGTTGTAGTTCAAGAGTAATTCAATGACAAAGTATCCCCTTCCCACTTCTTTTACTGATGTAACACTGCTCAGCCAGAGCAGAAGGGAGGTGCCCAGGTAGATTGCAGAGAGGGACAATCTTCAATTAAGATAAGGGAAAAACCTGAAAAACTTGTAAAGGGGGCAGGGCTTTCATTGTTCTCATAGGAAGAAGATTGTCCCCTGCTGTTATCTCTCTGGTCTATGGACTGAATTCCACATCTGAGAAGAGATGGCTTACACTAGGTAAAAGGGGCGGGTTGGGGAAACTTTGCTTGTGAATATCTCTCAAACCATAAAGGTTTGAGAGATAAGACATATCGTTCTTCATGTTTTTTTAATGCCTACAAAATAAAATAAAGATAAAACTAAGTATTACTATCCCTCATAACATTGAATCTTCTTGTAGCTATTTAAAAACTAAACTAAACACTTCCAGTCCTATCTCTCAAACCTTTATGGTTTGAGAGCTAAACACAGCTAAAGTTCCCCCTCCCTCCCCTTTCTCAGATGTCAGAGCTCTAGCTGAATGCAGGGGAATCCGGTCCTGGGACCTTCAGAGGCTCTTCAGCAAAGCCGAGACTGAGACACATAAAACGAGTTACTTCACTGGAACGGTCTACAAAGTGTGCTTGCAAACCAGGTACACTTCGTAGACCGTTCCAGTGAAGTAACTGCTGTAGGCTGATGAGCCTCCGACGGTCCCGGTACCGGATTCCCCTGCAGTCAGCTAGAGCACTGATATCAGGGAAAGGGGAGGGAGGGGAAACTTTAGTGGCTAATATCTCTCAAACCATAAAGGTTTGAGAGATAGGACTGGGAGCGTTTAGTTTAGTTTTTAATAACTACAAGATTACATTTTTTGAAAATGAGACAATACTATCCCTTTAATATAAGTTTACTTACAGCCTGGGAATAAAAACCAATGTTATCAAATGATATGTAATGATAAAGAGTGAGCGCGACTTTGGATAAATACTCAATTGGCAGACAGACACGTGGAAAATTACAACAGGGCATATAACCAATACACCATATTTATAACATTAACCCCCTGCATATAAGAGAGGTCTCCAAAGCATTGCAGAGCAATACATTGAAGTGTTTCTATTATCCAAAGGGCAACAATTTCCATTTAAATCTATGGGTTTTTTATGGTACAGATGGTATATTTATTTTACTCCAGAACTGGAACACGTTTGTCTTAACCCTTTGAGTGCCATAGGGGTACACACTGCATTGCTTTGAGGATTTCATCTGTTTTCATCTGTGTTATAGTCTTATACCTGTTTACATTGTAATCAAGAAAACGGACCCTTACAAGCCATTTCGAGCTAGCAAAGTCCATTATTTCTTAGGAGGAGTTTTTCAGCTGAAATCTTTATACACAGGCAACTGAATTTATAATACAAAATAGACACAGAGGGGCACACCTGACAGCAGTATAAGTCCTTCAGTTATATATATGTGTGTTTATGGTAGGGCATTATCAGGATTGACCGGGTACCAACAGACAAAGGGCTGTACTCTATTGCCTGTAGTACTTTTATCACTGATTGTATCACAGTGTTTCTCTGTGGACTATAATAGAATTTTTTTTAGATACAACTCAGTAATGCATTTTTCTTCCGTAATAGAAATCACCCCAAAGCCTGAAATTAATCGAGGTGACTCAGACAATACAGTAAACATGTACATCTTTCCTTATTCTCTAGGTCTTTGGTAGTGTATGCATTATATATATATATATATATATATATATATATATATATATATATATATATATATATATATATATATACATACACATAAATTATGTGTAGAGCACCAAATTTTAATTTGTTTTGCTTTAAACTTGCATTATGGGGCATTTCTCCTGCTGTTTTCCAGCTGTGGTAAACTCAGGACCCTTTACCTAGTCCAGATCTGCCTATAACTCTTTGAATGCCAGATAGCTATCCAGTGAATTGCAACACAGTGTGCTGGATTCCTCTCTGGCACTCAAAGGGTTAATGGAGAAATATCCTTCAACAATAAGTGATACTATTAGTAGGCCTAGACTACATTGCAGGTGATAAATGTTATCACTGGTTTTACTTCCTGTTGAAATCAATGGAGAGATTTGTGGATAAAACCAGTGATAACTTTATCAGTTATAGTGTAATCCAGGCCATGCAGGCCTTACGTACCAGGAATTCTTCCTACAGCAGTGGGGTTTAATTCTAAAATAGCCACCATAAAACTTTTTTTGTTTTGTTTGTTTTTTAAACCCTATGAGTGCTGGACTGAAATGCCCACTCATGGTTCCTCTGAGGACTATATGCATTTTCAGAAAGTAAATTGCGATAGTCCAGCTATAGACTACAACACAGTTGCAAAACAAAAAACCAGAACTAAAATACATGCTTAATTGCTGTATGAAGGACACTTACTGTTATACAAACGAAGGGCCGCTTATTCTTATATGTACATTTCCACTTTAATAAGAATGAAGGGGTTAACCACTGGTGATCATAAATCAGAGAACCATCCTGCAGAGAACAGGACAGGTTGACCCTGGACACAAGAAAAGAGATTGCCTGGCAGGAACAGCCAAAACACTGTTCCTCCTGATTAATATCATTATTATATTATTTTTATGCAGCAAACACATAAATGTAATTTATATGGCAGTGTATAAACAGGGAAAGGGGAAGAAACAATGCACAATACGTTATACATTAAGGTCACACAAACACTGGGGAAGGACAAATGTGTGCAAGAAATTGTGTTTATATTACTGTTGCCGGTGGAATCTGTCTGGGCAGATTTATTATTAACATTATTAGTAGTAAACAGCTGATTAACTTCTGTACTGGTAGTGGGGTTTGATTGCATGAAGATTCCCTGACTCAATATCTCAGTAGTAGTGTGTATTGAAACCTGTCTGGTTATGTGCTTTATGCACCATAGAAAACAGGGGATAGGTACACTAAGATTAGATCAGTTACCTAATGAAATAAACCCCCCAGTTCCAATAGTATTCTATGAAGCCTGTGTTGTAAGACAAAGTCTGCAAACCTCATTTGTAGAAGACTTGGTATCCCCTGCCAGCCGTAGGCTGTACCACACCTTTACAATCCTTTGCAACCCCAAGAGTAATTCTGGAGCAAACCAATTGCACCTCTAGGGACAAATAAAATAAAGAACACTAGAGAGGTATTGAACCCATTGCTGGGTGCGTAATTGCAGCTAGCTGCTGTAAGATGCCAATCAGTATTTCAAAATAGACTTTTCACAGGCTTAAATTTGTCTCTTGCATACAATAAGGACAGATGAGGACCCAAGGTGATGCCCTGTGAAGGTGGAAACCCCCAGTGAACCCTGGATATGCCAATGCAGTAACATGTCCCTGATTATCAGGGCACGCCAATATTTCAAGTTTTCAGGATCTCCCAGTTTGATCGCTGGTGATAATTAGTGACTCAGTCATTGCTGCTGGTCTACCTGTTCTTAATGGGATAGTAATACTTTATTATTACTATCCCTCATATTGTAGATATTTGCAAAATAAGTTAATAGCCCCCAGGTTCATCTCTCAACCAAAAGGCAAAGTTCTCCCCTCCCTCCCCCTTCCCTGAAGTCAGCGTTGTGCTGACTGCAGGGATATCCGGTCTGTCTTTCATCATGCGGCTCTGCAGCAGAGCTGCAATCGCGTTAGTGACAAAAAAATTATTTCACTAAAACGGTCTTCTACATGTGCTTGCAAACCAAGCACATGTTGAAGACAATTTCAGTGAAATTATTCTCCTTCACTAATGAGATCTCGGCTCAGCTGCAGAGCCGCAAGCCTGTTGTACGACAGACTTCTCCTGCAGTCAGTACAACACTGACTTCAGGGAAGGGGAAGAGAGGGGGGAACTTTGCCTTTTGGTTGAGAGATGAACCTGGGGGCTATTAACTTATTTTGCAAATACCTACAATATGAGGGATAGTAATAATAAAGTATTACTAACCCTTTAAAAGGGAACTACCACTCTATAAGAAGTTGCCACCCAATAATTAGGCATATGCCGACTAATTTCTTAATACTGCTATTATCTTCCACAAGTACCACGTTTTGAAGTAATCCTGTTTCTTCAGAGACCGGCAGCCAGGCTTGGACACAGACATCTTCCTCGGAGACATCTGGGCGCCTGCGCTGTCCATCCTGGTCACCTCTAGGAGGCATTGCATAGAACCGGAAGGGACTGACGGCACAGGCGCGCAGACGGCTTTACAGCAAGTAGCCTGTCTCTGAAGAAACAGAATTACTTCAAAACACGGTACTTGTGGAATAGCAGTCACCATGTGCCTAATTATTGGGTGGAGAATTTTTAAGTAGCTTTAAGTAGAGATATCCCTAAACTCTGATCAACTGGTGTACCTTGAGAATTGGAGATAAGAATCACATGAAACAAACAAAGCATAATAATACACATACATGGGTTATAATATTTATAGTTTGAGTTGTTTGCTGTTGCTGTTTTCTGTAATAACCACAGAAGTGGTTTCTTTGTACGTATATGTGTGTGTTTTTATCAGTTCTTCATGCATGGAGAGAGCACATTACAGCCCCACGGGGAGAGCTGTGCTCCATGGCCTTTTCACACTGACTGTTTACTTAGCCAGGTATAAATAGGTAACAACACGGAGCTAGTGCCACACAGTCGGATGTTTAGAATTCAGCTGCATGAGCTTGCTGGTACGAGTCATTAACTTCCTCTTGCATGTAACTTCAGCTTGTTATACAAAAAGGTGCACACGAACAACTTAGTGTGACATGCTGAGGCATTCCTCTAACACAGAGGCTCTAAAGGAGACCTAACACTGGCAAAAAAACCCAATTACCCTATGGGCAGAAAACCCTAATGCTTGCAATGCATTTTGTCCTTGTGTCTCTGTTCGAGAGATAACATTTGTAATCAGTGCTGGATGTCATGGCCATGGAGGCAGACATGCCATTTGCTGGCAGTTTATTCAAACTGAATAATAATAATAATAATAATAATCCTTTATTTATATAGCGCACACAGATTCCGCAGCGCTTTACACTCATATTGGTTCCTGTCCCCATCGGGGCTCACAATCTAAATTCACCTATCAGTATGTTTTTTGGAGCAGGCAGAGTACATGAGCCTATTTAAAGGGATAGTAAGGTTTCACAAAAAAAAGCTCCAATTAATCTTCATAGTATTTGGGAAATGGAGAGTGTTATTTCAGTACTGTCAGAGTTGTAGTTCAAGTGTAATTGAATGATAAAATATCCCTCTCCTGCCCATTTTACCTAGTGTACGCCTCCTCCCCTCAGATGTGGAATCTGGTCCTGGGACCAGACAGCTCACAGCAAGGGACAATCTTCTTACTGTAAGAGTATAATGTTTTTCCTTATACTCACTGAAGATTGTCCCTCTCTGCAATCCATCCAGACAATCTTGCTGCTCTGAGGTGAGCAGTGTTACATCAGTAAAAGGGGCGGGAGGGGGATACTTTATCATTCAATTACTCTTGAACTACAACTCTGACAGTATTGAAATAACACTCTCAATGGCCAAAATACTATGAAGATTAATTGGAGCTGCTTTTATTGTGAAACATTACTATACCTTTAAGAAGCAGAGGGGTGTGCAATGCATTGTACACCCCTCTAGTCCTTAAAGGGTTTCAGTTATAGATGTGTTTCTGGATGCAGACCTCTCTAGCATTCAAGAGGTTAAAATCTCCATTTAAACAAATGGTTGGAGACCTCTGTAGCATTCCAGGAGTTACATGCCCATATAATCAATATGAATGTTTATTTCCTCCCTCATGAGTTGTTGGTATGCTCCAGATTTGCTAAACATTCTCTTGCTGCATAAGGCCTGAAGAACATAGGAAAAGAGGATCAATACTGGAGCAAACTAAATGCATCACAGGGGATGAATAAGAATCTCTGTGGATTTAAATTGGGATTTTAACCCCTTGCAATGCATTAGAACATCTACAGCATTCATGGAATTAAAAGCCCCATTTAAACTGATGAGAACTTTGGTATTTTTTTATTAGTCAATTCCGATGCAGTTTGATACTCTCTTCTTATGTGCTTAAACCCTTAACAACTGGTGTCATGTCAGGACCGTCACTGTTAAAGTACCTTAAGGACCATGATGGTCCTGGCACATCATGTATTATGTGCTTACAGCGCTCCTGTGGGAGAGCTGTAAGGAATAGCTGGGTCTGGAATTGACCAATCCAAGGTCGAATCGGTCTCTCTCAGACCCCCATTCTGCACACTGTCATCGGTCACGTGTGGCGGCATGCCGAGCAACTTCATAGCGGTTCTTAACCCTTTAACACCTTAACGACTGGCCGATCGGTGCGGAGCGGTCACTTAAGGACCACGGAGCATTTTTTTTTTTCAAATTCCAGTTCTGGACTCCCTGAACGACGTGCAGACGCGGGGGGGGGGGGGAGCCCGGAATTCCATGACGGTCATAGTACGCCGTGGGTCATTAACGCAGATCGACCCATGACGTATTATGACCGTCAAGGGTCGTTAAGGGGTTAAGGACTGGCCATGTGTGCATAAGGCCTAGGGTTACCACATTTGAATTCTGCCATTCAGTGACACTGCGGAGAGAAAAGCACAACACCGAGTTCTACACATTAGAAGGAGAACTGCCCATTGACAGCTGTAATAGAAAGAGATGCTTGTGGTGGGCTGCAAGAAAAAATGTACATCACACCCAAAGCCTTAAACTAGTATTACACTACAAAAATACTGCATGGCAGCTCCTGTTTGATATCAGGAACAAGGCTCAGTTCTCTCTAGTGTTTAGAGCTCTGTCTGGAAGCCATTTTTTGTAGCCCAATAGAGGCATAACTTTGTGTCACAGTAGGTAATGAACCATTCTCTTGGAGTCTTCGTTTCAGGACTTTGTACTGTCCCAGAAGGGGGCTGCCCAGGACAAGGGACACACATTTAAAATCCGGGACTGTCCCGGACAATCCGGGACATGTGGTCACCCTAATAAGGCCAGCACTTAAAGGGATAGTAATACTTCGTTTTAACTTTATTTTATTTTGTAGGCATTAAAAAAACATGAAGAATGATATAAGTCTTATCTCTCAAACCTTTATGGTTTATGAGATATTCACAAGCAAAGTTCCCCTCCCTGCCCCTTTTACCTAGTGTAAGCCATCTCTTCTCAGATGTGAATCTGGTTGTATGACAGTACAGATAACAGAAGGGGACAATTTTCTTTGTATGAAAACAATGAAAGCCCTTCCCCCCTTGACAAGTTTTTCAGCTTTTTCCATTATCTTAATTGAAGATTGTCCCTCTCTGCAGTCTACCTGGGCATCTCCCTTCTGATCTGGTTGAACAGGGGGGGGATACTTTGTTTGTGAATATCTCTTAAACCATAAAGGTTTCAGAGATAAGACTTATATCATTCTTCATGTTTTTTTAATGCCTACAAAATAAAATAAAGTTAAAATGAAGTATTACTATCCCTTTAAGGACCACAGAACATTTTTTTTGTAACTCAATCGGATTCAGGGCTCCTCGAACAAGGTGCAGCTGCTTGGAGAGCCCTGACATGCCAAGACCATCACTGGTACTTTAGGGAAGTTTTCCCATGACGGTCCTGGCACATCACGAGTCCTTAAGTGGAGTTCACTTCCTGGATCGCTAGTCCTTAAGGGGATAAGGCTCCCAATATTAAGGTATCTCAGACTATGGCGTTCACTTACAAAAGTCTTCTTTTCCTAACGTTTCAAATTCACTCATTTTTCAGAGAATGGTAGTAGATTTGTACTGTTGATTTATCTGTACAAGGTTTACACCTGAAACCCCATGCTAGGCCCTGCCTGGCACTCTGTATGCAAGTTTATGGGGAAAATACATACAGTGCAAGTTTATGCAATGCCATGAAAGGGAACAAATACAAATTCTCCAATTTGCCTTTGAGAATTTTAACCCCTTGAAGGCTGTAGAGGTCTCCAAGGCATTGCTTCTCATTCAAGTAGTCAAACTCCCCAATTAATCAATGAGATTTTCTTTATTTCTTCCTCTGTAGAGCAGTTGAATTGCTCCACAATTGCTCATCTTTAGCTTTCTGCATACAACTCTTTATCTGCATGTTACATGTTTCTAGCTGTACACTATGTTGTTTTGTGCTATGGCATACTAATTGCTGGCTCGCCCTGAGGATCTTACGTTTTTTCATGATGTTGTCAGGATAGTCCAGAACCAAGTCTAGTGATTCAATGTGGGTTATGCGCTCAGCTGTAATAAAGAGGAGATAAAGTGGAGATGACTTCTCCAGTGATATCCCTTGTCCAGTTCTTGTGTTATTCTATGGAACCTATGCAATAAGATTTCTCCAACTTTGGACATCTTAGTACATAGGCTCTAAAGAATAACAAATGAATTGGAGAAGTGATATCACTGGAGAGGTTACCTCTACATTATCACCTCTTTATCATGCTCTAGTGTATAACCCCCATGTATCCAATGAGTAGGGTAGCCTGTAAAGGACTATTATTCAATACTAAGACTAAAACAAGTGCAGACACACAAACACACACACACACACACTTAATAAAAATAATATGTACCAGTCATCAGCAGTTAACAATGCTTCCCAAACCCATGGATCAAATATCTCAAATCTCACTGTCTAGGGATCACTTGCCAGGACAGTCCAAGGTCCTCACCCAAAATTTAAAGTACACTTTGGGGTGCACCATTGTTGTTGTTAGGGCCCTTTTATAGCTACCAGCTTCTTGAGATTTTGTCTTTCTTAATGGCCTTCCATCCAGTTCTCTACTTTCTCCATATCCTCCTCAGTGTCTTCCTTGAACCCAAGTAAATGGAATGCTTTGTTCTACCAAGCACACTGGAACACCCTATACTCCCTAGCAAGCACTGGAGACCTACTCTAAAGTAACACAAACAAGAAATAGTCACTCTGCTAATAAGGTTCACCCCACTGTCTGCTAATGCTATGTAGGAACATTTTCCTAACACTATCCTATTATTCTAACCTACAGTGACTACAAGAGCAATGTAACAAGTAGACATTATCCTAACTAACTGACTCTCTAAAGCACCCTCCAAGATAGACCTGCAGTTCCTGTCTATCCTAGCCTCTTGTAGCTCACTCTCTAACCCTCCATGATCTCTATGTGGGTGTCCAGCCACCTGCACTCTGGAATCCTACGTCTCTCCCTAACTCACCATGAAGTCTGCTTCTCTGTCTGGTTCTTCACTGGTGCCCTCCCACCAAACTCCACTTAACACTTTGGACCTATTGCGAACTGGTTTTCGTCCCACTCTCTCTACGGAGACTGCCCTTATGAAAATAACAAATAATCTCCATATTGCACAAACTTTGGACTGCTTTGTCACAGGGGCTTCGTTAATCTCTTTAGCTCTCTGTTCCTCATGCCATACCGGGCTTCCAAGGGAAAATTCTGGTACCCTGTATCCCTTCTGCATTGTGGCCCCTATTACACATCTGGGTCCCTCCAGCAGTAATCAGAAGCTAGCTTGGATTAAAACTCTGATGTCTTTGGGGGTATCCATTCCCTCATCCATCCATTGGATTCTCTACTCATGGCGACCCATGCCCCCTATTAGACACTTTGATCCTGTTTTCAGGGGACACTCTCAACTAGTGGGGAATCCTCTGATGAGGAGATAGACTCTGAGGAGGAATATATGAACTCTTCCTTGTCCTTTGGAGATCCCTGCAAGTTCGACCCTTACACCTCAGGTGCTCATTACATCGTGTTGGAGACCCTTCAGGTTGCTGAGGCCTCTGATGGGAGATCTACTTCTCAAGACATCTTCCAGATAAATAAGAAAGACTCCGCAGTCTTTCTTCTTAGCAGCAGCTTAGATCAGGTTCTACTGGATGAGTGGAAGACGCTAGATATGATGCTTTTCTTTAGCAAGAGTATCTCTAAATTATACCCTTTTACTGCTGAGACCCTACTACAGTGTGCTTCCCTTCCTGAGATTGATCCCTCTGTTTCATGCCTGACCAAAAATACAGTTTTGCCATTGGCAGATGCTGCAGAACTCAAGGACTAGGCCGACAAATGTCTTGACTCCTTGTTAAAGGCTAAGTATGTGCCCACGGGGGCAGCTTTGTGACTCATCTTTGCTTTAGCCTGGGTCATTAAAGCAATAACTGTCTGGGGTGAACTTCTCCCAGAGGCTATACTCGGTGATGTTCCTAAGGAGGAACTCTTGGTTATGCTTGCCAATATTTTGGAAGCTAATGCTTATCTGCCTGAAGAGTTGTTTGTTTCCACGTGTTGTACTTGTGACTCAAGATTTAGTTGAAGACCAATTTTTCTGTAGTTTCTCTCCATTTTGCGGGCAAGAATCTCTTTGGACCTGACCTGAGGAAGGTCATTAAGTATGCCACTGGAGGAAGAGCAGTCTTCTGCCTCAGATTTCCTCCAAATGTCCCTTTTCTACCAGGAAGCTGCATGGGTTTCTTTCCCCTGCCAGTCTGGGGAGCAGAGTGTTCAACTGCCTCAGGCCTCCCATGCCCACTCACTCCAAAGCCCAAGCAGACTTAGAAGAAGACATCTGCTCAAATGGCTAAAGCTGTCAAGCCATTCTCTGCTTAACTTGTGGTGGCCTGGTCCGTTACTGTCTGTGGGGGGTTGCCTCCTTCTTCTGTGATCGACCAGTGAAGTCTGCTAGTCATTTCCAAAGGATACCACATAGATTTCAAGTTCCTTTCACCTCATTGCTTCTTCTTGTCAAGGGTTCCTCAAGACCCAGAGAGAGTGTCTCTTCATAAATGACTTCTCATCTCTGTTGGACAAGCAGGTCCTGGTTCCTGTCCCAGTCCAGGCACATTTTTCACATTTTCACTCAAATCTTTTTGTGGTTACCAAAAAGGATGGGGGCTGCTGCCACCTTGCTTTGGGCTTAAAATGCCTCAACCACTATGTGATAGCCACATGACTCAATATACAATCCCTGTGATCTGTCATCTTGAGGAGTGCATCCTCATTCTGGTCCATCATAGTTGGGTCCTCTGTCTCAGGAAGTCCTCTTTGATTCCCTTGCAGGCCCTGTACTTTTTGGCCATGAGATTCAACACTCCTGAAGAGAGTGTTCTTACCAGAAGACAAGATTCAGATCCTGTTTCAGGACATGTCCCAAGCTTTGGCCTGGCCCTAGGTGACAGTAAGGGATTACATGATAATCTTGACATGGCTGGTGTCTGTTCTGGAAGCGGTTCCTTATGCTCAGTTTCACAAGAGGGAACTACATCTGGATATCCATAGAAGCTGGTCCAGACAGGGCTTCCATCAATCTCACTACATGACTCTGTCCCCTCAGACAAGGGAGGACCAATGGTGGTGGCTACATATTCCTCATCTAGCGCAGGGGTGCCCCTTTTTAATACATGACAGATGCCAGCCTGAGGGGTAGGGTTGAAACCCTAGGTCCCCTGACAGCTCAGGGCTGTTGGACCGGAGAGGAGAGTCTCCTATTGATTAATGTCCTTGAGATTTGGGCTATTTATCTGGTACTCCGTTACTGGTCTCAGGTGCTAATGGGAATCCTGGTATGAATACAGACAGGCAATTTAAAGGCAGTTGCTTGCATCAACTGCTGAGGAGGAACTTGAAGTGAATCAGCCTGGATGGAGGTTTGGGAACTCCATTAATGGGCAGGAGCTCATGTTACAGCCATCTTGGCAGTCCACATCCCAAGAGTGGAAAACATGGTTGAGGATGTTCTCAGTCATCAAGATCTGGATCCAGGAAAGTAGGAACTGAAGCAGGAAGAGTTCAAAAAATAATTCACCTCTGGGGTCTGCCATTGGTGGATCTTATGACATCCCGTGAGAACAGGAAGGTTTCAATGTTCTGCTCCAAGTCAAAGGACCCCTTGGCCTTTTCGATAGACGCGATGTCCATTCTGTGGAATTTTGATCTGGCCTACATATTTCCTCTATTATCTCTGATTCCCAGGGAGATCCATAAGATCAAGATGGAGAATGCACTAGTCATCCTAATTGGTCTTTTCTGGCCCTGTAAGGCCTAATTTGCAGATCCTCTCAACCTCTCCATCCAGGAACCATTCCGCCTTCCTTTGATCTTCTCACACAGGGCCCCTTCTGTTACTAGCAGGTGGAAAGGCTGGCCTAGACAGCATGGCTCTTGAACCCAACATCTAGAGGAAAAGGGTTTCGCAGAGGATGTCGTATCCATCCTGATCCAATCTAGTAAGCCTATTTCTTCCAAAGAGTACCATAGGATCTTGTCCATCTTTTTCTAGTGCTGCACTGATAAGAATATGTGTTCTTAGACCTTTTACCCCCCCACACACACACACATGGTCTTGGCATTCTTATAGGATGACAATAACAAAGGTCTCAGCCCGGGCTCTATCAAGGTACATATCTCAACTCTTTCAGTTCTCTTTCAGAAACGTATTACTCTCTTACCAGATGTGAAGAACTTTGTCAAATGGTGGTTCATGCCTTCCTCTCCTTTAGAGATCCCCCCCTTGGGATATTAACTTGGTCTTGAGCATTCTTTAGAGACCTCCCTTTGAACCTCTTTCATTAGCTTCCTTGTGCTTTTTTATGCTTGAAATGGCTTTTCTTTTAGCCATTGTTTTTGTATGAAGGGTTGCTGAGTTACAAGCCTTGTGTTGTAAGCCTCTTTTTCTGGTGTTTCACCAGGACAAGGTGGTGCATCATACTTTAAGGTTTCTTACCTAAAGTAATTTATGATTTTCAAATCAACCAGAGCATTGTTCTTCCGTCCTTTTGTCCTGACCCTTCCATCAAACAGGAAAAGGATCTTCATAGCGGGATGTGGTTTGATGCCTTAAGTATTATGTGCATCACATGCAGCCTTTTAGAAAGGCAGATTCCCTTTTTAAGATTCCTGACAGTCTTAGAGCTGGTTAGGCTGCTTTCAAAGGCACTATTGCTTCTTGGATCAAGGCTACCATATAGCAAGCTTATGTAATCAGAAAGAAAACTGTTCCTTTCAAAGTTACAGTGCAGTCACCAGGTCTGTGGGTTCCTCCTGGGACTACAGGAATCAGGCCTCTGACAAACAGCAGTGCAAGGTGGTAACATGGTCCTCCTTGCACACATTCAGCAAACACTACTGTGTCAATGTTTCTGTTTAAGGACTTTTTTCTAGCTACATTCTTTTCTGTAGTTTAAACACTGTTGGCTTGTGCTTTGGTTGTTGTGTCAGTTCAGGTTCCGTTGACACCAGAGATTACATCAGGCCAGTTTAGTCTTATGGAATATTGGTATTCTGTGGGGAGGGTTTTTTCTTTTTTCCTTTCCCGGAATCTTCAGGGTGCTTTGGTATATCACTATGGTTCATGTGTTCCATATTGAAAGACAAAAGTAGGATTTTAGTGATCTTACTATTAAATCTTTTTTCTCTTAGTCCATATGGAACACAGGGCTCCCACCTAGAGAAAAAAACCTTGTGTTTCCTTCCCAGAGTAGAGGAGTCATCTTGGGGATTTTGTTCAGGAGTTTTCATTCTTTTCTTCCCGCTTTTGGTACTTTCTGTGTGCCACTTTGTCATACGTGAATCTGAATAGGTGTGTGTGTGTGTGTGGGGGGGGTGAGCTGGAGGAAGGGGGGGATCTTCACCTGAAAGACCCTGTCTTTTTTGAAGTACCCTGCCCTCTGGAGGAGGGGAGCTCTAACCCCATGGTTTTTGTGTAACATGTGGACTGATAGAAAAGGATTTAACTATAAGTTCACTAAAATAATCTTTTCCTCCTAAATCTTGCAAAATATTCAGTTTTCTATAACTATCAAAGGCTCCTTCACTACCTACATTTCCCACCTGGACTATTGCAGCTCCTTACTTATTGGTCTGCCTGCTACCCATATCTCTGTTATTCAATAAATCCTGAACTTGGCCACCAGAGTACTCTTCCATTACATAGTAACATACTTTATAAGGCTGAAAAAAGACATGCTTCCATCAAGTCCAGTCCATGCCTAAACACTCCTGTTGATCCAGAGGAAAGCAAAAACAAAACAAAACATTAAAGCCATTTCCAATATAGCCTCAAGTGGGTAAAACATTCCTTCCTGACTCCAAACGGCAGTCAGATAATTCCCTGGATCAACAACCTATCTGTATTGAAGTCATCTGTCATAATTTTCAATACTGTTGTGAAATGCAGCTGGAAAAATCACAACATACTACAAGAAAGTGAAGGTTAGTGACAAATGCCAAGTAGCCCAAACACAACTGATAACTCTATTTTGAGAGTATAATGATTTTTGTGTCTGGCCAACTTGACGCCCGCCACGACCCATGCTTTCCCATAGCATCCTGTGACCTCTCCTCTGCAGTTATTGCACCCTTCCGTACTGACTCCACCCCGACAATGGTCCATGGAGTGGTTGAACAGCAGTTACCCTGGCACTACAAAAATCCTAGTCATGGCTTCCCATACAGCAACATATTATCTTTAATAAATCCTCCTCATGTCCTTCAAGGCTGTCCATCACTCCCCATTCTATAATTAATTGTTGATATCCCGCCATATGCCTGCACATTGTCTATGTTTTGCATGTAGCAGATGGAAGGAGAACCTCTGACTGTCATAAAACAATTTAGAACTCTCTGGATCTTAATTTATGCAATGATCTATGGTACACAATACAGTCTGCTTCATTGTGTGATGTCAGGAGTGAAAACTCTGAAGTATGTGATCATGGGTGTAAAAACTCAGTATTTATCAGGGTACTGCAGGAGTAAGTACTTAGCATTATACAGCCTCATTTTGAGTACATAACATTCTTTGAAGGTGCGTCTGCTGGTACGCATTACAGATTTCATACATTGTAGTGTATTTTCTGTTGTGCAGCCACTGGTCTTAGAGGCGAACATCAGTTGATCTGCTCTGGTAGATTCATACATGCACCCCTCTAGGCATCTTTCATAGATAGTGTATTAAAAGGATGAAAGGACTTGCAGCTCTATAGAGTGAGATGAAGAGCTTTCAAATAGCACATTTCTAAAATGGGTCCAGTCTCTGGTCACAGGACTGATAACTTCTTCCTGAGAAAGTGTGAGAAACAATGAACATAGAGGTGACCTCTTCTATCTCTGTTTACCATTCTGACCTCCCTCCTTGCACTCTTACTCACTTAGCTTCTATCTTCTTATTGCATAAGGGCCTGTTATCATAGTCTTAATGACTGTTGCCTTCTTCAAGTGTTGCCATAGAAAAACTGAGAGTGCAAAATGTCAGGATAAGAACATCCTGCTTAAGGGCCTCACAGTACAGTACACAATAATCTAATAGACTGAAATATTGGACAGTACAAATGTCTGTCTTTGGATCAATTTTCCTTGTAAAGTGCTTAATTTTATTTGTGGATCAATAATAACATATGATATTGAAATCCAATAAAAGTCTTATATTTTTTATGTGACCTGTGAGTCATTATTTATCACGTTTCTTAGAAGCAGGATGTCTTGTTTTGGTCAACTTTCACTGTATTTGTCAGCTATCATGCTGTCATTTTCCTAAAGGGGGCTATACCTACAGGAATTAGCTCTTTACCCTTCAAGTGACAGAGAGGTGCACAACACTCACAATGCATTGTGTATTCCTCTAGCATTCAAAAGATTAATGTGTTTATCTAAAGCACTTACCTGGGCAGGCATCCTACAGAAAGCAATTAGGTATATCTATTTATATAATGCTGTTGCATTCCTTCTGCAGTTCACTGTATTCTCTGGGCAACATTTTTGGTCTGTATTCCATTTTTGCTTCCACATGATAAACAGTAATCTTTATCAGTCTGAATGAGATTAGCCATAGAGAGTAAGAACCTCACCCATGGGTCATGAAAACCTTGAGGTAGGAAAATATCACTGTTTAGTTAAAGACTACAGCATACATTAAGTGAAAAAAAAAAAACAAAAGTAGATAGAACTGACTGCCAAATTCATTACTGTATTAAACAAATTAGCAGCCGATTATTTTAAGGGCATAGTTCCCCATTAACTTGCTGTGATGAAAGGAGAAGGGATTGTTTCAGTGGTTGATAGTTGGCAGGGTAGCTTAGATCGGAGATGGGCACAACGAGGCTCTCCACTTGCTTAAACTGTCAGTGCTCAGCTCTGTCTGGTCTATCTCTTCTGAACTCTATGATGATGTCACATCATATAACCAGAGTCCATGAGAGAGAGAGAGACCTGGTACTAAATACCTGCACAGTTGTGCTTAGTACAGGCAGTTTTTGTTCTCTCTCCTACTACCCACCACCAAATCAGGTCACCCACCACAGCAAGATAAGTCAAGAGTAGGGTTGTTTTAGGTGATACAAATGCGAATATATCTGTATATTTAAACAGACACAAAGACAAACCAGCGCTCCTCTATGTTGAGAATAGATGTGTGCCCTGTATTTGGCATATATGATATTTCTAAATAAAATAAGTGAGATACTAGTTTTCACAAGTTGGCCAAATTGTGGGTAAGCTTGCCACCCCGCCAAAGTTTCTCACTGTATGGCAAGTCCTACTCTATTAAAATAAAAAAAATTAAAAATAAAAAATAAAACTTGGAGGTCCCAGAAGAAATGTTGTAATGAAGGCGTCGGAGAGCAAGGGACCCTCTAAGTATGCTCTTTTTATTGCTTTTGGGTCCCAGGGCACACATCTATTCTCAACATAGAGGAGCGCTGGTTTGTCTTTGTGTCTGTTTGTTTGTACTTTGGGGGTCTGGAGAACCCTTTCATTCCTGTCTGCTATCTATGTATTCACTTTATATTCACACCAAAAGTTTATTTATTGTATTGATAAGTTATGGTGAGTTGGCTCTGTGAGTTTTCTTTTGTATCTGTATATTTATGTACTTATAAAATGTTTTACCAGGATGAATACAATGAGGTTTCTCTCCCCAAAATAAAAATTTAATCTAAACCACCCTCTTCACTTTGAAAATATACCACATGGGAAACACTGGGAATTTTGTTAGTTAATGATTAACTGTGATATGATCATGTTGTGCCAGGAAATAACTTTTTGAGGAAGATATGTAAAAATTCTCTGATGAACATTTTAGAAATAATTATTTTCTATCTATTTGTAACAAGGAACATGCCAAATTTGAAGCATAAAAATGTCTTGTTGGCAGTATACAGAACCCATAAACAGAGCAGTATCTCAAGGAGTTGGTTCAAAGAAGAGTTCAAAGAAGAGCTTTGACTGTGAAACAGTTGAATTGAGATATACTATTCTAAAGGTCTCATGCTATTCTGAATTACAGTTTCATCTCCATGTCACCTTGCACAACTCACTATGGGCTTGATTCAATTGCCCCTGGTAAAACTGTCGGTAGAGAAAAATGGATACCGAGTGGTACACACACAGCGGTACCGTCAGACTCCAATTGTCCTACCAACAGGGAACATGACGAGCACTGGAACACAGAACCCAACTTGTGGCCCAGTGTTCATTGTGTGTTTTTTGTTCCCAAAACTCACGCTTCATAGGGTAAGAAATGGGAACATCAAAGGAAAACAGCTAATATTCAGTGTTTGGCAGTGTCAGACACCAAGCGTGAGCTCAAAAACACTGTCACCCTCCCAAACACTAACCCTACACTACCCCTAACATCAACAATAAAGTGAAACAATACTAGCCCTAACACTAACCTATTACCGATACCTCATAGCTGTAACGCTTACCTGTAATCCACTGTAAGTCCTCTTCTATAATCTTCTGTTCTCTTCATCTGTGACCTTCTTACTTCTTCTTTTTCATACCTTCCTTTTTAAAATCTCGTTCCTCATAGATATATACTCAGTAGTACATAAAGATAATAATCAAAAATAAATTAAAAAAAAGGAAATCTGTAATCTGATACAGTAATTGCCTTTGGTGAATATATGCTATATACAATCCTCCTTATGATGATACAGTTTCAATTATATATCATATACTATGTAACCTGTAAAGAGTTTGGACAGATCGGTGGTCAGATATATATAAATGGTGCAGAAAAAAACTGGATTTAGTTTATATGGAGTGACTGCTTACAGGAAGTTCCTATATGTGAGGGCACATCTGTAAATATCTGTAGTTTTTCAGAAGTATTCGCTAGAAAACCACAATAAGTAGAGCCACAAACAGTAAGATTATCTACTTACTAGAAAGTTTCTTTCATCATTGCCCATCAACAACCTCCTTGTTGCTGCTTCCTGTGTCCTCTGGTTCTTCCTTTCCTGTACTATGTCACTCTACTTCACAGATATACATTGTGATCCCGCATCAGTCTTTTATCTGTACTCAGATTTCGATCAGCGTCCTCTCTTTCTTACGGTCGTGGAAATTCAACCTGGCTTACGCGTTTCGGCACGAACACTGCGCCTTCGTCTAGAGCCTGGAGAGGTATATGGGGGGGGGCATTTTCATCTGCTATTCTGCCGCCACCTGCAGCAGCAGCAGTGTACAGATATTGCAAATATGATTTAGAGGAATATATAACTTAAACTTATTTTTATTTCTTCATTGAGGAACAATATTTTATGACAAGAAGTATTTTTTACTGTCTTTGCTGTCATATTGGCCCGTGCACTTGAATGGAGATTTTGTACCCTCTTGAACTAGGGTTGCCACCTTTTCTTAAAAAAAATACCGGCCATGGCATTCCCTCCATAGACTTAAAGGGATAGTAATACTTAAAATGTAAAAAAAATATATCTTTTAGGGTTTATCCCCCTGAGTAAAACAAGAGTACTCCCACTGCTGAAAGGTGTTTCATTCAGAAGTTATTAATTTTCAAAGTTGAATTTTTTAGGTGCAATATCACAGTGGCCTGAAAATGTACAGTGGCGCTGTTGCTACACGATCCTATGGACAGCTCTGGTCCCGGGACCATAAATCTCCATAGGATGGTGTAGCAACAGCGCCACTGTACAATTTCAGGCCACTGTGATATTGCACCTAAAAAATTCAACTTTGAAAATTAATAACTTTTGAATGAAACACCTTTCAGCAGTGGGAGTACTCTTGTTTTACTCAGGGGGATAAACCCTACAACATTTTTTTTTTTACATTTTAAGTATTACTATCCATTTAATATTGGACAGAAGCCAATTTTTTTTACCAGCCTGACATAAAATACCGGCTGGGTGGCAACCCTATCTTGAACGCTAGAGAGGTCTTCAATGCATTGCTTTGCTATGCATTGGAGACTTCTCTAGAATGCAAGGGGTTAAAAGCCCAATTTTAATTTAACAGGAGTTATTTGTCCCCTATGGGGCAGTTGGTTTACTCACGGATAACTCCACTTTGTCTTTATAAATATGGGCCACTGTTCCTTAGGGATTCTTCTGCGTTACAGGCCACATGCTATGCAGCAGAATTCCTGTCCTTGGAAACTGCTTCCTTGCCCGATGTGAACTCCTTGATGTCACAGCAAGGGCAGATCTGTGTTGTTTTAACACATTGTCTGCATGTCCAGATGTACCATGAGATAAAATGTAACACTGTTTACACTTTTCTCTTTCATTCTTTTCTTTCTTACAGACCAGGACATGTAATTAAATTGTGTTGTTAGAAGCCTTTGTGAGACAGGAACTGGCCTGTACTGAGAGAATCTCTCACTTTCTGCTATTAAAAATCTTGATGTTGTCAAGAGACATTCCTGACGCTTGAAGCAGTTTATGCAGGCAGCAGGGTCTATGTCTTAAAACCAAAGTTATTTTATATAGATTACAGCTGGAATGTTGGCTATGCCAACAACACCACCAACACAACATTTACTTAACTCTTAGGATGCTTTAGCATTCAAACATTTAATATGTTGCTTTCCATTTAATTGATCTTGTAGTGACACCTTTCAAACACCTCTGCAGTGGTTGACTGTGTGTGCCATTATCTAATCTATGTAATTTATCTATTGCAACACAGGGCAACTAGCAGATAACTGTGATTTATTACTAGCCTCTCCTGCTCTAAACACACACCCCATAATTCATTACAGTGTTAAAATGTACATGTTTGATACGCTAATCTTCATGGAGATAATTGATTTGTATATTCATCAGTGATCAGTCATATTTCTCTGGTTTGCATATGTGAGGCAGGGAAGTACCATAAAATATGAAGTCAGTATCTACATTGCTGCAATGCATTCACATATGCGCATGCACATGTCTGCCCCACAGATTCTATGGGATCTGCCAGCCTTTCACATGGTACACTCAGTGATGAATAAGGAAGGGGACAAATACAAATTCCTCAAATGCTCCTTTACAATACATTCTAGACCTCTAGCATATGAGGGGTTAAAACCCCATTTAAATCAAGGGGGGGTTATTTGTCCATTATGGTCATACCTGGGAACTCTCCGGTTTTGCCCCGGAGACTCCGGATTTCAAAGTGAATTACCGGGTCTCCAGGGCAATGTGTGAATCACGGGTGGGCAGAGTTTAAGTAGTAACTCTGCCCACTTGTGCTCCATCCTGCCCAGTTCCTCCCACTCCATTTTGCAGGGTTTTTTTGGTCCCACCCCCCTGTGATTAAGCCCCGCCCCTTTTGTGGCGCGAATCGAGTCATTTTCGGCACTGACAGGGTTACCCTCCGGGTAGACCTGCATGAAAAGTTCCCGGGTATGATTATGGTACTTTTAGTTTGTTTTAGAATTTGGTTGTTGCATGCAGTCCAATAGAAAAGGAGCACTTCTGGAGCTAACCAAGTGCTCCATAAGGGACATGGAGAATTTCCACTGATTGAATTGGGGCTTTAGACCCCTTAAATGATATAGAGGTCTCCTCATTATTGTGAAGCAAAGCGTTGGAGAACTCTTGCATTCAAGGGGTTAATATTTTGAGTGCCAGAGGGGTAGACAAATCTTTGCTTTGCAGTGCGTTGCATACCTGTGCGACACTGAAAGGGTTACAAGCTAATGTGTTTGAGATCTCGCTACTATTCAAGGGGTTAATACCTTGAGTGCTGGAGGGTACGCAAATGCATATAGCATACCCCTTCGGCATTCAGAGGGTTAAAAGCTAATGTGTTGGAGACTGCTCTTTACCATTGAAAGGGTTAACCCTTGAGTGACAGAGGCTAGGGTGACCACGCGTCCCGGAATGCCTGGGACAGTCCTTTATTGGAGGTCTGTGTCCCGCGTCCTGGGTCACCCCCTAGCAGGACAACAGAGTTCCGGAATGGAGCAACAAAGCCAGCACCCACAGCCTACCTACATAGTGCAGCATGCAACAGTCTAGCCAGCCAATGAGGACCATATAGCAAATGCATTTCATTGGCTGGCTGGCTGGCTGGCTGGCTGGACTGGTGCTTGCGAGACAGCTGGGATGGCGCTGGTATGCTGGCGCTGAGAGTGAGACTGAGGTCTGAGTCCTGTGGCTGAGGCTCCCGCCAGCTGTCACAGAGTGAGAGTTCCCACTAGGGTGAGCACATGTGCCGGAATGGCAGACTAGAAGTGTGGTCACCCTAACAGAGGCATGGCCAGCGCATTGCAAAGGGTTAAACTGAAGGGAATATGGAGATGTTTCATGTGTCCCCTGATTTGCAGTTGGTTTACTCCAGAATTGCTGCTTTTTGACTTTCAGTCCTGAGAATGAATGATTCCTGCCGCCTCACCCCTAACATGAGAAAATGAGTGCTATTTTTGTCCTTATTTCACAGGACGGAAACATCTCTGAGTATTATATCATGTATGAATGGTTCTCAATGCCAATGACCCAGACGTCCACATTGCCCCTAGTTTCAAGCACAAGTACAGAAGTGTGTTTGCAATAAAGATTTGGTGAGACTGCTTGGCATACCGGAGGCACTTGAATTTAGGGAGGGGAAAACCAGGAAGAGTGACCAGGATATGCCTCTGTCAGTCAGATGCCAAGTGCTTGAGAACCACAGAGTCTGCAGCATGTGAAAATGTTTGTCAGCCTGACAGTTCTGGCCCAAAGAGCTCCCTTCTCCCCAAGAGCAAATAAACCCAGTCTTGTTTCTTTGCTTTTAACTTGCACATTTCACAGGCCTGTGATTGGAAGCACTATTAATAACCTTCAGTGCGTGGTGACAAGCTTGATTCTAGCATTCAGCACGCTGGGAACCTGCCAAGTGCCGTAAATGCTTGCTTTAATCTGCAGCTACAGCAATACTCCATTTGCATCTTAAATGGATGACACGCTAGCACCCCCTTCTGCTGACAGGCTGGGTTTTCATCTGGGCATGCTTCTCTCACACACTCTCACATTGCAAGATTATCTACCTTGATGGAGACAGGGCCCACCTGTGCATGGACAATTACAGTTTTATTACAAGTACATCCTGTGGGATCCTGGCAAAACTACTCTTATTACTAAATCGTGTTAATGTCAACAAAACGTGGAAAATATGTTTGATTAACCATGGGCTAATAGATTGCTTAAAATATTTTCTTTTTACTTTTTTTACTGTGATGATCATGAAGTGGAGCCCACTTTTATCCACACTTAGGTATATTTTTGTGTTAATATCTACTAGGCCGCACCTTAAGGAAGGTATATTATTATGAATCTTACTATGCAACAAAAACATAAGATATATATTGAGTTTCCTAGTTTATTCTCCTCCTTTTACTCTTTGAATGTGCTGGAGGCCACTCTTCACCCAAGGGGTTAATATGGAACGTTTAATCCTTTGAGTGCCAGAGGGGTACGCAACACATTGCTTTGCAATGTGTTGCGTACCCCTCTGGCACTCAAAGGGTTAAAGAAGTACATTCTGCAGTGCAGAATTTGTTTCTGTGGGACCCTGCAGTATGTATTTTACATGTGTTCTGCATCAACCCTTAATTGTGCACCCCTCTGTAACTCAGCGGGTTAAAGGGGAAGTGTGGCAGGTCTAATGGAGACTGCTGTGTTTGACAGAACACCAGAAAGAGGATACCATAGTTTCACTACAACGGTGTCAGGGAAGGATGTGTAACCTTACTGTTAACTCTGGGGTCACAGTGGGAAACGATAGACCTCAGGAAGCCTCCCCCGACCATGGTCCATGTTGTCATTGTTGGCTCTTACCCAGAATAACAATTTCAATGGGTACTTAAATGGATAGTAATGTTTCACAAACACAGCAGCTCCAATTAATCTTCATAGTATTTGGGCCATGGAGCATGTTATTTCAATTCTATCAGAGTTGTAGTTCAAGAGTAACTGAAAGTTAAAGTATCCCCCTCCCTCCCCTTTTACCTAGTGTAAGCCACCTCCCCTCAGATGTGGAATCTGGTCCTGGAGTCAGACATATCACAGCAAGGGACAATCTTCTTACTGTGAGCAAAAGGAATACCCTGCCCCCCTTGACAGGTTTTTCCTTATGCTCACTGAATATTGTCCCTCTCTTCGATCCATCCGGACAGTCTTGCTGCTGCTCTGAGGTGAGAAGTGCTACGTCTGTAAAGGGGGCCGGAGGGTGATACTTTATCATTCAATTACTCTTGAAATACAACTCTGACAGTATTGAAATAACACTCTCCATGGCCCAAATACTATGGAGATTAATTGGAGCTGCTTTTATTGTGAAACGTAACAATCCCTTTAAAACCTTCATTAGTGAATGCATTTAAACGTTGCCTTTTAATCTAATGAAATTATTAACTCTTTGATTGCCAGATTGCAATTCATTGGGCACACCTCTGGCGCTCAAAGGGTGAAAGTACTGTATGTGCTGCACTAAGAAACCTTTGTAATTTTGGAAGTTCATCCAGAAAATACTTTAGTATAAAATCAAATCTCACAACCTTCCTCAAATGTAAATGTTTTAGCCATGTAGAATGATAAGTTTAGAGCAGGGGCATCCAAACTAAGGCCCAGTTGGCATTTTTAGGCCTTTGGTATGAGTTATCAGACCCTTTTTGCAGTACTGTATAGTAAAAATTAATACACCTCAAATGTTCCTCAGTAGGAGGGGCTGTCCCTCTTTGGGGCCTTGGTCCCTCTTTCCCTCCCTGGTGTCTCTCTTTTTATGTGATCAGACTATGGTGTGCGTACATACCTGGAAACTCTCCGTATCTGTCCAGGAGACTCCGGTTTTGACAGTGCATTACTGGGTCTCAAGTGACAGAAACTGATTCTCTGGGTGTGAGGAGTTTCCTCTGAAACTCTGCCCTCTTCTGCTTCTTCCCACTCTGTTCCTCCCACTTCTATTCCTTCCCCACCCAATTCCTCTCACTTCACACCCAGTACTATGTTGCACAGTTAAGCTCAGCCCCACTCGCGAATAAAGCTCAGCCCCACTCTTTTTTGCAGCGATTGGCTACAATGATATCCCCCAGCAGCACCAGAATATTCCCCTCAGGGAACTCCAGAAGAGAAAATTCCCTGGTATGAGTGTGTATATAAGTGTATCACATTGCTCCACAGCCATAAAACTTCCATTAATATTTGTTTAAATTTCAGTATATGTGTTTATAAATGCGTCTGTGCAAATAAAATACTTTGGTCTTACTCTAAATAATTTATTCATTTACACAAACAGGTGTCAATAAGTCATGAAATAACCAATACAGTGACTGTAATGCCCAGCCAAGTCCAAGCAACACCACCTAAAACAAAAGTGTCCCTCTTTGGCTGCTTCAGATGTTGGGAGGGATGAAAATGTGACCTGCTATTAAACATAATAATCATTCCCTTTTGTTTATCAGACAGAAATTTAAAGTTAACTCCTTAACAACCCATGACGTACATGTAAGTCACGGGGTGTAGGTCCCTAAAGGACCAAGGGCGTACATGTACGTAGTAGAAATCAGGGCTCCCCGTGTGGCTGCATGCTATTCGGGGAGCCCTGAATTGGACCGCAAAAAAAAAAAAAAATGGTCCGTGGTCCTTAAGTGCCAGCCACGTCCATAAGGGGTTAAGTATGTAAGTTTATGTAGCCATACTATGGATTGCATATAAAAGTTGGCCAAAATTCTCAATTCATGCATGTGGCTCTTATATTATTATATCATTTACTTGTAGCTGACCCTTCAGGAAAAAAATTTGGACACCTTAGGATTATAGTATCAATACATCAAGTCAGGACTGTCCAAGTTCAGTACTCAAGGGCCACCAACAGACCAGGATGTAAGGATTTCCCTGATTAAGCACAAGTGAGTTAATCAGTGGATAGTTCATTTAGACTGACTAACCTGTGCTCGAGAACTAAGTTGGATAGCCCTACATCAAGTGATATGAAGCCAGGAGTTATTTTATTTCCCATGTTTTGTTTCAGAAGAACACAGTAAATCTATTGCATCTTGTGAAACATTTAAAGGAACAGTAACAGCAAAAAATGATCTGGAGCTATATACACTTAAGTACCATCCTGTACTTAATGCTAGCCTCTGTAAAAATTTCTGATGCCTAAAATCTATTGGTACACATACTCTCTGGGGGCTCCCATTCCTGCCTTTCCCAGGGCTCCTCTAACCATAGCAGTCTGGATAGTATCTTAGAAGTCATATTTCTTTGCTTCTGAGTGGACCTGAAATTATGTATTAGGCTTTCTGAATAGAAGAGGAGTGGCTAATCTTAATACATTAACAGCATTAGTTCTCCACTAACGAGCCAAATCGTGTCTATATTCGCTTACACATGCATTAAACTGCAAGTCCAGAATTAGTTTTTAGTAATGTAACATAAAATAACTATATTTTACAGATACTAGCACAAAGTACATGATATATAAAATTATGTAACCCAATTTCATTTTTGGCATTAGTGTTCCTTTAACAACATTTTTGAACTGAGTGGAAAAGTTTCATTTTCAATTATCTTCCACTGCTGTTTTGACTGATACCATTTTTGCTGATACCAAATACTGAAGAATTGAGGAAAAGTACAGAGATCTTGGACTCAACACAAAGAAATTTTATCCTAATTTTTTGTGAATATTATTTTATCAGGATAGCTACATTCAGTTTATTATAACCTGTCTTGGTATACAAGAGGAGTAATCAATACTTGGATCTTCAGCTGTTGGAGATTGCAACTCCCACTATTCACATCCAGCCAATAGCTGAAGGACCAAAGACTGACTACACCTGGCATACAGTCAGTGACGTAACTATACATTAGAGGGCTCCCTGCAAACATTTTTTGGGGCCTCCTAACAAAATATGTTCACAGATGCATAACTAGTGCCTGTTGAACCCTGGGGCAGATGGGGCCCCCTTGGATTCTGGGCCCCTGCACAACTGCACCCCCTGTAGTTATTTCCCTGTATACAGCAATTGGACTTGCACAATGTAATAGCAGCAAAGAAAATTGCATGTAAAAGTAAGTGAAGACCAGTGGCGTAACTATAGGGGTCGCAACCGCGACCGGGCCCGTCACTCCAGGGGCCCGGCTGCCCCCTGCGACCCCCGCCTCCTGGAGCCGCAATCTCCCTCCAGCTCTCTAGTAATGCAGAGTGCTGGGAGATGACATCATCTCCCAGCGCTCTGCATTACAGAAGAGGACAGAGCGGGAGCACATCGCGTCAGCCTGTCTCTCCTGCCACTCCACTGGACCACCAGGGATTGGGAGGTAGGAAATGGAGGCATTGTGGAGGGCCCAGGGGCCAATGTGCTTGGTGGTTGGGGGGGCCCATGGCACTTCTTGCACCAGGGCCCGGAGCGTTCTAGGTACGCCTCTGGTGAAGACAGGCATGTTCTGTGACATTCGCATTGGACTTTGAAATCTATACAGTTAGAGTTTCCAGCAGACCGGTAAAATTAGACTCGGAATAATAATAAGTAAATAAAAACAGCAAAGGTTACAACCCTGTATGCAGAAGGAAAACAAATCAGGATCCTTACAAATACCTTAAAGGGATAGTAATACTTCGTTTTAACTTTATTTTATTTTGTAGGCATTAAAAAAACATGAAGAATGATACCAGTCTTATCTCTCAAACCTTTATGGTTTATGAGATATTCACAAGCAAAGTTTCCCCCTCCCGCACCTTTTACTTACTGTAAGCAATCTCTTCTCAGATGTGGAATGCAGTCCATAGACCAGACAGATAACAGAAGGGGACACTCTTATTCCTATGAAAACAATGAAAGTCCTGCCCCCCTTGACAAGCTTTTCAGGTTTTTCCCTTATCTTAATTGAAGATTGTCCCTCTCTGCAGTCTACTTGGGCACCTCCCTTCTGCTCAGGCTGAATAGTGTGACATCAGTAAAAGGGGTGGGAGGGGGATATTTTGTCGTTGAATTACTCTGGAACTACAACTCTGACAGAATTGAAATAACACTCTCCAATGTCCAAATACTATGATGATTAATTAGAGCTGTTTTTATTATGAAACATTACTATCACTTTAAGAATATACTTATTAGACAAGTGATTTGTAGTGGCGCTTGAAAAGAGAGATGTGATTTGGCTGTATTTTACATGCAATAGTATACATTTTCTTCTTCCAGTGTCACTCTTGATAAAATGTCAGCAACATCACACATATAACACAATTACATATCATATTTGTTTGATCCATTAGAATTCCATTGAAACCCATACTACCAGTGTATAGGTGCATGAATGGACTGTCAAAGGATAGCTGCAGCATGCTGCATCAGACTGTAACAAGCACTGCGATAATCACTTGTGTGAACAGCTTCATACAACACAATGGGCCTTATGTATAAAAGAAAAATAATGTAACTCTATGACAAACCAATTGCACTATTACTGTAGGGGACAAATCACAACATTGCATAGTTTAAATTTGGTATTTTAACCCCATGAAGGCAAGAGAGGTCTCCCACACATTGCTTCACAATGCGTTGGAGGTAGGGTTGCCACCTTTTCTTGAAAAAAATACCGGCCATGGCATTCCCTCCATAGACTTAACATTGGACAGAAGCCAATTTTTACCGGCCTGCCGGTAAAATACCGGCTGGGTGGCAACCCTAGTTGGAGGCTTCTGTAGCATCCAAGGGATTAAAAGTGCCATTTAAGTCAATGAGAATTTGCTGAATCTTTATTTGTGCTCTATGGTGCCCTTGGTTTTTTCCAATAATGACCTCAGTTTTATATATAAGTCCTAGTGATACCAAACTTATGCATGTTTACCATGAAACTTTAACCCTTTAACTCAAAGGGTTAATCACTGTGCTAATGTCACCTATGTTGTCAATCCCCCGACTTACTGGTTTGTAACAATCTTTCTGATTATAATTGAAATCTGTTGTTTCCAGTGTAACCTGCCCTGTCAGTAGGAGTCTAATAGTTAAGTTTCTCTATGAGGTTTTGCTGTAAACCAATGTTTCCTCGCACACACCCAGTCATAGATTCTGCTCTCATATCTTCGAAAATTAAATACACCCCTTCCCCTTTTGAATCTCCACCTCTTTCCTTAAGTATTAAGGAAACAAAAGTTCAGTTGTTATTACATGCTTTCTGTTCTACACTGAAACAAATCAATCTCAACTTCTCAGAGGCCTTGTGATTATGTGTGTGTAAAGACTTTCAAGGCCTTTGATCTTGAAAAGTCATTTCATCCTCTTGCTAAGTCAGGACTGCTCTAGGCTGTTTAAATAGAAGGGGAGGGGGTAGTAAAACTGGAAGGAAATAGGAGAAAATAAGAAAAAATCATGATAACTGCTGGGTGATTTTCATTTAGCATTACCAGACCTATTATTGCTCCTCTTCCGCCTCCTGTTTAAACTGGTGATGTTTTCTCCTCCCTATTTAGGACTTATTCTCCAGGAGAGACCTAGAAAGAGGGTCTGCGGATTTAAGTCTCAGAGGAAATGGGTGCAGGAGGTGAATTGATCTCTGGCTAGGGATGTTTGATCAGTGGGGAGAGAAGGATTGTAAAGCTTGTTGCTCGCAGTGACCTGGTCCTGGAGAGCCTTTGATGGACATCTTTGATGCTCAGCAAGGGGGCTTCTTATACCCAGTATGGTGTCACCCCTCAGTGGGTGGTAATGTTAATAATGTGGCAACTTAGTAAGATTAATTGGGACTGGGCTTCTGGATTAAAGACTCCTCTGTGTCCTGACAAGGGAAGGGGGTATGGATGGAGAGTTTAAAAGACCTGTGATCTGTCAGCTGAAAGGAAATTAGTCAGGGCAAGCGGGAGCCGGCTTAACAAAACTTTAAGGGTATTAAATACAAAATGGAAAGGGATATTGAAAAGCATTTGGGAGGGAAATGATCCTTTACTGTTATTAGAGGTCAAAATCAACCTTTGTTGTTATACTCTATGTTATAGTCTATCTGTCTCATTATTTCATGTGGACAAAGTTGTATTTAAAAAAAAAAAAAAAGATTGTTGTTGTCATGTGTATAAAGGAAAGAGAGGAGAAACTCTTTAGCAGACCAATTTCGCCAGAGGGAACAAATTCCCATTTGATCAAAAGGGGTCTCTTAACCCCTTGAATGCCACTGAGGTCTCCAGTGCATTGTTTCAGAACATTTTTGTTCTCTATGATGAATGAATGAATATGTTTATTTATATCGCGCCACAAGTGTACTCATAATTTGATGCCTGAAGCTTGTCTCAGAATTGGGACCTTCTGCCTTTTTTGCATATTGAACAATGTTTCTATATGAAATCAACCTTTCTTCCACAAACTACTTTATATGTTTATACAGTTTAAACCAGTGGTTCCAATCCTGCCCTCAGGCCTCTGCAACAGTGCAGGTTTTCTCCTCTCAAGATCACAAATGAATCAATCAAACTAACACACCCACTTAGTTCGGTATGGCTAAAAAAATTCAAATAGCCCCTATGAATTTTGCCATCATGCACTCTGTTCAAGAGAAACATCAGTCAGTCCTAGAAATTATGTCTAACCCGGATGGACATGACAATTTCCTGCGGGACCTCGGACTCACTTAGTAATTGTATGCAGGCTCATACACTCTGGTAGTTTGGCGGGAAAAAAACTGTTCACCTCCATGACATGAGGTACAATGGTACAAGGGCAAAAGTAATAGGGGTCAAAAGTACATAATATGTAAAGTCAAATTACCTTGGTCTATATTTTTTTTTCATCCATTTATACTTTTACATCCCTGACAGGAAGCTATATGAGTTTATTTCCAGTCAGCTTTCTGAGTGGGGCTGTTAAAGCAGAAAGTGTGCAACAATGTATAAAAGGTACAATGTGAAAATGACAGTTAAACAATGTAGAAAATCCTGTCAATATAGCATACAGGCCAATCAGTACTGCAGAAAGATTGCAATTGTATAAATATCTCTGCTTTCACAGTCCCCAGTAAAAATGTTGATGGAAACAGAGATCTGTGGATAGCAACTTCAATGATGTAGAAGTGTAAAAAAAAAACCTTGTAAAAATAAAAAAATAAATAAAATGTATGGTCCGTGGGTGGGGCACTTTGGAGGACCAGGGAACTTTTTTTATTTTTTTTTACATGGAAGTCATATGTGATCACAATCTTGCGTGACGTGTCAGGACAGGCACCGGTCATTAACGCCAGGACAGCCATGATGATCCTGGTATGTCATCAGGTGTTAAGGGTTTAATCCCTTGAGGACCAGAGGGGTATGCCTTTGGTCCTCAGAGGGGTTAAGTGAAAAAGCAATATATCTATATCCTAATATATCTATGTTGTATGTTAAAGGGTTTCGTATCATGCTCCTTTATGATGCACAATTGAACTATTTAGTCCCTTAGCTGCCAGAGAGGTTCCCAACATTCTGCTTCACAATGCATTAGATACTTTTTTTTAGAATCTAAGGAGTTCAGTGTCAGTGAGGCAATTCAGTGGACACCCTTAAGTACCCCTGATGAGGCCACAGTAGAGGGAACCATCTGGGCAACACATTTTCATTCTACTGGACCCTGTACATGGTCACTTTATTCTTTGTGGACAAAGTGCCCCAAAAAATGTACAGACACTGATAAAAGGTTCCAGGTCACTGACACAAGGTACAGGGTCACTGACCTGGCACAACCTGACTGATAAACAGGCTTTCTGTCTGTAAGCTGGAGTGATCTCATTGGCTAGATATCAATCTCTTCCAATGAGATCTCTCCAGCTTACAGAAAAAAGGCTCCATCATTGGAGGAGGCTGCATAGAGGGAGGGGAGCAGAGGCAGAGTGACAGACTGCGGTTACAGAGCTTTACCCACAGTCTGTCCGGAAGTGCACTCTTTAAACATTAATTTTCAGCCAAATAGGGTTAAAAAATGAATAAAGAAATCCACCTAGTCGCTATATAACCTAACATTTACCACACACTTGTATAGGGGTGATAGATCCCCCTTTAATACAGTAACAGGTGACCAGATTCACCCCAAGGGCTACATATGTGGCTTTCAAGTCCACCAAGTAAGTTAAATATTATATACATCTAGAGAATGCCACCCAAAATACTACTAGACATAGTCCAATGCATAAAAATGTGCTTATAAATTCAAAATAAATTAATTTGTAAATATATAGATCTTAAAATATGTATTAAAATAAATATATAGAAGATAATGAATGAGAATGAGGAAAGACTTGGCATATACAGCATCATCCAATAAAGTGCATTAAAAGTCACCAATATGTTGGGTATTAAGCAGATTTCGATCTTTTATATGTTTACTTGAAGTAAAAAATGTAACCTAAAGGGATAGTAACACTTCGTTTTATCTTTATTTTATTTTGTAGGCATTAAAAAAAACATGAAGAACGATATAAGTCTTATCTCTCAAACCTTTATGGTTTAAGAGATATTCACAAGCAAAGTTTCCCCTCCTCTCCCCTTTTACCTAGTGTAAGCAATCTCTTCTCAGATGTGGAATCCAGTCCATAGACCAGACAGATAACAGCAGGGGACAATCTTCTTCCTATGAGAACAAAGAAATCCCTGCCCCCTTTGACATGCTTTTCAGGTTTTTCCCTTATCTTAATTGAAGATTGTCCCTCTCTGCAATCTACCTGGGCACCTCCCTTCTGATCTGGCTGAACAGTGTTACATCAGTAAAAGGGGCGGGGGGATACTTTGTCATTGACTTACTCTTGAACTATAACTCTGACAGAATTGAAATAACACTCTCCATGGCCCAAATACTATGAAGATTAATTAGAGCTGCTTTTATTATGAAACATTACTATCCCTTTAACAGTTCAGTCTAAATGGATCAACTCCCATGAGGGAGTACACTCTGATTCTGCTGTAAACTGCAATCCCCCCTTTTCGATGTATGCTTACTTGAACTGAGCTTGTATTATTACCTACAGTCTGCCTATTTCCTTCTTGCCGGTCTTACCGCCTAATCTCCTAATTTTTGACTTGGTGGGTCACCACTCCACTAGTCAATGTGCGTCAACACATTTTGAGGTCTTCCATCTTTTCCTCAGCACATGTGTAGAAAATCTTTATAGCTGTCTGAGAAGTGCTTGCGTTTTATTGTTTGTAAATGGACAAACTCAAAGAGCTGGTCAGATATCCTCAAATAGGAATAAGTCTGCTATATAATTTAGCATGCTGTATAGCAAAAATGTCAAATCCAGGATACAATCTCATTTAGGGCACTATTGCTTTATACAAAGAAGGAATATGATCCTGCCAAAATGGCAATCCAGCCATGAAGTGCCAGGCAATTCCTCTCCGAACAAGGGAAACAGCCAACCCCAGATGTACATTTTGGCCTTGTTGGTGCTCGTCATTGAGGTGTAGCAGATCTCTCTGAATTCCCCTTTTATCCTTAGAGTGACCAGTCCTAAGGGTATTTTGCATATGCAAAGAGCTTATCAGAGATGCTCAGTTCACTATCAAAATGTCGCCCACTATTGGACAACCAACTAAACATCACACTAACCATGTTGCCAGGATGGAAAGGGGCAACATAAGAATCTCTCCCGCATCAAAAGGATGAGATTCTCATGTCGTGGGCTTAAGCGTTGCTCATTTGATCGCCCGCATTAAAAGGCCTAAACATAAACATACCTTGCTGATAAGTATGCCTTCATACGTGGACTATAGAAATGTAGCCATCAAGGCACAACAGTTCTGTGTGTACTCTCGCTCTCCTTCCTCTCAGTGTCCGCGGCCCATAATAATAATATAATTTTAAAAAATCATATCACCATCTGCAAAAACACAGGTGCACAATTCACCCCTAGAGTATGTGCACGTATTGAAGCAGTATATTTCACAAAAATACTGAAGCAGAAGTTAAATATAGCACAAGTGTCTTTGCAGATGTTGATATGCTTTTTTTATTATTAAGAGCCACGGACACTGAGGATTATCTGCAATGGAATTGAGATCAAGCAGGAGACAGCTCACAGCTGGACTATTAATGCAGTACATGGATAACTAAGACAGAAGTTACCACAGAATGCACACTTAGTTTGTGCAAACAGTAGGACAGATACATTGGGACAGATTAGGCCTTGAGGCAGCACTAATCCTGACCCGCAGTATGCTATTGCATTGGCTGGTAGTAAATGGCGAGCGTCGAAATGGTTAATTTAAAATTTTGCTAGTGTCAAAATGGCACTTTTCAAATGTTTTCATTTGAAAGGTTGCTTCATTAAAACTATGTCTACCATAATGCCATCGAACAGACGTTAAGTTAGGGTAGATTAGATTAGGATAGTTTGGGGATATGGTTCTTAGGGTTGGGGGGTGGTTTGGGATTAGATAAACTTTTTAGGATAGGTTAGGGTAGTTAGGTTAGGATAGGCCACTCTAGTTAGGTTAAGCTACTTAAAGGGATAGTAATACTTAAGACGTAAAAAAATATATGCTGTAGGGTTTATGTCCCCGAATAAAACAAGGGTACTCCCACCGCTGAGAGATATTTTTTAAAAAAATGATAACAGCTCAAACTTGAATTTTTTAGGTGCAATATCACAGTGACCTGAAAATTTACAGTGATGCTGTTGCTACACCATCCTATGGAGATTTATTGTCTACAGACCAGAGCAGTCCACAATATGGTGTAGCAACAGCGCCACTGTTATCTTCAATAATGTTTATTTTTCCACTGGAGGGTATAACCAACTACAGTTAATTTAGTTTAACCTTGTAAATGTTTGGAATACCAAATATTCCTGTTTAAACTGGTTTAAATGTAGAAATCTCAATCTACATACTTTTTGAAGTTCAAAAAAATAAAACATTTCCCAATCTTATCAATAATCTTGATACAACATAATAAAGTTACCTCTGGCTGTCGTTATCTAACTTATTGTACCAGTCTACACGTACAAGCTGTTCTGTTCAATGTGTTCCTCTATTTCGTGTGCACTTAACCATTTTGATGCCAGAAATGTCTTGTTAGAAACACTGCTAAATTTAAAGGGGTCATCAAGTCTTCTTTAGTCCTCATAATCATGACACTTTTGTTTTACCCTTTAAAGACCAGAGGGGCGAGCAACACATTACTACTCAATATCTTAAAGGGTTATCTTTATTCCTAGCCCAGCTTGCAGCAAACAGAGACATGAACCTAACTTTAAAGGGATAGTAATGGTTCATAATAAAAGCAGCTCTAATTAATCATCATATTATTTGGACTTTGGAGAGTGTTATTTCAATTCTGTCAGAGTTGTAGTTCAGGAGTAATTCAATGACAAAGTATCCCCTCCTGCCCATTTTACTGATTTAACACTGTTCAGCCAGATCAGAAGGGAGGTGCCCAGGTAGACTGCAGAGAGGGACAATCTTCAGTTAAGATAAGGGAAAAACTTGAAAAACTTGTCAAGGGGGGCAGGGCTTTCATTGTTCTCATAGGAAGAAGATTGTCCCCTTCTGTTATCTGTCTGGTCTTACAACCAGATTCCACATCTGAGAAGAGATGGCTTACACTAGGTAAAAGGGGCGGGAGAGGAAATTTTGCTTGTGAGTATCTCTCAAACCATAAAGGTTGAAAGATGAGACTTATATCATTCTTCATGTTTTTTTAATACCTACAAAATAAAATAAAGATAAAATGAAGTATTACTATCCCTTTAATGCAGGGAGTTGACCACAGCTGTAGTATAATGTTAGCCTTTCTAAACAGAACATAGTACAATGGATGTGTAAAATAAATAAAATTAAATGCATAAACCCCAATTGTGAACTGATACTTTCACTTTTTACACAGCTAATGTATCAATTCTGGTTGTCTGTGTTCGAGAAGAGTGAAATAGTCAGTGATGTTTTTAGTGATAAAATGTATCATTCTTCCTTTACAAAGTAAGTCAAAAGTGGCAGTTTTCTGTCTAGCAGTCCTCCCGTATGTGTACAGCAAGACAAAACTTAGGACCAGGGAAAATCAGCCTGCTGGCCAGAGAAAAGTGCAGCATTTCTGGGGCAAATCAACTGCACCACAGGGTAAAAATTAGCCTTAGAATTCCTTGAATGCTTTCCCTTGCATTGGGGACCACTCTAGCATTCTAGGCCCAAAGACATCAAGCTGCAGGACAAGCAGTGTATCAGTTACACTACTCTTCAGTGTCGGATACTGTTGGACATTAATCAGTAACTGATTTTTCTCTGACTTGCATAAACAAAAGCAGGCAAATACCTTGAAAAAAGCTTAAATACTGCCATTCCCCTAATACACACAGGTACACATACACATAGCTGGAAACTCTCCGGTTTTGCAGAGGCTGATTCTCCAGATGTGGGTAGTTTCTTCTGAAACTCTATCCACATCTGTTCCTTCTGTTTCTTCCATTTCACCTCCTTCTCTCCCATTTCTTCTCCTTCCCCAGTGTATTCCTTGCAGGTCTGTGAAGCCCCACCCCTTTTTTGATGCGAATCGCTTCATATATCCCCCACAACAGTGCACAAGGAGTCCCCCTCTCAGGTATACACATACCTTGAATATGTGTATTCACCCCCATTGACTACAATGGGATCTGTCAGCTTGAAGCTGAAGGATAGAATCCATGTAGCCATTACTCACTGATGGTCAGATATGATCCAGCGATTGCTAATTAGGGAAATGACTAATGCACAAAGAAATCCTCTGATTTACTTGATTAGTATGCCATTCGCCTCTTGATGAATTATTCATTCCCTTGGTTTTACCCCAGAGCTACCTTTGTATTCTAGTCACCTAAACTATCAGCCTTGAAAGGAAACATAGAATGTGAAGCAATTTCTTTCTCCAATCCATCTGTTGAATATATAGTTGCCACATCTTCCATTTCCTACTGGCTACTTATGCGAAGTGAAAGAATGAATAACAGCCATTGCAACCCTAGGGAAGGTATGGTCAAATGTTGTCTCTTGGGTGGATCATACCCTATCCTTCTCAGCTAGCCATTGAAGATGATAGGAAATGTAGTTGAACAGCAGCTGGAGATATATGGTCAAAGCATGATATAAATATAGTCCTGCAACAGCAGGTGATCCAAAGGTTGACCATCCCTTTCCTAGGGTTGCAGAGGTTCGTATAATGTTTTGCAGAATGCATCTTTAACAAGAGGACAACTATAAAAGTAAAACTAAAATCCCTTAAAGGAGCAGTAAACTTTTTTATGAAAAAAAAAATAGATTGCTGTTGAGTAAAATAAGTGTACTCCCACTGCTGAGAGATGCATATTTCTAGAGTTATTACTGTTTAAACCTGTAGGTTTTTTTTACATTAGCAGTTCCTTCTAGTGGTCAAATTCCAAATAATTTTTCTGTTACATTCTTATGGAGAGGAAAGTCAGTGACTTACAGTTCTCCACAGAATGTGATAGAAACTGCAGAGTCACTTCCTGTCAGAACAATCAGGAAGTAAACACAGTAAGTTCTCTTCCTGCTTATTTTATCTGTTATAAAGTTTGAATACATCAACTGGCAGTGGTGGGAGTACCCTTGTTTTACTCAGCAGGAATAGCTCTATAACATATAGGTTTTCCTAAAACAAAATATACTGCTCCTTTAATAATAAACTTCTACCTATCTTAATCTGGACAGAAAATCCTAATGGCACCATAAATCAATTCAGCGTGGACTGGTCCCCTAGAATTAATCTTTAATTACTGCTGGATGTCAGGTCCTTGGAGATAGTCATGATTCTTTTTGTGGGACTTCAGCAAACCAAACTCCTCCCACTAAAGTTTTCTTAGGAACCTCATGTGAGAGGAATTTGGGGATCCTGTGGCCTGCATACATAACCATATCTTCCTCCATAAATACATTGTTCAGTACTAATTAAATTTCACTTCTGGATAACCAATCTATGTAGAATTGATTTTAAGTGGCTTTTTAGAATTTCTGCTCAGATTAAAATGAATGGAGATTTATTATTTTGAAATTTTTGTATGTCTTTAAATATGACAAACCTGTGTTCCCGTTGAAATTAATGGATATAGTAAGTGAAAAAAATTATTTTTGTACCATAAAATCAATATTTTTTTCTTCACAAATATATTTATTTTTTCAGTCATGAAATCTATTGTGTGTCACAATCAATTTTATGAATCACTGGCAATTTTGTAGCAGAAAATTGATTATATGGCAGAAAGGTGATTTTTGTCACAAAATTTATTTTTACAACCTGTCTTGTTGTTTTGACTTTTATCTATTCACTGACAGAATCAATATAGAAAACACCTTAATAATTTCTGATGACTGAATAATTTGTGACTAATTTTGCAAACAAAATATAACGAACCAATGACAATGAGTGGCAGGACCAATGCATATATGGGAAACCAATGGAAAGACACGGGGCACAAAGAATAGGTCCACACTATGGGACAGAGAGAGATACAGATCAAATAACAAAGATGTATATACAATGGAGAAGTTATTATATACCCCACTATATATATATATATATATATATATATATATATATATATATATATATATATATATATACAGGGCTCAAAATTTCCACTCGCCACTAGCCAATGGCGAGTGAAAATTTAGCCCTGGCAAGTAGAAATTCAGCCCTGGTGGGTATGTAATGTCTTGCAGTGGCGAGTAACTTTTCAGGTCTGGCTAGTAGCAAAGGACTTCAAGTTTTAAGCCCTGTATATATATATATATATATAAATATATATATATATATATATATATATATATATATATATATATAGGGCTCAAAATTTCCACTCGCCACTAGCCAATGGCGAGTGAAAATTTAGCCCTGACGAGTAGAAATTCAGCCCTGGTGGGTATGTTATGGCTTGCAGTGGCGAGTAACTTTTCAGGTCTGTCTAGTAGCAAAGGATTTCAAATTTTAAGCCCTGTATATATATATGTCAGGCATATAAAAAAAGCTGTCCCTATAACTTAGTGTAAGTCAAGGGCGGTAGGTTCTCTCTCTTCTGACGCTTGTCTAAAGTCTGTCCATGTAAAAGGAGGGAGTCCACTCATCTGACCCTAAATGGTCAGGTTCACTGCACCTTCTTCTGGAGCAAGTGAATAGATGAGCCCACTAATCTGACCCTAAATGAACCCTCCTGGGACCAATCAGGCTCCTGATTCTTGCTCCTGATTGGTCCCCGGAGGGTTCATTTAGGGTCAGATTAGTGGGCGTCATCTATCCACTTGCTCCAGAGGAAGGCGCAGTGTTGCGCAGAAACGTGTTGAGCTACCCCGGATTATTCCACGTGCAGAGAGAACGCCATTTGGCTAAGTGACTGCTGAAGTAACTGCTGAAGGGAGTTCCTGACATCGCACAGCAGCAGATCTTTGGATTCAAGAGATGGGCAGAATGGGGAGAGTGCGTGGAGACAGCATTACACGATATCAAGATCATTTATGGCCTATGATCCAAGAAACTTTCTAGTAAGCGGACATCTATATTCTTTTTTGATGTTGCAGGCTCTCTTTTGGGTCTTTACTCTATTATCCAATGTGTTACGGACTGTCTAGATATCACGTACTCTCTCACCTAATACCATCGTATCCCACTGGTATCTGATTGCTAGTGCATTCCCTGCAGTATACTTATTACACATTTGTTTTGTGCAAGACCATCTTAGCACTTTTCTGGTGTTTATTTTATCAGACATCCACCAAGCACATTAATATTGTGTGTGTCTACACACACTTTGATTTATGTGTTTAAAGATCTTGGCTTCAATTACTTGTATTTATTTATATATATGTACATTTTCATATCTATATTGGAGAATTGTGATACTCTGAATTTATTACATAGTTAGATCTTGTGTTTTATTAACAATAACCAAATATATATATTTTCTTATCATACAAAGAAATTTTTAATGTCATAATTTACTACACTTAGAGAATATTGTCCTGTGCTGTCTACCCCTCCCCTCCTTCTTTTCCATATAAGGGGAAATACTAGAAAACAGAAAATGTGGTAAAAACTGGGGCTATCTTTTCAGCAGAGTTGGCATTATATTTGATTGAAGAAATTACAACTGTGCTTGCTTAGACAGAACAAAAGAATGTAGGTCAGAAACCTACACTATAACCCAGGGCCAAGGCAACCTGTGACTCTTCAGCTGTTGGAGACTATAATTCCCATCATCCCCGACCAGTCAGGGATGATGGAAGCTTTAGTCCTTAAAGTAGAACTTTCACCTTGTATAAAGTCGCCCTCCAATAATTAAGCATATGCAGACTAGCTTCATAATACTTCTATTAGATCTCAGAAGTAATCCTTAATCTTCAGAGACGGCCAGCCAGGTTAGTGCCATCTGCGCTCCTGTGCCGTCAGTCCCTTCCAGTTACCTTAAGGTAACATGCAATGCCTCCTACAGGAGACTGGGACTGACAACACAGATGTGCAGACGTCTCTAAGACAAGATGTCTGCACTGATGCCTGGCTTCCGGTCTCTGAAGATTAAGGATTACTTTAGAATCGGGTACTTCTGAGATCTCATATAACTATTATGAAGCTAGTCGCCATATGCTTAAAGGGATAGTAACACTTCGTTTTAACTTTATTTTATTTTGTAGGCATTAAAAAAACATGAAGAATGATATAAGTCTTATCTCTCAAACCTTTATGGTTTATGAGATATTCACAAGCAAAGTTCCCCTCCCCGCCCCTTTTTCCTAGTGTAAGCCATCTCTTCTCAGATGTCAGTCTGGTTGTATGACAGTACAGATAACAGAAGGGGACAATCTTCTTTGTATTAAAACAATGAAAGCCCTTCCCCCCCTTGACAAGTTTTTCAGCTTTTTCCATTATCTTAATTGAAGATTGTCCCTCTCTGCAGTCTACCTGGGCATCTCCCTTCTTATCTGGCTGAACAGGGGGGGGATACTTTGTTTGTGAATATCTCTTAAACCATAAAGGTTTCAGAGATAAGACTTATATCATTCTTCATGTTTTTTTAATGCCTACAAAATAAAATAAAGTTAAAATGAAGTATTACTATCCCTTTAATTATTGGAGGGCAGCTTTATACAAGGTGAAAGTTTCGCTTTAAGAGCTGGAAAACGAAAGGTGCCTACCCCGTTACAACCCCATGGCTTCTTGAAAGATCTCCAAACTTGTTCCATTGTCCTACTGGAGGTCATAGACTCATATCTACATGGTTACACATACCTCTCTGTTCCAGTGGTAGTCACAAATCCACATATACATTGGGAGAGATGTTCAAAAAGTCATCATAATGAAAAAAATTGTTGGATCATGAGTTGGTCGTAAAAGAAGGACAATATTTTCAGAAGTAAATCCGTCACTTTTGAAAATGTGTCATAAAGAATTAAAAATGACGGTAAGAAGATCTTGATGAATATTGCCCTTAAAATTTCTAATGCTAAAAATGTCTTTCATTTTGTCTTTGAAACTAAAATTAAAAAAAAAAACAAAAAAAAAACAAATTTTCAAACAATCAAATACTTGTTTTTTACAAGTTAACTGTATAGTACTGCTTTTCTCTCCTGTTAACAGTACTTTAATTTGTCTTCTCCAAATTTAGACCATTTTTATTTTGTTGGGAAAAAATGAAGTTAATCAGAAAAAAAAGTAACAGTTCAAAGAATGTTTTATTCTGAAAATAAGACATTGGATTAAATCACTCCCACGTTTAAGACTTCTTTTTTCCTTTGATGGAGGTGGTCCATAGTGCAAGAACTTTTTTATTCTGATTACAGACAATTTCAGTTACCACCACTTTCTGAACATCTCTTCCACTGTGTTTTACCTTTTGTCTGTGGGTATTGGCATTTGCCATGGCTATCCTGTTCACAATCTGCGCCACTCTGTACCCAGCACCTCTGGGTTGTACTGAGGTCACCTCAATGAAACCGAGGCATATGGGGTTGAAGTTAAGCTTCTAGAAGGACAGTGCAGGACCTGCGCATTCACAGGGCCAAACTAAAGGTTTAAGGAGGTACCCAAATGGCTTGTTCATGTGAGAGACACTAGCACAACAAAATAACTTGTGCACACACACAGATACATATGAATATGAAAATGGAAGAGGGCAGCACCAGTGGGACTGTGAAAACGGCTTTATTATAGAAATAAGGCAAACAAATGGTCAACGTTTCAGTCTTACATGAACCTTTATCAAGACCTTCTTGATAAAGGTCCATGAAGGACCGAAACATTGACCATTTGTTTGCCTTATCTCTATAATAAAAGCCTTTTTCAAAGTCCCAAGGGTGCTGCCCTCCTCCATTTTCCATTTTCTATATACATCAATTTTCATTGGGGGTTGTGCACCTGGGCCCTTGCCAGAAGACGAGTGAGGGCTTCCAATCCCCATCCTATATATATATATATAATATATATTCTTTCTTTATTTTTTTTGTGAAACTCTTTTACTGACATTGAAGTGGACAAGGCATCTGACTCCCCCCCCCAAGTAATGGAATTGCATTGAATGCAGGGCAGTACAGGCATCTTAAATGGGGCAGCATCACTGCTCCATTCAAGCCTTCCATATGCACTTAGCCTGTGTCTTGGGGGACTTTCTGGCAACCATGGAGTTTAGATAGTTTAGTGGAGAGCACACTAGGAGAGGCAAAATGCAACATTGTCCACTGGAGCATAATTTTGGCTACAAAAACACTGCAATGAATACAGGATGCTATGTCCCCCATGTAGCTTAAAAAATCCATAATAACATCATATTTTCTAGATGTGTTAAGCATTTCATAATCCATTGATGTACTGCCTGAGTCCCTTCAACGGATCAGGAATAAACCATTTGGCTGGGGATGATGGGAAATGTAATCCTGAAAAGCTGGTCTACAGGTTGCCCGCTACTGGTATACACTATAAGTACTAGCTTCAGGCTGTGTGATAACTTGCTCATAATTGGCTATTTTCTTTCTCGTATTTTTTAGCTGGCTCCATTTCTTGATGCTGCATTTCTGTCTACCCATTAAAGAGGCAGTTTGTCATTCCATCTAATGTTATTAATCAAGATACACCACAGTATTCTTAAAATGAGATCATTTTGATAAATCATGCCTGACATAAAGTGACTTTACTCCTTTTAAGTGTAATTTAGGCAGTAATTTTTTTTCCCATTTATGATTCATGGATGAAACACAGATAAAATCTGCACACACATTTGGACTGCATCTTCATTGAAATACGTCAGGATTGTGGTATGGGGATACAGTGATGGTTGACGCTAATGTACTTAAAAGAGATAGATCAATTCTGTAGAAAATCAACTGCACCACAGGGGACAAATAAACATTTTTAAAATGCACCTTGATTTAAATGGGGCTTTTAACTCCTTGAATGCCAGGCAGGTCTCCAACACATAGGGGGATATTCACTAAGGTGTAACAAAGAGGCAATAACGTGGAGAAGACATCTCCAGTGATATCACTTCTCCAGTTCCTATGTTATTCTATGGAGCCTATGCAATAAGATTTCTCCAGCTTTGCAGATCTTAGTGCATAGGCTCTGTAGAATAACATAAGAACAGGAGAAGTGATATCACTGTAGAAGTCATCTCCACTTCATCACCTCTATATCATCGCTTTATGACGCCTTAGTGCATAATCCCCCTGGTCTGATTGTAAAGGGTTGCTGGATTGTACAGAGCCAGCAGGGTTCCCCTTAGATGTTCTGCTACATCACAACTACGTCCTATAGCTACATCCCTGTCTGTCACATTCTTGTTGCAGGTATCAATTTGAATGTTTTTATACATTGTATTCATGCCTAGAGATAAGTGGCAGAAATTATCTTTCAATTGTTCTGGTTATTGTGATTCTAAGTGCAAGAGCTGCTGGCAATAGAAACTGTCCAGTAAAGCAGGACTACAAATAGCATGTATTACTCTGTCTTATCTGCAACCCCTTGGTGTGATCATCAGAATTTTTCATGTGAAATTCTCACTGTCTCTCTCACACTCTTTCTCTGCTCATATGTATATATACTGTATATAAATATATGAAAGTTTTGACCAGCTTCTTGGTTCAAGCACCCCTCCCACCCCTAGGGGAAATGTTAATTGTCTTTAGGACACTATAATATACCTGTCAGAGAATCCTCTCTCCATTAATGAGTAAAGCAGGAGAGATTCTGCTCATAGGATAAAGCAAATTAAAGTTAGGACTTTCCTATAATAGGGTACCTGTGCTGTGGCAAACAATGTACTATGGCCATACTATGTGACTAAAACCTTATCTTTAAATGGATAGTAACGCTTAATTTGTAGAAAAATATATACTGTATGGTGTGCCCTCCTAGGTAAAACAAGAGCACTCTCATTGCTAAGAGATATTTTATTGAATAGTTATTGCACCTCCAACATTAATTTTTTAGGTGCAGTCTCTCAATGGCCTGAAATGTCCCAGTGGCGATGTTGCTACTTCATCCAATGGAGGTTTATTGTCAGCTGACCAGAGCTGTGCATAGGATGGTGGAACAACAGCATCACTGTACAATTTCAGGCTACTGAGATATTGCACCTTCAATTTTCATGTTTGAACTGCAATAACCTTTGAATAGAACAACTCTCAGCAGTGGGAGTACCTTTGTTTTACACTGGAGGATAAACAATGCAATATGTATTTTTCTACATATTAATCATAACTATCCAGTTAATATAGTGGTATATGCAGACAATATGTTGTGGAGTAAAGGATTATTACTGAGTAAATATGGCTGTGCATTAATATTTTGTGTTTTTGCTATTTTGGTCAAAATTGGTTGCACGCCAATAATTTTACTTTTTTGTTTGTTTTTTTGTAGTGTGCATACCAAAACCTGGACTGGAATTATAGAGAGAAAATAATGACAAATTCTATGTCTGTGCTAATTATTTGGATGCAGGTCCTGTACTAGATTAATCCTATAACATAAAGTGGTAGAATGCATCGCTCACTGTGAGTGTAACCGCACATGCGCAGTAGAGAGTCTCTACTGTGCATGTGTGGTTTAGCACACAGGTAGCTTCGCTGTGAGCCGTCTGGAGCTCCCCACTAAGGATCAGCGCGTTCGGCGAGTCTCTACTGCGCATGACTGCAGTCATGAGCAGAAGAGACTTACCGAACGTGCTTCTCCGCTCCGCACGGCTCTCGTCCTGTCTCTGCTCCCAGCTCCAGGGCAGCAGCCGGGGCTACTGGGTGAACTTCAGCCCATGTATACTGGCTTTCATACTAGTTTCATATAATTTAACATGCCAGGAACCTCACACAATTCCATCCTTTAAGGACAGGTGATGGTCCCGGCACATCAAAGGTTGTGCTTTAGAGTTGGTTGGGAGCACTGCCCTGAGTGTACCACCACTGTTCCTGACCCTGGGGAATGGGTACCACCAGTTGGCTTATTTTTTCTGAAATTCCTGCATTCACAGCTAATGCAGGAATTAAAGTGGATGCCTCAGGTTTTACCCCAGTCCAGCTTTTTAATTTATTTTTGGAAGGAAGATGTTTTGGGGGAATCTCCCAAACTAATAAGTATACAGCCTAATATCTTGCTGCCAGTCCCTCGTCCTAAATTGCAAAGCAGCATTTTTAGCAACACACACATACAGATGAGTTTAAAATATTCTGTGCCCTAACAATGGCCATGGGAATAATCAAAAAAACTAGCATTGGGTCATATTGGAGCACAAATCCTATCTGGGCTACCCCCATTTTCCTACAGACTATGACCCTATTTTCCTACAAACTAGATATGATTTGTTGCTATGCATCATGCATTTCAGTGACAACACTCTATGCCTGCCAAAAGAGCATCTTCAGTATAACAGGCTGTGCAAAAGTCACCCCCAAATAACTTACTTACAGGCCAAGTTTGCAAAGGAATACACACCCCAAGGGAATACTGGAATTCAGGCAGTACATTGCTTCTAAGCACTCCAGGGGCGTTATTCACTAGGGCGTGATAAAGAGGTGATAAAGTGGAGGTGACTTCTTCAGTGATACCACTTCTCCAATTCACATGTGTTCTATGAAGTCAATTCACTAACATATCTTAAGTTCTGGAGATCTTAGTGCATAGGGTCCATAGAATAACATAGGAACTGAAGAAGTGATATCACTGGAGAAGTCATCTGCTCTTTACCAACTGGTTATCACGCCTTAGTGCATAACCCCCATTGTTTGGAGTAAAGTTCTACAAATTATGTAAGTGTGCCACAGGATATACTTATACTTTTCAAGGTATATGAGGGCAAGGATTGCCACGTTGATGTACCTGGTTGCCCAGACTTTCTGGAACCAGTGCAGTGACAGACTTCATTACCCCTCATTATTTAGCAATGGGTATCATTTATATGTCGGCAATCAGCCCCTGTTATTTAAGTTACTTTTTTGTTTAGATACAGAGGCTTGTGGCACAGTTAGAAAAAAAAATGTAAAGGGTTGCCCAAACAAATTATAGATACCCAGATGAAATGGGGGGCGTCCTTAGCTTCACACCAAGATGAGATGTTGTCAATTGAGTTTAATGACAACAAGGATATGTGGATGATAAGCACTACCCATGATTGTACTGTATTGTATATTGTATTGTATATTTTTATTTATATAGCGCCAACTGGTGTACTTGGCACTTTACAGATTACATTTAATACAGCAGGGGTACAATAAGTGTGGTGATTAAGTGCTTATATAGGCAGTCATAAGGGGAACGACAGGTGAGTATACATTAGGATAAGAGGTCCCTGCCCCGTAGAGCTTACAATCTGACAGCTCTGTACCAGTATCAGTCCATGGCAAAGCTTAGGTACTTAGACAACCACTCTGCATCAATATATACAACAGGCACATGGTTTGGGGGGATTTAGATGATCATTTTGTGCAGCCTTACCGCATTTGAAGTAATGCTTGGTATAAAAAGGTTGCCATTTATATGATGCAGATTGCCATTCATAATTCATATTTAATTTTTAAGACAGCAAACCCCACTCCAAAACGCACATTTTTGCTGTATCAGCTCCAATTAATTATGTATTTTTTTTCAAGAGGCACCTGTTACTACAGCTGTGTCTCGAGACTAAGAACTGGGGACACACTTTCCTTTTATAATTCCTCTATCCAGCAAAAACAGACCCTACAACAATGGTGCAGAATGTGCTACAACAACGGGAAGAGGAAAGAAACTACATTTTATTGTCTTGGTTGCCCTTCACAACCTGGGCTCTGCTTTGGAAACTGATTTAAAGGTATAGTAATGTTTCACAATAAAAACATCTCCAATTAATCTTCATAGTATTTGGGCAAAAGAGAGTGTTATTTCAATACTGTCAAAGTTGTAGTTCAAGAGTAACTGAGTGATAAAGTATTGTCTCCTGCCCCTTTTACTGTTCACTGCTCACCTCAGTGCAGCAAGACTGTCCAGATTAGGGTGACCACATGTCCCTGATTGTCCAGGACAGTCCCTGATTTTAAATGTCTGTCCCATGTCCCTGGTAGCCCCTTTCAGGGACAATACAAAGTCCCAGAATTGAGACTCCAGAGCACAGCACTGCCCATTGCCTACTCTGACAGAAAGTGAGGCCTCTGCTGGGCTACAAGAAAATGTCCTTCAGACAGAGATCTAAACACTAGAGGCAGACCCGAGCCTTGTACCTGACATCAACAGGAGAAGTTGTGCAATTGTGCTGCAGTGTAATGCTAGTCTAAGGCTTTGGGCATGATGTACATTTTCTTGTAGCCTAAAACAAGCATCAGATACTATCACAGCAGTGTTTAGACCTCCTCTATAGTTGCCCTAGAGCTGAGGACACGTGATTCTGCTGCTCTCATCTCGACAGTGTCCTTGAATGGCAGAATGAAAATGTGGTCACCCTAGTCCAGATGGATCGCAGAGAGGGACAATCTTCAGTGACCATAAGGAAAAACCTGTCAAGGGGGGCAGGGTTTTCCTTATGATCACAGTAAGAAGCTGGTGAGATAGCTCAGTGGTAAAGTCCCTGACTATGGAGCCTATTCCAACCGCAAGGTTGCAGGTTCGAATCCCAGCAGGGTCAACTCAACCTTTCATCCTTCCGAGGTCGATAAATGAGTACCATTAATTGGGTAATAATAACATCTATTATTTCAGCTGCTGATTTGGTTAATTCCGAGAGCGTGCGCTGAAAGCGCTTTGAGTCCCACTGGGAGAAAGGCGCTATATAAATACTAGTTATTATTATTATTATTATAAGAAGATTGTTCCTTGCTGTTCCCTGTCCGATCAAGTGATCAGATTCCACATCTGAGGGGAGGTGGCTTACACTTGATAAAAGGGCCAGGAGGGGGATACTTTATCATTCAATCACTATTGAACTACAACTCTGACAGTACTGAAATAACTCTCCATGGCCTAAATTCTATGAAGATTAAATGGAGCTGCTTTTTTTGAGAAATATTACTATCCCTTTAAAGACTTGGTTTACAATTACCATTACATTTAAATATGAATGTTTGCACATATTATCTCCCCCCAGTCTCAGTTTCAGGTTGTTTTGCTAATCACTAATGAAATATAATCAGTTGTGTTTGTTTTTAATCTGACCATCAGAATTATTGTATGTTGTTTCAGACTGTTTCTTAGTCACTGATGCTTGCTCCCACACTTTTTCACAGCATTGTATAAATTAAGGTTCATAGACGTTACTTGAATTGTTTTAAAGGTTCCCTAGGTTGGCTGGGTTATTCTGCTTCATAAACATGCACCAACTTTTGTCAACAACTCTACACAGCCTTCTAAATTCTTGTCATCCTGATAGAGTTCTCACCACAAACATTTGGGTTTGTTTGGAATGTAACATGATTGATCTGCAAGATGGGGTGTCTTCTTCTTTTTTCCTGTGAACAAATGGATAGAAGGAAACCCAACAGAGTCTTATGTCATCTCTTCTTTGAGATCCCAAGCATAACATCCCAAATGTTTGATTCTTCATAAAGCACATGGACATGCCACAGCAGTGTCCTGACCTTAACACAACCTCTGACCTCAAAGATACAAGGTTTTGCTAGTCTGATGTAACCCACTGTCATTTTGGTAAGATTGATTAGCAAAAGGCTAAAACTTTTCATAGCCTTAAAGGGGAAACATACACATACACAACTAACAATAAGTTAATTTTAATTTGTTTATCAGGAAGACTTACCTGATGGGTGTCCTTCACATTAACCTGATAGTGATACTTCATAAAGCACAGTAATTTCTATTTGCTGATTTGTTTGCCTTTTGTCTGCTACTGATTGTTTCATTTGTAGTCTGTTTCAAACTGCTGTCCCTTACAAGTCATTCAGGTCTGTTCAAGCCCATTATTTGTTGTGAGGAGGTATAACCTAGAGACAGACAAATGCAGACATAATGCAAAATAATAAACAGATATGTCTGGCTGCTGTCTGTAGGGCACCTACCTAGGTGAGTCAATGTGTTAAAGAGTGACTTATTCCTAAATAAAAATTAAACTTTAAAATAACTCAGAAGCCAAAATGCTGCCAGATTGTAATGAGTCATATGACTGAAATCAGGTTTAAAACAATATTTTACATAAACTTATTAGGGGGATAATTACATTGTCCATTTTGAGTGTGAATAGCAAAATGGTGTCAACATGTAAATAGATTCATGCATTTTATATTGTGAAAGGAATCAAAAGTGATATAACTGCTGCACATTTAATTGCAAATTAATAAACTAAAAAAGTCCCTTTTCAAGTAATGGTTTAATTGTATAGTTTGAGTTAAGTAAATGATAATTTATCTAGCCCAGTCTGCCTTTTCATACCAGCTGTAAACTCAGGCCTCCTTTGATCATCATACTTTTGATATATTCACAAAATCTTTTCTTCCATACTAGGTACTTTTTCAAATCCTAAACTAATTTTTAATTAAGACTGCTCCACCCTCTTAGTAAAATAGTACTTTGTCATTAACCTGGAGTCTGTCAGTTTATACTATATACAATATTTGGCATTTTACCAGTTTATCTGAAAATATACAGTGTCTTTCATATGTATTCACCCCCCTTTGGCTTTTACACATTTTGCTATGTTACAGCCTAGATTTAAAAGGATAGTAATACTTAAAATGTAAAAAAAATATATGTTGTAGGGTTTATCCCCCTGAGTAAAACAAGGGTACTCCTACCGCTGAGAGATATTTAGTTAAAAAATTATAACAGCTCAAACTTTAATTTTTTAGGTGCAATATCACAGTGGCGCTGTTGCTACACTATCCTATGGACTGTTCTGGTCTGTAGACCATAAATCTCCATAGGATGGTGTAGCAACAGCGCCTCTATAAATTTTCAGGACATTGTGACATTGCACCTAAAAAAATTCAAGTTTGAACTGTTATAATTTTTTAATAAAATGTCTCTCAGCAGTGGGAGTACCCTTGTTTTACTCAGGGGGATAAACCCTAAAAATATTTTTTTTACATTTTACTATCCCTTTAAAGTGGATTTAATTAGGATATTTTTCATCACTGATCTAAAGAAAATAGTCTATAATGCAGAACTGGTAAAAATCAACATGTTTTACAAAACAATTTACAAATAAAAAAATGGAAAAGTCTTGATTGCACAAGTATGTACCCCCTTTGCTGTGACACTCCTATATAAGCTCTTGTGCAATCAAATCCTATCCGCAGTTTCATAATTAGTTGAATATAGTCCACCTGTGTGCAATTGAAGTGTCACCTGATCTCTGATTAAATTCATCTGTTTCTGGATCATCACAGAGTTTGTTAAAACACATATCTAAACAAACAGCTTCATGAAGACCAATAACAGCTTCATGAAGACCAATAAGCTATCAAAGAAATCTGTAATAAAGGTCAGGAGAAGCACCAATTATGGTTGCGTTATAAAAAAAATTCCCAAACTATAATAATCTCCAGGGGAACCTTTAAATGTATTGTTAAAAAAATTAAAGACTATGGCACAACCACAACTCTTCCTAAAGAAGGCCATCCACCAAAACCCAGTGATCGGGCATTAGTCAGAGAAGCAACCAAGAGGCCAGTTTTAACTCTGAAGGAGTTGGAGAGATCCACTTCTTGCCATTGGGAAACTATTACCTGGATGCTCCACAAATCTGGGCTTTTTGGAAGAGTGGTGAGAAGAAAGTCATTGCTGAAGAAAACCCATCTCAGATCCTGTTTGGATTTTGATAAAAGGCATGTAGGAGTCACAGCAGACATGTGGGGAAAAGGGTTTTCTGGTCTGATGAGAGCAAAATCAAACTTTTTGGCCTTAGTGCAAAATGCCATGTGTGACATAAAGCCAACATTGATAATCACTCTGAGAACACCATTCTCATGGTAAAGAATTGTAGTGGTAGCACAATGTTGTGGGGATAGCAGCAGGTACCAGAAAACTAGCCAGGATTGAGGAAAACCTGCTTCAATGTGCAAGGGACCTGGGACAGGGTTGAGTTTCACCTGCAAGCAAGACAGTGACCCTGAACACACAGCCACAGTTGCGCTGGAATCATTTAAATGCAAGAAACTGAATGGCTTTGATTGTCTCAGTCAAATCCCAGACATGAATCCGGTTGAGAATATGTGGCAAGACTTGAAAATTGTTGTTCACCAGTGGTCCCCATCCAACCTGACATAGCCCGAACAATTTTGCCATGAACAATGTGCTAAAATGGCAGGATCTAGATGTGCAAAGCTGACAGAGACTTACCCAAAAAGATTCACCGCTATTATGGCTACCAAAGGTGCTTCTATTGGTTATTGACTGAAGTTGATATAAACTTATGCAAACAATAAATGTCTTTTTTTTGTGTCATCATTTAAATATTTTGTACCTTCAAAGTATTAAGTATGTTGAGTAAATCAAATCCAAATTACAGTTGAGATGAAGAATTGTGACACTTCTAGAAGTTGGAACCCATTTGCAGTGACTCTGTTCCATGCAGTGGCAAGCGCTCAGACCCTGGGGCTGAGTCCCAGAGGTCAAGTGGCGACCATTTATTGGAGAAGCAAGTCCAGGGCAAATACAAATGTGCTGAGGGAGAGGTGTTTCAGATGCTTCAAGGTGAAAGGCAGGAAGCTCAGGTTCAGATTCGATATACAGGCAAATAGGTTGAGATAAGATCAGTAAATCAGAAACTGTGGAATAATATCAAGCAGCAAGAAAGAGGCCAAGACAAATAGGGATGGGTGAAAAGTCCTGTTTTCTTTTTGTGGAATTTGTATGGAAAAAAAACACAACTTCTTTATTTTTATAAATTCCAGCTGATAGAAAATCCATGAACATTTCTGCCTTTTTATTTTTCTGCCAAAGAAATTCCCATGAGGAACTGGCAAATTCCACCTATGATTTAACTGGGTGTGAAAATTCCCACTGTAATACTACTGCTGCTGAGTGCCTTGTAAATATTGTTAGCAGACGGAAGCATATGGATGGAATACTTTGAAAAAGGTGTTAGTAGGCTGAGGCCTTTGGTGGCCTAGCTACAACAAGCGACTGATGGAGATGGTCGTCATGGTTGACAGACACTTCCCACAGCTAATACTAATTTGCAAACAGTAAATACAAATAATTGGCTTTCCATGGCAATGAGTTGCAGGTAGAGGGCACTCACGAATTATGACGTGGACATGAGGACACTGAGCTCCATTTTGCGACCATCATGATAAAATATTAATATTAATGATATTAAAAAGAACAACCTCAAGTGCTTGCACCATTTGTACTTATGTAATCAATAGTTTCAATCATCCTTGTCTCTTGTTTCTCAATTTGTGTAAATATGTAATCCTTTACTGAAAACTATCCAGGACATACTTGAAAACGAGAGAAATCTCAATGTATTCTTCCTGGTAAAACATTATCTAAATAAATAACAAAATAAGTAAATTGTCCAAGCTGTGTTAAAGTTATGTAATCCTTATAGATGTATCATTCTGGGGTTCTAGGTTAAGCTCTGTGCTTTTTTTGATGAATATTTAGTATTCAAATGATCTTTTTCTGTACTTCTCTACTGGCCAAAGTCTAACTCTCCATTAATGTTGGTTCATTGAGGTAGTGTTCCTTTTGTTCATAATGGTGAACGTCATCACTAATGTGCCAAATCTAGCAAGTGCTCACAAAGTCTTCTATGTTGACCCTTACAGGTACATTGATGGGTATTTATAAAAGATGTGTGCTAACATAAGCACAAGGAACTGCTTTTTTGCTCGGGGGGGGGGGCAATGTTGGGCTGTGATGTTCCTCTGTGCTAAATGCTAACCTGAAGAACCCAACTTAAAAAAACAAACATTTTCTTAAATATTCTATAGGGAGGGCATTAGGACTTCTTCACAATAAACCTCTATTCTGGCATTTTTTGTGTGTCAATATGATATATATGAATCATAGATGTTAAATTATGTTACTCTCACCTCTCCCTAGAGATAGTTTTGTGAGTTCCAAAGAGACAGCTGTTTGATTTCGATTGGCTGCATTGAACTCACACCCATCTGCAATACCAGTAGAAAATGAGGGTGTCACATGCTGACTCAGGTTTTGCAGGAGCTGGGACAAAGAGCAATTAGGGATCTAGATCTTGGCTAATGCTACTACTTCCAGTGGTGGGAGTAGTAGCAGCTCAGCACTGTTGTTAATATCTTTGATGAAATCCAGTGTTAGATATATTGTGACCAGGTCAAAAATCCATACCTCTGACATGGAAAAAAGGCCAAGTGACTCAACTATGCATGAAAACACAGGAACTGGGTTGCAGAAAATGGCAGCAGGTGCTTTGGTCTGATTAATCAAAATTTTAAATATTTGTGTGTAGCAGAAGGGAGTTTGTTCACCGAAGGGCTGGAGAGAGGTACAAGAATGAGTGTCTGCAGGCAACAGTGAAGCATGGTGGAGGTTCTTTGCAGGTTTTGGGGCTGCATTTCTGCAAATGGAGTTGGGGATTCAGTCAGAATGAATGGTCTCAATGCTGATACTTATCCATCATGCAATATCATCAGGGACACATCTTACTGGCCCCAGATTTATTCTGCAGCATGACAACAACCTCAAACCTACAGCCAAAGTCATTAAGTACTATCTGCAATGTAAAGAAGAACAAGGAGTCCTGGAAGTGATGGTATGGCCCCTACAGAGCCCTGATCTGAATATCATCGAGTCTGTCTGGGATTAAATAATAAGAGAGAGAAGCAAATGAGTCTTAGTCCACAGAAGAACTGGGTTAATTCTCCAAGATGTTTGGAACAACCTACCTGCTGCTTTCTTTAAAAAACTTTGTGCAAGTGTTCCTAGAAGAACTTATGCTGTTTTGAAGGCAAAGAGTGGTCACACTAAATATTGGTTTGATTTTAGATTTTTCTTCTGTTCACTGACTTTGCATTTTGTTAACTGATAAAAATAAGCTATTAACATGTCTATTTTTTAAAGCATTCTTTACTTTACAGCATTGTTTTCACACCTGCCTAAAACTTTTTCGTAGTACTGTAAGTCAGTAATGTAAGCCTTTGCAAGGGATTCCATAGGAACAATTCTGTTTTTACCTAAATGCAGTTGCTTTACTGCTGTTACCAAGTTATTCGCAGCAGTTTTTCTTAAAAATGACTGAGCCTTTGATTGACCCATCTTTGCTTAAAGGAGAAGTAACACCTACAAATAATAAATTTGCGTTATCTTACTGTAGCCAGAAAATCTTAATTCCCCTCTACATATTCCTTGAGCTTTGATTCAAAAGATAACATCTTCAGTCAGGAGTGGATTTCATGTCAAGAGAGGTGGTAGACATGATTGTAAATAGCAGGGCCCTTGCTCCCCATGTACTTAGAGGTAATAAGCTGCACCACACCGATGAGGCCCACATAGGCCAAAAAGTACTTAGAGGTAATCAGCTGCACCACACCGATGAGGCCCACATAGGCCAAAAAGTACATCTGTGGTTGCGTTGATTCTCTTGTGCAGAAATGCCTGGCATTTCGAAGCTGCACTGCCTGCAGTTGGGACCACTCTGATATGGACATGGAGATTTCCTCTCTGCAATGGCACATGGGAGCAAAAAACTTTGTAGCACCTCTGAGAGACGACCATGCCTTAGAACAAAACACTTTATTGTGGTTATTCTAGGTGAGTGCTCCTCACAATCTTTCTTTGTAAGTTAGTAGCAGAACCACAGGACACAAACTCTGCCCATTGCACATGGTAATCTTAACCCTTCAAGGACCATATTTTCAGTGAGCTTTGTCCATCTTCCTTTAACCATGGTTTTAGTAAATCTATTCCAAAGAAACCTTTATAAATGTTGCCTCTAATTACTGGCTCTCCAGTCACATTTTCTTAAACGGACAGCTTTCAACTGAATGACTCAATTCCTCTCATCCAACTCCCTAGTCAGCTCTTTGGGAAATTTCTCGTGGCTCCTTCTCTTGAATCTCTTGCACTGTGGATTCTGTCTTTCTCAACATGCTTCATTCTGTTTCACTCTCCACTACAGAACTGTCTTGTACTTGTTCATATCTAACCAACCACTATTTCCTCTCTGCTTCCACAGCCTTTTTCAGTAGTCTCCCCATATGGCTCTGACCAAGGTCTCCTTCTTTTCTCTTCACACGTGTTCACCTTGTAATTTAGAAACCCATGATTTGTGCAAGTCTTTGAATATGTTTTTTTAATATAAAAATAATTGATTTTCTCAGTGTGTGATATGTAACTGGTGTGTGATTGTTAATAAAACAGGCAAACCCATTGCATAGTCGCATCTAATAATATCCCCTCACTTACCTTTTCTGGCCAAAAACTCCTAATGGCCTCATGAATTATGTCCTTGTGCCTCTGTTTTGACGTACAGGGTTTATTGGAATTGTTATATATTGAACAAAAGGACAAAGTCAAATTTCATAGGTACATTTGGGATTTTCTGGCCATAGGATGTTAAGATGAGTCCTCAGATTAATCCAGTATTCCTTTCATAGCAGATGCTTCTTACTAAAAGGGGATCTGACAAAATGCTAAAAGTATACCAACGCATTTTATGATATAAATTCACTTAATTAGTAATGTTATCTTGTCTTGTCTTTCCTGCTGAGTTAAAGAATTATAATAGTTCAAATTGTCAGAAAGCGAGTGACAGCGTAATTACTTCCTGAACTGCATGACTCAGTAGTTTCTTTTACATTTTATAGAGAATTGTTTGTTTCCCACTCACCTCTCCCATTGAATGCAACAGAGTAACTAACTGAAATCTTACCATTAGAGGACATTATTATTGGAAGAAACACAAGTGTTTAAACAATTATAACACTGAAAATATTAGCATTGAGAGCACCACCGTTTAACTCAGCAGGAAAAGCCATATAATATGTTTTTTTTTTTTCCAGAAAAAAATGTACTGGTCCTTTAAATGTTTAAATGGATAGTAGTAGCGCAATAAAACTTGAGCTTCGATTATTACTTACTAGTTGAACAGCCTGTTACACGGGCCACAGTGCCACTGCCACCAGGTCACGGGGCAGTCACACGCAGTAGAGACTGCCCGAGCCGCGGCTGATACAGAGCTGGACGCTCCTGACTGCAGCACGCGCAGCAGTGTCTACTGCGCATGTCGCAGCGTTACACAAGATTTAGCGAATTATTATATAGGATAATTTTTTTAACATTTTGCACTATACACAGTTACTCACATTTATGTATTTCAGTTGCTATTGAAGCTGAAATGATCCCCCTCCCTCCCCTTCTGGCAGCATAACTGATCCGCTCATGCAGGTCCAGATGGAGCATGGCAAGTGACAAATTTCATTAAGGAAAATCTTATCCTCCTTCGTCAAGGGGAGCAGGGTTTTCCATATACTTAATGACTGAAGTTTGTCCGTTGCTGCAACCAGATTCCAAATTCAATGGAGGCGACCAGAACGGGAGGGAGGTGGATCCTTTCAGCTTCAATAGTGGTTGAACTACAGAAATGTGAGTAAATATGTATAGTGCAAAATATAAAAAAATAGTAAGTAATAATCAGAGTTCAAGTTTTATTGCTCTATCGCTATCCCTTTAAATTTATACAAATAGTGACATGTCTACAAATGGGGCTGGGATTGCAGGTCAGTCCTTGAATTTGTTCCTAAATCATATTATTGATGTACCATTAAAACTTATAACTAAGTATGCTTTGTGCCCGCCTATATGATCATCAGGTCACCCCCCCCCAAAAAAAAAAAAAAAATGGTTAGAAGTGGATTAACACTGCTTTGCCAATTCTTTTGTAATGAGAAGTGAGACACCTACATGTTTTAATACAGTTAACCTTTAAGGTCCAGAGAAATGTGCTTCTCAATGTGCTGTATACCATTCTGGACCTTAAAGAGATTATTTGTGATTTAATATAGGATCATCATTTCAGTCATGCCAAACATCCTTCCACTGATCCTGCGGAATGTAATTGTTTACAATGACCTTTGTAAGTCCCAAAATTGTAGTCTGTCACAATTATGTAACAGAGTCTTATTAAAGCTCAAAACAAGCTGGAGGAATTCTGGGGCAAACCAGCTGCACCACAAAGGACAAACATCATGTATACATTTAGTCACAGTTCTCTTTAGCATTTAAGGGATTAATAGCCCCATTTTAATCAGCTGAATTGTACTGATGAACCATTCTCCTAGAGAATTCAATATTACATTTTCCATGTGAAATTTGTTGATTGATGTTCCTCATGTCTTTATCCTCAGCTTTCCAGTGGTGCAGACTCCAGGTCTTCAGATTTGCCTTACAGCCCTTTGCCATCTGCATCCAGGGACCCAGCCAATCACCGAGGTATGATGTTGTTCATGCACTTTTATTTATACAGTATTTTACTATGAGGTGATAAAAAGTTAACTGCACATCCTGTCCCTCTTTCTCATGGATCCATCTTGCTGCCTCAGCAGTTTCAATCTCTACACTGCACTTTTCAAACTGATGATGAGAAAACCATTCCTGTCAGGCCCGCAGTCTGCACTTCAAGTTAAAGGAGGATTTAGAGGCAGGGTAATGGCATGTAGAATAAATCCCTTGACTTATATAGTAACCTGATTATTAACTTTGTGCTGATAGAGCTCTAAGTATGAAGCATAGATAGCCTCTTCAGTACAATAGGATTAACCTCTTATGTGCCACCATAAGAAAATGGGTTAAACCATGGTATAGAGGTAACAAAATGCAGAGAACCAGATTGGGAGATTCTGAACCCGGAGGTAATTTTCCAAGACCATGCGAGCTGGAAGATGTTGACATTTAAGATTAAACCATGTATACTCCATTTATTTCCCCAGGCTGGCATTAAATGTACTGGGCAGTCTGACTGAAAAAAGCATGTCAAATATCACTGAATATATTCATATCTTTAGGAGTGAAATTGGAAGACATTGCAGATAAGGGATTTATGCAACTGTGCTAATCAGGCCTCTGATTTAAAGAACTTAAATTATTTAAAAAGAGAAATCCAAGTTTCTCATATGTTCAGCCTTAGTGCTCAAGGATGACTTGAACACAGCACTGTCCTGTGTTTCTAAGGCGGACCCCATTCATGGGATACGTATGTACTGGATGGTCAGTGCCAACATACTGATTAGCTGATGCCAATGTGGGTGGCCCATGTTAACATACAAGATTGGCTGATGCCCACTTGAGCTGGCCATTTACTGGATTTTGCAATGAACATAACTTTGTCTAAGTTGTCATTGTGAACCATATGCATTGTGGCCTCATAAGATGTAGATCTCTTCTGCTGTAACCATCATGCATTTGGCTACTTCCATGCGGACGATACCAACCTGTATGAACAGACCGAGCCAATGACTATGTTAGGTCCTACTTGGGTGCCATCTTGTAGACAAAAAGTGCTGCGGTGATGTCACAAGTATGATCATAGACTTAAAGGGACATTATCACCAAAAATGAAAAGGTTTCAAATGTATTAAAATATTATCTACTCTAAGAATTACTTTTATTATCAAAAGTTCTATAATCTTTCAAAATAAAAGTGGCTATAGTTAATAGGCCAGCTAAAATATTTTGAGATTATAACCCACTTATTTCAGTTCACTGAAACACATATCTCTCGTTTATTAGTTTACCTCAATCATGACATACATTGGCCTAATCACTTGTAAATAGACAGGCCAAATGTTCATACCCAGCTAGCTGCTTGTGATAGGAAATTCACATCTTTAACATCATTTGAGACTTAGCACCTAAGAAATCATTTCTACAAATGCTGGTTTATAGGATACATGATATTTAAAAGAGTAATATTTCAAATAGTATGCCCCTTATTCATTTTAGGCGATAATGTCCCTTTAATTTTAATCAATGAATCATATATATATATATATATATATATATATATATATATATATATATATATATATATAAACAAGAATTGGGCAGCACCTGTGGGATGGTCAACGTTTTGAGAAAGGTCCGTTGTGGACCGAAACATTGACCATCAATGTTGCAATATCTGAGCTACAAAAATATTGTTTTGAGAAGACCCACAGGTGCTGCCCAGTTCTCTATACTGCATTCATTTGTGGGGATTGTGCACCTGGGCATATTAGATGACATACTAGAGGGAGTGCTGTTCACCATTTTGTTTATATATATATATATATATATATATATATATATATATATATATATATATATATATATATATATATGATTCATTGATTAAAATTAAAGGGACATTATCGCCTAAAATGAATAAGGGGCATACTATTTGAAATATTACTCTTTTAATAATTCTCTATACATATATATATATATATATATATATATGCCAGTGATCTGCATCTTTCTCCTTACCTCATGACCTCTTCTATATTTTGTCTTAATGACTTTTATGAAGCTGCTCCCCATCTCTGGAACATGTTTTAGCTTTCCATCATCTTTCAAGTGCTCACTTAAGACTTGTAACTTTAGAGTCTCTACGTATCCTATTGTATGACAAACTCAGTTTCATTTACCCTGCCTAGCAATCCTTTTACAATTTAATGGGAACAACTCACCTACATCTTATCGGGGAGTATCATGTATTGGCTTACACTCTAGTAAATTTCCACCCAGCATTGGATTGTATGTCTTCAACTGTCCAATACTGACACCTACCCAAATGATTGCTTCCTGTGTTCATCTACGTAATCATAAAAACATAGAATTTATCAGCAGATAAAAACAAATTGAGTCCACATGAGTTGCTCATTTTCTTTTCTATTTAAAAAAAGAGAGTTTTTTTTTATCCTTAGAATAGAAAAGACAGTTTTTTAGTCCTTAAACTAGTCATATGTGTATCCTAAAATGTATTGAATTAATGTAATATCTTAGCCCCTGCCACTTCAGTTGTGAGACTCTTCACTGTTTCTGTAGCTTTTTCTCACTGTTCCTCTTATTTTACCACCATCCAATTTTAGGTCATGTTCTTTTGTTCTAGACTCCTTTTTCTTCAGGAAAAATGGTTCCCCCATAACTTTTTTAAAGGGGATGTATCACCTTATAACATTTTTACCATAGCTTTTGTTAATAATGTAGTAATAGGAAAGCTGTTTTTTTTTGTAAGTACTTTCAAAGATATTATATGTTCTGCACTTTGCACTTCCGCATAATGTGCACAACACAGCTCTTCTTCTCCTCCCACTTCCCTCCCATCTGCCCCAGGGTTCCCTTCTCTTCAGAGTGTTGCAAATGGCTTCTATCATTATATCAAGGTTCATTTAGCATTATACTCGGGTTGTAACATCAGTATAATGCTAACCGGAGCTTGATATAAGTCGTTCACAGAACACTGAAGGGCAGCTGGGAGTGAGATGGGAGGAGATTAGGCAGCCAAGAAGAGCTTTGCTGAAGAATCAGCATGGTACATTATTGGCAAAGCTTCAACAAGCAATATATTTTAAAGTACTTATATTAAAAAAAAAACAACCGGTTTCCTATAACTACATTATTAACAACATCTATGGTAAAAAAAAAATGTTATAAGGTGATACATCCCCTTTAAATCCTTCAATATATTTTAAGGTTTTACTCATATCACCCATCTCCTTTCTGCCCTCCAAGCTATACATATTAAGACCCTGGAGCTTTTACATAAACTTTTTGTTATTTTGACCATGTATCATTTTAGCGACCTTCCTTTGAATAGTCTCTTATTTATTAATGTCTTTCTGGAGATATGTCTTCAGAACTGTACATCATACACTAGTTGAGGTCTAACTTGTAAACTATAAAGTGGTAACAGAACAATTCTTTTTCTACTGCTAATTAATGTATCTTGTTACACAACCTAATATTTTGCTAGTTTTCCCTATGGCTTTGCTACATTGTTTACCTACCTTTAAGTCATCAGGAATAACCACTCCCATTTCCCCGTTATTGTTGTTCTCAGGAGAGAACAATTTTGTCTGTATTCCACATTTGGGTTTTTCTATCCTATATGCATTATTTTGCATTGGATTTAAGATCCCATACGCATGCTCAATACATTATTTTAATGAGAATGTTTCCTTTCTCTCAGCTTAAATTGTATCCATTTGAATTCAAAGCTAAACAACACAGCTTGTGAATTTGCTTTTCCTTTAGGACAGTGTCAAATCCATATATGCTACACCAGTAGTCTAGGATTTTAGGCACATATACAACAAAGACAACATTTGCTTGACAATACCTACATGATGTAAATCCATGATGACAGTAGTACTGTCAATATATAGATTTTAGATATGCAACAATTCTTTCTTTGAAAGGTGCTTCCATTAATTTGCCATATACCAGTGTCAGACTCACAGGCCTGTATTTCTTCACCCTATTTTGTAAAGTGGGACTACAATAGCGATTCTCTAATACTCTTTAACTATTTCTGTCAGTAGTTCAGCAAATGTCTTGCAAGTACAGCTCTGAATTATTTTAACTGCTTCGCTGCAAAGGATGTGGTTGTCCATGACCTCAGCAGCTACCCTGCTACCCTAACATTGTGAAGGACATGAACAGCCCCGTCCTCTGCTGGGGCCAAACAAATGCCCTTAATTGAGGGATTCCTCTCTTTCAAATGAAGGAACATTTTAAGGTAACAATGATGGGGTATTTTGTAATCACCTGATACTGTAAATAAAAAAAAACATTTTCAGCAAGGGGGGTGGTGTTTAAAGAGCCCTGATCTCAATCATGCATAAACACATGCACGCATAATCACCTGCATTCTGACATATATCCACACACACACATAGGCATATATATGCATGCACGCCAGTGCAAACATATACGCACATGCACAAGCACACACACGTGCGCAGACATATATAAAGACACATATATCTACACATGCATGCATGTGCACACATACATTCCACGCACACACACATGCATGCACACATACTCATGTATACAAATTAATCTTCAAACATATCCACACATACAACATGGGGTCAGGTGAAGAAATGAGAATGATGCTTTTAAAAATGCTTATGGTTGGTGATCATTTGTCAGAACTACATTTATGTTCATACATGAAAAATGTAAAAACAAAACAAAAAGCAAATGACACAATTGTAGTAGACGTGTTAGTTCATACTAATGGGGTACCATTTTTCCATTGGAATGGCAGTATGTGATGTGAAATTCTATGGTTTTGAAAGATACCAGTATTTTTGAAGTGGGGGAAATGTTTAATAAAAGCCCTATTTTACCTGTATTGTCAACTTCTGGAAATATTTGTGCACACTAGGCTAGAGGCAGAAAGTCAAACTGTCTTCCTCCCAAAACAGTAAGCATGACCACCTTTTCTTCATATCTGTAGTTGTTACAGCCCTTTTAGCGCAGGCAGAATGTAAGAAAAATTACAGATTTTGGAAAGGGTAGTTTTTTTTGCGTCTAAAAACCAATGGGGGTGTTATTTCTGTAGGGAGAGGAGCTGCTAATTAATACAGTAGGGAATTCCAAAGTTTTCAAAGATTTCAGTAACTTTGCAGGGTTTGAAATTTAGTAAAATGCATATTTTTTCCTTTAGCTCCATCTTCTGACAACATTTGTGCATACCAGGTTAGAGGTAGAAAGTCAAGTAACCGTGCATTTGATAAAGTGGATTGTCAGCTGTCCAAAATGGTATCCCTTGTTTATGTTTTCTTCATGTCTGTAGTTGTTACAACAATGTTGTTACAGTTGGGTCATATTTGAAGACAGTAAGAGACATTACAGCTTTTGGTATGTCAGCTCTTACCAATGAGGTGTTATTTCTCTTGGGAAAGGAGCTGCTAATGAATACTGTAGGAAATTTCATAACTGTGATTGAACTGTAAAAAAATGCATACTCTTTCTGATACCTTGATATTCACACCTAGCTAGGGACAAAAAGTCATGTGATCTCTCATTTCATGTGGGTGGTTGTCTTCTTTCTAAAATGGTATGACATCTAAATTTTCTTTGTATATGTAATTAATACAAATATTTAACTGCTGTAGCTCAGTTGGTTAATGTATCAGCTGTAGAACCTGTTCAAACCTCAGGGATGCATGTTCAAGTCCTGGCAAGGTCAACTCAACCTTTCACCCTTCTGAGGTAGACAAAATGAGTACCCAGGGCATATTTGAAAACATAAGACAATCTCAATATATCCTTACTGGTAAAATACTTTCATAGAAAAAATCAGGTAAGTCATTTAAAAAAAATCTAGAAAACTGACAGATTGTGACCAATGCAGTTTTCTAGTCCTGGCACTCCCTGTGGTATTTCAGAGCTTACCATCGCAGTACCATTTTACTCAGAAGGCCTCTAGCTACCAAACGTGATATTGTATTCCATTGTTTTCTACGATTTTTGTCTTTTTGAAAGAGTGTAAATATATATAAAAAACAACACTTTTTGCTATAGCATCATCTTCTGACAATTTCCTAGCAAACCAGCCTTGGGGTAGAAATGCCTGAAATTGGAATGTTGTGTACTTGGTGTTTTAGAAAGGTGAGTTAATACCACCCTTGCAACCATAACAATTTGCTGGTGAAATAAGGGAAAAAAATAAAACAACACTGCAGGACAACTGTTTGTCATTCTGAGTAAAAATGTATGATCTTGTTAGGGGATATCCACAAACCAGTGGTATCTTTTTAACATATAGGGTCAGTTGAAAAACAGTGCATGATATGTGTGGGTTGTTCACAAACCAACTGTAAATTGCAACACAAGCATGAAAACATGCTTAGTACTTCAGGGGAGGGGTGTGGAAAAAGCTTAGCAGTGAAATGGTTAATACTTTTGGATGTACGTCCTCTGGACCAGCTGACCTGCTTGCCTCTAACTTAAGAGGACTACTTCCTCGTCCTGATATTTAACCCTTTAAGGATGGGCTCAAAATGTATTGTGTAGGCCGCCACCTATATTTATTTGCCTGTGGCAATATTTGTATTGAACTGCAGAATATGTTGGTGCTTTGTAATTAAAGGAATACAAATCACAGAGAGAACATTTGTACGAATATGTGACCACAGCCACTCCTGTCTTGTGGGAGCAGCTGTAACGAACCCCAGGAGAAAAGGTACCTGCAAGAAGCCCCCCTAACCAAGCCTAGGAGTGAGGAAGGTCAGACTACTCCAACAAGAGATAGAGGAGCAAGCTGCTGGGGAACGACGCTGGGGTGCGAAGCTCGCGTACGGAGGTTGCCAGAAGGGAGACGCTCTGAGGCCCAGGCCGTATAAAGGTGCTAGCCGCAAGGCTAGATTGGACAGCTTTGGTTGAGCCAAAGAGGTCCCATGATGCCCCCTCCTGACAATCTATACTACCGCTATCCCCAGGTAGAAAACAAACTCCAACAGGAACACTACTCACTCAGATGGTCAGAAGGGCTAAGAGGAGGTCCTTTCAAGATTCAGAAGAATGGTCAGCAGAGCCGGGTCATACACAGGAGTAACAGGAACAATACTGGAGCGGCAGGCAGAGCGTTGGCGGGATACCAAGCCGGGTCATACACGGAGACCTACCAGACACAGGAGAGGAAGCAGGATCAGAACAAGCCTGAGTCAAACACAGAGGAAGATCCAAGGAGAGCCAGACATCAGACAGAAAGGACACTGCTGGGCAGGGGACGCTATAACAGCGCATCCCAGCAAAGAACTCACCCCCTAAAATAGTAGTAGGGACAGGAAGAGGCAGGGCTGGAGGTCCACAACCAGCACAGCTGATGCGCATGCGCCCAGTAGGGGGATCGATAGAGAGTACGGCGCATGCGCTAAGCTAGCCGGGTACCGGCTACCGCGCATGCTCCTGACAGGAAGGGAGACGCGGCCAACAGCGTGTCAGATAGAGGAAGGGGAAGACCAGACGGGAGACAAGCAAGGACGAGGAAGCGGACCCCGAGGTGGGTATGACAGCAGCAACAGGAGTGGATGTTGCTAAGCATGTGACATTTGAGTCTTTGGAGTTAATTTTCTTTCGTGTTAAAGTATTTTTTTTTTTCGTCTCATAATTCCTTCCATGAAAAAATTCAGTATATGAGATTCAGTCAACCCTTTGACGACCAGACATGTTTTCAGCATATTGAGAAGAAATTCTTTGCACAGCCATTAAGTGCACAGAGGGTAAAGATTTTTATGTTTTTACATTTTTGTTATTTTATTTTTTTCCACAACCCAGAGATTCTTTCTTAGACTGGAGAACATCTGACTTAGACCTTTAGAAAAATGTAACCCTGGCAGTGAAAGGGGGTTAATTAATTTGGCCTTTCTGTCTGTTATGTATCACATGCCTTATAACTATACAGCAAGAAAAGCTCCATTGAGGGCAATTACTCATGCCATAAAGTCACTGGCAATCCTGCTCTATGTTATTATTGGCATATTTATTAGGCCAATCTCTGCCATGTGCATCATCTTTTGCGGTAGGAAATTGATTGCTGGGAATGTCAAGCCATAATTTATCATACAGCTCATTATAATTACTGGCATTACACCACTTCCGAGATAGTAGCAGCACTTTGCAAGTTATTCTATTTATCTTTTGCACAATTTAAGTCCAAACTTTGCTTGGTTCACAAGTCTGCTTATAAAATACTCAGCAAGTGCACAGTGGTCTGGAATGTATCACTTAGCAGACCTTATTACTCTTTCCCTGTGCTGTGGAGCTTGAGTTCACCTTTGCCTTTTTTCTTTTCCCTGTGTAGGGAACATTGCTGATGGGCTAGTAAAGACTGACTGCTGCTTTTGCTTTACCTGGCAAGGACAAACAGCTACACCTTAAAGGGATAGTAATACTTAAAATGTAAAAAAAAAAAAATATGTTGTAGGGTTTATCCCCCTGAGTAAAACGAGAGTACTCCCACTGCTGAAAGGTGTTTCATTCACAAGATATTAATTTTCAAAGTTGAATTTTTTAGGTGCAATATCACAGTGGCCTGAAATTGTACAGTGGCGCTGTTGCTACACCATCCTATGGAGATTTATGGTCCCAGGACCAGAGCTGTCCATAGGATCATGTAGCAACAGCGCCACTGTACAATTTCAGGCCACTGTGATATTGCACCTAAAAAATTCAACTTTGAAAATTAATTACTTTTGAATGAAACACCTTTCAGCAGTGGGAGTACTCTTGTTTTACTCAGGGGGATAAACCCTACAACATATTTTTTTTTTAAATTTTAAATATTACTATCCCTTTAACCCTTCCAGTGCCAGAGGGGTACGGAACGCATTGCAAAGCAATGCGTTGCATACCCCTCTGGCGCCGAAAGGATTAATTATACCTTCAAGCTCCTCTCTGCGTTGGACTACCACTCAGAATTTTTCACCTCTGCTATGTACCTTTGTGAAAATAAATAAATGCTGAAAAAAAAAATTAAAATAAATATAAGGTGAAATTTACTCACCGATATTTTGTTTTCCTCTGTGTCCTTCCACGGCTATGGTGAGATGTGGCTCCGCCCTCCAGCTGGTAGGACCAATAATTCTTTAATTATTTAAGGATCTGCTTGCTGCTATCTCCCCAGTTATACTTTTGTCAAAGTTGGAATGAGAAATAGGTTAGTAAGAGCAAAATTCAATTCTACAATATATATCCAAAGGAACGATACAAGTACCATACCACTAGTTCTTAGGGAGGGTTGCCGTGGAAGGACACAGAGGAAAACAAAATATCGGTGAGTAAATTTCACCTTTTCCTCTGTGTCCAATCCACGGCTATGGTGAGACTTACCAAAGCAGTATCCCTAGGGTGGGAAAAAATTATTGAGCAGGACTGGCAGCAAGAAGTACCTTCCTGCCAAAATTAGCATCTTTTGATGCTTGAATGTCCAATTTGTAATGTTTTATGAAAGTGGACACTGAGGACCAAGTGGCTGCTCTACATATTTCTTCAGGTGAAGCCACGGCCTTCAAAGCCCAAGAAGAGGCTGCTGCCCTGGTAGAGTGAGCCTTAATTCGTGGAGGAGGCTCCAAATCTGCAGACTGATATGCTAATGCAATGCAGTCTCTTATCCATCTGACAATAGATGCCTTGGAGGCAGCCGTGCCCTTAAATTTCCCAGCGAAGTGAACAAACAATGAATCAGTCTGACGTAATTCCTTAGTTCTCAGCAGATAAATATGTAGACATCTACATAAATCCAGATTTTTCAGTCTAGAATCTGTACCTGTTATAGAATCAGGGGGAAAAGAAGGGAGAATAATCTCCTGACTTAGATGGAAACTAGATACCACTTTGGACCTAAAAGAGGCTCTGGGTCTCAGGACCACCTTGTCCTGATGGAAGACCAAAAATGGAGACTTACAAAGAAGGGCCTGTAACTCTCCTACCCTTCTAGCTGATGTAATAGCTGTAAGGAACACAGTCTTGAGAGTAAGGTGTTTTAAAGATACAGACTCCAGAGGCTCAAAGAATGGATGGGAACAAATCTGTTGCAGGACAAGATTGAGGTCCCATGGGGGAATAATCTCCCTTATGGTGGGCTTGATTTTTGAAATTGCTGACATATATCTTTTGATGAGGTACATATCAGCAAAAGGACAGGCCAAAACAGCTGAAAGTGCAGATAGTTGCACCTTAAGGGATGCAGGCTTCAGGCCCTTATTGAAACCCTGCTGTAAGAAATCCAGGATAGTATGGGGAAGAATACTACTTCTGTCTAGTTTTCTGGCTTTACACCAGTTGTAAAACGTGGTCCAGACTCTGTAATAAATTCGGGAAGAAGAAGTCTTTCTGCCCAATAACATGGTATCAATGACCTCTTCTGATAAGCCCTTGTTTCTTAGTGAGCTCCGTTCAGCTTCCATGCCGCTAGCTTCAAGAAGGCTGGATCCGGATGCCATATCGGTCCCTGTGACAGCAGGTCTGGAATGTCTGGAAGTCTTAGTGGTGGCTGGACAGATAGCTGTATCAGGTCTGCATACCAGAGTTTCCTTGGCCAATCTGGAGCGATTAGAATGACCCTTGCCTGGTCCTCCCTGACCTTTCGAATGACTTCTGTGATGAGTGGAATGGGAGGGAAGACATAGGCCAGTGGATATGTCCATATTTGTTGGAAGGCATCCTGCGCTAGAGCCTGATGATCCCTCCAACGGGAGAGGAATAAGCTGCACTGAGTGTTGCTTGAAGTGGCCATGAGGTCTATCACAGGATTTCCCAGGATTTTGACAATTTCCTGGAAGACCTTCTTGTTTAGTGACCATTCTCCTGGAAGAATCTGCTGTCTGCTGAGAAAATCTGCTTGAAGATTTCTTGTGCCTGACAGATAAGTTGCCTTGAGATCCTTCAGATGACTTTCTGCCCAAGAGATGATCTGCAGAGCTAGATGGTTGAGGGCTATGTTCCTTGTCCCGCCCTGATTCCTGAGGTAACTTACAGCTGTAGTGTTGTCTGATCTGACTAACACTGCCGTCTGTCTTAGATGGTTCTGAAAGCTCTTCAATGTCTTCCAAACTGCCAGGAGTTCCAGATTGTTTATGTGGAGCTTGGACTCTTTTGCAGACCAGACCCCTTGGGCTGATTTCTGGTTCCACACTCCTCCCCAGCCTGCTGTACTGGCGTCCGTTGTGACTATCTCCCAAGTGTGTTCCTTGAGAGATTTTCCCTTCTGTAGGTGACTTGGATTGTTCCACCACAATAACTCCCTTCTGGTTGAGGGAAGGATGGGTATTTTCATTTGATAGTTTGATGGATCCTTCTTCTGGAATTTTAGGTAATTGTACTGAGTTTGTCTCCCATGGGCCCTCGCCCAAGGTACTATGTGTTGTGCTGAGGTGAAATTTCCTATCAGGTGCGAGAATTCCTTTGCTGTCCTGAGTCTTGATTTTTGAAATTTTCTTACTGCTAGAAGGATCCTTTGTTGTCTTTCCTCTGATAGTGTCACCAGAGATTCCTTTGTATCTATGATGACTCCCAGAAATTTTAGAGACTGGGTAGGTTCCAGATGACTTTTGTCTAGATTTATGATCCAACCTAGTTCTTTCAATAAGTTTATGCAAATCTGTGTGTTTGCTGCCGACTGTATCCTGTTGTCTGCTATCAGCAGTAGATCGTCTAGATATGGGATCACTCTGACCTTCTGCTGCCTTAATTCTGCTACTGCTACTGCCAGGATCTTTGTGAATACTCTCGGGGCTGTTGCCAGGCCAAACGGAAGAACTCTGTATTGATAATGTTCTCCTATTATGTGAAACCTCAGAAATCTTCGATGTACTGTTCTTACTGGTATGTGGTAGTAAGCGTCCTTGAGGTCCACCCGCGTCAGAAAAGAGAAAGGTCTGATCAGTTTTAGAGCTGACTGGATTGTCTCCATCTTGAAAGTTCTGGTTCTGAGAAAAGCATTTACTTTCTTTAGATTTAGAATTAGTCGCAGGTCCCCAGAGGGCTTGGAGACATAGAAAAGATTGGAATAAATTCCTCTGAAGTGTTGATTCTGAGGGACTTTCTCTATGACTCTGTCCTGAATGAGGTTCTGAATAGCTGTCTTCATCTTTGATAGCATAGCTTTGTTTCTTATAATGGATGTCTGGAACTGAGCAAATAGAGGGACAGTCTGAAATTCCAGCGCATACCCTATCTCCAGAGACTGCTTCACCCATTTGTCTGGGTTGATCTTTTCCCAGCTGTCTAAGAAGAACTCCAGTCTGCCCCCTACTGGAACTGGAGACAGGGCGCTGCTGACTTCATTGAGGATTCTGCTGGAAGGAAGACTTGCGCTGGAAATCCTTACGGGTTCCAGTGCGTTGATTCTGTCCTGGTCTCTTCTTCTGCTCATAGGAGGTTCCAGGCCGGTATCTGCGGGTTTCACGAAAGGACTGACGTCTAAACCGGTTTGATCTTGATGGAGATGAACGGGGACGTCTTTCCTGAGGAAGGAATGGACTCTTACCTCCAGAGGATTTCTTAATGATTTCTTCTAACTGATCACCGAAAAGTTTAGAGCCTGTAAAGGGAAGAGAGACTAATCTATTTTTTGATGATGCATCTGCCTCCCAGGCCTTGATCCACAGGGCTCTCCTAGCAGTAATGGATAAAGCTGATGACTTTGCCATGAGTCTGATGGTGTCCAGGGAGGCGTCACACGAATAATTCACTGCATCTTTGATGGTAGCAATTTCTTTTAATAGGCGAGACCTAGAAACTGAAGAATCAATCTTCTCTTCAAAATCTGTTAACCAAAGGCGTAATACTCTAAATACACAGGCCATGGCAGTAGCAGATTTCAGGTTTTGGCCAATTGTAGAAAACTGTTTCTTCAAGGCATTATCTGCCCTTTTTTCCATAGGGTCTTTCAATGTAGTACCGTCTTCCAAGAGGATAGTCGTTCTTCGCGAGATCTGGGCTACAGCAGCATCAACCTTGGGGGGATTGATCCATGTGGAAACCTCTTCCTCCGCAAAAGGGTACATCCGCTGAAAGCGTCTGGACATTGCCGATCTTTTGTCCCCTTGCTTCCATTCATTTTTGATGATATCTTGAATGGAGCTGTGAACAGGAATCTGTGGGGCAGATTTCTTGTATCCTATAAATGCGGCGTCCATAACATTCAAGTCTTTTTGAGTTTCAGAAAGGCCTAGAGTCTTTCTCATGGATTTGATGAGGCCGTCAATTTTATCTATACTGAAATTACCGGTATCTTCAGTGATTTCTCCTTCTTCAGCAGAAGATATAGCTGATTCTAATTCAATCAAACTGTCTTCTTCTTCTTCCTCTAACTGACGTCTGGAAGGACCCTCATCCGCATCAGAAGTACGCTGGCGCTTTCTAGCCGACTCTTGCATAGATGAGAAAGTTTCTTGCATGGACGTGCGCATCCACCCCAGAAACTCCTGAAACTGAGGTGGAACTGTGTCTACAGCTGCTTTCTTAAGGCATTCCTGACATAGTTTAGCAGGTTCTGAAAGAGCAATTTTAGCATCACATCCCATACAGACTTTAGTCTTAGCAGCAGATTTATCTTCCTTAGCTGGCTCACAAGGATTTTTAGGCTTGTCTACTTTAGAATCTTTGGCAGACATAATGCAAGAGAAATAGCTTATAGTCTCAATAGAATCAATAATGTATATATATATTATATACTTACATGGACTTCAGTTGCAGTCTTATATCCCTTCTGTCTCCCCAGCCGGTCAGCGCGGGATCGCGGCGTGCGTTCCATTGTTGGAACGCATCCAGCCGAACTTCCGGTTTAGCGCTTGTAAACATGCCGCCGAACATCCGGTTTGCTTCTCCTGGTGCGTGCGGCTTGATCAGAGCATTGGGAGCAGCGTGAACGCGGCGGTAATGCAGCTCAAGGACCCATGTGACCCAGGATATGTCCAGGGTATGCAGTCTCACCAGGTAACAGTGATGTGGTTAGCGATTAGGGCTAACCACATAGGGGAGAAAAATAAAAAATTTGTGCCTTCTCAGGAGGCTCCAGCCTCCGTCCTCCAGCTGTGGTAGGACCAAAAAAACTGGGGAGATAGCAGCAAGCAGATCCTTAAATAATTAAAGAATTATTGGTCCTACCAGCTGGAGGGCGGAGCCACATCTCACCATAGCCGTGGATTGGACACAGAGGAAATATATATATATATATATATATATATATATATACTATAATTTACTAGGCTGCGAAGCACCGTGTGTGCGTAACACGCACATGCACAGTAGAGAGTGCCGGAACAATGCAGTCAGGCGCAGTAGAGACTGGCTGAACGCGCTGATCTGGAGCGGGGTGATCCGAATGGCCTACCACCTGTCTCCGCTCCCAGCTCCGGGGCAGCAGCCAAGGCCCTCCGGTTGCACTTTAGCCCGTGTACGTGTGCTTTCATACTAGTATATATAATAAATATATAAATATATATATATACATATATATATATATATATATATATATATATATATATATATACACACACGCACAAATATATCTTTTTCTGGTTCGCCAATTGCCATGGGGCAGGGAATTTGACAGGATTGACCAGGTGGGCGAAACCCCCCTCCCAGGCCACTTCTATCAAACTCACTGCATTGAGTTTTCCAAGACACGCTGATTTTGACAGAAGTAGCCAGGGAGTCACAAAACTACAAACACACAGTCTCACATTCACACACACACACTCACATACACATGCATACTGATAGACACACATGTAGTCACACACTCACATACACATGCATACTGATAGACAGATGTAGTCACACAAACACACTCACATACACATGCATACTGATTCACAGACATGTAGTCACACACACACACACTCACATACCCATGCATGCTGATACACAGACATGTAGTCACACACTGTTAAATCAAAAATGCTACACACTCACATACACATGCATACTGATCCTCAGACATGTAGTCACACACACACACACATACCCATGCATAGTGATACAGACGTAGTCACACACTGTTAAATCAAAAATGCTACACACTCACATACACATGCATACTGATCCACAGACATGTAGTCACACACACACTCACATACCCATTAGACTTGTGCGAATTCATTCAGAGACATTCGGATGTCGTCGAAAATGGGGTCATTCGGAGACATTCGGCCAATCCGAAACTCAAGGGTCATTCGGAAAAAATGATCCGACTCCGAACAGCCCGGGGCCGAAATTCGTCGAAACTTTCGGAAGTTTCGGCAATCGACACATTTCCAAAAGTTTTGACTACTTTTGACCAGGACTTTTTTGTACTTCCTGTGCGCGCTCAATTACTTTCCCTCCATAATTTTCCCTCCATGTCTCTAGTCCAATTCCATTCTCCGTTTCATGCACTATTTCCCTCTTTTGTCTGTATTCGAATAGCCTTCTTTGTTTCATGATGGGGGTTGGACTAATGACACAGTCACACAGACAGACAGCCTGCATTTCCTCATTGCGTTGTTGGAGCTCAGAGAGAGAAGAAGAGATTAGAGAGTGTCCAGTTGTTGTGTAGGCAGGCAGGTAGCATTAGGCTAGGCATAGGTAGGCAGCCAGCATTAGTTCCAGTTATTGCCACTGCAAGAGCGAGTAATATTTGTTCCTGTGCAAAATATAAAAAAATATTAGGTATTTGTTCGAATACAGGGCCGGCCCTTACATGGGTCCCAGTGGGTCCATGGTCCCAGGTGGCAATTTGACAGGGGCGGCAATTTGCCGTCCCATAGCATGTTTATTTTGTGCGCTTCCGCCAGTTCTGTGTTGCAGGGTGTCCCATCAGTGTGACTGTCAGCAGCCGGGCAGCCCTATGCTCACTCAGTGGCGATGCCTGTTGGCTGCCTCAGTGACGTGAATTATGTGATAGTCAAACATTATGCCTATTTTGTATTGTTTATCACCCACCTAAAATCAAGACTTGAGTAAATAGGTCTACCGTCCCAGATTTGCTAGAGAGGTTTTACAAATTCAGGAGGGTGCCCCCTGTACGAAATGAGTCTAAACATTTGGGATCCCTAGTATGAGTGCACGACAGTGCATGATGTGTCCTGAACAGGATTGCTGTGAGGTGTCTCCACCCGGAAGGTGCTGGCTGGGCTGAGCTTCAACATTGTGACAAGTGGCCAACTAAGAGCACCGTGCCAGACTTAATCTGCAGCCATAGCATCACCCCCTCCTACTCTCCGGGTCCCGCTGACTGGCAATAACAGGGGAGTCACTAAGAGATCTGAAGCCTTTCCGGAAGTCCTTTCACTTGGAAAGGGGCTAGGTATTACTTGGGGGAGTTGCCTCGTGTGTAAATAATTTCTAGGTGGGAGATGAATGTGCATCACTTATGTGTTTCCTAACAGTAGTTAGAATACAACTCCCATCATCCCCTGATTATGACGTTGGGAAATGCCCAGCAATTACCGTACAGCCCTGTAGTGCACACTCACGGAAAACGGTGATATTGCTATACTAAGACAATGCTGTATAGATGTCAAGCATTTTTTTTTTTATTTCTCTCCTGTGTTGCAGTTCGTTCACAACAGAATGTCTCAATTTTTCTTTTTAACACATTACATCTATCACATTACAATCATTGATGTTTATTCTTGATGTAGTATGAAACACTACAATGTATATACACATAGACTTATCTGATATGAGGGGAAATCAGGATAGGAAAATGAGAGAGAGGAATTTGGGTACTAAAAAGGGACAGTAGGGTAGGAGGCTGGTACCAGAAAATGAAACCTTAATCATTATCCATGTACTAACATAGAATGTGACATGTAGTTTGTCCATGTTCGAGTCGACCACTTATGTTGAGTAGGATGTGACAGGCATGGGTTTTCGATGTTCGAGCATATGCTAAATTGAATGACAGGCATGGGTTTTCGATGTTCGAGCATATGCTATATTGAAGGACAGGCATGGGGTTTCGATGTTCGAACATACTAAATTGAATGACAGGCATGGGTTCTCGATGTTCGACGTTTGCATTTTTGACTGGCATCCCATGCTGGAGTAGAGGAGACATGCACAGACTGGCAATGTACGACAATGTCTGTTTTTGAAATGGATCTTTTTCTAAATGCACACCCTGTCTGCAAACAATGATAGCAGCGTGCACGGAGGCGCACTGCTATAATTTAACCCATGTTAAATTCGGCCGAATAATTCGGAATGGATCAGAATTTCGTTCGAATCGAATAGGCCCGGTCCGAAATTAGGATCATCCGAATTAGTAAAAAAAAAATTCATCCGAATTCAAATTTTACCGACAATTTTGCCCGTGCACAAGTCTAATACCCATGCATACTGATACATAGACATGTAGTCACACACTGTTAAATAAAAAATGCTACACACTCACATACACATGCATACTGATCCACAGACATGTAATCACACACACACACTCACATACCCATGCACACTGATACACAGACATGTAGTCACACACAACAAACCAAAAGTTAAAAGTTCAATTTCTAGCATTCAAGGGGTAAAAAAGTCCCCTTGCATGAAATGTGAACTCTGTATGTGTGGGCGCACGTAACTGCATGTCAGTAGGTAAATGACTGATGTGCTAAGACAAACTGAAACAACTCTGGATCATACCAACTGCACCACAGGGGACAAGTGAGTTCACATTTCATTTAATGGGGATTTTTACCTCTTGAATGCTAGAAATGCATCCAACACATTGCTTTACCTGTAAGTAGGTATGTGGCTTGTGTACTAAGGGGAACTGAAACAGCTCTGAATCAAACCAACTGCACCACAGAGGGCAGATAAAAAAAAACTCAGACACACACTCACACAAACACTCACGCTCAGTCACACACATACTGACACACAGTCACACACACATGCACACACAAATTCTGATATAGTCATACACACACATTCTGACATTCAGTCACACACACATACACACAGCTACACAGATACACACACACACACACATACTGACATGCAGTTGCACACATACACACAGTCACACAGATGTTTGGAAGATATGTATGTATGTATATTTATATAGTGCCAACAGGTGTACTTAGCACTTTACAGTTTACATTTTGTATAGAGGTGGTACAATAAGTGCAATATTATATAGACAATCATAAGGGAAACTGCAGGTTAGCATACATTAGGGCAAGGAGATCCCTTCCCCATAGAGTTTAAAATCTAAGACAATGCTGGAAAGAAGTAGAGTTGAGGGTGGACACATTCTGGTGAATGGGAGAAAAAAGTAAGGAAAGAGAGAGATAGATGGGAGGGAGATGCATGGAAATGGGAGACACATGGATGGGTGGGAGATGGAGAATCATTATATGGAGGGGGAGACATGGTGGAGGTGGAGATACACACAGGGGGAGACATGGAAAAAAGTGGAGATACATAGTGGGAGGTAGATATGTGGTTAGAAAAGACATGGAGAAGGTGGATATAGATTAAGGGAGGAGACAAAGAAGGAGGAGATACATGGAGGGGGAGATACTGGGTGGGAAGGGAGGTACATGGTGGGGGGAGACATGGAGAAGCTGGAGCTACATGGAGGAGGAGATATAGAGAACTGGGAGAAACATGAAGATGGGAGATAAATGGAGAAGGAGAGAGATGCATAGAAGTGAAGATATGGAGAAGAGAAGACATGGAGGAGGGGTTAGAGACATGGAGGGGGAGACGTGTAGAGGTACAGACATGGAGCGGGGGAGATGTTGAGACAAATTCTACTAGTTATTATAGAAATGGTACCTCTGAAACTAGGTCAATGAATGTTTAACACCTCTACAAAAGCAACAGACAAATATTGTGGCTATAATTTTAAATACACATTTAATAAATTAATATAAAATATAAACGTAATAGAAAAACCCAACAAGGTATCCCACCTTACCCTCCACCCAAGGTTGCATAAAAGGCCCCTTGATTTGTATACACATCAATCCCTGAGGCTGTATTGGCCTGTTATCTGTGGATCTGGGCTGCCCAGGACTGGCATATAGCCCATTCTTCTGCATAGACAAGTGCCTTTCTTGCATCAGCCTGAACCTCTCTTGCTAAAGCCTAAGCTTCTTTTGTTCTTCCAGCTTTTCTCTCGCATGGTCATGTGAGCCTCTAGGAGAGGGGTTGTGGGCCATGCTACCCAGGCTCTCTCAGCTTGGACTTGCTAGCACCTCCATTCCTGGAACAGTGGGAAGATTCACAGGAATTACGAGCTTGTCCTTCCCTTGCATTGGGTGCATGTCTGCTGGGGTGGTTGAGCGCTGGGTGGGAAGGGCCTTTCCCCTCAATAGCTCATCTGTGTTCTGGAAAGGCAGACTGTGTGCATGGAAGCATGTGGACATCTCCTGCTTTTGGAACTGTGCCTTTCCATCTCGGTTCCACTCTTGAGATGTTGCAGCATCTGTAACCCAGGCTACAGGCTCATTCATGATCTAAATACTCTCCTTTCCCTCAAGTTTCTGAATAACTGTAATACTCCTTTCCTCTTGAGTCACTGCGTGTGTCTCCTGCAGTGGAGAGTCCTCAGCTTGAATAACAGAGTCCCCCCACCGATCCCAAGGGTCTGTTGCTAGGATGGTCCCCGGCTGTCAGTTCTTCTCCAATCAGAGATGCTCCTAGCAATGACTACTCTCCAATGTGTTTCACCATACATACTGGATTTGGTGTTGTGTGCACCAGTTCCTGAGCTCTCCCATACTAGGCCCTACAAGCAAACAACGTTTCTTAAACACTTGAAATGCTTCTGTCTAACCTTAAGGTACAAAGTTGGTTTATCTCTCCACAACACCCTTGAGAGGCTCCTATGCCCTTAAACTTCTAGGGATACCTTCTAAACTGGGTCAAGGAACATTTAGCCAAAATATTTATACCAAAATATTAGACAACAGTTGCAGCTGTAACTTTATATAAACATTTAATAAAATAATATATTAAAAAATATATGTATGACAAAACCCATCACATGGATCTTGATTAAAGGACAAACATAGAATAACAGATAACACAATATACACAGCAGTTGAAAGCAATCTCAGGCCCTTAATTAACATGGAGATTTTTATTGGAAGATTTAACTTTCAGTATGCTAATGCATTCAACAATTACTTATTTGGATGCACCACCTCCCATATCACACAGTTAAAAACTAATTATGAAGAAATGTGCACTGAACAGACTTAGACACTCTCCCAGCCTAAATAACAATACTGCTGAATTCAAATTCACTCCAGTGCACACTAGCAGGGTTGTATGCATTTTTTTTTGCCACAAAAGCAAACATGTGAATAATGGTGCTTCCTGCCTTCTGCGTGAATTTCAGCAAAAAAGTGAATTTTTTTGCTTTTTCATTGCATTTAATTAAATGATAATAATGTAATTCACCCCTCATCTGAAGAGTTTCCGCAATGTTTTGGAGCCAAGCTCTATTATAAAAAACCCCAGTCACAATCAAGTAGTGAATTAACAAATAAATTCAAGTGCTCAACACAGCCCTGATCAGGCCCTCAGCCGAGGGAATGGGGTCAGCTTCAAAGGGGCCCCCAAAAAACTGAGATGAAGGAACAGTCATCATCATTATCAGAGTCCACCAACAATTCCTCTTCAGAGGAATCAGACACATCGGGTACACCCAGCAGTCACTTCTCAGAATTGTTCCTGCCTATTTAAAGGGGCTGATTGCCTATAAAAGGTTACCAGTAACCTGTATTGGACAACAGAGATAGCTGCTGATAGTTTTGCACTAGTTCATGTGGGCACACAAGCAACGAGAGGAAGCTGGAGCTCCTTGATTTAAGAAGTATTGGTGGTAGCCATATATTTTCTGGACAGGTGGGGTATGGGAAGGGGGGGCTTGAAGGAAGAAATTAGAGTTAGAAAAAACAAAACCTTTTAACTGATAGGTGACAGTGATAGTCAGGTGATCCAACCTAAGTTGAGACTCAGTTGAGTCTGACAGATACTACACAGACATACATAATAACATGATGGTAAGTTCCAGGTTTTTATAGTATTGCAGAAGAAAGTCTCTCAGCCATAAGAAGCATAGGGAGAAATTGCCACTTTCTCATGGGAATTTCATTTGTTGTAACACTGAGGGAAATGAACAATCATGAGAGGGGTTTGCTGCTCACTGAGTTGAAGGAAGCGCTTGTAAATCATGCCTTAAAACCTAGTATCAGGGAAGATATTAATGAAGGACCCAGTGAGAATGTAAAGGTCCTATAGCTATATGGAAAATGTATACACACACCTCGGTAATAACTGGAGAAAGAGTTAGCCGCGACCTTTCCAGTGTTTCATTATTACGGGTAACCCTTTTTCCAGGTAGTAACGAGGTGTGTATATACATTTTCCATATAGTTACCTAGATATTTGGTTGTAGATACAATAAGCAGTAGTATGATGCATTTCTGCCGATTTCTGTTGAATTTTGCTTTCTTTTAATGAGTTGTGATGTGCTGGAGCCCCGCAGCCCGGTACTGTCCATACCCCAGCTGCAGGACACCAAGTTCATACCAAGTGCATTTCATGTAACTGCTCATAAGTGATCAGTTCCTATTTACTGTTATTTACATTGAACATATATGTTATTATTCATAAAACTAATTAATTGTAATGATTAGGAACATTGTAACTAACTGCTTAGGTGGCCAGTATGTTGTCTATGGGATATCATGCTGTTCATCTGTAAATTGATATTACATTTATAGAGTGAATTCCACAGTATATTTTGAGCACACAACACAAAACAGCACCGGGGACACAGTCTTACAACTGTTAAGAGCACTGAGCTGTTGTATGACTGTCTCACTGGTGGTGTTTAGTGTTGTGTGAGCAGCATATGCAAGTGTAGTGTGTCAGCATTTTGTGGCGGTTCATGTTCCTGTGTCTAGCGGCAAAAATGTTAAAAAACATGAAGTTTTTAAAAAGTAAGTCATCTTCATTGTGGGCCAACATGGTTGAGTAAGGGATAGCCTCCTTAGCAAACTCATGCATGTTACTTGTGTTCCCTACTATAAGAAATTACAGAATTACAGGTACCCCATGCTCTGTATTGTTAGGGCAGTAAGTGAGTGAAAGAGGACAGAATGGAGGCATGGAAGCGGTCCGTGTCCCCATTGCCACTAGTTGTAGAAAATTATAAAACATACCTGTCTTGCATAGTGGAGCAGTATATGATGAATAACATCGCACAATAAGACATTTGCTTTAGCCAGCCTGATTGCAATGTTGCTGAGCGCTGCTCTGGTGCCTTTGTCCCCTTCTCTGTCTGCAGAATGACAGGGTGGAGTAGAGCCCACAGAAAAGAGTAGAGAGAGATTGGATCAGCACTCAGCACCATTGGGATATGGGTAAGGAAATGTCATATTGTAAGATGTTATTAATGATCTACTGCTTGGCTGTGCAAGTCAACTAGGGAAGATGAAGCTTAAAATAGTTGGGTGGTTGTGAGGTCCGCTTCTCACTTGATGCCTTTGCGGTCCTTATTTGCAGTGTGAGTGTGTGTGTGTGTGTGTGTGTGTGTGTGTGTGTATGGCACATGCGTTCCCTCCCCGATGTCAGTGCAGGTGAGGCAGATGTTGTTGAGGGAATGTAGGGGCAGACATCAAACAAGTAAATGTATATTCTGTTCCAGCAATGTTGGAACGAGAGGCAGCCATGTTTGTAAGTGTGTTCAGCCGGATACTGGTGGAGGGCCAACTCCTTACAGTGATTTTCAAAATCACACCCCTTTGTATGTCCCTTCTAAGGCAGTATGGAGGAGACATGAATGTTTTCTCCATACTGTCACCCCTGGGTGTGTGTGTACATCCCGGGTTGTGTTCAGTGCTGGAGAATTTTGGCTGCCTGCCAAGCTTCTCCTTTTAGTAATATAGATGTAGCCTGTTTGTTTCTCCAGTCCAAATGCATAACCTTACACTTATATACATTAAATGTCATTGGCCACTTTTCTGACCATTCACTCAGTTTATCTAAATCTTTCTGCTGAGAAAAAGCATCTAGTCTGTATATACTTCCTTACACAACAGTGTCATCAGCAAAGACTGAGACACTTCTTTCAATTCCCACTTCTATTAATAAACAAATTAAAAAGCATTGGGCCAAGGACTAAACCCTGTGGCGCCCAACTTACAACTTTAGCCCAATTTGAAAACTCTCTGCCATCTGTCGTTTAACCAGTTATCTATCCATGTACAGAAATCTCCTCCCAACCAGAAGTATTTTAATTTATACAGCCACCTGTTGTGAGGTACTGTATCAAATGTGTTTGCAAAATCCAAGTATGCTACAACATGATAGATGACAGAGCGTTTTTGTAAATGGAACCTTTTCAAGTTGGTCTAAAGCTGTAAGTGGGGTGCCATAGGGTTCAGTCCTGGGCCCAATGCCTTTTAATTTGTTTATTAATGATCTAGAAGTGGGAATTGAAAGTAATATCTCAATCTTTGCTGATGACACTAAACTATGTAAGGAAATACATACAGAGCTGGATGTGTTTTCCCTACAGAGGGATTTAGATAAAAAGAGTGAAAAGTGGCAAGTTACATCTAATGTATATTAAGGTTATGCATTTGGGCTGTAGAAACAAACATTTTACATATACACTAAATGGGAAACTAGAGATAAAACTCACACTAGTTTGTGCAAGAAAGATAGACAAGTATATTGTATATTATATTTTCACGATTTGTAACTTCATCTTCAGCCATCATCTTCATTATTTCCATCAACATTGTCATCTAACCACTTCATTGACATATTTTACTAACATAGCCCTCTAGACAGTTATTGGAGAACTATTCTTATTTTTTTGGAGAACTATTCTTATTTTATTTATCTAATTTTTCCTGATTCTCTCATTTTGGTACTTTATCTTTATCTAGTCCCATTGTCTATACCATATTTTACATATAACTGCTTGTTCTTATTTTTTGCACAGGTTGATTGTATATTTTTATTTATATTGTATATTATATTAGTTGGCTGCGAAAGGAAATTGAAAAAAACATTACCATCCAAATGTCTAAAAAAATTAAAAAAAATTAAAAATTTAAAAGATCCTAGTGCCAAAAAAATAAATGTGTTATCAAGACAAAGACAAATTGTATTATATCAACGTAGAAAATTATCTTTATATAATAAAAACAAAATTAAAATCACAAGTTTTATATAATATTTCAAACAAAGTCACCGTTTCTTTACAAATTGCAGTAGTTGTTAAACTAATGTGTAGTGCTGGAAAAGGGGGAAAATGGGATCCTTAATGCAAGTTACACATGAATAAAATGTATTCACAGTTATCTGCACACACTCTGTAAAATTTTAGATGTGTACCAATCAGGCCTGATACACAAAATAACATGAGTTAAGTCTGCATCATATAATCCCTACATTTCTCCTCATCCAGCAAGTACACAAATAAATAGATCTATAACCCAGGAACAATAAAAAAAAAACTGTTCAGCTCAGCTAAAACAATAAGCTGACAGGATTGAGAAGAGGTTTAGGAATCGCCTAAGGTTAATGCCGCAATTTACAATAACAAATATATATTGTGATTAATGATATCAATGTAAAAAACTATAAGAAAAATATATACTGTAGATCTGCAACATAAAAATAAAAAAATCAATACATTACTTGTGGCCACATGAAAAAAATGTCTAGTATAACTGTATAGTAAAAAATACAAATTGAACAGGATCACTTCAAAAAAGATCCTGTAGTTCATCAACAGGAAACTTTGTGATGGATTGCAGTATCACTTTATGAGATAGATGTTTCTTGGAGAGTAGGCAAGCAGGAATTTGAACAGGTGGGATATTTTGGGTTGGCTCGATGTTTTAAAACTAAGGCTTATGAGCAAGTGGGAGAAAACATAGCGTTTCTTTACTTGTGCGTAATTTCTTCATAGTAAAATGTAGCAACATATCCCACCTGTTCAATTTTTTCCTGCTTGCCTACTCTCCAAGAAACATCTAGGTCATAAAGTGATATTGCAGTCCATCACAAAGTTTCCTGTTCATGAACTACAGGGTCTTTTTTTAAGTGATCCCATTCAATTTATATTTTTTAAAAATGTGTCCAAATACAGCTATGCAAGTATTACCACCCCCATTTCAACCTGGCTTTCATTCAAATCACTCAACATCTTTAAGTATGCAATTATATCCAAAGTGGCATGGAACATGCTAAGCAAACTGGAGTTATATTACTACACTAAACCATAATATTCTGATATATAAGTTCAAATACTTAGGCTTGGGTAATCATTCTCTCAACTGGTTTTGCTCCTGCTTATCAAATAGAATGTAATATGTGTCTATTGCTGTCCCTGTTTCTTTCCCACTCTAAGTTACATATGGGGTTCCCAAAGGTTCCATCTTATACATGTATGTATCGTGTACATGTATTTAGATCTCACCATGATCTGTACTAAAAAAAAAAAAAATCCAAATATATCACTACTTGAGGCTTTATTACAGGAAAGATTTATCTGAACTTTTAAGACGAATCACTAAAAACAAACTATTCTTAACCCCTCATTGATCGATGATGTGCCAGGTCCTTGGAGGACAGATGATGGTCCTGACATGTCATTGGTTAGTGATAACAATGACCTCAGGGCATGCTGTGATCATGGTAAGAAGACTGTAATTGACTGCTCCAGGACCAGAGCAGTCAGATTCAGTCAATGTCTGGTGGTTCTGCACATATGACCACTGCTAGAGCAAATCACATGTTCAAGTGGACCATACAACAAAGGTAATGTTTTTGATAACATTACCTTTGTCATTGTTCTCTTTATCTCTCCTCCTCACTCTGATTGAGACAGAGAGGATACCTCCCAGCATTTTAAACCGCCAAGAGGGGGCACTTTTGTTGCAGGTGATGTGGCTGGGGGTGGGACTGCTGGGTAGAGAATTACAAACAAATTTAGGTAAAAGGTGGCACCATGTTTACTGTAGAAAGAGTTTTAAAAATATTTAGTTTACTTAATGACTTACTGACAGGTCTTTATATGATTAAATAGGTGCTTTAGAACAAGATTGAAGTATTTTATTTACATAGATTAATATATAAAGAGATAGTGAAGTTTAAAGAAACATTGTGAGTTTTATTGTTGTTGAGCAGTATGTATGTATGTATCTTTATATAGCTCCAAATGGCTCTTTACAGAAATAGAAATAGTACAATACAAAAATACAGGACAGGGTTAAGAGCATCAGGATAAAATCTGATTGTTGCATTATTATCAGGAGGAAATGTACAGCAAAGCGAATCATACATTAGGAGGGGGCCCTGTCCCAAAGAGCTTACAATCTAATTAGTAATTATGACAGCATGCAGATATAGTAGGAGGAGGCTCATAAGTTCAAGGCTTCAGTAAAAGAAGTGTAGAATGATATTGATGGGACTAACTGTGAGAATATTGTTACTGAGATGCCTCCTTGAGCAGGTGGATTTTTAGGAGATGCTTAAAAGGGATGAGAGTGGCTGATTGGCAGATGGTGATAGAAAGGGCATTCCAAAGTTGGGGGGGGCAGCCAATGAAAATGATTGCAGCTGAGAGATGGCTCAAGTTGTGTAAGGAGAGGACAGAAAAAACCCTTGAGAAGAAAGCATGTGATGGGAAGGGGTCTGATGGACGATAAGAGGAGAAATATAAGAGGGATGCCAAATAAAAAAGTAACTTAAAGGAGAGGAGAAGACTTTTGTAGAAATGAGACCTTACGAAGGATTTCAGTAGCAGATAAGAGGCAAGGTATCTGGAAAAAAGGGTTGTTATTCTAGAAGCTGAATTAAGAACAGACTGAAGCAGAGTAAGATGAGAGGCAAGAAAACCAGAGTAGATTGTTGCAATAATCAAGTCTAGAGACGGAACGAGGGACTGAGTGAGAGTTTTTGCAGTTGACATACAAAGGAAGGTTTGTATTTTGGCAATATATTTTCAGGAAAAAGCAGAAGGTTTTGGTGATAGCTTGGATTTGGGGGGAGATTTTCTATGTAGAATTGAGTATAACACCATGACAGCATGCTTTGGTTACTGAGTGGATTGTAGAATTGTCAACGGTAATGAAGAATTGGGTTGGCATGAGGTTTAAGAGGAAATACAACAAGTTGTGTATTAGTTCTGCATTATTGAGGTTAAGATGTGGTGGGCCATCCATGATGAGATTCCCATGAGACACTGAGTGACTTGAGACAATACAGCCAGAGTGAGGTCAGGGAAAGAGAGGTAGACTTGTGTGTCATCCACGTACAGATGGTAATTAAAACCAAAAGATGAAATAAGGTCCCCAAGAGTGAGAGGAGAGAAGTGGTTCCAGGACTGATCCCAGGGGTATACCCACTGATAGGTTATGGGGGGAAAATAAGCTGTTCACAAAAGAAACACTGAAAATAGTATGAGAGATAGGAGGCAATCCATTCTAGAACTGTGTCATGGATACCAAGGGTGTGAAGTATGTAAAATAATAGTCTGTGATCATCAGTGTCACACTCAGCAGAGAGGTCTAGTAGGATCAGTATACTGTATTGTCCTTTGCTGTGTGTAGATCATTATGTCATGTACCAAAGACAACACACAAGGGAAGAGTCTCCTGGTATAATATATTAAATATATTGGAATATTGATAACAATAGAAATGGTACTCACAATTTCAAATGGCTACTTACAGTCTCAGTAGCCGTACACACTAGTGGAGGATATTATACTGCCCCCACGCAGATCATTCAAAGTCCCAAAGAACCACTAGGAAGAAACATACAAACTAACAGCAACCAGGAGGAGAGCTATCACCATGTATCAAATCAGTATAAATTGTTTCATATTGAGATGGAATACTCACACGTAACTGTGGTTGACTGGTCTTCTATGAGGTTGTTTTTAATAAATGTATATACCTTGTATCCTGGTCTGCCGTATACTATTCTTATGGACACGTCTACATTTCCAGTTGATGCATATCAGTGTGATTCTTTTGCGGGGAGAACCAGCATGTTTATTCCCCACTAATTTTGAGACCGGTATACCTCATAGGAGACCAGTCAACTACAGTTCAGTGTGAGCATTCCATCTCAATATGAAACAATTCATACTGATGTGATACGTTCTGATAGCTCTCCTCCTGGTTGCTGTTCATTTTTATTATGTCATGTAGGACATTAGTAACTTTTGTGATGCACATATATACACACTGCACATTCTGATATCATAAAAAGAGGGACTTCATGGTAGGAAAGCGGGACAAAAGATTTGCATCTCAAAGAGGGACTGTCCCTCCTAAAATGGCACACTTGTGATGTATGAGAGAATGTTCATACACTGTATCCAGTCCCTGTTAAAGATGCACTAATGGAGAAATCATCACAGACAAACCTATAGAAAATGTTGTGTTTCTTAACCCCTTAGTGACCGGACACGCGCACACGCAGCCATCACTTAATGCCCAGCTAAGAATTTTTTTTTTTCAAATTATTCCGAAGTCCCCGAATGACGGGGACCCCGGACTTCTGAGACATACATGTACGCCCTCTGTCACTAAGTGACAGTTTTTGCGGGACGTACATGTACGTCCATTTTCGGAAAGGGGTTAAATTTTTTTTATAGTATTATCAAACTAAATGATAGGTTATACATATAAATATGGCAGAGAAAGTAAGCCATGTTTGTCCTTAAAACAACATTATTTAATATTTGTGGATGTACTAAATTAAATAGAGGTAAAATATGGTTGAATTGACATATTAAAAAAAGCCAAAATTACTCTTGCCCTCTAGTGTAAAAAGCCCTTGTCGACAAGGAGTTAAACAGCGCCAAAACAGTCCCAGTGACATTTACAAAGTGCAAATTATATTAAAGCTGGTAACAAAGCCAAATCGTAACTTGGCCCCAGGCAACTGATATATATAGCTTTATATCTGGCTTTACCCCAAAGTCACCTTGGGACTTCTTATTCATATCCAAACTTTATCCTAAAGTATGTGGTCCATTTAAAAACAAATCCTGTCTAATTGGCCTGGAAAGAAAACGTTTTATGCTATACCAGTCAATAACTATAGGTATGCAGTTTAAAATTCTGTGTATAGTAGAGATGGGCCCACACTCATGAGTAGATAGCTATACTATATATTGTACATTAACTATGATCCAGTGCAGAATCTCTAACCGCCTCCTGCTAACTGAATTCAATAGTCAAAAGAATGGAGAACACACTCTGAAGATCTGTGCAATACTCTTAGTGCAATCTGGGCTACACAACATCATGCATTGATCTGAGGGGATCACTGAGCCTCCTGAAATATGACACAATGTTTTTTAGCTGCTAATAAACCATAGATTGCTCTGGGCTTATTGCCTCCTCAGTTTATTTATGTTTTGGTACCACAAATCCATCTTTGTAAACTCAACATTTTGTATAATCCATTATGCAACATCCAGTGTAATTACTCTTCCCATCATTGTTATATGTTAAAAGAATTAAACTGGCTAGCACCCAATTCCAGATGTACCCATCACCTTTCTTGCCTGGTTTTTAAGCACTTGTCTGGAAAGGTACCAGACTACCTGAGCAGCATGCTCACTCCAGCTCTCCATACTTCCTGTTACCTTTGGTTCACTTCCAGCAATTCACTAACTATTCCAAACTACAAGAAGGAAGTGAATTTGTCTACCTGTTCTTACAGAGCTCCGCAAGCCTGGAATAACTTAAAAACTCAAATCTTCTGCCAGTTTTCAATTCCTAAAAAAAACCTTCTTCTTTGTTTTTAAAAACTATATAGAACTATATTTGAATACTAATGTGCAGTTTTATTTTCTTGTTTTCTGTTTGTATATAAATGTGTAACTTTCACATACCTCCCAACATTTCAGATGGCCAAAGAGGGACACTGGTGTTTTGGGTGGTGGTGTTGGGGGCATGGCTGGTGGGTGGGACATTACAGAGAATTTTTAGGTTATTTCCTGACTTATTGACACATCTTTGTGTAAATGAATAAATTATTTATAACAAGACCAAAGTATTTTATTTACATAGACTAGTTTATAAACACATATACTGTAGTTTATACAAGCATTAATGTGAGTTTTATTGCTGTAGAGCAATATGATACATTTATTTACACACCACACATTCTGATCTTCTAAAAAGAGGGACATCAGGGTGGGAAAGAGGGATTTGGGTCTCAAAGAGGGACACTTGGGAGGTATGCTTTCAGATTGCCAAAGCTTTGCAGGACACACTTGAAAATGAGAGAAACCTTAATGTATTCTTTCTGGTAAAAAAACTGTCTAGATGAATGAATTAATTCATTAATAAAGCAAACTGCAGATACTCTGAAAAAATATATTCTAGCATATGACTTACCTCTTTATAAAGGACACCTACCTAGGTGAATGTTTCTGTGAAACACAATTAGAGCTACTTATTCTTAAATGAAACATTTGAATGCCAGAGGGTTGTGCAAGATGCTTACATCTATGGAACTCAAAGAGTTAAGGGGGCCCACTGCTGCATACTTTGCCCAAGGCCCATTCAAGGCTTAAACCTGCTCTTCCTTAACCCTTTGAGTTCCAGAGGTATACACAACGCATTGCAAAGCAATGCGTTGCATACCCATCTGGCACTCAAGGCTTAAAAAATAAAAGTACTTGCATATCAACAGGTACAAAGTATAGTGAACGCTGAGTCTTATTAGCAGAAAGAACACTGTAGACTGGTTGTCCTCGTCTGAATGATTTACACCTCTGCTTTCCCACATCTGAGTCGCTTTGTAATGTAACCAGTGTGTGGGGAGAATTTGCAGCCTGAGACAGCCATGCTTCCTGTGTTATGTCAAACTCAGCACATTTATCAATGACATTCAGAAAGGGTGATCCAGATGGGGATTCTCTCTTTTTTTTTTTTTTTTTTTTTTTTTTTTTTAATACCAAAAGGGTTATCAGTGGGAATATGGAAGATAATGGGTTAAAACAAGCAGCTCCTACCATTGTGTGTTAGCCCCATATACACTGCCTGAAAATCCCAGCCTTCTTCCCTTGCCCAGGCAGTGGTCATGGAGAGGGTCAGACAGTGTACATGGGGATCTGTGGTTACCAGTGGGCAAGGGAAGAAGACTGGGGGTGTCAGGCAGTGTATTTGGGGCTAACACACAATGGTGTTCCCCAGGCACGTGCACACATAGACACCAAGGGGGACTTGAGTATGCTTGAGTATGCTACTTGTGCATTGTTTTTGTTGTTTCTTATGTGCTTTTTTTTGACTGGCGGTGCATATAATTTCCACTGGTTTTGTTTTCACAACTTGGGTACTAGGAAAACAAAACCTGATTTAAAAAAACATAAAGTCTGGTGTTTTTTTTAGTGGGACTAACAGTATCGAGCTCAAGGAGAGGAATGGATTAGCCAGTGCCAGGGAATGTTTAGTTAAACTGACACGGGCTGCTATTGACCCCTTGAGGACCAAAGGGGTGTTCAATGCATTGCTTTGCAGTGTGTTGTTCACCCCTCCGGACATCAAGAGGTTAAAGTCCATGCCATTATTCCTGTTGAAGCCCAGGGACAGATAAAGCATTACAGGGACTGGCACAGATTTTGCTAGGGTTGCCACCTAGCAAAATAGCTGTAAAGTCTGGGTTGAACCAACTCCATCATAGGAGGCAAATTGAAAAATAGCCCAAATGTGTTGGAGACCTATCTTTCATTGAAGGAGTTAAAATCGCTATTAATGGAGTTTCTTCTGTATCCAATATGGTATAGCTGGTTTGTCCCAAAATTTCTGCTCTCTCTTTGTGCATATGACTCTGCAATGCACATTATAGGGAGTGTTACACAAGCCAATTTTTTCTTTACCTATTCAGTCAGCTGTATAGTCTATGACACGTTCAATATGCCACTATGCAAGAAGGAACCCAGTCTTTACATTTCACTGAAGTCATCCCATTCTGCATGAAGGTGGGTTTAGTGGGGACAGTGTAAGGCCTATGCCCATTTTCATGCAGGAAAAGTGGATCTTAAATGGTATCATTCTAATCCAAGAGGACAAGTCCATGGTGTACAAGGAGCCCACTGGCTTATGAGTTATGACAAATTGTGTCACTTCAGGATGATTCAGTTGAATGACTTGCAGGGGTCACTTCTCTCTCAATCCTGGAGAATTCTGCTTCTCCCCTAACACATTGATCTCAGCACGAATGAGCTGAACTGACATGTAATTGTGTGGTTAACCTTACTTCTTGAAAGCTCCCCCCCCCCCACACACACACATACACTTCCCTTGGAATCCTTCTTCCAAAATGGAACCAGAGAAGGTGAACAGAACAAGAGGGGGTAGGGGGGAGCCTCCTAATTTTTCCTTTTATCTGGCTCATAAAAATGCAGTTGATTAATGGCAGTGTTCAATAAATTATCCGCCCTCCACATGGAGGATGAGCTTGGAGATTTATTTTACATTTTCACATGTTCCTCATTTAGCTAGTGGATGACTGGAGAAAGATGCTGAGCCTGGGGAATCTGAGAGCAGAGGAGGGGTGCAGGGATGTGGTGGAAACCTCAGGCAAGACCTAAACAACAGTTGTATGCATATGCTCTCCCAAAATAAGGTTGAAACATTTTTAAAATTAGTAAATAGCGTTCTAAACCCTTTAAGGACCTGTCGTTTGCACAATTTCACAATGGCAATGCTAGAAATGTGGCTGCTCTTTGCAAATGAGGTTTTTATGTCTAAGGGACTTTTCTGAGGCAGATATAGTTGTTGATACCTTTATTAGCTAACTAAGCAGATTTGTTAAGGAGCTTTCCCACATAGGTGACATTATTTATGTAGAAGGTGCTTGGCCAGGAAAAATACAATGAGCGTTTCTCATTTTCAGGTATATCCTGGAAAGTATGTACAGTACAAAGAAACACATTTGCACGAATAGAAAAAAACATTATATATAGTAGCGAATGCTGCACAGTGTCGCCACTTGACCACGTCTGATATATAAGTCAAGTGCTTCTGATTCAAGCCTACTTTCTAAGTCTTCGTTCACGAGTGTTTTTTTTTTTTTTTGCTGCACTAATGCCACACCTCCCAAGTATCCCTCTTTAGGAGTGACAGCATTCCTAGAGGGAATCAGCTGCACCACACCGACGAGGCCCACATAGGCCGAAACGTACGTCTGTGGTTTTGCTGAATCTCTCGTGCAGGGAGGATTTGCCTGACATTTCGGAGCTGGACTGTCTGAGGGCGGGACCAGTCTGATATTAAAATGGAAATTTCCTGTCTGCAATGGCACATGGGAGTGCAAAAGTGACTTGCAGCACCATTGAGGGGTCACTATGCCCAAGAACAAGACACTTTATCTTGTTCGTTCTCGATGGGTGCTTGTCACAACATTTGTTTCTTTGGAGTGACAGCATACCTCTCAAGTGTCCCTCTTTAAGACCCAAATCCCTCTGTCCCTCTTTCCCACCCTGATGTCCCTCTTTTTTAGGGGATCAGAGTGTATCATGTGTGTATAAGTGTATCGTATTGCTCTACAGGAATAAAACTCACATTAATGTTTGAATAAATGTAAGTATATGTGTTTCTAGATTAGTTTGTGTAAATTAAAAATGTTGGTCTTGTTATAAGTCATTTATTAGGTTACACAAGGAGGTGTCAATAGGTCATGAAATAGCCTAAAAATTCTCAGTAATGCCCCACCCACCAGTCACGCCCACAACAACACCCCCTGAAACACAAGTGTCCCTCTTTGGCAATTTGAAATGTTGGGAGGTATGTGACAGTCCCTCTTTGAGACCCAAATCCCTCTGTCCCTCTTTCCCACCTTGAAGTCCCTCTTTTTAGGAGATCAGATTGTGTGGTGAGTATATGTGTATCATATTGCTCTACAGCAATTAACTCACATTATTGCTTGTTTATATGTCTGTATATGTGGTTATAAATTAGTCTGTGTAAATAAAATACTTTGGTGTCAACAGGTCATGAAATAACCTAAAAATTCTTGGCAATTCCCTGCCCACCAGCCACACCCTCAGCAATACCTCCTAAAACACAAGTGTCCATCTTCGGCAATTTGACATATTGGGGTATGGCTAATGCACCAAAATGTACCTGATTGTTCTGGGTTGGTTTGTTCAGACAGGCAATCTCACCATGCATCACATAGTGCAATCACAGGTATATACACCGCCACAACAACCTCACTAGTGATACATCATGAAGGGAATGCAGGAACAGCTCAGGTATGTTTTATACTGGGGGATCTACAACACAGAGTATTCAAATAGTCCAGGCTTCTTCGTTTGCAATATTGAATTCCCATGTTCATTTGTTAACATTCTCTTTATTTCATTTCGGATTGTATACTAAGAAGGCCTGGAGCAATTCAAGAGCAAACCGACTGAAAATGACCACTGATTTAAAGGGAGATTTTCACCCTTTGAATGTTAGGGGGGTCTCCAATTAATTGCTTCATCATGCTTTAGAGACCTCCCTAGAATTTAAGATTTTAATAGCCCTTTTAAACCAATGGGAATTTATATTTGTCCTCTATAGTCTTTTTAGTTCATCTGCCAAAGCATTTTTCCAAGTCAGTTTGATGTCTATGCGCATAGCTATATGTTTCCTATTTGCTTTTGTTTCACTGAAAGAAACAAATAACAGAAGCAGATCCTTGAAGTCACATGCAGACCTTCTAGACAGTGCACGCTCATGTGAAAACAATCACAGGACTGGGGAAAGTTCATTTAGCCATATGCACAATGGTAAAAGAGAGACCATTTCATACCTCCCAACATTTCAAATTGCCAAAGAGGGACACTTGTGTTTTAGGAGGTATTGCTGGGGAGAGGCTGGTGGGTGGGGCATTACCAAAAATTTTTAGGCTATTTCATGACCTATTGACACCTCCTTGTGTAACCTAATAATTGACTTATAACAAGACCAAAGTATTTTATTTACACAGACTAATTTATAAACACCTATTCTGACGTTTAAACAAACAATAATGTGAGTTTTATTGCTGTAGAACAATTTAATACACTTATCTACACATCACACAATCTGATCTCCTAAAAAGAGGGACATCAGGGTGGGAAAGAGGGACAGAGGGATTTGGGTCTAAAAAAGGGACTGTCCCTCCTAAAGAGGGACACTTGGTAGGTATGCCATTTTGGGGCAAGCCAGTAGTATCACAGAGGGAAAATATTCTCATTGATTTAAATGGGACTTTTAACCCTTTGAGTGCCAGAGGGATACTCAACTCATTGCTTTGCAATGCGTTGCGTACCCCTCTGGCACTCAAAGGGTTAAGCTCTAGCTATTAGAGGGCTCTCCAACACATTTTGTTATTATTTAGCATATTGTGAAGCAATGTTCTCTAGCATTCAAAGGGTTAAAATCCATATAAAATCAAAATTTATTTGCCTTTGTCCTCTATGGTGCTGTATTGTTGCATGTTTGCCATTGTGTATATAGCTGTTTGTTTTTAATTCTACAAAGGACAATCAAATACATCTTCTGTCCTATAGTATTAACCTTTAAAGGCTTAATAATGTCTTGTATTAATAAAAAATAATACTGTAGATACTCAAAAAATGAATCTGTTGATGGCAGTCTGATCTCTCAAACCTTAAAGAGATATATGGTAATAAAGTTCCCCCTACCTCCCCTTTTAACTGACGTCAGCCTCTAGCTGACAGAAGATGATCCTGGTCCCAGGACTGGCAGGTGGCTCTGCAGCATAGCCAAAATACTACAATCTAAAAATAAATACTTCATTGGAAAGGTGTACAAAGTGTGTTTGCAAACCAGGCACACTTTGTAGACCATTCCAATAAAGTATTTCTTTTTAGATTGAGGTATTTCGGCTCTGGTGAAGAGCCGCCTCGAATCGCACGACTTGAATCTCCTTCTTTCAGCTTTACAGCTGACATCAGTGAAAGGGGAAGGAGGGGGAACTTCATCATCGTACGTAGCTTAAACTATAAAGGTTTGAGAGATCAGACTGGCATCAATGGATTTACTTTTTGAATATCTACAATATTATTTTTTATTAATACAAGACATTACTAACCCTGCAAAGCTGAACACACATGCATGCACACTTACACGCATGTATATACACACATAAAAACACTCACACACACACGTATAAGAAACACACACAGTTACAAACACACATAGACACAACACATGCATATATAAACACACAAACACATGCACAGATATATAAACACAAACACGCTTACACATACTTAACTCCTGAAGGACCAGCCGCACGGCCGACGCTTATGGACCACGGGGCAATATTGTTTTGGTTTCAGCAACGTAATCAGTGGTCCCCGAATGGTGTGCAGCCACGCTGGGACCCCTGAACTCCATGGTGCACAAATACGTCATGGGTCCTTAACGCAAGAATTCCCATGAAGTATATGTGTGTCACAGGTCCTTAAGAAGTTAAACACTAATATATATACACACAAACACAGATCCATACACACAAGCATGCTCACACATACATACACACAAACACAGATCCATACACACAAGCATGCCACACATACATACACACACTCACCCAAACTCAAACATACACACATTCACCCAAACTCACACATACATACACACACAAACACACTCACACCCACAGACACAAACACATACATAAAATCACACTAACACACATACATAAACCCACTAACGCACACATACATAAGCACACTAACACACATAGCACAGATACATATCCTCCTATATAATAATTTGCTAGGATGTTTGTCACGATGCAGTCATGCGCAGTAGAGACTGCCCGCGTTCGAGCAGACTCTACTGTGTATGATTGCATCGCGTGAGTGAGGCGACGCAAGACTGCATCGCGTGGAGCAGTGAGGTAGCAGCCTCTTAACCCTTTGAGTGCCAGAGGGGTAATGTGTTGAGTAGCAATCTGGCACTCAAAGGGTTAACCTTGGCCCATGTACACGCACTTTTACGCTAGTACATATATAAACACATTAAGACACACACACACAAACACACACAGATACATGCACAAACAAACATTCTCACACATACATAAAAACACACACAAACATGCCCACATGCTTTATTTTGTATTTATTCACTATATGAATTCCTCTTAGTGCACATGCTATCTGCCACCATATGTCTGCTTCAACTCATCTGCCATATCACTCAGATTATTTTCGATGCATCTGCCCACAACTCACATTTATCAGACTTATTTGACAGTCAGTCTATCAACTCAATGTGCTCATCAATCGGCCTTTCATCTTAAAAAAACCCTTTCTGTGCATCATCAATCTGTCACTCAATCCATCTAATATGTCTGTGTGCCTGATTGCTGTTCTCCCACAGACTGTTGGGATAATACCATTCTGTCCAACCCAGCGTCTTATTTATCAGGCTAAAGGGGTGCGATTCAGGAGCAAACCAACTGTGCTATGGCTAAGAATGAAAATCCTTTAAATTGCCTTTGATTTAAATTAAGTTTTTAACCTCTCTCATTAAAAGGTTTAAAAGCCCCATTTAACTAAAACTGACATTTTATTTGGTCTCATAAGGAGCAATTGGTTTGCTTCAGAACTGCATCTTCTTTTGTATGATCAATTAGGCCAATGCATTGCACTCTCTGACATTCAAAGGGTTAAAGCCTCCATATTGGTTTTGTGCCCAGGTCTTCTTGTGATCATTGTTTAATCTACTGTAGCACCACAAGAAGTCATTTATACTGTGAGTAGTGGTCCATTGTCTGTGTGTGACTTGCTGATGTCATGAGCTTACCTCACCTTTAATGTAGACAGGCACATAATGTGCAGTGAGCCCTCTATCATGTACCATTATAATTAGCACTGTCAAGCCAGGACTCTGCAGCCCTCATGCATATCAGATGATAATATGTCTTCATAAGCAAGTGACTGTACATGCACAATATTTCTCCCCTTATGAAGATTGCATGTCAATAAAGTAATTGAGTCTCTGAGGCTCCAGCAGGGAAAGATTTAGGGGATGGGACTTTCAGGGCAGTGATGTATAACCATTATTATTCTGCTAGTCACCGTTGCGAGGCTGAAAGCGAAGACTGGTCAGGAGATGACAGAGTGAAGGGTCATATTTTATTACAAAAAATATGTATATACATTGCTACTAATCACTGGTCTCTTCTTTTCAAAGTCACAGTGGGAGCTCTTATTTCATTATAGCTAGAGGGCAAAATATGCTGACCCAAAGCAGCAAATACCTACTTAAATCCCTCTCCTGCAAAGGCTGAAATCCAGCAGTCAGGAAGGGATTTTACTACCAAGTGATGCTCAGGAAGACATAATAGGCCAGGAGAGGGCAGTGTGATATCTTCCTGCTGTCGCTGGACCACAAGTCCCATCATCCTCTACCAGGAGTTATAATCTGCCACCACCTGGAGGCCTCACATTGCATAGCCCTGTATTAGTCCAAACCAATCACACCCTAGGGGACATATATAAATTCCCAGAATTCCTGTTGACTTAACTCCATAGCGACAATTGACTTACCAGGTACGCCCCGGGTCTCCATGCGGCTGCACGCCGTTCGGAGACTCCGGAATCATTTGAAAAAATGGGCGTTAAGGTGACAGCCGCGTATGAACGCAGCTATCACTAACGGGTTTAAGTGAAAACGGGGTCTGAAATTGGCCGCTCCAAGACTGGCGTGATCTCTCTCAGACCCCATTTCAGCATGCCGGTACACGTAACAAGTCACGTGTGCCGTGCATCGGAAGTGATCAAAGCGGTTCTTAAGAGAAGGTAACTTCCCTGGACCGCTGGTCCTTAAAGGGGATCTATCACCCCCTATACAACTTTGGTTTTGTTTTTTTTTTTTGTTTTTTTTTAAAAATCTGTTTGCCGAAATTCAAAGAATAAATACAGCCCAGAACCTACTTCCGGACAGACTGTGGTTACCTGCTCTGTAACCGCAGTTGGTCACTCTGCGTCTGCTCTCCTCCCTCTTATCCAGCCTCCTCTGATGACGGAGGCTTCTCTCAGGAAGCTGGACTGATCTCATTGGCAGAGATCGATATCTAGCCAATGAGACCACTCCAGCTTACAGGCAGGAGGCTGAATAGAGAGAGGGGAGCCGAGGGAAAGTGATGGACTGCGTTACAGAGCAGGTAACCGCAGTCTATCCAGAAGTAGGTGCAGGACTGTATTCTTTGAGTTTCATTAAACAAGAGTTTTAAAAAAATAATAATACACTTTTCAACATATTCGCTATATAACAAAACTATTTAGACAAAGTTGTATAGGGATGATAGATCCCCCTTAAAGAGTTAAAGCCCAGCTTAAATCAGTGGTAACTGTCATGTGCCCCTAGGCAGATTCACTAAGAATTGAAGCATTTCTAAGGTAAATCATCTGCAGCATAGTGGCAAAAAACCTAAAGCTTATTGAACACTTTAAGGATCAGGTTGATGTGCATCACATTGCTTTTCAATGCATTGCTCCCCTCTCTAGTCCTTAACCTTTTGAGTGCCAGAGGAGTGCGCAAAGCATTGCAAAGCAATGCGTTGCGCACCCTTCTGGCATTCAAAGAGTTAAACTGTTCAAAACCTACAGAGGCAGAGAACCACACAAACACACAAAAACACACTGAAGGCAGAGCTGCAGCGAGATCAGTGACCTTGTACCTTTTGTTGGTAACCCCAACATGCAGAGAGGCAACCTTCTAAAGGCTCACATTTTGCAAAAGGCCTTGGCTGTGCTGGCCACACCCACATTCTGAATTTTGGGTGTGGTCAGAGCAGTCTGTCTCCCTGCATCAGGTTTAAACCCATTTGTAGGTTAATACTTAGCTACTTTAATGCTAGAGAGATCTCCACTGAATTGTGTTGTGGCCATAGTTGGGAACTCTCCGGCTTTGACCTGGAGACTCCTGTTTTGACTCTAAATCACCAGGTCTCCGGGGCAGATTGATTCTCCGGGTGTGGGGAGATTCTTATGAAACTCTGCCCACATCTGCTCCTTCTTACCCTGTTCCTCCCACTCCGGTGCTTTCTCTTTTCCTTCCCAAGTCTGTTCTAGGCTAAGCCCCGCTCCTTTTTACGACGCAAAGTGAGTCATTTTTCTGCCTTCAGGAGCATCACAGGGCTACCCTCCGTGGGAACCAGGCAAAGAAGTTCCCAGGTATGGTTGTGGCCATAGGTGGATCAAAGGGAGCCTACAATGCTTTGCCTAGGGGGTTGTAAATCTGGCCCTGGGTGACTTGGTTCCTTTTTATCAGTGGCTGAATATATATTTTGGCACTTTGTCCACAAAGAATAAGATAATCTGGTTCCCATCTTTTTACAAGGATCACTCCTGATCAAAGGCCCCATAGGTACAAAGAATTCTCCCTCTTTGTTGCAACCCAGTGTTTGGGCTGGAGGTGGGCATTGTTCCTAAAGCTGATGAGATCTTAATTAATTGGCATTTCATATCCCAAGCCACAGGCATGGATCCAGACTGGTGCAATAAATGATGCAGATACTTCAGAACCTCTTGTGAAGAGAGTTATTGAACACTGTCTTCACGGATTGCATAAACTGCGCCTACTTTTTAATTTTTTTACAATATCCAAAATAAAAAATCCTGGGAAATTATTTAAAGAAGCAAAACCATATTTAGTAATTTTGCTTCTATTTCCAATGTATTATCTTCTGTAGAAACTGAGGTTTTTATGCTTTATAAGCCACCTGAACAAGTTGTGTTTAGAGCCCTATCTGTGTATTGTATGTAGTGAAGGTGCTAAAGGGATAATAATGTTTCACAAAAACGGCAGGTCCAATTAATCTTCATAGTATTTGGACCATGGAGAGTGTTATATCAATACTGTCAGATTTGTGGTTCAAGAGTAATTGAATGATAAAGTTTCCCCCTCCTGCCCCTTTTACCTAGTGTAAGTCACCAACCCTCAGATGTGGAATCTGGTCCACAGACCAGACAGCTCACAGCAAGGGACAAGGGACAATCTTCTTACTTTGAGCATAAGAAAAACCCTGCCGCCTTGTCAGGTTTTTGGGTTTTTCTCTTATGCTAATTGAAGATTGTCCCTCTCTTAGAAATACCTGGACACCACCTTGCTGCTCTGAGGTGAGCAGTGTTACATCAGTAAAAGGGGCGGAGGGGGATACTTTATCATTCAATAACTCTTTAACTACAACTTTGACAGTACTGAAATAATACTCTCCACGGCCCATATAGTATGAAGATTAATTGGAGCTGCTTTTATTGGGAAACATTACTATCCCTTTAAGGGTGGTGTTGGCATTAAACTAGCCTCAGCGGATACCATTTGAGCTGGTGAAATATCTGCACTGTAGTCGTTGTTATACTATGCAAATGTTCTCCTTCATCTTTGCAAGATTTGCCACTGAGACTATGGCAGAATGTTAACTATTGAACTCTCCCAAATGTATCTATGATTTTGAATATTATTGTAGAAGTCAGAAATCTAAACTTTGTAATGACAGTGTTTTGAACACTTTAACCCCCGAGTGAAAAAGGGGTGTGCAAAGGGTTAAGAATGAGGGGTGTGCTATGCATTAGCAATTTATACATTGCACACCTCTCTGGTCTTTAACCGCTCACGCACGCAGCCAACACATAAGGACCACAGACCATTTTTTTTCTCAATCCGGGTTCAAGGCTCCCCAAATGGCGTGCAGCAGCGTGGGGAGCCCTGAATTCCATGATGTACATGAAAGTGGTCTTTCAGGGACATCGACCCTGTGATGTACATGTACGTCATGGGTCGTTAAGGGGTTAAAAGTTTAAGCCTTATGTAAACTAGGAGACCCTTGGAGATAAGCTGAGACACTAAAGAATGAATTTTAACCCAGTTGGTCACAGTCTTCAATGGGGCAGGTATAAATCAGGAAAAAACCTTTGAGTGGCATGGGGTGTCCAAAGTATTTGCAAAAGCAATGCACATATATTTATGTATCTCTATTTATATAGCGCCATAAGTGTGCACAACTCTTTGCAGAAACAAAAGTGATCAGTGGATATTTTCAGGTCAGTCTTGCCAGGTTGAAGACCTGGAACCTTTGTTATCTTTTACTACGTTGGACCCAGCTGGGGAGTAATACACTTTGGCTTCTATGAATGACATGGTATAGCACCTTTGTTTTTAGAAACTCAACCTGGAAGGTAATAGTGCTTTACAATGTACTGCAAAAAACGTAATGAAAAGGATGATTTAAGGGGCTTTGTGGGGATGATCATACCTGGGAACTCTCCAGATTTGCCCCGGACACTCTAGTTTTGAGAGTGCATTACCAGGTCTCTGGTGCAGAGGCTGATTCTCCGGATGTGGGGAGTTTTCTTCAAAAATCTGCCCACTTCTGCTCCTTCCCTCCCAATTCCTCCCACTTTTCCTCCATCACCACCCAGTTCCTCCCATTTCCTGCTTGTGTGATACACCAGAAAGCCCTGCCCCCACTCGTGGGTAAACCCCACCTTCTTTTTGTCACAATTTGCTGTAATTATACTCCCCAGCGGCATCACAGGAATCTCCTCCAGGGACTCCACAAATGAATGTTCCCAGCTATGGGGATGATTGTTGTGTGACAATAGAGGGTATGGTAGAGATTCTGTGCTGTTAATTGTGACTGTTGTGCACTTAAAGAAAATCTAAAAATTACTTTATTCAAACAAGATTCTTTACTTGATAACTTTTGTATAAGAAGATGTGTCAGGCAGTTTTGAATCCCCCAAGATATCTACTTTTCAGGAAATGCATGCTTTTCAGGGATGTTTTGAAGTAATTGGGTAATTAAGCCTTCTATGTTTAGTGCATTTTGGTTATCTCTATGAAAATGTCTTAAATTCTGTTATATGCTTCCACAAATCTGGGGCCCCAGGGAAGGGCACACGTTTGTGCATCTACACATATACCGTGTATCAATGTACTCAGGAGGTAGGAGGCATCACATAAGCTTGTTTGACATGTTGTACAATAAATTATGACTTTAGTGTAAATTTCTGAAAAACATTTCTGAAAACCCCTATAAATATTACATTATTTGAATGATCGTTTTGTGTAGGAAGAAACTTCATGCATTTTCTGATGCTTTAGATTATCTATTCTCCGAAAATGTATGCTGTTTTTCCAGTGCAATGCAAATTTGTAGTTTATGAAGTTCAAAATATTCTTGAGTTCCTGTTAATGGTATACTATCATCTAAAAGCAGTTTTGATGGTTTTGAAAGAACTTTCAAAATCACAAATATGTTGTTTTACCCTTTTTTATTTCGAAAACTAGTTTTGGGTTATATAGACATTTATGTTATGCTAATTAAGGCATGCCATGCAGCACTTCCTGTTTTAGCCCCATATTACCGCCCTGACTCACTGATTCCTAGGAGAGATGGGGAATGCATTACTGTACAGTGTCAGTGAGTGGGGGTAATGTAGAGATAAGACAGGAATAGCTTGCACCATATGCTTTAATTAACATCATCTGTAATAAATAATGCAAAAACTAACTTTCTAAATACAAAATAAATAATACACCAAATAAGTGATTTTGACAATTTGTTAAAAATAACTAAATTTGTTTTAGACGATAGTGTCCCTGTAAAGCCGAATTGTCACCCTTCAACCTCCCCCCCACCTGTATCTCTGAAGATACATGGAGAGTGCTACCATCTTGATGACGTTTAGGCTCATTGGCAGCTCTCTGTGTGTGTAAGTCTTCCTCTGTTAGCCTGCCCCCAGTGTTGTATCAGGGCAGAGCACCCTTTTCATCTCATGTGGCAGCCATGATCATCTCGCATGATGTGCACTGTGCTGTGCTCTTGGTGAGGCTGCTGGGAACTTGTATTCAGAATTTGACTACAACCTATACACATATATATATTTTTTAATGCACATACCAAGGAGCGCATTCGCTTCTAGGGAGACCTGGAATGGGAGGTGGGAGGATAATGATAGCATGGGGACGTCCTGCAGAACGCTGCAGGACAGCTTGTATTGCAACCAAAGAAATAGATTACATCACTAGTGAATTTTTAAAAGCCTATTTCTCAATAAATATTGTGCTTTTAAAAAATTCATTAAGTGTCTCTAGGGTGGAAATTCCACTTTAATTAGAGGTATATGCAGTACATGAAGGTAAAGCTATACTTTTTTGGTATTGGTGTATTCATGGAATAAAAGGCTTTCATAGAGAAAATATTAACTATTTTTAAAATTTTCGTAAAAGATTAATTATTTTGAGAAAAACAGTATGATATTTTCCATATGTATGTAGAAATTTACCCACGGGAATCTTAGCTAAGCAGATAGATAGCAAAATGCTGAAAATTGCTCAGATTCCAAGATTTAAACATTCCCCAAGCCACTGCCACTTAAAGGTCTAGACCCTGGTGCAGCATGCCTACCAAGTGTCCCTCTTTAGGAGGGACAGTCCCTCTTTTAGATCCAAATCCCTCTGTCCCTCTTTCCCACCCTGATGTCCCTCTTTTTAGGAGATCAGACTGTGTGGTATGTATATAAGTGTATCACATTGCTCCACAGCAATAAAACTCACATTATTGCTTGTTTAAAGGTCAGTATGTGTGTTTATAAATTAGCCTGTGTAAATAAAATACTTAGGTCTTGTTATAAGTAATTTATTAGGTTACACAAGGAGGTGTCAGCAGGTCAAGAAATAACCTAAAAATTCTTGGTAATGTCCCACCCACCAGCCACGCCCCCAAAAACACCCCCTAAAACACAAGTGTCCCTCTTTGGCAATTTGAAATGTTGGGAGTTATGGTGCAGTGAGTGATTTAACTATTCATTGGAGGGCCCCGGTGCAAACATTTTTGTGCCCCCTATCTAGGGTGATCACATGTCCCAGATTGCCTGGGACTGTCTCTTAATATGTTCATGCATCCCTCATCCACATTGCATGACAATAACACTGTACTGGAATTTTATCCAATAGCTGTGTGTCAAAGGTCTTGAATCAGTGTGGAGGCTATCAACGGTATGATTCAAGCCAGGTCGGTTTGAGGTGCTTCTGACAAAGGGTTACAAGCCCTAGGTAGATCAATGAGAATTTTTCTTTATGCTATATGGTGCAGTGGTTTGGGTTTGCATTTATGTATATGTATGTAAATATCATGGGTGTCCACAGGGAGGGGCAAGAGGGGAGACTTGTCACCTCCCCCCTCGCAGTTGCCCAAGGCCTGCATACAACTGCTGCCATAATATGTAAAGCCTGTCCTCATTATGGTTTTGCCCCCCTCCCCCCCTGGAAAAATTTCTGCGGACGTCAATGGTAAATATCTATTTATAGTAACATTTTAATTTCTTGAATTCTAGAGCAATTCATTGAACACCTCTCTAGCATTCAAGGGGTTAATGCACCATTAACATCAAATGGAATTTTTATTGGTTTCTAATGAGCATCTGGTATGCCCCCAAATAGCTTTACCTTTGCTAATGTATGTATATCATCATCATCTTCGGCCATTGTCAATCCACTACAGGATGAAGGCCTACTCAGCAAGACTCCAATAACTTCGGTCCTGTGCACTGTGTTGCCACTGTGTACCGACAAATTTGGTAATTTCATCTATCATTTTGTTTATGGTCTTCTTATTGGACTTTTATTTTCGATCCATTAGGTCCATCTTCTGTCTGGTGCATACCTCCCAACTTTTCAAATTGCCAAAGAGGGACACTTGTGCTTTAGGGAGTGTTGCTGTAGGCGTGGCTGGTGGGAGGGGCATTACCAAGGATTTTATGACCTATTGACACCTCTGTGCGTGCCATAATAAAAGACTTCTAACAAGACTAAAATATTTTATTTATATAGACTAATTTATGAACACATGTACTGTAGTTTACACAAACAATAATGTGAGTTTTATTACTGTAGAACAGTATGATACACTTATAAACACACCACACAGTCTGATCACCTAAAAAGAGGGACACCAGGGTAGGAAAGAGGGACAGGTGGATTTGGGTCTAAAAGTAGGACTTTCCCTCCTAAAGAGGGACACTTGGGAGGTATGCTGGTGTTCTTGATATGTGGCCTGCCCATTTCAATTTCAGGTGCTTTACACTTTCAATGATGTCACAGACCTGTGTTTGTTGACGAATGCATGCACACGTTTTTGGTCTCTTTGTCATGTTTAGAATTCGCTACTCCATACTTCTCTGAACAACCTTAAAGGGATAGTAACACTTAATATTTAGAAAATATATATATAGTGTTGTATTTATCCTCCTGTGTAAAACAAGGGTAATCCTGCTGAGATGTGTTTTATTCAAAAGATAGTGCAGCTCAATCTTGAATTATTTAGGTGCAGTATCTCAATGGCCTGAATTTTTATGGTGGCACTGTTGATGCATCATGCTATGGAAAGCTCTGGTCAATTGACCATAAATCTCCATAGGAGGGTGTAGCAATAGCACCACAGTAACATTTCAGACCATTGAGATATTGTACCTAAATAATTCAAGTTTGAGCTGCAATGACTTTTGAATAAAACACCTCTCAGCAGTGGGAGTATCCTGGATGTAGTCAGGAGGATACACCCTACAATATATATTTTACTGTATATGAAGTGTTCCTATCTTGGCATTCAGTATCCATGTGAAACCTGTAGTAATATATATATGTATATATATGTATATATATATATATATATATATATATGTGTGTGTGTGTGTGTGTGTGTGTGTGTGTGTGTGTGTGTGTGTGTGTGTGTGTGTGTGTGTGTGTGTGTGTGTGTGTGTGTGTGTGTGTGTGTGTATCTTGATGAAATGACAGCACTCACAGGACTTGAATAATGATTAAAATTTGTGCTCTGTAAAGGTCTTTAACCCCTTAAAGACCGGCGCACGCACGAGCGGCCGGCACTTGACGACCACGGGGCGTTTTGCAGAGAGCCGTGAACTCCATGACGTGCCAGGACCGTCATTGGTCCTTAAGTTCCGGACCGTCGTGACGGTCCTGGCACGTCAATGGTTGCAAAGGGGTTAAAGAACACAAATGTTGATTGTCATTCAAGTGCTGTCATTTCTTCAAGATTTCTCTACATCTTCTACACACTGACTGGCACCCAGGCAAGCGAATGTTTCATTTAGAGAGCGCCCCTACATCTGTATTTGGTATATCTATAGAAGAGCCCCCTTGCACGCTGGGCCCTGGTGCAAGTGCACCTTATGCACTCCCTTCCATTACTCCCTTTCTCTTTTATTGTGTCTGAATTCTTTATCTGCTTCAATATGTAGAAAATGCTCAAATAAATGTAGTTTTTTTTCTGATATATTCTATTTTATTTGTCACTCAAAGTGCTTCTGTTTACTCACAGACTATATGGGATGAAAGAGCCATCATGCCTAATCCTTAGAGTGTCGCATGAATGTGCTACTCATTGGTCTGCAATGTGCTGTACACCATTGTGGCATTCAAAGAGTTAAAAGATAGCTACCGTCAATGCAGGCAATAATACTATAACACAGTTGTTTGTGATATTTTTACTGAGCTGTTTTATTGTGATGGTGCACTGAACCCTGAACTTAAGGCAATAACCATCCGGTTCCCTGCAGAGAGCTTTTTTGAAAACTACTTTCTTTCCTATATAGAGAATAAGACATCGGTCTTCTCTATTACCTCCTTATTAGATCTTTTTATCTTAAAGAGAAACTACAAATTGCCAGTTTTTTTACTGTAATAAGTATCTATCTAGCTGTCTGTCTAGCTGTCTGTCTAGCTGTCTGTCTAGCTGTCTGTCTAGCTGTCTGTCTAGCTGTCTGTCTAGCTGTCTGTCTAGCTGTCTGTCTATCTTTAACAGAAACATAGATTAATATTGATATTGGATATGTCTAAGTTAAAGGGATAGTAATACTTAAGTATTACTAATCCCTATAGTAAAGCCGTACTAAAAAAAAAAACGTATTGCCCCCAGTGTCATCTTTCAAATCTTTATGGTTTGAGAGATGAACGCTTCTAAAGTTGCCCTCTCCCTCCCCATTCCCCTTAGTCAGCGTTCTAGCTGACTGCAGGGAAGCAAGTCGTACGACTTTCAGGCGGCTCTCCAGCACAGCCGCGATCTCGTTACTAAAAAAGAAACTTTCACTGAAATGGTCTTCTACGTGTGCTTGGTTTGCAAGCACACGTAGAAGACCGTTTTAATGAAACTTTTTTTTTAGTTAATGCGATCACGGCTCTGCTGCAGAGCCGCCTGATGATCTATGACCGGATTTCCCTTCAGTCAGCTACAAAGCTTACTTCGGGGAAGGGGGAGGGCAACTTTAGAAGCGTTCATCTCTCAAACCATAGAAGTTTGAGAGATGACACTGGGGGTAATACATTTTTTTTTAGTAGGGCTTTACTATAGGGATTAGTAATACTTAAAGGGATAGTAATACTTCGTTTTATCTTTATTTTATTTTGTAGGCATTAAAAAAACATGAAGAACGATATAAGTCTTATCTCTCAAACCTTTATGGTTTAAGAGATATTCACAAGCAAAGTATCCCGCCCCTGTTCAGCCACATCAGAAGGGAGGTGCCCAGGTAGACTGCAGAGAGGGACAATCTTCAATTAAGATAAGGGAAAAAAGCAGAAAAACTTGTCTAGGGGGGAAGGGCTTTCATTCTTTTCATACAGAGAAGATTGTCCCCTGCTGTTATCTGTCTGGTCTTACAACCAGATTCACATCTGAGAAGAGATGGCTTACACTAGGAAAAAGGGGCGGGAGGGGGAAACTTTGCTTGTGAATATCTCATAAACCATAAAGGTTTGAGAGATAAGACTTATATTGTTCTTCATGTTTTTTTAATGTCTACAAAATAAAATAAAGTTAAAACTAAGTATTACTGTCCCTTTAAGTATTACTATCCCTTTAAGTATTGTATATTGAAATATAACCTGTATGCCTTCAGTTCCAGCTTCTATATAACAGATTGTGGCTTCACATTTAATATAAACTTCCAGATGCAGCTTCATACAACCTTACTTTGCAACTTTAATATTTTGATAATTCGAAGCACAATTAGCACAGACTTTTACAGCAACTCAATGGGAGTTATACACTAATGTGTGATAAAGAGGCGATAACTTATCTGGTGATATCACTTCTCCAGTTCCTATGTTATTCTGTGGCACCTATGAACTAAGATCCCCAAAGTTGGAGAAATGTTAGTGAATTGGCTCCATAGAATAACATAGGAACTGGAGAAGTGATATCACTGGAGAAATTATCTCCATTTTATCTCCTCTTTATCACATCTAAGTGCATTACCCCCATATAGTTCTGCGCAGTAAGGCATTAGCCAGTGGGCATACCTGGGAACTTCTGAAATGAATACAACCTGAGATCTTTGAAAATATATGAAATATAAACCCTTAATGTTCCCATGAAAGTAGATTCTAGGAGCTGTATCATGGTTGTCCTAACACAGATATGATCCAGTTAGTCCTCATTGAACCAGTAACATGCTACAATTGTGAGATAGCAGGACTTCTCTCTATGTCTTTCTGGTAGAAATGTCACAATTTTTTTTTTTGTGAAAGTATTTTACCAGAGAGAATACATTGAGATTATCTCTCATTTTCAAGTATGTCCCAGACTCATTTTATCTACCACAGAGAGGTGAAAGGCTGAGCTGACCCTGCTGGGACTAGAACCGGCAACCTTGTGGCTTGAATAGATTCTACAGCTGGTGCCTTAACCAACTGAGCCATCTTATTAACCCGCGCACGCGGCGGTCACTTAAGGACCACGGAGCATTTTTTTTTTTTTTGCTGGATCCGATTCCGGACTCTCCGAACGGTGTGCAGCCACGCTGGGAGCCCGGAATTCCATGATGGTCCAGGACCATTATGGGTCCTTAAGGGTATAACAAGCCATGACGGTCCAGGACCGTCATGGGTCCTTAAGGGGTTAAAGTGGAACTGTCGCCTCCCATAAACGTATCTGTAATTAAATATTCTCCTCTAATAAAGCTTCAGTCTGTGTGTGTTTTTTTATCTGTATGGTAAGAAATATATTAGAAGTCAAAGATATACCTGATGATGTCACTGGAGGGATCACTATGGTACAGCTTAGTACCAAAAGTCTGTCAATCACCTCCCCTCCTCCTCCTCCCATGTTGTACCTTGTTCCCTCCTCCTTCAGAGACTCCCAAATCCTCATGTGATCTGGTGCACATTGATTTGTGAGTCTCTGAATGAGGAGGGAAGAAGGCACAACATGGGAGGAGGAGGAGGAGTGGAGGTGATTGACAGACTTTTGGTACTGAGCTGTACCATAGTGATCCCTCCAGTGCTGTGAACAGGCATATCTTTAACTTCTAATATCTCTATTACCATAGAGATTAAAAAAACACACTGATTGAAGTTTTATTGGTGATTTCACTATTTGATTATAGATAACTTTATGGGAGATGAGAGTTACACTTTAAATAAGCCATAAATTGAGGTAAATCATATACTAGGAAATACTGGACTCTCTCACCCTGAGGATTTGGTCCTTCACCCTGAGTCTCAAGATCAAACCCTGAGAGTTCCCAGGTATGTCAGTGGGTATAATGGGAATGAGGGGAGGGGGTTGCAGTCAGTGACAAAATGACACTGATCAGTTCAAATAAATATAATTTCCTTTTATGCATAGTTACTGTCCATACAACCAGACAATCAAGAGTTCACCTTTAGTGTAATTAATGTTTCAAAAGGGAACGTATCTGAAAATATATATTTTTTTAAATAAGTATCTGATACATATAAGAAAGTCAACATGATAACTGCAGTTCTGCAAGTGACTTGCTCCTGGGCAGCTGATTTGATAAAGCTACGGTATTTGTTTTTCTTGTGCATGTGTTATAAGTGGTTAAACTGTAACTTGGTGTGACCTTCCTGTAACAGCTTTCTACTGTTTCCCCGATATTATATAATCCTTGGGTTTTTTATTATATGCCTGTCTGTCATATCATCTTGTAAAAAAATTAAGTTTTAAGTTTTTGGCACGGATGGGGCGCAGGTTTATGTGAGTGGATGACTTTTGCTTTGTTCTTAGAACCTAAAAACTAGTTTTGTCCCAAGATGAACTTTTGTCAGTTATGTTTGGCTAGCAATGTTTTTTTCTTCATCCTAGATAAGTGGTATGTGCATAATTCCTGTGTTTTAACATTCAAACATCTGCTTTATTTTCCTGTGCTTTATGACAACATTTCAAGGCAGGCAGAAACAGGAGTGAAACCACACAACTAGTGTCTGCAGTGCTGAGTTTACCTGCTCAAAACCTGTCCGGCCATAAATCAGCACTCACAGAAACTCAACAGCAAGTTTGGGATTTGGTTTAGAGTATAAATTTGCAAGCTAGTGACTCCTGTAAACCTAGGAAAATTTATGCTTTAAATAAAGGATAACAGCCAGTTTGGGTAACAGCTCTGGAGATCTGTCTTTGGGTTGCCAGGTATTTTTTCTTTTCCTTGGGAAACTGACCTAGTAAAAGGATCCATATCTGTCAGAGGCTAATAAATCAAACCCAGAGCTGTAAGAGGCTCATGGAAGTCTTGTCTTGGCCTCCTTCAAAGGTTATCATGCCTTCTCTATTGGGATCATCATGAATTACAGGCTGGCAACAGAATAATGTGAAAAGTACAATACTACATTTACTTAACCCTTTGAATGCCAGGGACAAAACACCCCTCTGGCACTAAAAGAATTAGAGGCTAAGCTTTAAAGTCAGATGCAGGGACTCTGAAAGTTTTTGAGTTTGTGCTGGCCGTACCCTTGGAATGGCAGTGGGAGGCGTTAGAACTGAGAGGCTCCACCCCTTCATTTCTAACTACAGCCATTGCCAGAAGGATTTTTACCTGGGACAATCAGTTACAGAGACTTTCTCCCTCCCTCAGCCACCCTCCAAAGTGTGGCTGCCATCTTCCATAGTGTGGCTCCTCCCTCAGTCAGCCCCCTTCTATAGTGCAGCTCTCTCCCTCCCTCAGCTGCTCTCCACAGCAATTCCCTCACTCAAACACCCTAATATTGCAGTTCCCTTGCTCCATTCACTGTCCACCATAATGCAGCTCCTACCCACAGCCACCTTTAATAGCGGGGCTCCCTCCGACAGCCACCCTTTATACTGCGGGTCTTTTAGCTACCCTCCAAAACTCCACAATGTGGCTTCCTCCCTTTGGACCCCATTAACCCTTTGAGTGCCAGAGGGTTGTCTAACACATTGTTTTGTTCCACCAGAGAGGTGTTCAAAGTATTGCTCTGCAATGCATTGGACACACCCTGACACTCAAAGGGTTAATAATGCTTACCACTTCTTTGAGGTGTCCCCGTGCCTTGAAGAGTGAGGAGACTGTGTCTGAGAGTGAAGCTGGGATGTTAGACAATGTATGTGTAATTCTGTGGCTACCACTGGAAAGTGGAACAAGGCTGGGGTATCAAATGGTGTATGTGGGGGTTCTCTGACTACCAATGGAGAATGGGCAATGCAGTCCTTCTTTCACTAATGTGTGTGTGTGTATATATATATATATATATATATATATATATATATATATATATATATATATATATATATATAAATAAACCAGAGAGGGAATCACTCACGTTTAAAGTAGCCAGCTGCCTGGGTGCTCTACATGTATATCCAAGAGTGTAAGTAAGCACACACAGGTCTTCAAAAAGTTGTGAAAAATCAAGTGTTTTAATTCAACGTTAAGAAAGAAGAAATGAATATGAATAAAACCGCAATCACCATTATTTGGTGTATAAATGAATCAATGTTTCGGCTGTATTACATAGTATATATGAATCAATGTTTTAGCTGTATTACACAGTATATACCCCCTACACACACACACACACTCTCAAAATAAGCACCGTATTGCCCATGCAATAAGAGGTTTCACTTTTGCACTGGTAGTTACAGATTCCCCCATTCACTGTATGTCCCCTTTCTCCCAGGCTGGTTGTACTGTTCTGTGGTACTCCATATAGATTTTCTGACCCACTCCAGCCTGGTTCTACCACCTGCTGGTATCCACACATACACTGTGTGCAGACCTTGTTAGGAACATGGTGGTTGTGGTTCTATGTGCGTGGGGAAACCTCCTGTGGCATCCCAACATACACTGTGTGAACCCCCTGTTAGGAGAGGAAGCAAACATCCTGAGTGCACGAACAGATTACCCCTGTGTCCCTCCGCCCCCATATACATAGAATCATTTTTTGTAGAGAGGAGCTGAAGGACGGAACAATGAAAAGGAGAGTGGGAGGGAGGAAAAGTTCTGTCCAAAGATCAAATAATCTTGTACCTGTTTAACCATATATGAGAAAATTATATATGAACTTACTCCCAATATCCAGGTGAATGCCCTGGTATCCATTCATGAACAACAATGTAGCCCAGTGTTAGAACAGTACTCACTGTATGTCATAAATGGTGAAGACTTGTTGGTTTTTGTTGGTCACAGTCTCCTTTCCTTCACAAAGGTGACAGTGTAACACTGATCTAAATAAATAAAATAAATATTCACAATTTATGAGTGTTGTTCTACCGTTATTGCCAAGAAATAATTTCAGAATTAAAGTTTACTAGCCCTTTAAATGGATGTAATGTCTACAATAAAGTTTATCTCGGAGTCTTCTCTATTGTTTGTATAAGACACTGTTCTAGGTTTAATAACTTACTGTTCTGTAGTTCAAAAAGATATTCACTGTAAAAGTATCCCCTCCCTCCCCTTCTAGCCATGTCACACTGCATCTAAGAGTGGTCTGGATAAAGAGCGGCGAGGGACAATATTCAGTAAGCAAAGGAAAATCCTGCCCTCCTTCGTCAAGGGAGCCAGGGTTTTCCTTATACTTACTGACTGAAGTTTGTCCCTCGCTGTGATCCGTCCAGTCCCAGGACCAGACTGCAGCTCTAAGGGAAGGCAGCCAGAAGAGGTGGGACTGGGATCCATTTACACTGAATAGCTTTTGAGCTACAGAATATTAAATGTAGCGCAAAGAGTTATACAAACAACAGAGGACTCAGTGATAAAGGGATAGTAATGTCTACAATAAAGTTTATCTCTGAGTCTTCTCTGTTGTTTGTATTACACTTTGCGCTATGTTTAATAACTTACTGTTCTGTAGTTCAAAATATATTCAGTGTAAAAGGATCCCAGTCCTGCCCCGTCTGGCCGCCTTCCCTTAGAACTGCAGTCCGGTCGTGGGACCGGACAGATCTCAGCGAGGGACAAACTTCATTCATTAAGTATAAGGAAAACCCTGCCTCCCTTGATGAAGTAGGGCAGGAATTTCCTTTGCATACTGAAGATTGTCCCTCGCCACTTTCTGTCCAGACGTAGATGCAGCGTGACATGGCCAGAAGGGGCGGGAGGGGATCCTTTTACAGTGAATGTATTTTGAACTACAGAACAGTAAGTTATCAAACATAGCACAAAGTGTATACAAACTATAGAGAAGACTGGGAGATGAACTTTATTGTAGACATTACTATCCATTTAAAGGGATAGTAATACTTTAATATTGTAGCTATTTGAAAAATTATTTAATTGCCCCCAGGTTCATCTCTCAAACCTTTATGGTTTGAGAGATAACCAAACGCAAAGTTCCCCCCTCCCTCCCCCTTCCCTAAAGTCAGGGTTGTACTGACTGCAGGGGAAGTTGCAGCTGAGCCAAGATCATGTTAGTGAAAAAGAATTATTTCACTGAAACGGTCTTCTACATGTGCTTGGTTTGCAAGCACACGTAGAAGATCGTTTCAGTGAAATAATTCTTTTTTACTAACGCGATCTCGGCTCTGCTGTAGAGCTGCCTGATGAAAAATAAAACCGAATATCCCTGCTGTCAGTACAACGCTGATTTCAGGGAAGGAGGAGGGAGGGGGGAACTTTGGTTACGGTTTTCTCTAAAACCATAAAGGTTTGAGAGATGAACCTGGGGGCAATTCAATTCTTTTTGAAATAGCTACAATATGGGCTATCCCTTTAAGTAACTTCACAGTACTGGTTATTTCCATAACACTGTAAGCTATGACCTCTTCCCACAGTAATTCTCTTTCTTTTCAAGAATTATTTATTTAACACCTAATTAACTCAACTTTAATTACCTTTGAAATGACTTGTTTAGGTTTGCCTTGAAAGGTTGTGTTATCTGTTTGTCTGAATGTAATCTTGGAAAGTCCATGAATAATCTTTGTATTGGTTTGTGAAGGATAATGGGCCTAATGCACAATATAATACCAGAGCAATTCTGGGGCAAACCAACTGCATCACCATAGCAGGCAAATACAAATTCTACAATGTTCCATTGATTTAAATTGGACTTTTAACCTCTTGAATGTTAGAGAGGTCCTGCTTTGCAATGCAATGAGCATTCAAGGCATTAAAGGGATAGTAATGTTTCATAATAAAAACAGCTCTAATTAATCATCATAGAATTTGGCCTTTGGAGAGTGTTATTTCAGTTCTGTCAGAGTTGTACTTCAAGAGTAATTCAATGACAAAATGTCCCCCTCCTACCCTTTTTACTGATATAACACTGTTCAGCCAGAGCAGAAGGGAGGTGCCCAGGTAGACTGTAGAGAGGGTCAATCTTCAATTAAGATAAGGGAAAAAACCTGAAAAACTTGTCAAGGGGGGCAGGGCTTTCATTGTTCTCATAGGAAGAAGGTTGTCCCCTTCTGTTATCTGTCTGTTCTATGGACTGCATTCCACATCTGAGAAGAAATGGCTTTCACTAGGTAAAAGGGGCGGGAGGGGAAACTTTGCTTGTGAATATCTCTCAAACTATAAAAGTTTGAGAGATAAGACTTATATTGTTATTCATGTTTTTTTTAATGCCTACAAAATAAAATAAAGATAAAACAAAGTATTACTATCCCTTTAAATGCCTAATTTAAATCAGTGGGATGGGTATTTGACCGCTATGGTAAAACTGGTTAGAACTGCTCCACTTCATAGCAAATTAGCCTCACTGTGTATTGCAAAATGAACAGTAGTAGAAACAACATAAACATAAGAAATATTTGTGTAGGGGGGTCAGCTGAGACATGGAAATTCTCCCCTGTAATAGCTCTAGACAGCTAACTAATTTTGATTCTGAGTGGTGATTAGCCGTAGATCAATCACATCTGCATGTGTTCGTTCTCAGGCAGCCTCTTACATCTCTTGGCTTGATCTAAAAAATCCTTAGAGTGCTTTCCTAAGGGTTTAGGACATAGACCTAACGCTCTCAGTAGATTGGGAAACCAGCTGCACCTCATTGACAAGGCCCAAAAAAGCCAAACCATACATGTGGGGTTAGATGGTATTATCGTGCCATGGAGACTTGCTGTAATTTCAGTATGGACCTCCATTTTGAGTGGGATTAGTCTGATATGCACATGGAAATTTCCCCTCTGATACGGAACTAGAGAGCTAAAATGTGATGCTTCTGAGCCTGAGCAGTGAATAGTTGTAGAACAAGCAAGTTCTGATTATGTTCCTTCTTGTTAAGCCTCTCACATCTCTTGATTGGGGTGAGTTGAAAGTCTCATTTTTCTCCCTCCTACAAAAGTCGGTTGCCTTTTTGAGGTGCAAGTATAGGCTTAACACTTCTCACCTACTTCATTTTGAAGCAATATACTAAGGAACTAGTGGTGGTTCTGTAGTACATAGCCATGGCCATTGGGGCAAAGCCTCCTCAAGCACCAAGGCTAAGCTTCTTCAAGCCTTTGTTTGTCTCTGACTGTATTTATAGAGCAGAAGACTGGTAGAATTAAAAGTGATACCTTTATTGGGTAACTAAGGAATTTTAGAATGCAAGCTTTCAAGACAATGTGGGTCTGTTAGGCATGTTTACAATGAAGGCTGAATACAAAATTCATGGCATAGGTTTTACATTCATTTAAACTCCAGGATAATTTGAATTCCACTGGAGTTGAAACTCTTATCACCATTGTATGTGTAAATCAATATTTAGACTCCAGGAAAGGCATCTCTTTGTAGCTGCAAAGTGGTACAATATGTATTTTCCTTTTCATGTATGAATAGCTCCAGTAAAATTAGTGTATAGAGAATTTGTGACTTGCAGCCAAATATGGCTAAGTATGTGAAATGTATGAGTTAACCTGTCATGTGCCAGAGTTGTGCACAATGCACCACTTTGCAATTCACTGTGTACCCCTCTGGCTCTCAAAGTGGCAAAATATGTTTATTGTGTGGAATAAAATGACATAAATTCCTTGTCACGCTAAGGCCACAGTGTTAAACTTGGTTATCAATTTATACTCCCAGATCTGTCTCTCTGAGTGTACAGGTTCCACATCTCGTTTGTGGACAGGGAGAAGAACCATTTTCTGTTACATTCTTAAAGGGATAGTAATACTTCGTTTTAACTTTATTTTATTTTGTAGGCATTAAAAAAACATGAAGAATGATATAAGTCTTATGTCTCAAACCTTTATGGTGTAAGAGATATTCACAAGCAAAGTTTCCCCTCCCGCCCCTTTTACCTAGTGTAAGCCATCTCTTCTCAGATGTGAATCTGGTTGTAAGACCAGACAGATAACAGCAGGGGACAATCTTCTTTGTATGAAAAGAATGAAAGCCCTTCCCCCCTTGACAAGTTTTCCAGCTTTTTCCCTTATCTTAATTGAAGATTGTCCCTCTCTGCAGTCTACCTGGGCACCTCCCTCCTGATCTGGCTGAACAGGGGGGGGGGATACTTTGCTTGTGAATATCTCTTAAACCATAAAGGTCTTAGAGATAAGACGTATATCGTTCTTCATGTTTTTTTAATGCCTACAAAATAAAATAAAGATAAAACGAAGTATTACTATCCCTTTAAGGACCTTTTTTACAAATGGTTGCTTCATGTTGGGGGGCTGTTTGTAGGAAAGGAGCAGAGGTTTGTAGAATATTCTTTTTAATTTGTCATCAGCATGTAGTATTGTTTGGAATTCTTTAGAGATTTTGACTGGAACTTTAAAAAGTTCCAGTCAGAAAAACACAAAAAATGTGTTTTTTTTCTGTAATCCAGGAGATTTCTTGTGGGTACACTTGTGGTTCTCTGAATTTCCATGCCCAGGACCATTACATTATATAAGTGATTGATAACATCTCTCCTTAGATTTTTAAGATGTTTATCTTGGTCAGAAATCTCAAAACATATGCGGTTATACCTCAGTCCCTGCTGTAAACACAGATTTTTTTATGTGTCTGGGATAGAAACTAATTTCTAAGATAATTAGGCTCTATCTGTTGGTTTGTGGTACATATATGTCCAGATGGAGTTGATTCTAATACTGATTGCGTTATGCACACATTTTATTTTGTGTGGGTGAATGGGTAAGTTTGAGGTTAATGGTGGGATGGAAAGAACTGTAACTTTTGTGAAATGACAAAAGTTATTATTCACTGGAAGTCCAAATGATTAGGACAGTGTTCAAAATTTCCACTCGCCACTAGCCAATGGTGAGTGAAAATTTAGCCCTGCCGAGTATAAATTCAGCCCTGGTGGGTATGTTATGGCTTGCAGTGGCGAGTAACTTTTCAGGACTGGCTAGTAGCAAAGACTTCAAATTTCAAGCCCTGGATTAGGATATCATAAATGTAGTGGAGGTAGATTAGAGGCTTTGTTTGGCATGTGTACAAGAACTCCTTCTCCAATTTCACCATGGATAGCTTGGTGTATTGTAGTGCCATTTTGAGTTCCCATGCCATTTCCCATCTTTTGTATGTATAGTTCTTGCCCAAATGTGAAATAATTGTGTGTTAGTATAAATTGTATTACCTAAGTTACAGATTCTGTGGGTAAGTTCTCTTGCTGTAGGAATGCCTTGCAGGCTGCAATGCCATGTTTATGTTGCATGTTGGTGTAGAGGGAGTCCACATCCATAATGTCTAGAGTGGTTTCCTTTGGGATGGATCCAGTGTCAGACAGTTTGTTTAAGGTATTGGCCCTGTCCTGAATGTAACCAATGGTTTCAGAATACTCTACACCCAGCCAGATATTTTTTCTGTGAGTGTGCAGTTCCATATATTACTGGTCTTCCATAATTTGTCACAGCTAACCTTGGTTTCAGCGGCCGTTCATGCCGCATGGATGATGCAGGAAGATGGTAGTGGTTGGACATATCAGAGTTAGCTGCGTCATCTGCAGGAGCAAGGCTTCAGAGTGAAGCAGGCCTCTGTTTTATGCCATGCTTCCTGTAGTCTACAGGACCTGTGTCTCTGTCTGACTATTCTTCTTCCTTATCCCATTATAGTGAACACTCAATCTGGTGGAGACCTGTGGTTCTGGCTGATTAACTGAACTGTGTATGACCTGGCTTGTCTGACTACCCTCTCTGATGCTGACCTGTGGCTCTGTCTGACTATTCTCTTGTTTATCCCCGTACCTAGCAGACACCCAGTCTGGTGCGGACCTGGGGCTCTGGTAGAGTAGCTATTATACTGACTGCAGACGTGAGTCAAGCATCCGCTTTCTCCATACTGACTGCAGGCATGAGTCAGGTAGCCTCCTCTCTACGTCGGACTAAGACCCTGTGTTCCTGTTCCTGCTCCTGTTCCATTCCAGTTCCTGCTCCTGGTTCCAGCAGACACTACCAGTGGTTGAGGCCTAGTATCTAGCAGTGTGGTCTTCCTTGGCAACTTACTATTGCTGATAGTAGCGCTTGCTGGCTGTGACCCTCTGCTTGCATTTTTACTATACCGTACTGACTCTTGAACGTTTTTGGGGAAATTGTGACAGAATTTCTTTCCTTGTGAATTTTAGAAGCATCCAACCACTGGGTCTTCTGGAATAAGGGCCACCGGGTAGTATCTAGTATTAAAACTGAGTCCTTTCGTGATTTTTTTAAGCTCTTTTGTGAAGTCTGATGTGGGTTCTTCTTGTAGTTTACTGTAGTGTCTTTCATCCATAAGCTGCTGTGTGCTTCTTCTACATAGTCGAAATATACAATAAGGAAATGCACAGGTAAAATAATATCTACTTTAATATTAGACGTAATAGTCCGGGTGCACTCAGGGTCAAAACTAAAAAAAAATTGCATTTATAGAAACAGAAAAATGGTAAAAGAACCAAAAGACTACACTATACAGGACCCAATAGAAAACGAGGCACACTATAAGTAGCAAAAATAGAAATAGGCTTTATTCATACAAGAAATAGTTCAATATCAAGGCATAAAATCAGTTAAAACCAAACAGCCCAGAGGGCCCAGAGGCTGTGTTTATAATCACTACAGTGCAGGTTTCTGTCAGTTTAACACAGTACCACCTTTTCACTATACGTATATAGAAGTACCACATTTTACCTATATGCATGTATATAGAAGTAAGACTTTAAACATGAGAACCTCAGGTCTGTGTTCAAAGCTTCCATTTCCATTTGTATTTGTGAAAGAATAAAACTGAAAAAGAAGTAGAATTATGGTACTATCACTGAGGTTGAAGCTGCTATGTAGAAAAGATATTTCTGGAAAAAGTAAAACATACATCCCATAAGTCAAATTTTATCATTGCATCGCACATAGAATCCAGGATTCATCAGGATGACCTCATCCACCATAACTCAGATCCCTTCATCTTTTGTTTTCTTTGACAAATGTTATTATAACCTATCCTCTTGTTATGAATAATTAGAGAAGAGATTAATAGTTTCCAGTAACCCCAAAGGCTAAGAAACAGACCCATAATTGCTCACTTCCTTACTTACAGTCCTATAACTGTGAACTTTAACTTGGCACATTTCCTTTTTTACTTGTGGAGACATTAGGTTATATTTTCCAGCAGGTACATAGGACATTTTGTTATGGAGTAAAATATCCCATCTGCTTCATGTCGTACTTGTTCGTATGTATATGCAAAATAGTGGAGCAATTCTGGGACAATGTAACTGCGCCACTTGCAACAAACAAAAACTCTAATGGATTCAGATAGGAGTTTAATAAACCACTGAGTATTAGAGAGGTCTCCAACATGTTGTGGTCATTTATTTTTGATAGCTATCACAGGTCCTCTTCTATCCTAAGTATACTAGATTTAAAGTGTCACTTTTTAAATTGCAGAAATGTTATGTTATCTCTCTGAGTTAAACACGGAGGCTGTTATACTAGAAATAATTGAGGAACAAACCAGCTGCAACATAGCAGGGCTGGATTTGCATCTCAGGTGTCCCTAGGCAAAGCTCCCTAAACATCATTAGTAGTGATGATCGAGCACCCCGATGCTCGGGTGTTCGGGTGCTCTGGCCGAGCGCCCCCGGAGGCTCGAGTGCTCGGCCGAGCACCCGAGCCCCATTGAAGTCAATGGGAGGACTCGAGCATTACACCAGGCACCCCCTGCTCTGATGAGGGGAGGGTGCCTGGTTCATAGGAAAAGGGCAGAAAATGATGGAAACACCACAGAAATGGTTCAGGGACAGCATAGGGAGGATGTCTGGATGCATCTTGGACTCCAACGTCGCTGCTGGGAACGATGTTTCGCCCGTAGTACGCCATTTTTACAGACTGACCGTAAAACACACAAAAAGGAAGATAAAAACGATTTTAGGCGAAAAATTGTTACCAAACAGTATTTGCTGTATATTTACTTGTATATCATCTGCAAATTCTGCAAAAAATTTCATCTATTTTTCGGAACTGGGGCCATGATTAAGAGGGAAACGTGCGCAGCGTAAAGCAGGTGTTCAACGTGGTTATGGCCCGGGTAAGGTACAGCATTCAGGAACGGAGGCCGCAGCTACCACAGGTTTTACAACATGTCCGTTTGCCCTTGTCCAAAATTTATAGTCGGAACAGTGGGGTCTGATCCATTGAGTAAAAGTGACGAAGTGACTTAGTGGATGAAGCCAAGAACTACCTTCTGCTCTGTCGAACACCCCAGCCCTATTTAATTCAATGGGAGGACCTGAGGCACTCCGATACAACCTGTATATCACAAAATGGAGAGCCTCATTCACATTGTGGTACAATAGTTCAGGTAGTGGTCCAACACTCATAAAGCCTATGCACTAAGTGAAAGGGCTGCCAAAAATTAGACTGAAATGTCACTCCAATACACCCTTTATTACACATAAAGGAGGGCATCATACACACCCTTGAAAAATTAGGATTAATGGCCTGCTGGTGACCCTCTAAAACATTAGGGGCGAGGGCATGCCGCTAAGCTGACCATCTAAAACATTAGGAATGAGGGTCTGCTGCTGAGCCGACCATCTAAAACATTATGGGTGAGGGTCTGCTGCGGAGCTGACCATCCTAAACATTATATGCGAAGGCCCGCTAGTGAGCTGACGCTATAAAACATTATATGAGAGGGCCCGCTAGAGAGCTGACCCAATAAAACATTATATGAGAAGGCCCGCTGGTGAGCTGACCTATACAAAAATTGTCAAACAGGGCCCGCTGGTGAGCTGGCCCTATATAAAAATTATATCACAGGGCCCGCTGGTGAGCTGGCCCTATATAAAAATTATATCACAGGGCATATGGAAGAGGAGGAGGAGGATGAGAAGATTAAGAGTCAACCATATACCCATTTTTTGGGTGGAAGGGGTGAATGGGAATACAGAGTATTCCCATCATTGTAAATAACATATCTAAAGTGACTTTATGTTCACCCGGGGCTTTCCTCCAGTGGAGTGGAGAAGTCAGGGGAAATCCAGGCCTTGTTCATTTTTATAAGTGTCAACCTATCAGCATTTTCGGTGGAAAGGCGGATACGCTTATCTGTTATGATGCCACCAGCAGCACTAAATACCCGCTCAGACAGAACGCTGGCGGCAGGGCAGGCCAGCACCTCCAAGGCGTAGAGTGCCAGTTCATACCACGTGTCCAGCTTGGACAACCAGTAGTTGTAAGGCACAGAGGGATCATTGAGGACGCTGACACGGTCTGCTACGTACTCCTTCACCATCTTCCAAAACTTTTCCCTCCTTGTGACACTAGGCCGCGCATCAGGGTGAGGGTGCTGGCGGGGTGTCATGAAGGTGTCCCACACCTTGGAGAGTGTTGCCCTGCCTTTGTCGGAACTGCTGTGTGCTCCCTTTTTCTCCCCTTCTCGGTTGGCCAAGGTAGCACGTACTCTGCCGCCAGCGTTGTCAGATGGAAACTTTTGGAGCAATTTTTCGACAAGAACCTTCTGGTATTGCACCATTTTGCTTGTCCTCTCCACCGGAGGAATGAGAGATGAGAAATTCTCTTTGTAGCGGGGGTCCAGAAGGGTGAACACCCAGTAATCCGTGTTGTCTAAAATGCGTATAACGCGTGGGTCACGGGAAAGGCAGCCTAACATAAAGTCAGCCATGTGTGCCAGAGTACCAACAGGCAAGATTTCGCTGTCCTCACCAGGAGGATGACTCTCAATCTCCTCATCCTCTTCCTCCTCTTCTGCCCACCCACGCTGAAGAGATGGAAATAAAGTTCCATGGCTACCCTCTGTAGCGGAGGCAACAGTGTCTTCCTCCTCCTCCTCCGCCTCCTCCAGTTGTCGCTGAGAAGACGAAGTGAGGGTGCTCTGGCTATCACCTTGTGTAAGCTCTTCCTCCCCCATTTCCACCTCTTCCACATGCAAAGCGTCGGTTTTAATTGTGAGCAGCGAGCGTTTCAGTAGACACAGAAGTGGGATGGTTACACTGATAATAGCGTTATCGCCGCTCACCATCTGTGTCGATTCCTCAAAATTGCGTAAAACCTCACAGAGGTCTGACATCCATTCCCACTCCTCACTTCTGATTAGAGGAAGTTGAACGGAGAGGCGACGACCGTGTAACAGCTGGTACTCCACTACTGCCCTCTGCTGCTCACAAAGCCGGGCCAACATGTGGAAGGTGGAGTTCCAGCGTGTGCTCACGTCACACAGCAGCCGGTGAGCTGGCAATTGTAAGCGCTGCTGCAGCATCAACAGGCCGGCTGAAGCTGTAGATGACTTACGGAAATGTGCACACACGCGGCGCACCTTGGTCAAGAGATCATGCAAATTGGGGTAGGTTTTTAGAAATCGCTGAACCACTAAATTAAATACATGCGCTAGGCATGGTACGTGTGTGAGCTTGCCGAGCTCCAAAGCCGCCACCAAGTTACGCCCATTATCACACACAACCATGCCTGGTTGCAGGTTGAGTGGCGAGAGCCACTGCTCGGTCTGGTGACTAATCCCCTGCAACAGCTCTGAGGCCGTGTGCTGTTTGTCCCCAAGGCAGATCAGCTTCAGCACGGCCTGTTGACGCTTCCCCACTGCAGTGCTACACTGCTTCCAGCTACCGGCTGATGGGTGAGTGGCGCTGCGCGCAGAGAATTCGGAGGTGGAAACGGAGGAGGAGGAGGAGCCAATAACGTAGGTGCTGGCGGAAACCCTGATGGAGGTAGGGCCCGCAATCCTCGGCGTGGGTAGCACCTGTGCCATCCCAGGGTCCGAGTCGCTCCCAGCCTCCACGACATTCACCCAGCGTGCCGTCAGGGAAATGTAGCGTCCCTGGCCACAAGCACTTGTCCATGTGTCAGTCGTTAAGTGGACCTTCCCAGTAACTGCGTTGGTCAGGGCACGGGTGATGTTAAAGGGATAGTAATACTTCGTTTTAACTTTATTTTATTTTGTAGGCATTAAAAAAACATGAAGAATGATATAAGTCTTATCTCTCAAACCTTTATGGTTTATGAGATATTCACAAGCAAAGTTCCCCTCCCCACCCCTTTTACCTAGTGTAAGCCATCTCTTCTCAGATGTGGATCAGGTTGTATGACAGTACAGATAACAGAAGGGGACAATTTTCTTTGTATAAAAACAATGAAAGCCCTTCCCCCCTTGACAAGTTTTTCAGCTTTTTCCATTATCTTAATTGAAGATTGTCCCTCTCTGCAGTCTACCTGGGCACCTCCCTTCTGATCTGGCTGAACAGGGGGGGGATACTTTGTTTGTGAATATCTCTTAAACCATAAAGGATTGAGAGATAAGACTTATATCATTCTTCATGTTTTTTTAATGCCTACAAAATAAAATAAAGTTAAAATGAAGTATTACTATCCCTTTAAGGGACAAATGGTGGTGTAAGGCGGGGACGGCACACCGGGAAAAGTAGTGGCGGCTGGGGACTGCGTACCGAGGGACAGCTGCTGCCATCAGCTGCGGAAGGACTCAGTGTCCACAAGCCTAAATGGCAGCACTTCGATGGCCAGTAATTTGGAAAGGTGTGAGGTTAGTGCTATGGCCTGTGGGTGGGTGGCTGGGTATTTTCGCTTGCGCTCAAATGCCTGGGGTAACGACATTTGGACGCTGCGCTGGGACAGGGAAGTGGATGTGGTCGCTGATGGTGCTTCAGATGGTACAGGTGCAGGGCGGGAGGTATGCGGGCCTGCGCCTTCGACAGGCGATTGGCCGGCACCGAAAACAGGGGAAGAGGAGGCAGTGGTGTGGCCTGCAGACACAGATTGGCGATCCGGGTGTTCCTCCCACTTATTACGGTGCTTGGATGCCATGTGTCGGATCATGCTGGTGGTGGTGAGGTTGCTAGTGTTCATGCCTCGGCTCATTCTGGTGTGGCACAGGTTGCAAACTACAATTCTTTTGTCGTCCGCACTTTCCTTAAAAAAACGCCATACCGCGGAACACCTAGCCCTTGGCAAGGGAGATTTACGCAAGGGGGTGCTCCGTGGAACATTTGCGGGCCGGTTTGGTGCGGTCCGCCTTCTTTCTTTAGCCACACCACTGCCTCTTCCAGCCTGTTGCGGTGCTGCAGATGGCTAACCCTCAGGACTGCTGTCATCGCTCGGCTTTCCACCTTCCCAGGTGGGGTCAGTGACCTCATCGTCCACCAAGTCCTCCTCCACTTCCTCACTCTGATCATCCTCCTCATTTCTTGATCCCACCACATCCTCAGTCATTGACAACTGTGTATCATCCTCCTCATTTCTTGATCCCACCACATCCTCAGTCATTGACAACTGTGTATCATCCTCCTCATCAAGGTCTTGAGACAGTAATTGTGGTTGATTTGATGGCAACTGTGTCTCATCATCATCATCCACTTCCTTTGACCTTAAATGCCGTTCCCCTCTGTCATCTTCTTGTGATTGGGTACCCTCTAGAGGTTGTGAATCAGGGCACAAGATCTCATGTTCCTCTGCAAGCGTGCTTGGAGAGAGGTTCAAATGAAGGATTGGTGATGAGACGAGCTCCTCACTATATCCCAGTGTGGGATCACTTCTTTGGCCAGACCCTCTATGGTGGGAGGAAGGATGATCAGGGTGAGGATTATGTTGACCAGACTCTTAGCTAGTGAGAGTGGACTTGGTGGAAGACAGGGTGGTGCTTAACCGACTGGAAGCAGTATCAGCTGAAATCCAACCGACCACCTGTTTGCAGTGGTCTGACCTCGAGAGTGATGTCCTGCGACGCCCTGTAAACTGAGACATGAAGCTAGGTATGGTGGATGTCTTTCTGTCTTGTGCTCTGGCACCAGGCACAGTTTCTACGCGTCCTGACCCGCGCCCTGAACTATCAGGATCACGTCCACTTCCCCATCCCTTTTTACCCGCCTTCTTCATATTAAACGGAATATATGCCGGTAATCTGCGGCTAGGCACAGTGAACGGAATATGTGACGTTAATTTGTGAATTTGCACACTAAACAATATGTGACGTTAATTTGTGAATTTGCACACTAAACAATATGTGACGCTAATCTGCGGCTAGGCACACGAAACAGAATGTGACGCTAATCTGCGGCTAGGCACAGTGAACGGAATACGTGACGTTAATTTGTGAATTTGCACACTAAACAATATGTGACGTTAATTTGTGAATTTGCACACTAAACAATATGTGACGCTAATCTGCGGCTAGGCACACTAAACAATATGTGACGTTAATCTGTGGCTAGGCACACTAAACAATATGTGACGCTAATCTGCGGCTAGGCACACGAAACAGAATGTGACGCTAATCTGCGGCTAGGCACAGTGAACGGAATATGTGACGTTAATTTGTGAATTTGCACACTAAACAATATGTGACGCTAATCTGCGGCTAGGCACACTAAACAATATGTGACGTTAATCTGCGGCTAGGCACACTAAACAATATGTGACGCTAATCTGCGGCTAGGCACACGAAACAGAATGTGACGCTAATCTGCGGCTAGGCACAGTGAACGGAATATGTGACGTTAATTTGTGAATTTGCACACTAAACAATATGTGACGTTAATTTGTGAATTTGCACACTAAACAATATGTGACGCTAATCTGCGGCTAGGCACACGAAACAGAATGTGACGCTAATCTGCGGCTAGGCACAGTGAACGGAATATGTGACGTTAATTTGTGAATTTGCACACTAAACAATATGTGACGCTAATCTGCGGCTAGGCACACTAAACAATATGTGACGTTAATCTGCGGCTAGGCACACTAAACAATATGTGACGCTAATCTGCGGCTAGGCACACGAAACAGAATGTGACGCTAATCTGCGGCTAGGCACAGTGAACAGAATATGTGACGTTAATTTGTGAATTTGCACACTAAACAATATGTGACGCTAATCTGCGGCTAGGCACACTAAACAATATGTGACGTTAATCTGCGGCTAGGCACACTAAACAATATGTGACGCTAATCTGCGGCTAGGCACACGAAACAGAATGTGACGCTAATCTGCGGCTAGGCACAGTGAACAGAATATGTGACGTTAATTTGTGAATTTGCACACTAAACAATATGTGACGTTAATTTGTGAATTTGCACACTAAACAATATGTGACGCTAATCTGCGGCTAGGCACACTAAACAATATGTGACGTTAATCTGCGGCTAGGCACACTAAACAATATGTGACGCTAATTTGCGGCTAGGCACAGTGAACGGAATATGTGACGTTAATTTGTGAATTTGCACACTAAACAGAATGTGACAATAATCTATGGCTAGGCACACGTTTAAAATGGCCCTTTTTGTCGCTGCGTTGTAAAATAATTGGCCCTGTGCACCTAACAGAATATGTCAGCTTGTCACTGCACTGTGAAATATTTGTCCCTGTGCACCTAGTACAATGTCACCTTAGAACATGTCCCCCCCCACAAAAAAATGAAATTCTGCCACCCCCAAAAAAAATTAAATGCTGCCCCCACACACAACAGTCCTAAAAAGGACTTTTGGGTCTTGAAAGAGTTTCAACAATTTTATTCTCCCTACACTGACTTCCTGTGCATCTAGTATTATATGTCACCTTACTAATATCCCCCCCACAAAAAAAAAGAAAACTGTGCCCCCCCCAAACAAAATATAAATGCTGCCCCCACACACAACAGTCCTAAAAAGGACTTTTGGGTCTTGAAAGAGTTCAAACAATTTTATTCTCCCTACACTGACTTTCCCTGCCTGATCGCATCTCTCCCTGGCTAAGAATGAGCCGAACTCGCGTGTCGGGTGCTATACAGCACCCGATCACGGGTTCTGGCCAGCCAATCAGTGTAATGCCAGCAGCCAACATGGCTGCTGGCATTACACTGATGTCAGAGCCTCCCCGCACGTTTATTGGCTGCGCAGCAGCCGCGAAACGTGCGGGGAGGAGACCCGAACATGGCGGGCGAGCACATGCGGTACTCGTACGAGTACCGCCATGTGCCGAGCAGAGCGATGCTCGAGCCGAACCGAGCTTCGGCCGAGCATGCTCGCTCATCACTAATCATTAGCCCCACCCATAGCCACACTCATTTCCTTATATGACTCCACCCTCTGCCCCATCCACTGTTGTTTGACTCAGAACAAATAAGAATAAAAAATATTTAACTCCTTAGTTGTTTGAGAGGTCTCCCGTTCATTAAAATATTTATCGTTTCCCCCCAGAATTTCTCCACTTTCATAGTACATTATCCTTATTGTTTTCATGTTTTCTTATATATAACAGCTATTCTAAAAAAAGAGGCAGAAATACATTACTAGTAAGGCAAATAACCCAATAGCAGGGATATCTCAGAGATACAGTACAACAGACTGATTATTGTTATTGGAGGCCAAACAGTTAAAATAATATAAAGACAATTTAAAAAGCTTAATGAAGAGGGAATGGTATAGTTAAAGCGGAACTACCACCCGACACAATCTTTAGCTTCACTAAGTCCCCATCTGGCGACTAGCTGCTTAGTAGCGCTAGTGGCCCGAATAATTACCTTATTTAATAGATTTCTGCTCTCTTCCCCAGCTGAGAGGCAGGACGGAGCACGGACATCTTGCCATTGTGTTGTCCACAGGCTGCGCTGTCAGTCCCAGCCGGATCTAGAAGGCGTTGCTAGGAGCCATTTGGCTCTGGCTGGGACTAACAGCGCAGGCGCTTGGACGTCACAATGGTAAGATGTCCACGCTCCATCCTGCCTGTCGCCCATGGAAGAGAGCAGAAATCTATTAAATAAGGTAATTATTCTGGCGACTAGCACCACTAAGCAGCTAGTCGCCAGATGGGTACTTAGTGAAGCTAAAGATTGTGTCGTGTGGTAGTTCCGCTTTAATACCAATAAATAAATACATAACAGTTTGATAGAAAACAATAAGTCTGAGTTGTAATAACTAGTGCATTAAAGATTTCAAAGCAGTGGGAATGGGCTTGCTTTACTCAGCAGAAAACACCCTATATCATATTTTCCATACAAAAAGAATTCCAATACAAAGATCAGGGAGAAGAGAACAAAAAAGCACTTGAGAGTCAGTATATGCTTCTATCTAATGTACTTGTACTCACTAGATAAATTAAATAAATAGTCCCATCTGTATTAATAGATAGTTGTATACGGTCCTCATGACCACCGACTGGATAAGACCCGGTGTCGAGGCTGGAGCCAGACACAAACTTCTTCCCGGAAATATTAAGAAAGTGATGTCTTTCTTCCTGGTATTGCTTGGTGATCGTAGTGGGGTATATAGAAGCACATACGCAGAGCATACAGCCCTCTAAGGGTAACGCTATTGAGATATGGGTGTTCCACATGTAGTGTAAGTACCCCCCTACTCACCAGATGGAACAGGAATCACAATGGATTACAAAGGCCCATATAGCAGAATCAGAGTTAATAACCACTTATGGGTTTTATTAGTTAAAAACCAATGTAACAAACAATTCCCAATGCATTTCATGAGAGTACCTCTCACTTTGTCAGGGGAGTCAAATTAAACCGTAAAAGTTGCATTATATAGTGACATCAATTAAACCAATCTCCAATTAGACAAAGCTAAACAACACATACCTTCTCATCAAAGCATTGTTGTTTAGTTTTGGCTCCAACCTCAACACCTGGTCTTATCCAGTGGGTGGCCGTCAGGACTGTGTACAGCTATCTATTAATATGGATGGGACTGTTTATTTAGTCTCTCTAGTGAGTACAAGCACATTAGAAATGAGCATATACTGACTCTATTCAGATGCTACTCACAAGTTGTTTTTTGCACTCTTCTCCCCAATCTTTGTATTAGAATTCTCTTTATCAATGTGGCTGTGAATACTAACGAAGAATGTGCAGCCCTGAAAAGTTGAAAAATACAAAGTATAGACTCTCTCCTACACAATCCAAAGCCTCTATCATTCCAAAGTATGGTACCCGATAACACAGAGTGCATAATATGCTTGTTCATTCTTTTTGCATGCCTGCAACAATTTAATGCTCTTTAAAAAAATCTCTTCTTTAAATATCTTTGAATAAACATGTTTACTGAAGGATAAACTTTGTTGCACACCATGTGAGTTCCTAATGACTGATATTGTCTAATGCTTCTGGCATCATAATTATATTATTGGATTTACAGAGCATGTCCTACCAATCCATTACAAATTTGTATATAGCTCTGTAAAAATGACATGAATGCTTAATGGAGAACTATAATCTAAGAACACATTTAACAGATTAATTATAATAGTCATGTTTAACAGTTGCAGACACGAAACGCGTTGATTTGGAGTGAAGGGTTGCTTTTGGTGTTTCTTGGTACCGTGAGTCTTAACATCATCTGTTTCAGATGCATAACCTGAAATTAATTGTAAAGGATGATGTTTTTATATTTGCCATTGTTTGTTACTCAGTAACTGATGATGCAGCCCCAACAACTGGTTTGCAGTTACACAAAGGATGTGATAGCATCCTGGGCTTGCATGTTGGTGGCTTCTTCAATGGCTAAGCACTCAACCTCTATTTGTATTGTTGATTAAACATCTCTGCAGCTACTACATTTTCTTTCTTTTCTCAAGCTTTGCTGAAATCACGGATATCATATAGTTCTTCAATCATCATATTTATATTTTAGGATTTACAGGGAATGTCCTAACACTGAGCTACATATTTGTATATAGCTCTCTAATGGGGAACTATAAACAGATTAATTTACATAGTTAGGTGCCCTTCATACAGTAGACATATATATCTACCGGTTTATTTTTTCTTTAATTATTTAGGTTCCTGCATATTATTATCTTTGTTGAAGTCTGTCTCTATATTACAATGCGTTCCACACCCCACTGGTGCTCAGAGGGTTAAGAATAAAGGTATGTAGAGTGGTTGCTATTATAACCCCTTGACCCCCAAATGACGGACCAGGACTGACACACAATTCCATCCTTTGAGGACTGATGATGGTCCTTACATTCGGTTTTTAATTATCTCATGGTGGCGAGGCTGTTGCTGACTTCTCCAGGAGTGAAAGAGTCTGTTCCAATCATTCCTTGATGGCTACTCACATGTGATATCTGCTACAGCGATCATATGTACAAATAGAGCCACATAACAATGGCAATGTAATCACCATAATTAAATAAGCTAAACTTGTGCAATTCTGGCCCAAATGTGTCTAAAAATGCCCCAATGGTATATCACGCTATGGGAAATCTGGTCAACTGCACCCAGTTTAGATTCTGTTGCATTCATATGAACTACTAACATTTTAAAGTTCAACAACATCTTACTCTAACTAGTGAAATAAACTGAGTAATACTCAAAAATTAGAAATGAAAATATGTTTGGATGCAAATTATTTACTGGGATATTTGTCAGAAACATATACAAAAATTATACTAAAAATTAACATTTACTTATAATTGATTACAAAATAAAAAAGTAAAATTTCAAGTAACTTCATAGAATTATATAAGTACGATATTTCTCTGTCGTCCAATACAGGTTACTGGTATCTCTGGTTAGGCGATCCTCCCCTTTAATTGTAGGCAGGAACAATTCTAGAATTGTATGCAGGGGGTGGAGCCTACCTTCCCTCCTTGGCTGCAGCTAGCCAACCTGCTCTAAAAGATTTGTTCCTTGGTGAAGACACAAGGCAAGAGGGCAGTTCTGCTATAGTTTTAGAAACTTTTTTATTTTTCTGTTAGAAATGGAATACCACCATTAGGCGGATTACCATAACTGACCATGCCCTTAGATGTGGCTAGCTCAGTAACCAGGTGCTTTTTGTGGACCTTAAGCCCTGGGGGGAAAATCTTGGCTACAAGTTCTTTCCTAAGGAGTTGCCCACCGAGGCTTCTTCTTACCCTTGGAGTTCCTATTGCACACTCCTGCACTCATTGGGTATATCTGTATGTCTGTTGGGTGTTTGGAGCAGGTTTAGGTGGTACTTTAACCCTTTAGCTGCTGGTTTTGCATCTTTTTGGGTGGGGGTTTCTGACACTTTTCCTACTGGTGCATTTTTTTGGGGTATCCTAACATGTTTTAGTGATGTTTCATGCATTTTTATTTTAGTGTTTCAATTTTGTAAAATTTGGGCAAGCTTTACAGCATATGCACCATTGCTCTATTCACTTATATTCTACAGTTTGGGACATATCTCTGCAACCGCTTAACCTAGCTTCAGAGATGGCTCATTTTTCATGTCTGCCCTTCCTCTATCATCCGGTTCATGTTTCTAGTGTGTTGGGGGGCTCAGGGGGCTTTGGGCACTGTTTGGGTACTTTTTCTGGGAAAACTACATTTTGTGCGCTCATTTCTTATTGGCTGCCGCCACGGCAGCCATTTTGTGCCATTTCCAGAAAGAGTATCCTACGCAGGGCTTGGATTCTCCTTCTCGCCTCTGCTGATTAACCCTTCTCCTGCCAGATGTCTATTTTAGCAATTTCTGGGGTGAAACTTTAATCCTACACACTGTACTTGGGTGATTTCTTATACTGTAAGGTTATTTGACACTGTGAGAATGTCTGTACTGTTGGAGCTTGGGGCCAGATCTAAGACTAAGGATACTGGGGTCTCTGTATCACCTATTGCGCATTGCTTTTCTTGTCAGTCAGGGTTACCTAGAGAATTCTCAGGTCATTTATGCCCAGCATGTTCTGATGTCCTTGAGAGTCTCCCAGGGACCTCTAGCCATGCATTAGTGCCAGTTTGGATGCAACAGTTCAAGGCTGCTACCAGGGACCTTAGGTCTACATTGCAACTCTTTCTATCCCAGTTACAAGGGATCTTCCATTCTTGGCAGACCCCCTCCTCCATCAAGTCTTCCCTGCCATAACCTCAGGGAGTACCTGACGTATCAGATTCCTTTGAGGAGGAACTGCTGGTGGATTCAGATGTTGAGGAATGTTCTGCTGTGGGCTCCTCTCAGTTTTTTGGGGATCCTTTTGAGGCTGATCCTGAGCCCTCGGCTGAGGGTCTGATCAGGGCTGTTTTGAATACCCTTAACACTCCCTTAGTTCAGGAGGTTCCTTCTGATCCCTCTGATGTGTTTCAGGAGCCTAAAAAGCCCCTTACTTGCTTTCCACCTAACCCCACTCTTGACCACCTTGTGTCTGAAGAGTGGAAATCCCCGGAGAGGAAACCTTCTGTGTCCGAGAAATTTGCCAAGCTTGCTCAGTGGGTTCATCCTCCCAAAGTGGATGCTTCTATCTCCAGGCTATCTAAGTCTACTGCCTTACCATTTTCTGATGTGTCCGCTCTGAAGGACCGGACTGACAAGAAACTTGAGGTCTCCCTCAAGTCCATTTTTGCCATTGCTGTTTCTGCCATGCATCCAGCATTCACTGCAGCATGGGTAAAACGGGCCATTGCAGTCTGGACTGAACAGCTCACCCTGTCTGTGTCCGTAAGGGTGCTCCTACTTCGGATATGTTGCGCCTTCTTGCCAACATTTCTGAGGCACAGCACTATGTTTCTGCTGCCTTATTTGATGCCATCCGTTTGGTGGCTAGGGTGTCCACCATGTCTGTGGTTGCCAGACGAGCTCTTTTGCTCAAGGTCTGGTCTGCTGACACTGCTTCCAAGAGAGCATTGCTCTCCTTACCTTTTCAAGGTACTTCTTTGTTTGGGCCAGATCTTAAAGATCTGATCATTGAGGCCACAGGGGATAAGAGTACCCTTCTACCCTTGGTTCCCAAGAAAACGCAGCTTAAGCATAATCTGTATTTTCGTTCCTTTCAGAATTAGACATGTCCGGCGAACCAGACGGTTCCCTCAGCTCCGCGTGCCTCCTCCAACCTCAAACAGGAATGGAAGCCCAAGGTCTCCTCCAAGCCCAAGGCTTCCAAGCCTTCTTCAGCATGACTCGCCGAACCCAGGTCCCCACTCTGCTGTGGGTGGTCATCTGCATCACTACCACAGCATCTGGGAGGATTCAGTGGCGGACCCCTGGCTTTTACAGGTGGTGACGGAAGGGTACAGGATCCCTTTCATCTCTCTTCCTCCCTTTCGCTTCTTTCCTTCTCATATGCCTCAGGGCGCTGAGAAACTGTGGCTGTTCAACGGCGCTATTCTGGCTCTTCTGGACAAGGATGTTCTAGAGCTGGTTCCAGTTCAGGACAAAGGTATGGGTTTTTACTCAAACCTCTATGCGGTCTCCAAAAAGGACGGCAGTTGTCTCTCCATTTTGGATTTAAAGGATCTCAATTCTCCTTTGTGATCTGGACTCATTATCACCAGGAGTCTTTACGGACGGTGATTGCTGCTGTGTCCCGGGGGGAATTCCTTGCACCTCTGGATCTTCAGGACACGTATTTACACATCGCCATTCATCCAGAGAGCCGGCAGTATCTCAGATTTGCCTGCAACCAAGGGCTTTTTCAGTTTTCAGCGCTTCCATTTGGTCTGACTACAGCTCCTCAAGTTTTCAACCGTGTCCTTAGTGTCCATTCTCCATCGGGACGGCATCAGAGTTACTCCATACATGGAAGACCTGCTTCTGAAAGACCCCTCTGTGGAACTTTTCTATGGAGCACACCAGGGAACTCCAAAGGTTTGTGATCCAGGTGTGCAGGGGTCAGCCGGACTTTCTGAATATGTCAGTGTCCCTACCGCTTCATGGGGAACTGAGTTTGTCATTTTGGCTCGACCTCTCCAATCTGCTGAAAGGCAAGTCCTTCCTGGTATCCTTCTGGACCACAGTGATGACGGATGCCAGCCTCTCCTGCTGGGGAGCGGTCCTGGGACGTTTGAGTGCTCAGGGTCTGTAGTCTCCAGAGGAATCTCTCCTTCCCATCAACGTGTTGGAGCTTCAGGCGATATTTCATGCCCTTCATCATTGGCTGGAAGACTGGCCAGTCCGAGTACAATCTGACAACGCCACGGCCGTGGCTTACATCAACAAGCAGGGCAGAACAAGAAGTCTCTTCACTTGGTTAGAGGTCAAGGCTATTTTGTCTTGGGCAGAAGAACACGTTCCTGCCATATCCTCAGTGCACATTCCTGGCGTAGACAATGTCATGGCAGACTTCCTCAGTCGACACACAGTGGACAGAGGAGAGTGGGAGCTGCACCCAGAGGTGTTCACCCTCATTGTTCAGAAGTGGGGTCTTCCTTACATAGAAAAATAATAAAATCGCTGTCAATCGATGGACTGCAAATGTAGTGTAAAAACAACAATGTTTATTGTTACAAAGTATAAAGAAGGTAAATGCCTTTAGAACTTCCAAAGAGTCTTATAGTCGATTGATTGGTTGATACTGATTTAAAAACCCTAACGGACGGAGCTGGAACCTTAGATCATGAATAAGCGTGTGTAACGCGAAACATGTTGATCGGTGAAAAGCTGTTTTGAACACATCTTGCTGGTCAGTTTGGGTTTATCCTGAAGTCTCTCTTCTTTCGACTTTAAGACTCTTTGGAAGGTCTAAAGGTATTTACCTTCTTTATACTTTGTAACAATAATCATTGTTGGTTTTACACTACATTTGCAGTCCATTGATTGACAGCGATTTCATTATTTTTTTCATGTTTAAGGAGCTTGTGGAGGAGCTCTTATGTCGCTGTGTTTAAGACTGCATGATTTATTGATCCGGATAGTTTCCCTGTAGTGCAACAAAAGTTGACACTGTATCTAACAGGTTCAGTGATACTAGAAGTAGAGCTGCTGAATTATGATTATAGTCTTCCTTACATAGAACTGATGGCGACAAGACACAACAAGAAGATTCCGAGGTTCTGCTCTCGGTGGAGGGACACTCTAGCCCTGGCGGTGGATGCAATGTCCATTCCTTGGTTATTTCCTCTGGCCTACATCTTTCCTCCCCTCCCAATGTTGCACAGGGTGTTACAGAAATTGCGACTGGAACGCTGTCCAGTTATTCTGATTGCTCAGTACTGGCCTCGCCAAGCTTGGTTTCTGGAGCTCCTGGATCTGTCAGTGGCAGAGCCATTGTGGCTTCCTTGCCGTCCGTATCTTCTTCTACAGGGTTACCCGTTGAAGGAGGATGTTCATCGGCTATCTTTGACAGCTTGGAAATTGAATCCTCAATATTGAAGAAGAAAGGTTTTTCTTCTGGGGTAGTGGCTACTATTCTCAGTGCCCACAAACCTGTTTCTTCCAAGAACAACCATCATGTCTGGTCGACCTTTCTATCTTGGTGTGCTGACAAAGACCTGTCTCAGGAATTTGATCTGCCTACTGTCCTGGTTTTTTTGCAGGACGGTGTGGATAAGGGCCTCAGCTTGAGTTCCCTTAAAGTTCAGACTTCTGCTCTCTCTGTTTTCTTTCAGAGGCACATTGCCATCCTTCCTGATGTCAAGGTTTTCTTCCAGGGCGTTGCTCATGCTCATCCTGCCTTCAAGAATCCCGCTTCTCCGTGGGATGTTAACTTGGTTTTGGGCGTTCTTCAGCGCCCTCCATTTGAATCTTTGGCTACTATTCCTCTACGCTTGTTGACGTGGAAATTGCCTTTTCTCCTGGTGATTGTGTCTGTTCGCCGAGTTGCGGAGTTACATGCTCTGTCTGTAAACCACTGCTGTAAACCACCATGCTCTGTCCTGTAAACCACCCTATTTGGTGTTTCACAAGGATAAGGCGGTGTTTCGCACTTTGTCAGGAGTTTCTTCCGAAGGTGGTTTTGGAGTTCCATATCTATCAGGAGATTTTGGTGCCTTCTTTCTGCCATGACCCTACCTCTGACAAGGAGAGGGATCTCCACTTAGTAGATGTGGTGCGATGTCTCAAGTTTTATGTACATCGCACTGAGTCTATCAGGCATTCTGACGTGCTGTTCGTCATTCCTGAGGGTCCCAGGGCAGGAAGACCTGCATCCAAAGTGACTATTGCGTCCTGGATCAAGTCCACCATTCGTAAGGCTTACGAGCTAAGGAAGAAGCCTGTTCCCTTTTGGGTCACGGCTCATTCTAAGCCTCTTGGGCTTACAAGAATCAGGCCTCCGCTGATCAGTTGTGCAAGGTGGCCCCTTGGTCGTCTGTGCACACCTTTTGCCTTGGGAAAATCCTTAATGTCTGCTCAAACCATGTCATGAGGAAAAGGTGTGCAGTGTAATGTGCAATTAAACAAGTTAAGAAGATAATTCATTAAATACTGTGACAAAGCACTGTAAGAACCAGGACTAAGAGAATTGTTAGTATACATTGATTTAATTGTTTTTACAAGTTAATTGGATTATATAGGGTGAAAGATTGGCTGAACAAGCTCTCTGTTAAGTTTGGGTAGTCCATCCTTATCTAAATAAGCTAGGATTGCCTCAAGGATGTACAATGAACCATCAAGAGGGGAAAGATTATATAACCTGGAGAGATTTGGGGGAAAACTGCTTGCTAAATCTGGGATCAGTGATATCTGAATAACATAGTATAATCCTCTCAATGCAATTATATCTGAGTCTGAGGGCTAGCATCCCATCCATGTTATTTTGTTTCAGTTTAATCAAAGTAAGTTCAGCCTGTTCAAGTAATAATGCAGAGTAAGAAAGTGAGCCTCAACCAGCTGTGTGGGGTTAGTTTTAAAATCATCTTCCAATGAGGTATGTGCAATTGCAGAGATCAGATGGCCTCTATAGGTTTTTAGGCTGCCCATAGTGTTCAAGGTGAAGATAACAAGACCTTATTCAGTTTGAAGTAGTTTTCAGTTTCTCATATTAATAAGTCATCTCTTTTTCATGTAGAAGAGATTCATTAAGACACCATTTATATGTGTGGGAATATGAGACTATTTCCATTAGTAAAGAGACACGTGCATGTTCTGACCAGGTAATACTGCCACAACTGGGGTTAGAGACATGTTGGGTAACTGTCTGGTCCACTAGAAGTAGGTCATTTGTACTGTAGTTTTTATGTGAGTAATAAAATCTCCATATATCTATTAAAACAAAAAGAAAAAGACAGCACGTAAAAGTACATCTAAGTGCAACACGATTTATTATTCAGTGGAATTCGCAAAATCAAGGCATTACAGAAAGTAAAAATAAGTGTTAATATTAAAAATGAATTTTCATAAAATCAAATAAGAGTATTGGCAAAAAAGCAACTTCTATAAGATTTATAGGACAGAGGAGAGGAGTTAGGTGAGTCAATCTCAAGAGTTCTAACAGTAATCTGGCAGTCAGATGGGTAATAGGTGTAACAGTATAACCACTAATATACCACAAAGGTGACAAACAGAATATCTCGGTGGGACCCACTAGTAGAAATGTGAGCCCCCACAGCAAGTTAAAACAAACCCTACCTATATACACTAACTAGATGTAATTGTGTATACTGGGGTCGTAATAAGCTCTGTTGGATCTTAATAGATAGTCCCCAGCTTCCCCAATTGTCTCTGTTCTCTGCTGCATCTGCTCCAAATCAATATGCAGTGAAGATGCCAGGAACTCTGTATCAATACATATGTACCATACATCTCCATATATCTATTACATTCAGTTTGGTTATCCAGTTAAGCAACAGTATATCATTTTTATAATTAATATGCCAGGGAGGCAGTATAGATGTAAGGTACAAAATCTGTCAAGGTATGGGCAAGGAGTCACATTGAAATCCTCACTTTAGATAATAGATCCTTGGCTTACTTAATAATGAAGTGAGCATGTCCCAGAAAGTTGCTGAAGGGTCATATGGAGCGTACACATTAATTAGTGAATATTTCATATGAAATTTAGTGCAACGTAGTGATTAATATTATGTATACTGCATTTAAACCAAATACCTCAAAATAGCAAGCTCAAACCACAAATATGTGTAGTCATATAAAAGGTTAAATACATTAAATATTTCTTTCTATAAAAAGAGTTCCATTGATTTTCATACACACCACCCTCTGCTTTCAGCAAAGGGGACATGGAGTGATGCAGCAACCTGCCTGCTCAAACTTTTGACTGACCCAGGGGGCAATTGCACCTTGCTCCATGGGCCAGCCTGCCCCTGATTGTGGCCTTAAACCACATTTGTAATTGTACAGTGTCTTTGTAAAGGTTTTCTGACACTCAGACCAGGGTATGAAGTAAAAACACAGTTTTATTGAATCAGGAATGTAAAACAATGCCCCTAAGGGCCAGCACAGGAATAACAGTAAAGGTAATTACAGACAGTGGGATTGCACACAATGGTAGGAATATGTGCTATAAATGGACAGGGAATAACCCCAAGGGTTAACAGGTGCAAGAGGAGAGACTCAGTCTTAGATTGGCCAACGCCCGGGATATATAGCAGTCTCTGAAGCACAGTCTCTGAGTAGTTGAAAAGGAGTAAAGTGTCTGCACTGAATTCACTCTCAAGTTGGAATAGGAATGCACACCAGTGCCCAGAGCTGAGCCAATACCACCTCCGTGGGCTTAAGAGGAATGCTACTGCCAGAGCTGAAGTAACCAGAACCAGTATCACCCTTCACCGAAAATAGTAGTAACCCTGCATGTGCCAAATGGATTGTGCCCTGGCACCCCTTGGGTGCCACTTCTGACGGTTACTGCACAAGCTACAAAGAGCCGAAGCACTGGGAAGTGCAGTGGATAGCGTACCCTCTGAGCGTATGTAGGCCAGAGCCAGGACACCCTTCCGGTGCCGTATACAATTCTCACAGCAAGAGCGAACAGACTACTAGCGCCAGCCGGCGCGGTCACGGTGCACACCGAACACCGGACAGACAGTGGTCTGCGGGAGATAATAGGCAGTAATAGAGGTACTCAGAGTAGCGGCTCAAACAGGTAACCGTATGCTTGGCAAACAGTATAGGAGGCACGCGACCAGAGACTACAGGCACTGCACGGGTTAAATGGTTCTGTATAGGAGAGAACAGCTTAGCTAACAGCAGATGGCAAAGCAACCTCAGGCTACAGCTAGATGATAGTGAGAGGAACAGCGAGTCACTTAAACAGTTCAGAATGTTGCCGGAGCGACCGAAGGAATACTGGAACACCGGAACAGCAGACAGGACCGAAGCGGCCACCGGAATCGGATCAATACTGCAGCAGACACAACAACCGAAGAACAGGATCAATCACGGAGCGGAGTCGTAAGCCAGAACCGGGTCAATCACGGAGCAGGGTCGTCAGCCAGAACCGGGTCAATCACGGAGCAGGGTCGTCAGCCAGAACCGGGTCAATCACGGAGCAGGGTCGTCAGCCAGAACCGGGTCAATCACGGAGCAGGATCAGGATCGGAGTCAGACAAGCCGGGTCGGTACACAGGAGGCAAACGAAACACAGCAACGAGGCGCAGGAACAGGAACACCACGAAAGGGCAACTGACAAGTACCCAAACTCCAGCATATAAAGGAACATCCTGGGCGGGCCAATCAGCTTCCTCCAATGCACAAGTAATTCAGCCAAGATTGACAGGAAAGCACGGGGACCGTGATAGTCTTTAAGTATAGTGTACATAAGATCAAGGGTGTTATTATGCCAAGGTCTTTTTCATGCACATGTAGTACCAATATATCTGGATGCCAGGAGTTATGCTTAACTAAAATATGAGCTGGGTCAACTGATACCACCTCATGCCCTTTCTGCCCCACATACAGTGGAAGTCTCAGATTTACTCCATAAGATCTTTGAGCAACTCTCCTACCAGCCCAGTTTACATAAGAGTCTCCACATATCCGCATACCTGCAGAGTGAGTACCTATGTAGGTAAAACAATCTAATGTTGTCCTAATGTAAGAATGATACCTATTAGAATCCCATTTACCTAATCTATGAATATCCAAATTCCTTAGGTCTACTCTAGCTGCTTCCATTGCTGCCCACATATAGAAGGAGTGTGCCCAATATACCTTAGCATTGAGTTCCACTCCCTCTAAACCTAGTATAAAGACTTTCATGAAATGTTGATGTGTAAGGGGTTGCCCATCCTCATGAATCAAAAGAGACACCAAACCAATTGCCTGCAAGGCCAAATATTATCCGAGTTCCTGTAGTAGGCAAAAGGGTGACTGAGGCTAATTGTGACAGGTGTACCATCTCTCCTTTCCCCCTGATCTGTTTTTGATTTTCAGATTAGGAATGACAAATTGAAGTCTTCCCATACAAGGCTACCCAGATTCCTAGAGGAATCACTTACTACCTCATTAACCCGCTCCAAAAAAAAGCCAACATAAAGGCCCCTTTGAACAAAATTGCCACTGTCCAAAGTCCCCATGAGCATCTGTGGGATAATCAGTAGCAAAGCATCTACTGTAATACCCAACCGATCCCACCCACAGCTAGTCTTCTAATTGTGAAATCTCTCGTAATATCTGGAAAACCATGACGCCTCAGAAAATGATATACCAGCTACCATCTTTTCAACTAAGCTGACTGAAATATAGCTGTCTCCTATTTTGGACAGGAAAATCCTCCAGAGCATGTATTGTTGCAGAAAGTTCTCCTTCAGGCCCCATCGAGTAATGTATTCTTGCCAATAGAGACTGTATACCTCCCAAGCATTCGGGGCTACAGATCCTGAAATAAGCACCCTTGCTTTCCTGTCCCTATCTGCCACAGCAGTTCTTGGCTTTGCCTCTGAGTCTTGTCTACCTGCGGGACCGAAGAATAAAATAAGTCAAATTGAAAACATGAAAGTGCATCCACCACCACATTGTAAAACCCTGGTATATGTTTTGCCCAAAATATTTTATTATGGGCCAAACACTTCACGACCACCACCCTCAGTAAACAAGACACTGGGGAGCCTTAACTTTAAATAAATTTAAAGCCTTGACAACAGCCTTATTGTTGATATGGAAACTAGTGTGATTGTTTGCTAGCTTTTCCCCCAGATCTCAAAAGCCACAAGGTATATTTCACTAACACTGAAACAATCCAAACTGGTGGCCAATCTTCTGCACGCAAGCTGCCATTAAAGAAGGACTTGAACTCACATCCAGCAGTGTCTGTGGTCAACTCAGTAGCATCTTTAAAAAAACATGTCCTGCAACCAATATGTTTTTCTATTATACTGCCCCAAAAATTGTGACCATATCCTTAACTCATCCTTGACTTCCCTAGGAACTGGTGTGGCCTGGCATCCCACTGTGTCATCAACAAGCTAACTGCAAAATACCCCCCATGGGCATGATATATCCTGCAAAGACCATATGGCCCAACAGGAATTAAAACTGATGTAGAGTAACTTTCTTAGCTTCAGGATAGAGTCCAGGAACTCCCACAAGATCTGCAATTTGGCTGCTGGGAGATGAAATAGCATACCATCTGCAAACATACAGTAAGTCTATATAACACATTTCCAATTGGCACCGCAACAGGGAGAAACAAGAGAAATGGAATGTTAACAATCAGAAGGCTGACTCAATATCAGCTGTAGTTAATAGTAACCCCTACCAAAATTCCTAACCATACCCATTGCCTTATTAAATGAAATGAATTCGACTTTGTCAGGTTCAGTTGCATCACTTACCAACCTGCCTTCCGGATATCAAGAGATAATGTACCATCCAAAAGGCCCCCATGTTCCTCTTTGAAGCAATCCCTAAAGGGGATGCCCAAGGACAAGACATATGGATTAACTCGATAGGACCCACCATGTGACCAAGTGCCACTTTTTCAGAAAATGTTGCTCGTACAATGTCAGCATGCTCCACCATGGAAGTTAAGTTGTATTCCTGCTCTTAGAAAGCCCTGGTTGCCCAGTGGGATGCTGAATCCTAAAGAGAAACCTTCCCATAAAAGGTGAGCTGCATCCCAAGAAAGAGCAAGTCACTCACTGGTGTCACTGCCTTTATCCAGCGAAAAAACTGTTGCATTTTTTGCCTTTTACATCCTTGACACTAACCGAAGGTTCCACACTGGAAGTGCTGCTGGCTGGAGACTGAAAGGGCCAAGAACCTGTGGCACAATAAAAGAGATAGCCATAGGCCCATGTCATTGAAATTTCATGGCATGTCTTGATGCAAAAGCTTTTGCTAATGAAATACATTCCCAATATGCTACACAAAAGGTGTCTAAGTTTGTAAACTAGGGCAAGTATTCATGAGTTAAACATTCCCCTATGACACTTGCCAGAATGGAGAACATGTATGCTTCCATATAGCAAAATGAGGGTTTAAAGTATGGCCTATATCTCCACTACAGCTTGTTGACACCCTCTCCCCCACTCAATAGAACTTCCATAACTGAACCCAGTATTACAGCAGGAGCTTACAGGTAACATTTGTGGCTCTTGGGTATGCACATACAGGGAGGGAAATCCCATTGCAAGTTTTTAAGAACTAGTGCCAAAAACTGTACTCCATATTCTATATGAGGTCTTACCAAGGATTTATATAGAGCTAGAATTACATTTTCATCCCATGCATCTATACCCCTTTTCATGCAGGCTAGTACCCTATTTGCTCTTGCAGCAGCTGAGAGACTACACTGTGCTGTGAAATCTATCATCTATCAATACTCCTAAATACTTCTCTAATGAGTATTCCCCTAGTAGTTTCCCATATAGTATATATGTATCATGTTTGTTTCTACTGCCCAAATGCATAACCTTACATTTATCTACATTAAATGTCAGCTGGCACTTTTTTGCCCATTCACCCAGTTTATCTGAATGCTTCTGCAGAGACAAAAACATCCTGCAATGCTCTGTATGTATTTCCTTACACAGCTTAGTGTCATCATTAAAGACTGAGACATTACTTTCAATTTCTACTTCTAGATCAGGGGTTCTCAACCCGTGCCCTCAGGCCAGGACTTAGGTATTCCTCTGCTAGAGCATGTGTGTGTTGATCAGTGGCTCATTCACACTGATTAACTCACCTGTGCTTTCACAAGGAAATCCTCAAATCCTGGTCTGTTAGTGGCCACTGAGGGCACGTGTTGAGAACCACTGTTCTAGATTATTAATAAACACATTAAAAAGTATTGGGCCCAGTACTGAACCCTGTGGCACAACTTTAGATCAACTTGAAAAGGTCCCATTTACAACTCTCTGCCATATGTCCTTTATCCAGTTTTCTATCCATGCACAGATAACACCTACCAAACTGAAACCTTTTAATTTATGTAGTAACCTGTTGTGAGGCATTGTATCAAAGGCTTTTGCAAACTCCAAGTATACTACATCAACAGCAATTCCAAATTACTACTTATGCTTTCGTAAAATGCAAGTAAATTAGATCAACATAAAACCATGCTTGCTCCTACTAATAATATTGTTGGTCTTCAAAAAGTTAGTAACCCTTCTAATATCTTACTCACTATGGAAGTCAAGCACACAGGTCTTTAATCTCTTGGAACTGATTTCACTTCAATGCAGCAACACATGTTCTCCAATACCCATTAAACTCTGGGCTATTTTGAATTTAAAGAGATATATCATTTCTCCGTCAGTAAGGATCATCTTCAGTTTTTTTTATAAAATGAATTTTGCAGATGTAGTTGACCTTTAAGCCCCGATTAGTTAGACTCTGCTATTTTCCAGGCTGCACAGGAGTTAGCCCTTGCAGTACTAGAAGAGTGTACGGCACTGAAAAGGTTAATCTGTGTTCATGCATCATATATTATACATTATCATTATGTTGGACTTAAAGGGATAGTAATGTTTCACAAAAAAAGCAACTCCAATTAATCTTCATAGTATTTTGGCTGTGGAGAGTGTTATTTCAATACTGTCAGAGTTGTAGTTCAAGAGTAATTGACTGATAAAGTGTCCCCGTCCTGCCCCTTATACTGATGCAAAGCTGCTCAACTCAGAGCATCAAGACTGTCTGGATGGATCACAGAGAGGGACAGTCTTCAGTGAGCATAAAAATCTGAAAAACCTGTCAAGGGAGCAGGGTTTTCCTTATGCTCACAGAAAGAAGATTGTCCCTTGCTGTGAGCTGTCCGGTCAAGAGACAAGATTCCACATCTGAGGGGAGGCGGCTTACACCAGGTAAAAGGGGGCGGGAGGGGGATACTTTATCATTCAATTCCTCTTCTACTACAACTCTGACAATATTGAAATAACACTCTCCATGGGCCAAATGCTATGAAGATTAATCAGAGCTACTTTTTTGGGAAACATTACTATCACTTTAAGGATTCATTTCCTTTTAAGCAGAAATCTACATTTTCAGGTGTGTGTGTGTGTATGTATGTGTTTAGCAGGTGTTACAGATGTTATTGATATTTTTTTTTACTTTACAGTGCCTTGTCTGCAACACAATATGCTTATCTGAAATGTCAGCTTGGTCCCAAGCAAACATTTCAGAAGACATAGCTGAGTGTTATTGACATAACCAGAATTGTGAATGCTTTTTTTCAGTTTCTATAATATTCATCTAACTAATAGCTGTATTGATTTTGTAACAGCTGAAAGGATAAGTGGGAAGACAGAGGAAATGATAATCATTGTTGCTACTTATTCTGTTATCAGCATGCATATAATTGTCCATATGTATTAAATGAATGCAACCTACCTTGTATTAATTCTCCTGTTTGTATCTGTCATACAAATATAATAAAAGGTGCACAATAACACGAGAGGCAGAAGCAGATGTGAGAGAAGATGCACAAGAATTAAGGGAAGGAGAAAAGGCACAGGAATCTGGGGAGTGAAATATAAAAGAGAATCTGGGGATGGAGAAGAAGAACTAAAATCTAGGAAGTGGGAACAGACAGCAAGATATGAAGGGAGAAGATGAAAATTGATATAATATTGGGAATGAAAATAAACAGTATAATTGAGAAAGGAGGAAGAAGCAGGGTATCTGGAGAGTAAAGGCAGTCAAAGAAATTTGAGGAAAAAGAAGAGAGAACACATACATTAAGCAAAAGAATTGTATAGGGAGGGAAACTGGTCAAGGAATTTGAGAAGGGAGATAAAAGACTGGAATCTGAGCATTGAGAAGACATACGAAGGAGATGATAAAGAAGAAGGTGGAGAAGAAGAAGAGGCAAAATAACATGGGGAAGGACACAAGGCAAAGGAATCTGGTGTAGTTGGTTTGTATCATAATTGCTTTACTTTTGTCTTTGGGCATATGGCCTCCAGTGTACTATATTCGTTTCTAAAGCCCATAACCAAATTCTACAATAAGAAAAACAGTAGAATGGGCTGTTTTGAGCTGTTGCTTTGAAATTAATATATATTATCATTAGATAACTTTCACATCTATTTCACCCCATTTATCACCTCACTTGTATCTACAGGATTGTAAGAACCCACTCCAAGAGATCCATGTCCCAGATTGCTAGCACTTCTGTTTCTCACCTGACCATGCCGTCCTAACCTTTTTGTGTCTGCTGCACAGGGTCTCCTGTGCAATTTTATAGATTCTGTTGACGTTTGTCATGCCATCTAAGCCTGTTCTTTGTCATCTCCCTGAGTTTGTTCAGTGTTGCCTGAGTTCCTCTTTAGCATCACAGTGATCCAGCTTCTGATACCGGTATATGTTTCAGTGCTTAGTCCTGTGCTCCTATTGTTTTCTGTAATTACAGACTTCTGGCTGTCCACCTTCCTATTTAAGTTCCTGTCAATGGTGCCTTGGACTGTCCTTCACCTGAGATTGTCAGTCCTTTTCAGTGGTTGTACCTGCCTTCAGTCTGGACAGCCATCCTGTTTCTTAGCATAGATGGCTTTTCAGCATTCATCTATATTCCAGCATCCTAGCTGTTCTAAAGTTTGTGCCCCTTGGTGTTCAGCGTTTGTATAGCAGCCTTCCGTATCCAGTTACCCTTGTCTAGCATCACGTATAGCTTCAGTTCAATAGGTCTAGCTGGTTTCATCTACCTCTCTCATGACCCTATTGTAATTATATACCTCCATGCTCTAGCGGAATAGCCAGGAGCATTTGTTCATGAGTGTTACTGGTTCAATCAGGGAAGCTTGTTCCTATGCAGTACCACCTCATCCAGGAGTGTCAGTGCTAACCAGCAACACTTACTCCATTATTTGCTACTACTGATTATTGCAGTGTGTGTCTAGCCAGGTGAGGAACCAAAGACTGATTCTTCCAGTGGTTCCTTCAGCCATTCTTTGTGATTCATGACAAGGACATAAACAAGAGAGGATGGGTTACTTTAATGGTGCATTATATATAGTGTAAGCTTGGTGAGGAGAATTTTAAATACTTAAAAGGAAACTTTACCACAAGAAAAACTAACAAGAAAAATAATTACTGATAACAATGTTTTTAGTAACTTCATGGTATGCTCTCTAATACTTTGCCCTCAAGACAAAGTCTTGTTTGGTCCAAATGTCTGACAGTGTACACACCTTTGTTACACTTTATGAGTTACTAATGAGGAACAAACTGTGATATCATTAAATATTTGTGAAGTAGAAGAATACACTTATGTATTTACACACATTAGCCTAGAAGATGGCAGTTTAGGGTGTGCACCTGTTTTAACAAAATGTAAAGGAAATTGACATCAATGTCTTTCATTCCATATTATAGCAGGGAGTTACTTTACGTCTTAACTCTGGGGCAGTTGTTTACTCTGGAGTGCATGAAAGAATTCAAGCCTAATCATATATTTTTAAAGGATTTTATTTGAAACAAAACAGTACAGATTTACAAAAACACAACTTGCAAAGAACAAGACGTAACAGTTTAACATGATATAGCTTTGTAGTTATCTTAACACATACAATCATCAGAACAATTATGACTATGGTGAGTTAGGACAAGTTCAGAAATTTCTTCCAGTATTAATATCAAAAGAGGATATTAGAGTGTCGTTAAATGGCCATAACTAGTTTAACAGAATCATATCTGATGAGTGCACCAACCGAATGAAATCTGCATGAAAAATCAAAGTTTATAGTCACCTGAGAATAACCATTACAATAGAGCCAGGGAAAAGGAAGGGGAAGGAAGATTGTGTTTAGAAATCGTGGTACCACATTGAACGTATCAATTTTATTGAAGAAATTATAATTGTATAGGTTTTTGGAAGAGTATTAGAAGTCAAGGCATAAAATTTCTCCTTTTCAGCTATGCGTGTGTGTGCATTTTTTCCCAGTTGATGATGGTTTTCAAATGTTTAGGAAGGTTCATCCTGGCTACATGTATAGCTTTTAGGATGGAGGTTCATTGGCGTTGGAAAATTTTGGGGAGTCCAAAAGAGAAAGTAGATGGAGTGACAGAATAAGGGAAAGTGCCATTTGGTTGACACTATTAAATTCTGTGTAACATATGTACTATAGGGTTTTTGTTTGAGACAGGACCATGAAATATGGAGGAATTAAACAGTGTCTGCTTTGTAGAGCCAGCAGACATGAGAAATATTTGGCTACCTTTTGTCACTGTGGTATCATGTACCATCTGGACAAAACCATATAATTAGTTTCTAAGGGAAAAGTATCCTTGGGTAAAGACAGGGCCAAGATGCTCTAAGGTTCGATAAGGGCTCAATTGTTGTGTTGGATCTGAGTGGAAAGCACATTGTGAGTGTGCACTAACATGTCTTCACCATCATATTCCCATCAGTTTGAAACAAGTTTGCCCTCATCGTCATCAATCCACCATGCCTTCGACAGGTTTAAGATTTTGCACGAAACACATAAAAATGCCTCATTTCCATATGGAAATGCTGGTTAATGAGCCATTGTTGTATTCATATGGGTGTGTTTATATGTTAATGTGGCTTGTCGCCACATTCACTAAGCTCTGACAGTCTCTGCTGTCTGAGTTTACAGTCCCAGCATCACCTTCCTGAGGTTGGTGATGTTGGGATCTTCTCTATGGAGCCAGAGGACAGTTTTCTGTCTCTGCTACAGACCAGAGACAGCATCTGCATTGCACTCACCTGATGCACTGAAAGGGTTAATAGCTGCGCTATTATCTACAATGTATTAGTAATTAACTCTGAAATTACATAAATTCCTCAAGTTAATATATGTGCATTTGAGAGTGCTTGCAAGAGCCTTAAAGTCTTGTGGGTAAATATATATTGATATATCAAACAGGCTAGGAGAAAAGACAGGTGTTCAGTCCTGTAACCAACTTAACCGGTCCTTCACCTCTCTCAGGTACTCCTACTAACTCAGTTCCCTCTTTTATAATCAGTGTACTAAGCAATGTATGGGTGCTAGCTGGGAATACACAAATACATTGGTTAGTGTGATGGTGTAACGCAATATGTGTAGAGACAATTAAATCTTAATTGATCTTAACTAAATGGAATTGGCATTTTCTTATTTTCTCAGATTGATGCAATAAAGAATTTGGGTGAATGCCTAAGAATCTTGTGAGACACTGTATAATATAATTAGCCTAGGAGTGTACATCGATATTTGGGTCAGTGACCAGCTTATCTGATCATGCACCTATCTTGTTCTTTCCTTAAAAGCCCAATACAACGAAATGTTAAAAAAATATGTTTAACGGTATAATTATGACAAAAAAAGGCACAAATGCACGGAACAACTTCAGAAGTGCCAGCTTTTATTACAGTTTCCCCTATGAATATGGTATTGCATGGATGCTTCCCCAAGCTGACACCTAGCTTGTGGAAGCATCTACTGCCAGATGTGACCCATCTTAGTGAAGAAGGAGTGGTGCTGTTTGTGGTGCTGAAGTCTGAGATGATCCACTCCCCTCACTCAGTGAACAAGCAGGGGAGCAGAGAGAACCCTCTCAGGCTTCAGGGTTGTTGAATTGCTGACAATGTGTAAGGGAGGGCATCCCTTCCATGTCACCAGAGTTTGATAACCCTCCCTGCTAATGAGAAGCTTGTTCCCCTTCCCCTTGCATCCTTAATTCGTAGGGCATATAGAGATGTGTGTCTCCATCAGCAAGGCAATGTGCTCCCCACACATTGCCATAACATCGAACCTTAGTACATCTTCCCAGGTTGTTTTGGTGTATTTGTTTCAAGGTTTGTGAATAAATAGTAATGTTTACTTCATTTTCTCATTCTTCTATGAAAGGGTGTTTTTGTTCCTGGGGTGGGCAAATAAGAATCTTGTATATTGTTCAAATAACTTTCTTCTTGGTTTTCAGGATGGCAAGCAATGTCTGAAAGGTTGTCAGACCCTCTGTTAATATTTCATTGATGACATATATCTAAAGTATGAGCTTAATTGTTGGTAGTACCAGTTCTTCTTGCTTGCAAAGCCATAGTTGGAACATAGGGACTCGAAAAGTACAAGAATTGTTAATGAGGACATTAAGTGTATGAGCATCCTGTTTTCTCCACTCCTGTCTGAAGAAGAATTGCTGACCCCCCCAGAAGGAAAACTAGATTACCAAGTACAAAAGTTAGTGGGGGAGAGGCCAGGTTATATTTTTTATTAGCAGAGAGTAAGTACATGCTTGGAGTCTTGTCCAAATAATAAACATAGACAAAGGGAAATATGGATTGACGTTCTGTGGCTTGTGCAGTAGGGACAATGATATTCAGATCTTAGACTGAGATACTAAGCTATATTAATGGAGTAGGTCCGTAATAGGGAGGGGAATGATTTGGTGGGGCTAAAAAGGAAAATTTGAAAGTTGTCTGCAGTTGTCATGGGCCTACTGGGCTAGCAACAACTGCAATTGTGGTAGTGGATCTAATGAGGTTTAAGAGGCTTCAATATGAGAATAAAAATATGGGGGAAAGGGGGTAACCCTATTGTGTTCTACTGGAATTAAATGGATCACATAGAATACCACGAAAGTCCTGTGAAGCAATACACAAATTACAATGTATACAAAATATGTTGAGACAGTACCCAAGGTAAAGACTTGATAAGGAACTACTGTACATGTAGACCACATCAATAGATAGAACCTCAATATGAACTGTATATTTCTTTATGGGGATAAGGAGTGTCCACTTACCACCAAGAGGTTGCGACCTTTTAAAACCCAGTGAAAACTAAAGGTAAAGTGGTTTTTATGCTGGAAACTAATATCCCTTAAAGGCTGAATTTTTAGTGGAATGTGTCTCATTTCTTTTGATTTTATTAGTTCTGCTCATGTCCCTATTTATATTTGTATTTATTTGTGTGTGTTTATTGAGGTTTGAGTTGAATCTACTGATGTTGTCTACATGTACCCCCTAATCAGCTCTTTACCCTGTGTATTGTCTATATGTATTTTGTATATGTTACGTGCATTGCTGCACAGGACTTTCATGTTTTAGTTGTAGTATGTTTGTGCACTTTTATCTTTTTTACATCTGTTTGTCTGTACCTGTTGTTGTATCAGGGCACAGGTGATTATGTCCTGCCTGTTTAAGGTGGGCCGACCAATGTGTCACAGGATCAAGCAGAGTGCTTTTGCCTATGATTAATTGTGGCTTCACTTAAGAAAAGTGGCAGAATCTGTGAGTTTATTGTATGCTTTGTTATTACTTGATCTGAAAATTAGTTTTACATAATTCTTTTAGGACCTGCTACCTTAATTCAAGTTTACATATTTGAAAATGTAATTAAAAACTGCATATGTGTCATATTATGCATACAAAATGTGAGAGGCTTCTGAGGACAATGGTCTGTTCTATGGCTAGTTACCACTCAGAAGCATCACTTTTTAGCTCTGTAGTGCCATTACAAAGAAGACATTTCCTCATACATAGTAAACTAATCTTGCCCGAAAGGGAGGTCCAGTTCCAAAATGGCAGGCAAGTCTCCTCTGCACATAAACACAAGCTAACCCCAGATGGATGTTTAGCCTTGTTGGGCCTCGTCGGTGAGGTGCAGCTGGATTCCCTAGGCACTCTCACATTTTGTATGTATGTGTCACGTTATCTGAAAGGCAAGGAAATGTACAGTTAAGGAACATTGTATCTACATACTTACACCCCCCAGATCTCTCTTTTCTCCGCACCAGTTTTCTCTCACCCTCCATAGCCACCCCACACACACACATATACATGCACAAATAACTCCTCTCCAACACAATTTCTCTAGACACACCTGGAGAACTCAGGCTGTATACAGTGCTTCTCGTTGATCTTGATACTGCAGGGTGGTGTATGGCAGATTCTGCAGGTCTCAAGGACCAGGACAATAAAAGGCTTGACTCCTTACTCAAGGTCAATTTTGCGGCCACTGGGGAAGCTCAGAGCCCTAATTTTGCCTCCGTCTCGGTCAAGAGGGCCATTGCTGTCTGGGATGAACATCTGTCAGAAGCTATGCATGCTGATGTGCCTAATGAAGATAAGTTAGGTTTGGTAGTCAACATCATGGAAGCTAATGCCCACATTATTGAGGTCTTGTTTGATGTGGCCTGTTTGCCAAATTCTCAGCTTTTTCTGTTTCTGAGCGCCACATCTTGTGACTTAAGATTTGGTCTGCAGATCAATCTTCTAAGAAGTCACTGGTGTCCTTGCCTTTTTTGCCAGGGCAATGCCCATTTTGAACTGATAGTGACACTAATGGTGGTAAGAGCACTTTGTTGCCTCAACTTTCCACCAAACGATCCTTTCTTTTGAGAAAGTTCATATATATCATTCCTCTCGCCAATCAGGTGAGCAGAGGGTGCAAACCCCTCATACTTCCCAACAGCATCCCACAGCAAAGCCCACCCAGTCCTGGCAGCCCACAAGACCAGCTGCAAAGTCTAAGCCTGACAAACCTACTTCGGTATGACTTGCAGATTCCTGGTCTGTCATTGCCTGTTGGGGGCCATCTCCACTTGTTCTGAGTCTGTACCCCAAAGACCCTGTCTTTTGTGATGTACCCTGCCCTCCAGGAGGGGAGACTCAACCCCATGTTACCTGTGTTCTAAAGAGAAATGGATTTAACAGGTAGGAACACTAAAATTATTTTTTCATGAAAGTATTTTGCCAGGAAGGATACATTGAGATTGTCTCTCGTTTTTAAGTATGTCTTCTTCTCATTTGATTTAATTGTATCTTCCTCAGAAGGATGAAATGCTGACTTGATCTTGTGGGACTAGAACCTTCGACCCTGAGGTTTTGAACAGATTCTATAGATGGTGCATTAACCAACTGAACATTCTCATCGGCAAATCTTTCAAAGGTTGCTGTACACCACTGCATCCAATAAGAAGAAGGGGCATGTGTAAAAAACTTTTCTCCAACATTTAAAAGCAAATGAAAGACACAACTTTCTACAAAGCTTTGTGATCCTCTGGATGACAGCCTCATTCATTTCTCACTTAGTTTAGGCTTAATCATAGGCTAATCAAATAGGTTTTTAGGATTTTTTGTCTGAGACATTTCTAGAATCCACACTGACATAATAATATCAATCTGGTATAGCACTGTGGCATATTTCACAGCAAAATTCATGATGTCATAATTACAAACAAAATTACTTATTAAAATTTACTACTAATGTATTCTTGTTGGTAGAAAACCATTATTCTCCCAATAGTTCTCTTGTTTGTGATGGTAGAGCCGATTTCTATATCCTTCTCAGTACTTTCCTTTCTAGTGCTGGAATGAGTTACAGCAGCTCTGAATTACTTCTTGGTTATTTTTTTACCTACGACTGAATACACTGACAAATACAGCTGATTCAAGGAATTTACAGAACGTTTCCAATGTCAACAGCCATTTAAATTATCCTAACTTTATACCGAATCTCCCAAATCCAATTAACAGCTAATAATAGTTGTCACTTTTACTTTAAGTCATTAATGTGAGGTCGTGGGGGATGTTGTAACAGCCAGATTAAATTGTTTCAGTCTCCAGTTGTGGCCTGCCTTTAAATCACTTGCCTCTTATCTCTGGCTAACAGGGGCTTTTATGTTGTGCTACTGTCTTTTTTCCTCTTCTAAATAGAATGAATGTCACAAAAAATGAATTTAATCTCCCTTAGATTAGCTCCGCAGCATGATCTCTCACTTCAGTTAAAATTTATAGTGTGGCAAATTAAATTTTCTACGATTCTTTTTTTTATTTCTGAGGATTTGAGTGTTTTTTAACCCTTTTGCTGCAAAAAGAGATTATCGATGCATTGTGTTGCTATATGTATTCATGGGAACTTTTCGGTGTGACTTGAATTTCAGGGGCTTCACTGAAGGTTCACAGTCTCTGGTTACATAGCCAGCTTCTTAGAGGTCCATATGAATCATAGAGGAGAAATAAAAAAAAAAAACCTGTTAATTTAACCCTCTGAGTGCCAGAGGGGTACCCAGCGCATTGCATACCTCTCTGGCATTCAAAGGCTTAAATGTGGGTTTTAACCTCTGGAATTTTAGAGAGCTCTCCAAAACATTGCAAAGCAATGGGTTGGAGACCATTCTAGCTATCATTCTGTTAAAGCCCTATTTAAATCAATGAGGATTTGAACAGGTTTTATTTCTGCAACCCTACACCCCATATGGTGCATCTGGTTTATCCAAGAAGACCAGTAGTGTCATCCAGCCTGAGTCATTTCCTCCATGTGATATACCACACAAAATGGCTGTGCAGATTTCTCCCAGAAAGTGGGGACGCTTCATCCATTTTATATCAGACACTTATGAAAATGCATACTTCAGGGTTGCACAAGAACCACAACCCTAGAGACGATGTAGAAAACCTTTGTCTCTCTGACTTGTGGGACAACAGTGTCATCTCTTTAAAATATCTGAAGGGAAATGGATTATGGAAGTTGTAATCCAACAACAGCTGGGGAGCTAAAACATTTTTCATCCCCTGACATAGGGTTGAATTGGTCCCTGTGTGACATTGAGTTATGCATCTCCCATAAGTGGCTGGTGTTAAACGGATTAAATAGCAACCCTACACCTATTAAGGGCCATTCACACTCCTAAAGCAGAGAAGGAATCCTTACTTTGATACTAGTAAGTCAATCAAAGTACTAAGCCTCTGATGCACAGGCCATTAAATCCCTGTCCGCTGACCTTGCAGTCTGTGGTGTGCCTCAAGTCACATTAGCACCTGACCCAACTACCCTTCTTTCAAACTAATTGGACTGCAAAATGTACTTATTTTTTGTTTTCATCCATTTTTCATCAAAATAGTTATGAAAGCATTATTCTGGAATGGTCACTGTTCATTTATGTGAAAAGGATGACTGAAAGGCCAACAGGAATATGATTGTCCATCTCTACTTGGGTGTCTGTGGCTTCCGTAATCAGTAGTTGACCTCACACCATCATTAAATCAGAATAAAATGGCTACAGTGACAGTTTTGCAACTGCAGCCTTTTCCTTCTGATCAGATAACCTCCTGAGGTCAAGAAATGTGCTGAGTGTTGAGCCTTGGGTTATTTTGCTAGTATTTTATAGAATACAACCCATTTTACATCTCTTCTTAGTCAGCTGTTGCTTTTAATATTTGTTCCATCAGTTCGCCAGTCATCACAGATGTTTGAGTGGAGTAGCATTTTTGTTTGTTTTAAGACACATACAAATGTGTCAGATTCATGTCACTATGAGAGTCTCTACACTTTGACACTTTGAACATATTCTTTCCTTTTATATCACCATAATAATGGTGAGTAAATCTCAAAGTACCAATACAGCATTTTGACTTGAATATTGAGTGGAGGCAGTTGTCCAATTTTCTCCATGAGCCTACAGGCTACAGGTTTGCCAGGTCTGCAGGCAATATATATATATATATATATATATATATATATATATATATATATATATATATATATATATATATATAAAGGGTAGGGGGAGGACTGCACAAATAGTTCCCTCTAAGTGTAGTATTATTGTAGTTTGTTATAATTAACATTCAGATGACATATAAAATACAAGTATTCAAATGGTACATAAAAGAAAAAGGAAGAAAAAGAATGTGACCAAAAGTTCCTCAAAAAAAGATGGTGCTGAGAAATAATCAAATGATAATAGATATAGTAGTAATACTTATCCAATTGAAAACAAATGTTATTATACAGATAAATAAAAAAAAAATAGAAATAAAAAATAGAAATATGAAACAAAAACAATCCTATGTCACAGCAGAAGAACGCTGTTTAGAGTAGTCCACGATTGTGGAATTTTATGATTTATATGTTTTGTTCCACAATCTTGTTAAGTCTGGAGAGAATTAACTATGTATGCAAGTAGTAAAGAGCAGAAGAGAGTAGGATGTGAGTCTGATGCCCGTTCATATATAGAATTCAAACATTTCCTAGAAGTCTCCAGCAATAAATGCAATATGCTTAAACACAGTATCCTTAAAAGTGTTAGATGTGTGCTTACTAGACATACGATTATAAAAACATTCATCAACAGTTGAATATGTTCACAGTATCCTTAATTGTAACAGATGTGTGCTTACTAGACATCCGATTGATAATGCGCTTATCAGAAGTTACAGTACAAGATCTCCCTCTTCTTGCCTCTCTCTGCAACAGATGATCGCTCTGATGTTCCGATGCTCACCCTCCTGCTCTATCCTGACACCGATGTTTCCTTCAGACTTAATCGAGTAGTCTCAACTGTGAGAGTCTTGTTTGGCGTTCCTTGTCCAACATGTGCCCGCTTACGCGTTTTGGCGCTAAACTGTGCTTTCCTTTGGAGCTATGGCAGCCACTCATCTCACCCTAATTTGTAACCTGTCCCACCAATCAGGTTACAGTAGCCTACAACGTTACTTATTCCAGAGACACACTTCTACCAATATGTTAATCTATATGGCTTCATTGGGATTTAGGATTATTAGACACAAACCTTTATTAATAAAGTCAATATAGACCTGGTTACCCTTAACAGAATCATTCAACCCAAACCAATATGGACTGGCTGGTCACTTTGTATATACAAGGAGTCTCCGTTTAAAATCAATTTTTACAATATAAAGTGACAACCATTCATGTCACATGAACAAGACCATGGACAATATGTTAGTTATTTCTTTTATTATTTTATGACTATGAATTGAGCACATTGAGATAGCGATTCAAGTAACTTTGTAGACTACTATAACCTGATTGGTGGGACAGGTTACAAATTAGGGCCAGACGAGTGGCCGCCATATCTCCAGAGGAAGGCACAGTTTAGCACCGAAACGCGTAAGCGGACACGTGTTGGACAAGGACCGCCAAACAAGACTCTCACAGCTGAGACTACTAGATTAAGTCTGAAGGAAGCATCTGTGTCATGAGTGAGCAGGAGGGTGAACATCGGAGCATCAGAGCGATCATCAGTTGCGGAGAAAAGCAAGTAGAGGGAGATCGTGTACTGTAACTTCTGATGAGCGCATTATCAATCGGATGTCTAGTAAGCACACATCTGTTACAATAAAGGGTACTGTGAACATATTCAACTGTTGATAAATGTTTTTATATTCGGATGTCTAGTAAGCACACATCTAACACTTAAGGATACTGTGTTTAAGCATATTGCATTTATTGCTGGAGACTTCTAGCAAATGTATGAATGCTATATGAACGGGCATCAGACTCGCATCCTACTCTCTTCTGCTTTTTACTACTTGCATACATAGTTAATTCTCTCCAGACTTAACAAGATTGTGGATCAAAACATATAAATCATAAAATTCCACAATCGTGGACTAGTCTAAACCACGTTCTTCCGTTGTGACATAGGATTACCTCCATAGGTTGTCTTTGTTTCACATTTCTATTTTTTTATCTCCATTTTTTATTTTTTTAAATTTCTCTGTATAATAAAATTTGTTTTGGAACAGCACCATCTTTTTTTGAGGAACTTTTGGTCACACTCCTTTTCTTCTTTATGTACTATTTGAATACTTGTATTTTATGTGTCATCTGAATGTTAATTATAACAAACTACAATAATACTACACTATGAGCCATATGTTCAAAGAAGTTGCAAAATAGCTTTTGTCGTTTGTGACGACTTTTCAAAGTACAGTGTCGTTAAGATCATTAATATTTTCAGAGAGTGTCGGTTGTGATTGGAAATATGTCGTTTGTCCTGACTGAAATTGTCGTATGGAACGACAAAAAAATGTCTTAAAAAATGTCTTAACGGCAAAAATGTCTTTAAAAATGTCTTAACTAACGACAAAAATGTCTTAACTAAAGACAAAAATTCTCACATTCAGAACACATTCCCTCCACTTTTTTCTTAACGTACAAATTTTGTCTTTTGAAAGACATTTTTTTGTCGTTAGTTACGACAAATTTTCTTTTCCTCTATACGTCATTGGAGAATAGTTTAGCCAAGCCCTAACCACGCCCCTTTGCCCGTCAATTCTGGAGTTGTGTCGTACACAACGGACATTACTAGTTTTTTGTCGTATACTCTATAGAAAATATGTCGTTCATGCATTCAAGGACTTATTTTTGTCTTTCATACGACAATTTTATGTCGTTATCCCTTTGAACATACGGCCCTTAGAGGGAACTATTTGCACTGTCCTCCCCCTACCCTTTTTCTATTATTTACATATGCTACCATGAACCAACGCCGAAAGTGGATTTCATGTAATTTGACTTTAAGGACATGCCGCAAGAAAAAGGCGACACCATTTTTTGGAAATAAAAATCGAAAACCAAATTAGGATAAAAGACCAGTTATCCAGACTGATTACTTTGACTATTATAGGGTCAAACTCAGAGTATAATATTATATTCAGGTCGATCAGCGTGATTATACCACCTCAAGCCATATCAAATAATATTGGCCGAGGTTAGATATTTTTTTACTCTGACCACAAGAATCTCCCCTTTTGCCTATCCCATCCACGGTGTTACCTAATTCCCTTCTGAGCGCTGTGTCACTTTTTCTCTGTTCTATCACTATATATATATAGATTTATTTTTATTAAAGTGAGGAAGGATACATTATCTCTCGTTTTCAAGTAGAGTGGGAGAGGTCAGCCTGAGGCAAGCTGAGGATGATGGGAATTGTAGTCTGGTGGGTCTCAAGTTACCAACTCCTGCCATAGAGGAACTCATATATCATTCAATTCTTCTGTCCAATGAGTATTTGTAATACAAGACAGCTACAGACAGGAGGATTCTGGCAAATATTCAGTGCATGTTTGTCCTCAGCTTGATCTCTTCACTGGTCAAAAGCAAGACAGTGGACACAGAACAGTGGCACTGATTTTAAGCATGGCCAGCTAGAGAGCCGTTTGTATGGAATGTAAATTTAAATATAGGGAAAGGCTGATATCCAAGTATTTCGTTTTCTAGACATTTATTTAGAATTTTGTCAAATGTATTTTGTTTTCTCACATGGAGTCACTTAAGAAACACTCAGCATATTTTCAGAGTTGTCACCACCTTGTAATGAGCATCAAAATTCTCAAATGCAAAACAAATTAACAGGCAATAGCCTGGTACGTGCATGGTTGGGGGCGGGGGGCATTGTCAGAAAATGTAAAATCTGAGATTTTTTTTTTTGTTGTGGTGCTGTTTGGAGGATTTAATACAATGTGAAAGTCCAAAAGACTGTTTAAACAAATGCCAAATATTTTATTGTCTGATCTCATCCCCTAATATCTTCCTAATTAGAAACATACAAGCAAGAGGCTGTATGCGGGAGGGTGATGTTATAGCTGACACTGTGTTTTTGAGTTACAAATCTGGCATTCCTTTCACTGCCCTGATAGAGCTGACAGCCACAGCATCAAGCACCTCATCACATCGTTGCGCCTGCTCTGTCTCCCTGAGAAGGTTGAGGAAGGGGGGGGGGGGGGTTTGGCATCCATCCTGTCTAAATTTTTATCAGATGAGTGTTTTTATTTTCTTCTTGGCAAGTGTTTTTGAAGACAATCTTGTTGCATTATCTCTCAACTGTCACCCTTGTGCTCCCCGAAGCCATTCCTCACAAGCAGGGATATGGTGAAATTGAATATACATTTTCAGGCTTTGTATATGAAGGCAGTAGAGCGGGGTCTAGTGGGAAGAGTGCTGTTTTAATCATCATCTCCATCTCTGTAGCTCCTAAGGCGTTAAAGCTTACTTGTTTGTTTAGTGCCAAGAAAAATTAACCATTCACTTCCAGTGTGGATTATATTTATATGGATGGATTTAGAAACTGAATGTTCGATTTGCAATGATTATTTACCTCTCCTGCATCCAAAGGGTTAATGATACCCTCTAATTAAAAGCAGCGTTCATGTTTTACTTTGTCTGCTCCTATCTGAGCAAAGAGTGAAATGCCAGGGACTCCACTGTGCAGCTCCAAAATGGCTCCAGTCAACCATTTGCAGGGTTAGAAAACTGTGTTTGCAGCACCATAAACTGCTAAACCAGCATAGATAACTTTTCCCTAGCAGTCTATGGGGACAGGGGCTGTGGCCCACATGAATTTTAACTACAAGACTTGAAATCATGCAGTTCAGAGTTCTTCCAGCAAACAGCACTATGTGTCACTTTTCAGACCCCCATTTTGGCTCCCCTCTTATCAGTCGAGGTTCAAAATGCTGCCCTAGTTTCATCGGCAGCTCTACTTCCCAAGCAGCAGACCTGTCAATTAGCCACTATCAATGTGTTAGGTGCCCTTTAACCCCTTAAGGGCCAGGCCTTTTTACACTAGAGGACTAGAGCAATGTTGACTTTTTAGTATCACTTAATTCAACCAGATTTCATCTCTAATTCATTTAGTTCACCCACACATACTATATACCATTTTTAAGTATAAGTAGGGATTTCTTTTGTTACCTTAATTAATGGATAACCTACCATTAATCTGCTAAAAATAAATAATAAAAAAATGATAAAAAAATGAAAAAACAAAACATTTTATTTCCTTTCATAATTTGTGCTAAATTGGTTCATTTTTAATAGAGACTTGATAAAATGTATGAACAATAGTTCATACCTCCCAAATGTCCCTTTTTTGTGGGGTACTGTCCCTCTGAGGCGAAAATCCCTATGTCTCGTTTTCCCTCCCTGGTGTCCCTCTTTTAGGTGATCAGACTATGTTGTGTGTGTATACCGTAAAATCTCTGGTGTAATACACATAATTTTGTCCCTCTTCACCTTATGTGAAGTGTAGGGAGCGTATTATACACTAGAATTTTTTAAAATATATTTAGTTTTAAATATAATATATCACCGCAATCCAAAAAAAAAAAAAAAGAGGGCTGCCAGATTCCTTCCTTCTCTTGCATCAGTGCAATGAGCTCTCAGAAGATTAGACTTACTTGCACTGAAGTCTGATTCCACTTCACCGCGGGTGGCAGGCAGGGCAATACCATAGATCCAGTGCTTAGATCTCTTTACATTCGATCTACGTTATTGCCCTGCGAGGACCTTGAAATCCTCACAGGCCATTACCATTGGCTGGCAGAGGAAGGTCCTGACAGGGCATTGATGGAAGTGGGCAGCAAATGCAAACACGCCACCCGCAGTGAAGAGGAATCAGACTTCAGTGCAAGTAAGGCTAATCTTCTGAGAGCGGATTGCATTGGGGGGAGGAAGGGAAGGAATCTGGCAGCCCTCATTTTTTTTTTTTTTTTTTGAGATGGGGAAAACAAGGGTGTGTATTATACACCTACGTATTATTCACAGATGCCCTGAGATTTTACAGTAAGTGTATCACATTGTTCTACAATAATATGACTCACATTAATATTTATTTAAACTTCAAGATATCACTAATAATAAAAGGCCAGATGTATGTTTGTCCGATGCAGTCATAAGCAGTAGAGACTGCCCGAACGCAGGATGCAGTCATGTGCAGTAGAGACTGAATGAAAGCTGTATGTTTGTCCGATGCAGTCATGCGCAGTAGACACTGCCCAAACGCACAGAATGCTGGGAGGCGTAGCTCTGCAGTAGTACACCTGTCGTGTAGTTCTACGGTGGTATACCTGTCATTACATAGCCGTTTAAATAGCCGTTGGTACCTGCCGTGACTCACTTTGGCCCGTTTACATGGGATTTTACACTAGGGTATAAATATAAGAGAGATATATAAGTAAGAGAGATTAAAAGTATAGCCAGTTCACTGTTCTCAACACATTTTATCCCACTGTACAAAACATATTCATACGTGAGTCACTGTGGATTGGTCATAAATATAATGCTTATAAATAATAATGTAACTACTTGCAGTTCCAGTTCCAAAAATATATGGCTATTAAAATTATGTCTGAATTTGAGACCTCAATCATTGGTGTTAAAGTGATAGTAATGTTTCACAATAAAAGCAGCTCCCATTAATCTTCATAGTATTTGGGCCATGGAGAGTGTTATTTTAATACTGTCAGAGTTGTAGTTCAAGACTAATTGAATAATAAAGTATCCCCCTCCTGCCCCTTTTACTGATTTAACACAAGTCACCTCAGAGCATCAAGACTGTCTGGATGGATCGCAGAAAGGGACAATCTTCGGTGAGCATAAGGAAGAACCTGGAAAACCTTGCTGTAAGCTGTCTGGTCCCAAGACCAGATTCCACATCTGAGGGGAGGTGGCTTACATTAGGTAAAAGGGGCAGGTGTGGGATAATTTATCATTTAATTACTCTTGAACTACAACTCTGACAGTATTGAAATAATACTCTTCATGGCCCAAATACTATGAAGATTAATTAGAGCTGCTGTTTTTCTGATCCACAAACCCATAAATGGCTATACAATCCCCCTAGAAAATAAATAACATCATTTATGAAGTGGCAATAGAACAACAAACTGTTCCCAAACTGATGTCCTGCTGAATAAATCTTTTCTGAAAGTGGTCCATGAAAAGACTGACATAGTTTGGGGAAAATCTGGTTCTCATCACCTCTTCTTTGATCTGTTTATAAAGTTTAAATTTACCTGAAATGTAAATAGGTTGTGTGTATATAAATATATATATATATGATATATAGGCATAATTTTAAATGTTTTCTGTTTGTTGGGCATCAGTATATCCTCTTCTAAAAGGTGTCTAACAACTTCTAGGCCTATATTATGAGGTATATTGGAATTTAAAGCTGTGATATTGAGTGTAAGTCAATAACAATCATCAGACCACTGGAACTTTCTTAGTAGCTGAAGTAGGTGAGTTGTATCTTTCAAATATAAGTCGAAACTCAGAACTAGTCTTTGAAGGTGGAAAATCACTAGCTGGGATAAATTAGATTCAAGAGATTTAATCCCATAAACAATGTGGGACCTAGGGAGAAGAGAGGATCTATTAAGTGGACCATTTATATAGGCTTTTATTATTAGACCACATAAATCTTGTTGAAATATCAGTCAGGTAATAGTCACTGTCGTCAAGGATATGGATTGCCTCACAAATATGTCTTTTTTTAAAAACTGGAGCCCAAAACTGTACTCTGTATTCTAGATAAGCCCTTACTAAGGACTTATAAAGAGGTAGAATTATATTAGCATCCTGTACATCTATGTCTCTTTTTATGCACGATAGTACCCTATTTGCTTTTGCAGCAACTGAGTGACGTTGCACACTGCTGTGAAGTCTATCGCCTATCAGTACTACCAAATCTTTTTCTTATGAGGATTCCCCAAGTTGTTTACCATTTAGTGTATATGTAGCATGTTTGTTTCTACAGCCCAAATGCATAACCATACATTTATTTACATTAAAGCGGAACTACCACCCAATAACAAGATAGCATCACATCATTGCCCATCTGGCGACTAGCTGCTCAGTAGTGCTAGTCGCCAGAATTCTTACCGGATTAAAGAGAAATCTCTATTCTTCATGGACTGGCAGCAAGACGGAACGCGGCATCTTGCCCTAGTGACGTCCAAACGCCTGCACTGTCAGTCCCTTTTGGAGCCAGCCGGCTCCTGGCAACGCCTCCTAGACCCGGCTGGGACTGACAGCACAGGCGTGTGGATGTCACTAGGGCAAGATGTCCGCACTCCATCTTCCTGTCAGTCCATGAAAAATAGCGATTTCTCTTTAATCCGGTAAGAATTCTGGCAAGAATGGGCAATGATGTGATGCTATCTTATTATTGGGTGGTAGTTCCGCTTTAAATTCCACTTTTCTGCCCATTCAGCCCTGTATGCATTTCCTTACTCAGCTTCATGTCTTCAGCAAGGATTGAGATGCTACTTTCAATTCCCACTTCTAGATCATTAATAAACAAATTAAAAAGCATTGGGACTGAACCCTGTGGCGCCCCACTTACAACTTTAGACCAGCTTGAAATGGTTCAATTTACAACTCTCTGCCATCTATCAATTATGCAATAACCTGTTGTGGGGCACTGTATCAAAGACTATTGCAAAATCCAATTATACTACATCAACAGGAATTCCCTTGTCCAAATTACTACTTACCCTTTCATAAAATGCAAGTAAATTAGTCTAACATGATCTATTCTTCCTAAAACCATGCTGACTCCTACTAATAATATTGTTTGTTTTCACATAGTTCTGAATACTGTCAGTTAGTAACCCTTTTAATATCTTACCCACTATGAAAGTCAAGCTCGCAGGTCTATAATTTCCTGGTTTGTTTCTTGCCACCACACTCTCGCACATGCCTTCCCCTGTCCTCCAGAAACACCTCTCTTCACTAGGAACCTACACACTCTCAAATCTACCAGAACTAGCAACCACTGTTTAAACCTTTCTCTATGCTGTGCTCAACTACTAACCTAGACTCTCTTGTCCAAGGATATAATACTGCACTAACTTCCTCCTTGGATCATCATGCTGCTCTCCAACCTCAACACTCCAGGACCAGGAATCCAAGACTGTAGCTAAATTCATCAACCCATAATCTATGCACCAGATGCTGAACGTCTCATTCTGTTGCTGACTTCCACCATTATACATTTATCCTATCTTGTTTTAACACAGCTCTCACCCTGGCTAAACAATGCTACTTTTCTGACCTAATCACCACTTACAAATCTAACCCACTATGCCTCTTCAAAATCTTTGATTGTCTCCTCAAACACCCAGGATTAAACGGCTCTTTCTTCTCCAATACTCCACAGGACTTTGCTGCACATGAACAGCTCTTTCTTCTCCAATACTCCACAGGACTTTGCTGACTTTTTTAAAGGTATGGTTCAGTCCATTCACCAAACCATAACCTTCACATCCTAGCTCACCTCAAGCCAACTTCAGCTTGAGTAACTTTTTTTACACGGAAGGAAGTATCTCTGTAACTATCCACCTCACCACCCACTGTGTGCACCTTGCATCCCATGCCTTCTCACCTTATCAAGGCTCTTGTAGCTAATCTTGCTCCCTGACTTAAAAATATCTTTAAAACCTTTCTACTGGAACCTTTCCTTCCTCATTCAAACATGCAACAGTAAAACCTATACTCAAAAAACTCTCTCTGGACCCCACAGGTCTTTGAAATTAGTTTCCAGTTTCTCTCCTTGTCTTTTTTTCTAAGATCCTGGAATTCTTTGTATTCTCATGGTTAATCTTTTTCCTCAATTCCAATTCTCTTCTTGACTCATTACACCCAGGTTTCCATTCAAACTACTCCACAGAAACAGCCCTAACAAAAGTTACTAATGACCAACATAAGCAAAGGACAAAGGTCAATACAGTATACTAATCCTACTACACCTCTCTGCTGCCTTCAACACTGTTGATCTCACATTCCTACTGGTCACCCTACATAACCTTAGCATCCTTGACACAACCCTAGAATGGATTGCCTCCTATCTCTCAAACCATACTTTCAGTGTTTCTTTTACTAACACCTTCCCTTCTGCCCATGACTTCTCAGTGGCTGTTACCCAGGTATCTGTCCTGGTACCATTTATTTTCCCCTCTATACCCTCTCTAATCTCATCCCTTGTCAAATCTCTTGGCTTTAATTGCCATCTGTAAGAACATGACACACAAATTTGCCTCTCTTCCACTGACCTCACTCTGGCTGTGCAGACTCAAGTCACTCAGCGTCTCATAACAATCTCATCATGGATGACCCAACTCCATCTTAAACTCAGTATGGTGAAGACAGAACTTGTTGTATTTCCTCCTATATTCCACCTCAACCCCTTTTTCCATCACAGTTGACAATTTTACCATTCACTCAGTAACCAAAGCAATCTATCTTGGTGTTATACTGAATAATACCTTGACATTCTCCCCCAATATCCAAGCTGTCACCAAAACCTGCCACTTTTTCCTAAAAAATATTGACAAAATATGGCCCTTCCTCTGCATGTCTGTGGAGAAACAGGAGATGACTATTGGACTTGACAAGATGGGAACCTTGGACCTCGAGCAGGATTTGGGGGTATCTGTGTTATTAACCTCTTATAAAAGTTGTGAGTAGCAGTGGGCCTCTGGGAGATCATCCCATGACACACTTATTTGGGGAAGGGGAAATGTTGTGTAGAAAATAGGGCGGACCCCATGTATCCCCTGCTGCTAAAAGTTGTTGTCCCCTGTGTTATATGTCCCCTGCACTATAATTTGGTGGATGTTTTGTGTTTCCCTGAGTTATGTACTTCTTAACTGTATTTTTCTCTGCATTCTGTGTACATAATTTTAGACTACAGAATCCTATTAGTTGCTGTTACGGTTTGGGTCAGGAAGCCAGCTATGAATTAACAACAAAGGAATAATATAACCTCTGCTGTGAGGGCAATTGTGTTTCAAGGACCTTTACCTGGATTGAAAAGGAGAGAACTGATTTAGAGAAAAAAATACTGTCTCTGATTGGTCCACTAGGGCTACGAGAAGACAGTAGTCTTTGGCTGGGAGATGGCAGTTGTCTGAGGAACTCTACTTCTACTCAGACCTGGATCCAGACCAGCCATTTATCTAGAGGCCCTTCCGGAGCTGCAAACTACCTTGTTCCAGAGGCTGTGCAGCATGCTGGGACTGGAAACTTGTAAGGAGTGGTGCTATCAACTGGAGGATCTAGCTCGTGCTGAGGCAGTGCTAGAAGAAGACTTTTGTGCTTTGTTGCAACAACTCAGATGCTAGATCCAGTGGTGGGACCTTACTGGGCACTTATGCACCACATATTCAGATACAGAGGAGTGGCAAGAGGCCTATTCAGGAGGCCTAGTGGAAGATGCATTTCTGTATTATACAAATTCTGCTGAAGACTCGAATCAGCGGCACAACAAGTTAATGGTAAGATGGCTAGAGGAGCTGTTATTTGTACCAGATGCAGAGCAGAGGGTGGAGACCCCCTGGGTTTGCTGATGGGCTGACAGATAGACATAGAGTGGAAATACCTCTACATCTGGAGAAAGCGGAGGTGGAGGACAGCCCAGGAGTGTGTAGAGAACCCCAGCCTCTGTGTGATCCTCCTAGATGAGGAGGAGTTGCTGTACCATAGGGAGTGAAAATATGAGCTTCCCAGACCAGATGAAGAAGCACATCCTGCAACATAAAATCAAGAATAAAGATTTATTTAAATACAAAAAACTTTGTTAATAAGCTGTATGAAGTTCTATTACATGCGAAAAAGAAGGGACCCTTAGTAGTCATTTCCTGGCTATGCAATCCTTTTCCTCAGGACACTCCGATTCCAAAAAAAAAAAAATCTGCAATCAAAACATCTGTCCCTTTTGAACCACAGTTATCATGTTCTCAGACTCTATGGGTAAAAGATGGAAATGGCAAAACCTTCAGTCGTATGTATACAACTGGCACTTTAGGCAGATCAAATAAGAAAAGGTCCATTTGATTGCCCATCTCCCAGTGGTGCTATGCATCCATTCCATAATCACTAGCATGGGCACATAAGAGACATACAGAACTCAATTAACCCAAGTATCTCAGCCTACTGTCCTCACCAATTGAAAAACTGCAAAGGATCTACTGGCGAACCGTTAAATAAAACATTTTAATCAGCTGGTAAGTCAATAAATAACACAGTAAATAGAGTGATACCCATGAATGGAGTGGAGTGGACTTCATATAACCACAGATGAGATCACCGGCCCAAACAGCCTTTACAAATCAATCCTTTCAATTGGGATTAATGAGAGAAGTCCTTTCACTCGTCGAAAAAAAAAAAAACATACAATAATGCCCCTTAGTGTAAGTGTAACCCTACAGTAATATAAAACTATAATAAATGTTCTAATAAAGAAGAAAACAAAATTAATCCTAGAGTAACTATACTTATTAATCCCACAGTCAGTCTAAATAAAATGACTGTACTTGAGAAATTCAGTATGCCCTATTAAAAAAGCTATCTGTTACTAAAATATTGCAAATATTAATGAAAAATATTAAAATGTAAAGAAGGAAAGAAAGGGAGCATCCATAGAGCATAATACAGTTTTTACATTTCATTCAGCCTCCCAATTATTGAGAGATACAGCTATAATGCAAATATGGGGGCACATCTCAAGGGGGGTAATACTCATGCCCACAAGGCTCTTAACATCAAACATTAAACAATGAAGAGACACACTATACTAGTTGAAACACTGTTCAACATTCCTTCAGTGTTGGCCAAACCTACACCAATGGGTCTGGGTTATTTGTCCAACACGCTGTGCGCTGCATATACAGGTGATCAAGTATACCACATGGGAAGAGCCACAGTCTAAAGGACTGGATATTAAAAACTCTTTGGCAGTAGACCTGACTCTTTTAGCTCTATGTATGATAGAATAAAGGGGAACTACCACCGCTAAACAACTTGAGCTTAAATAATTCCCCATCTGGCGACTAGCTGTTTAATAGCGCTAGTTGCCAGAATTATTACCTTGTTAAAGAGGATTATCAATTCTTGTCGGGCTGACAGGCAGGACGGAGCGCAGACATCTTCCCATAGTGACGTCTTCAAGCCTGCGCTGTCAGTCCCAGCCGGCTCTAGGAGCGTTGCTAGGAGCCGTTTGGGTCTGGAAGGGACTGACAGCGCAGGCATGCAGACGTCACTATGGGAAGATGTCTGCGCTCCGTCCTGCCTGTCAGCCCGACAAGAATTGATAATCCTCTTTAACAAGGTAATAATTCTGGTGACTTGCGCTACTAAGCATCTAGTCTTCAGATGGGGAATTATTTAAGTTCATGTTGTTTAGTGGTGGTAGTTCTGCTTTAACAAGCCAAACATCTCAATACATCATACTTAAAGCTTCCCTTAATTTCTAAAAAGTTGTTTTTGTTTATAAAAGTAATAAAGTTCTTTAGTCTACTTGGTTGGGCCTTGTACCTATACTGTCCCTGAATAGAAACTCCAACAGCAAAAGTGGCCAGTGGTTGTCTAGAATTTTCCTAATATCCCAATGTGTTCCACTCAACATCGTGCTGAAAGAAATATCTCTATCTTGCATGTAGACCTATATCATGTACAATAGTCAAATACAAAGACAGCAAATCAAGTGTCATCCAGAGGTAATCTTTCAATCACTTAACTGTGGTCACATGGAGATTGAATCATCAATGTCTGTTTAGCAAACATTTCACATCCACCACCCTGAAGAGAAAAAATCAACTAATTACATCTTATTGGTAACATACTAATGAGACACTGAAGCAGTGAAACAAAGCTTGCACAGCTCATCAGAGAAGGTTGGTGTGAAACACCAACTCAAAGGAGAGTGAGAAAGCATCACTCAGTGTGATACATGCTACAGAGGAAAAATAGGTGATTGGCAGGTGCCAATCTAAACAAGTAAATTACAGGTCATCAGCAACAGGGGGAGAGGTCAGGTAAGAGGGGTAAACTCCAAAAGTTACAGGACACCATGCATAACACCAGCTAATTGTGGATCTGTGTTGAGTTTGTAGAACAAACTGGAAGGGTGAGTGGAGGTTGTAGTGAGATGGCTCAGTTGGTTAAGGCACCAGCTATAGAATCTGTTCAAGCCGCAAGGTTGCAGGTTCTAGTCCTGGAAAGGTCAGCTCAGCCTTTCACCCCTTTGAGGTAGATAACATAAGTCCAGAACATACTAAAAAATGAGAGATAATCTCAATGTATTCTTCCTGGTAAAATACTTTCACAAATAAAAAAAAATGAAAAATGTTGAGAGGGGCTCCCATTATAAGTTGTCATTTGCTAATACACAGGACTTGCAGTACCCACTTCACTAAATCAAATATCATATGCTTCAGCTTGTGTGTATAATTAATGGACTGTGCATATTCAGTAAATGGCAATAAGTTATAGGATTGGAAACCATATTCACAGTTCTCACTTAATCTAAAAAACAACAACTTGTCTGTACTGTGCATACTGAGGATTGCCAACCTGCTTCCCCCCAGTTGTATTATTCCACATATCCCATCAACTTCACATGGCCAAATGAAGAGGAGAAGGGATTCTGGGCAACTGGAACCCCCATCTTGGTTTGCTCATAATATATTTCATTCATTAATACTGTGCACATTACACTGCTTGGTAAAAATGGGCCAAGTTAATCTGTTAGTATAAAATCACATATCATAGCTTTATACAGGCATGCTGATCACTTTTTACTGCTTTCCCAAATAGTCGTGTATTTAAATAGCACATTAATTTTAATACATTCTCTTTCAGTGTAGCTATAATGTAAAGACAGCCTCCTAAGTGCAGAGAAAGGAACATTTTTATTATCATTATTACCCAATTACAGATGGGAGCGCAGGTGTCCAGAGCAGGAATAGAATCCACAGGCTTGTGTATTTAAATCACTACATCATGATATTGCTTCCTAAAGCTACTCGGTATATTATTCAGATAGTGGGTTCTTTAAAGATAGCCCACTGTCAAGGAAGGGGTGTAAGGTGTCTGTGTTGCCTCCATATGGTAAAGTGAGCATCAGAGTGTTTCCTTAGGGTGCATGCTGCCATCTGTCTCCTTGACCTTTAATCTCATCAGCCATAGCTATGGAAGAACAGTGCATGAAATCTGGACAGTCCATCTGACCTTATAACTCCACATGTCTACACATACATGACAATGAGTAATGACTGTGAAGGGGCAACATGCATTAGCAAGATGCAGAGTTAGAGGAAAGGCAAACCCTGTTACAACCCACCCCCTCTTAATCCTCTGAGTGCCACAGGGGTGTCCAACACATTTCTCCACAGTGCAGTGGACATTTTTCTTGTAATTAAAGAGTTAATTAGCTTACAGAAAATAATCTGAACCTTTTGCACAAAAGAAAAGGGAAGCAGCTCTCTGGTAAACCAATTATATCAGCATGGACAAATAAAACGCCCAAACATTAATTTTGATTTAAAAGACAACTACCACTCCTATAGTTTATCACTGGCAGATCTGCAGATGGAGACAGGGTTGCATTGGGAGTCCCTGTGTACGAACAAGGGTGTAGAAATGGGGTCTGGATAGAGACTGATTCTGTGACCAGTGGTTCCTAAAACACATCTACTTTTTATAGGTCATATGTCAAGGGTGTAATGAAGGGTACAGATATACAGTATATAGTCATTTTTATAATCATAATGATTTTTATGCATAACAGATTCTAGAAGTATAGATCTGGAATTCAAAGTTCACTTTTTTATCAGTCTTCAAAAGAAACCAGAGGCATACTAAGTTTATGGCCATGACTCACCAAAGTGTCATGGCACAATAGTTGAGAACCACTGCCATAGACCCTCTGCTATGGGCTTGAAAGCAAGATACCGGTGTTCCTTGCACATGCGACCTGCAAAGTTTGTGGCTGCGAGCTGCATACTTCTGGGTTACTTTATAGTCAAGGGGTTCATTGTTCTGAGCCCCAGGCTTTTTTTTAAGTCTGATTCCATGCTGCCAGACCTTGCTGATCAGGGCTGGCCAGCTGGTTCCCCGAGAGCCAGATAGACAGTGGTCACGTTTCCATACATTTTTCTTGGGAAATTTCAATGTAGACTTCCCTAGCATTCAAGGGTTAAAACACTCAGTAAAATCAATAGGTGTGTTACATTTTTTTATCCCTCCCCTGTGGTGCAGTGTGCCCTAGGATCACTACTCTTTTCTTGTGTGCATAATAGTCACTCAATCTAAGCAGTACATACATACTGTACAAATGAACTGACAACAGATCAGCACAAGTTCTATACTGCAGGGGCTTCCTGTAACCCTGCACAATAAATGTATTTAGAAGGTGTGAAAAAAAGTAAGAAGAAGCTAAATTAGATCAGTGCTTGATTTTAAGATAAGGTCCAGACCATCAGCAGGCAGATCTAAAAAAAAACTCACGTCGCCTACTAAGAAAGTTAGAAAGCAGCGATTTCTGTTACACATATTGAGGATACTTCCTAAGACCGTGTACAAGCACAGAGCAGCAGCCGCTAGTTCTTGGCAAAGAGTTCTTTTTAGGTTCGAAGTGGGTCCCATACCTCCCAACATTTCAAATTGCCAAAGAGGGACAATTGTGTTTTAGGGGGTGTTGCTGGGGGTGTGTCTGGTGGGCGGGCATTAACAAGAATTTTTAGGCTGTTTCATGACCTATTGTCACCTCCGTGTGTTACCTAATAAATGACTTACAATAAGACCAAAGTATTTTATTTAACCCCTTAAGGACCCTTGACGTACCAGGACCGTCACGGTCCTTGAACTAGTCAAGGACCGATGACGGTCATGGTACGTCACGTACTTTTTACTTACAGCGCTCTACCGGGAGCGCTGTAAGTAAAAATAGGGCATGAAATAGGCCGCTCCAAGATCGGAGCGATCTCTTTCAAGCCCCATAATGACGCGCCGATACATGTGACAGCTAACGTGTACCGGCGCGTCCAAGTGCGCCTATGCGGTCATTATGGGACGGAAATGTCCCATGACCGCTGGTCCTTAAGGGGTTAAGCAAACTAATTTATAAACACATATACTGACATTTAAATAAACAATAATGTGAGTTTTATTGCTGTGGAGCAATGTGATAGAATTATATACACACCACACATTCTGATTTCCTAAAAAGAGGGACATTAGGGTGGGAAAGAGGGATAGTGGGATTTGGGTCTAAAAGAGGGACCGTCCCTCCTAAAGAGGGACACCTGGGAGGTATGGGGTCCTGAGGCTAAGCTCCTATGTGGAAAGCTCTTTTTTTACTCTAAAATGGCAACCTTGATACTTGTGTCCTAAGGGTTTAATAATGTTGGCATTCTTGGTAGTTTCCAGGTATGTGCATGTCCTTAGCACCCAGGTACAGACTGGGCATAGAGGAGCTACTCACTAAATTTGGCTTTTTATTTTATTTTTTTACACCTGGTTCAACATTTGAGTAAATTGGCTTGTATTCTCCACTTTATTTGCTGATATGTACTATTGGGTTCCTATACATGCAGATAGGTACAGGTGATTGTTTTGTGTGCTATAACAGGGGTGCACGCTATGCACATGCCCCTTAATTAGTACAGTGCATCAGACACCAATGCCATTCTCTCTGTTTACTACAGTAGTCCTACTATAATATATATAATAGTTACACAACCGCTACTATTGGCCGAGTACCATTCAAGTGCAACACCATTGTTATGGGTACACTGCTATTGTTTGTGTTATTGGGTCAAGCTACTTAGTGAAAGAGATGCAATTCTGAAGCAAACCAGCTGCAACATAGTGTTGAAATGAAAGTTGCTTTTGATTTAAATGCGGCTTTAACCCCTATAAATGCTAGAGAGCTCTCAAAATGTATTGCTTCTGTAGCATTCAGTGGGTTAAAAAAAACCAATATAATAAAATTGCAATTGTAATTTCCTCTCTATGGTGCAGTAGGTTTTCTCCAGAAGTCCTCCTAGTTAGCTTGATGAATAAAGCCTGTAGTGCCATAGGCTGTGTTAATGACCTGTGGACAATGCACCAGGCGACAGCCTGTAAATCAATAGACCTAGTGCTAAATTATTATCAGCTTCACATGACTTAGATGTACTCATTTTATTTTCTTCATCTTAACCCTTTGGCTGCTGGAGATGTCTCCAACGCATTGCAAAGCAATGCGTTGGTGACATCTCACATCTAAGGGGTTAATACTTTTATTCTGTTTAATGCTTGCATATAAGCAGGGATAAAATAGTTAGGATAACAGAATGTTGATATTTATTGTAGTAGCACATTCCTATTTATCTAGAGTCCGTACAGGATCCATACAACATAGCAGGACACACACTAGCCATTATTTTATTAAGTTCAAAATCTTAGAACCCATGTTGCATAAACTGAATATAGGACGCAAAAGGTCTCTTTATATATCAAGCAAGCTAATTGTACATAGAGCTGAAAGTAAAATTAAACAAATTCACATTGATTTAAATTGTACTTTTGCATACCTCCCAAGTGTCCCTCTTTAGGAGGGACAGTCCCTCTTTTAGACTCAAATCCCTCTGTCCCTCTTTCCCACCCTGATGTCCCTCTTTTTAGGAGATCAGACTGTGGGATGTGTATATAAGTGTGTCATATTGCTCTACAGCAATAAAACTCACACTAATGTTTGTTTAAATGTCAGTATATGTGTTTATAGATTAGTCTGTTTAAATAAAATACTTCAGCCTTGTTATAAGTAATTTATTAGGTTACACATGTCAATAGGTCATGAAATAGCCTAAAAATTTTCAATAATTCCCCGCCCACAAGCCATGCCCCCAGCAACACCCCCTAAAACACAAGTGTCCCTAGTTGGCAATTTGAAATGTAGGGAGGTATGCTTTTGCTTTCAATCCCTTGTATGGTAGAGATATCTTGAATGCATTGCTTCAAAATGCATTGGAGACCATTCTAGCATGCAAGGGGTTAAAAGCCCTATTTAAACACCTGAAAATTCACTTAATTTTCCTTTCAACCCTATGGTTTGCTCCAGAATTACACCTCTAAAGCTTGATGAATAAGACCCAGGCTGTGCTAAATCATACCCTGAAAGACAAATATTTCCCATATTTCTTCCTCTGTGCTAAGCCCCTCCTCGCTCCCATTATTCCCAGCATTAAGTTAAGAAAAAAAAAATCAGCACAATTTGTGTGGCCAAAGCTTATTAGTATGCGGCAGAAATGCCGGATCTGTTCCCAAGCCTGTACTGAGTGAAAAATGGCCTGCATTTTCCTGATAGCCCATGTGGTTGTAAAGAATAAATGGCTAATGAATTACAGATGAACATTGACGCCAATTAATCTTTCCGCTGTCCCTGGGTTATATGGCAGCCATTTAAAAGTTTAATCAATACGCTAAAGTTGAAAACATGCAGGCACTGCAGTTGTTTGCCTGTAATAAACATCAGAAAGAAACAGCAGCCCTGTACAGGCCTGTGCATTAGAATGACAGGTATTTATGTTTAATGGACTAAATATTTTTTATTGGGAGAGAGCAAATGTCAACTTAAGTTTTGCGAGGCCAGCGTTCCTTTCCTTTCCTGGAAGGTGGGCGAGAGATCAGTGGCAGGTCCATGACAGTGACAGATGAGCAAATAAATAAGGAAGCATTGGGACAAAGGATAAAAGAGGAGCACTTGCTTGCCATTAAAAAGCAAGCACTCTGTATTGCGCTATGATGACAGCCTTACTGCCATGTTCTAAACATTCACATCTTTGAATTTAACATTTGTTACTTAACAGCCTTGTAGTTCTGTCTGTAACCACAAAAAACAGGCTTGGTGTTTGTATATATCTTCTGTAGACTTGCATTGTATTCAGTGGAACCTGTCAGCATTAGACCAAGGAGGAAATGTATTAATCCTTTGAGTGCCAGAGTGGTATGGAACGCATTGCAAAGCAAAGCGTTCCGTACCACTCTGGCACTGAAAGGGTTAACCTTTTATCTTTCACAGACGATTAGTTAACCCTCTGAGTGCCAGGGGGTATGTAGGGTTGCAACCCAGCCGGTATTTTACCGGCAGGCCGGTAAAAAATTGGCTTCTTTCCAATGTTAAGTCTATGGAGGGAATTCCTTGGCCGGTATTTTTTTGAAGAAAAGGTGGCAACCCTAGGGGTATGCAACACATTGGCAATCAAAGGAGAAACAAGTTATTATTTTTCTAAAAACAATGTACCACTTCTGGGAGAGTTTTCATTTGAAACTTATTACAGCTCAAACACACACGCAAATTTTTTTTTCTTTTTGTAAACTATTGTTTTCTGTTGCGGTCACAAGGTGGTGCTGTTCTGTTCACTTACCACTGGAAGCTGTTATCTGACGCAAGCTTTCCCATTGAGCGCTGTTGCTAATGGTTTGATTAAATCAAATGGATTATTTAGCTATATAAAATAGATTTTGTGGCACCAAATCAATTGTTCAACATGATTAATTTTGTGGGACAAGATTATGTGACAAAATCAATTTTGTGAACTCTGTGGCAAAAAAAATGATTTTGTGCAGCAAAACCAATTCTCTACTGTAACAAGTATGCTTGTGACATATATATTTGTGTGACATGTTCTTTAACCAATTATGTTGAGGCAGCTATTTTATTTGCAACTATGTGGACATAAAAGTTGGACAAATGACACCCCACACAGGTCCTTCTAACATGCTCTTTCTAGCTCATATTGTGTTGTAGAAATATTGTTTGTGTCATTGTAGTGGTATTATATGTGTGCTGCATGCCTTCATGTGCTTCATGCCATTTTGTATATATACTCAAAAGAGTCTCAGGAGTTTGAGCAAACTGGTAGATTTTTAATGTATCTGAGTGTACTGTATTAATCTTGTAAATGTTTGTATCAATGGATAGATATGGATTGCGAAGCTCTTTCCTGAATCTAACTACTATTATTGGAGTGGATCAGTGCTTGGCATATATAAACGGCACTCAAATGCCACAGCAACTGTTACTTGAACAGTGCCCTATCAGCAGATCTGTTCCCTAGAAGCAGCCTGTCAGTGAAGCCGAGGCTGCATTGTGAACCTCGAAGGGCCAACAAGGGAGTAGAACAGGGGTCTGAAAATAGACCTTCAGTGCTTCCTCACGGATTTTGTGAAAGAGATTGAACTGCAAGACTCCCAACGTCTTGCAGTTCAGTCTCTCTGGGCTGTGCATGCATCCCCATATACCGAAGTATCTATGTAGGCTACAGTGCAACCAGTGAAGTTTGTGGCTGAGCTCCACAATCTTCTGATGTGTGTTGCAGCCCACTTCCATCCCAATGGGTCACTTTTCCAAGTCCCCCAGGAGCTGACAGGAGCCACTGTGGGATTGCACAGCTTAGCCTTGGCTATTTGCTAAGTCTGCTGCCATACTTAAAGGGATAGTAATACTTAAAATGTAAAAAAATATATGTTGTAGAGTTTATCCCCCTGAGTAAAACAAGGGCACTCCCACTGCTGAAAGGTGTTTCATTCAAAAGTTATTAATTTTCAAAATTGAATTTTTTAGGTGCAATAACACAGTGGCCTGAAATTGTACAGTGGTGCTGTTGCTACACCATCCTATGGAGATTTATGGTCAACTGACCAGAGCTGTCCATAGGATCGTGTAGCAACGATAAACCCTACAACATATTTTTTTTTACATTTTAAGTATTACTATCCCTTTAATAAGCTTAGTAAAACAAGATAATTGCATTTTAACAACTAACACTTTGTTTCCCAACAAGGAATAACTATCCATATTGCCAACAGGTATTAGCTCTGCTACTAAGATGGCAATGCATCACATCCACCTGTTTCCACCCAAAACCAACCCCAAGAAAAAACAGCACACAAAATAAATACACTTACAACTTTATATGGTGGGAATAAAGATGTTACAGCTTTATTAATTTGGGTTTGACCTATTTACTCATGGAGGACCCCCCTTGTAATGAGGGACCCCAGGCTAGTTAACATAGAAACATAGAATTTGATGGCAAATAAGAACCATTTCAGCCAGTCTAGTCTGCCCATTTTCCTACAGTAAAAACATCAAACCTTTTTTGGTCCTTGGTCTTTTCTTATGTTAAGGACAGCCTTATGCCTATCCCATGCATGCTTAAATTCTGTCACTGTATTAACTTCTACCACTTCTGCTGGTTGGCTATTCCTCTTATCTACTACCCTCTCGGTGAAGTAAAACTTTCTTACATTACATCTAAACCTGTGTCCCTTTATTTTTAGACTATGGCCTCTTGTCCTAACAGTTTTACTCCTTTTGAAATGTACTTCCATCCTGCACTTTGTTGAATCCCTTCATGTATTTGAATGTTTCTATTATATCCCTTCTCTCTCTTCTCTCCTCCAAGCTATACATGTTCAGATCCTTTAGTCTATCCTAATATTTCTTTTCCTGTAAATCAGTCACCATTTTTAGTGGACCCTCCTAAAGAGGAATATTTGGGAGTTATGGAAACCTTTGAGATGTACTTGTACTAAATCAGAGATTGGCAGTCTGAGCTAAAAAAAATAGTTAACATTCTTTTGCATTATTTAGTCTCACCCATTCTGTACAGTCTTGGCAATGAAGGGTGCAAGACTGATTTCACTATCCTCTGTCTCACCTCATGTGTGTGCATTATATAGAACTACGTATCTGCGGAGGGTGGACCAGTGCAATATAACCCAAGCTGGCCTCTTGTGACTGTCAGTCTTTGCAGTGTTACTTTGATATATTACTGTTGAAGGTATCATTGTATTTATAACTGATAGTAAGTGACAGCAGACTGACAGCTCCGTCAGTCAGCTCCCTCATTGCTGAATCCTATGTCTCTGACAGCTAATCAACGATCAAGCGAATTTTGTTCCTGATTTGCAGTAATGAGGATATGACAAGAAAGTTTCTTCTCCCCCTGCGGCTGCCTACAGATGAAGGACTGATGCTTGTGAACACTTTAGAGTCTCTGTTTGCATTGAACTCCTGAACAGTATGCAGCACCTAGTGTAAATGTTCAGTATTTGGAGAGAGATATTTTTCTACAATGTCTACAATATTTAGGAACTTCTTAATCATACATGATGCAGCTTGTCACTCCAAGAACGTTGACTTAGTGTAGATTGTATATATATAAAATTGTTGACACAGACATATCACTATTATTAGTGCAATCTGAAACATAGGGCACAGAGGTCAAAACAGCGTAATTTATTGCAACTTGAATTCAAGATGTAAATGTTTTCTCTCCCCATCTTAAAAGGGACAGTGAGGCTTATGAGAAGAACTGGAGCAACTACAGCATCGCAAAAACAAAATATGTTAACCAAATTTCCATTGATTTAAATGGGCCTTTTAACCCCTTGAAATGCTAGAGATTGGTCTCTGGCTTTCTATGGATTAAAAGTGCCACATAAGTCAGTGATAATTTTATTTGTTCCCCATGGTGCAATTGGTATGCCATAGAATTGTTCCACGGTCACCAAAACTCTGTAGGAGTCATACTTGTAGTTATGCTAGGTAGCATTTGATTAAATCAGGGCTGGCCTTAGGGCAGCTGGTGACGTGTGAAAATTGGTTGTGGCACCACACACACACACACACTTTTTTAACCCTTTAATGACCAATGCCGTGCCAGGACCGTCACAGCTGGCCGGCAGTTAAGGACCAGTGACGGTCCTGGCACGTCATGGAGTTCAGCCCTGAACTGGAAGTAAAAAAAATAAAAAATGCCCCGTGGTCCTCAAGGGAAGTTAAACACTTCATTTTTTAAATATATTGTATGCTCCAGAACTTAGCATTCAACAGTTTTTTAAATAAAAACAAAATATACATAGAGATACATGCATCCAGATTCACACAGACACACCATTCAGTCACCCACACAGATATACCCATCCAGACACACCCACACAGATACCCAAATCCAGACCCTCACAGATAAACACATTCATCCACATACTCAGTCACACATGCATCTAGTCGCACACAGATCATACGTCTCAAATGTCCTTCTTTAGGAGAGACAGTCCCTCTTTGAGATTTGCAAAATTCAAATCCCTTTCTCACTCTTTCTCACCCTACTATTCCACTTTTTAGGAGATCAGACTGTGTATAAGTAAATCATATGGCTCCACAGAAATGAGACTCAAATTGTTTGTTTAAACTTCAGTATATGTGTTTATAAATTAGTGTGTATGAGTACATAAAGAACTGTCAATAAGCGATGAAGGAACTTAAATAATCTTGGCAATGCCCCTCTCACTAGCCCTATCCACAGCAACACTATCTGAAGCAAAAGTGTCCCTTTTTGGCCATTCGAAATGCTGGGAGGTATGCACAGATACATAAATACATACATATATACATACCGCCAGACATACACAAATACACACATCTAGACACTTACAGATACACACACACACACACATCCAGAGACACATAGATACAAACTACTGACACAAATACACTCACACATAAATAAACACATCCAGATCTAGAGATACATGTATCTAGATACACACACAGATACATCAAACAATGCATTCACACACAGCAGATACACACATACAGATATTCATACACACAAATACTGTACACTGTACACCCATCCACACACACTTCTGTTCAGTAAAAGATTTTGAACATTTCCTGAGTCCAGAAACTGGCGGCTGTAAGTCAGGCCCCAACTGTTTGGGACATTACAGTTATTGTCCTGCTCATTAGGGGTATTAAACTAACCTGATGTCAGTTAGGCCAGTGGCAGTAATCATCTTATTGTTAAAACTTAAATCCCTCCAAACCACATGTATGCTATCACAGTGCCTGCATAGTCATTCACAATAAGTTATCTTGAGATTTACTAGTGACAGTGTTGCCTTCATAAACTTATGGTTGGAATTCAACTCTTTTTTTTTATTGCTGCCTATGTAGATCATACCTCCCAAGTGTCCCTCTTTCCCACCCTGGTGTCCCTCTGTTTAGGAGATCAGACTGTGTAGGGTATATAAGTGTTTCACATTGCTCCACAGCAATAAAACTCACATTAATTTATGTATAAACTTCAGTATATGTGTTTAAAAATTAGTCTGGGTAAAGAAAATTGTTTGGTCTTGCTCTAAATCTTTTATTAATTTGCACAAAGAGGTGTCAACAAATCATGAAATAACTTAAAAATTCTCAGTAATGCCCCACCCACCAGCCATGCCCCCTGAAACACTCCCTAAAACAGAAGTGTCCCTCTTTGGCCTTTTGAAATGTTGGGAGGTATGTATGTAGAGTGTAGACTGAGAACACACCTGTTCAAGTGAAGCAAGACACTTCAAAGTGTCTGTTTTCTCTGCTGACACAACAGCTATGACCATCATATCTGCTATTAGGGTGTATACAGAAGCTGCACAAGAAACTCCATGTTAAATCAGCAGTTCTGATCCCTTAGGAGCAGAGTTGCCAGTGGGGAATGATGCCCTGTAATTAGGTGTTTTTCAGCTATCTAGTTCAGCTCACTGTAGCAGTAAAGTTGTATGCCTGGGAGAGCTTTTACAGTTTTACGCCTGAGATTTTATACCCTGGAGAGCTTTTGCTCTTGAGAGTTTAGGCCTTAGACACCTGTTATGTTTTCTATGCATGTATACACCCTTATGAGTTCCCCTTCTGCTGTGTTGTCACGGTTACATAAAAAATTATCAATGAAAGGCCTTTGGTCTGCACACTTTTTCACATTTGGCAACTTTCTATGTGCTCAGTCTGTAAATCCACTTTAACCCTTTGAGAACTAGAGGCTTGCAAATCAAATTGCATTTACTAGATTCTGTGGAACCCCAAGGCAATCTGAATAAGTTTAAACATTCTGCAAACTCCTATATAATAATTCGCTAAAGATGTTTGTCAGAAGCCGTCATGCGCAGTAGAGCCCGATGCGCGTGCAGCAGTCATGCTCAGTAGAGATTGCCTGCGTCACGGCTGATACGGAGCAGGGCGCTCCAAATTCAGACTGGAGTCCTCTCTACACGCCTTCCTGATCCCAGGAAGGTGCCCAGAGGGGACTACAGTCTGAATTCGGAGCGCCCCGCTCCGTATCAGCCGTGTCGCGAGCAGTCTCTTCTGTGGATGACTGCACCGCAAACCCGGCACACTTTGTAGACCTTTCTAATGAAGTGATTATTTTGCAATCCCCGGGCAGAATTCCTCTGCAAAAAAATACAAAAAACAAGCGCACACAAAAAATAAGTGCAGACTGTTTAATTCCTCGTGTCGGACACCTTCACCACGTGAGATATTAGTATCGCCACCTCTTTCACCGTGGGAATCACCTTCAATGGTGAGTATAATAATTATACACTCACCTTAACCAGAGGCGAACCAGCCTCTTGGTTTAAGAGCCTATACTGGATAACCCCCAGTATGGGTATCAAATCTCTGCCTCTTTTCCTCTGCCCGTCGTCACCTCCTTCAGCGTCTCTCCTCCGTCCACTCCTTCCCCTGCTGGGCCACTCCAACTAAAGGTTAACCTCCAATCAGGGCTCACTGGCACCAAATGGGATATGACTAAAGGGGCTCAGGACTCATGAGACTAATAATAAATCTCTATTTATTAAAAATATATATGTATAGATCCATACACTAAAATAAATATCTGTATACAAAATACCAAGATATACAAATATACTCTAATGATAAAAACGCCCTACGCGTTTCACAGCCTCCCGCTGCTTCTTCAGGGGCACTTTCAATAAAATAAAAAATCCCTAAAATTTAAGCTGAAACTTGTTATTTAACCCTTTGAATGCCAGAGGGGTACACAACACATTGTAGAGCAATGGGTTACATACCCCTCTGGCACTCAAAGGATTAATGCAGGCATAAATGATCCTGTTGAGAGACAGTTTATTTAAAGCTGTAGTTGCTGTTTGTATTGGGAGATAAGCATACCTGGGATCTGCTGAGGTTTGAACCTGAGACTCAGGGTTTTGAATCAATTCTCAGGGTCAAGGGTCAAATTCTCAGTGTGAGAGAGTCAAGTGTTTCCTACTATATGATTTACACCAATATATTGCTTATTTAATGCCCAAATTAGTGACATTACTACCAGAAAGACATAGGGAGAAGTCCTGCTGGTCTTGTGAGTGTACATGAAGTGATATCTCAACTGTAGCATGTTACTGGTTCATTGAGGACTGACTAGATCATATCTGTGGTAGGGCAACCATGATACAGCTCCTAGAATCTAGTTTCATGGGAACGTTAAGGGTTTATATTTCAAAGATCTCAGGGTTAACTCATTTCAAAAGTTCCCAGGTATGGAGATAAGGCTAAAATCAGACAAATGATTGAGTGCCCATTGCTCTTGTGTTCAGAAAGGTTATCCTATCTCAGCCCAAAGGAACAGTAACTCTTTATTTTGACTTTACCTATTTTTTCTGTACATAATATATACAGTTAAATTGACAGTGCTTTATATATTTTTTTTCATTGTTACCTCTTATTTTGTTATTTTTATTACACTTTTATGTGAGTAAGCTCACTGAATTTCTGTTTCCGTTGAGTTTTCTGGTCATTAGACCAAAGCAGTATGTAACACAATGTTACACTCTCCCTGCAGCACTGGCTGTTCTGTGTGCTGTCTTGTTTACATTGTATCATTTTCACACTGTGGGGTAGATTTAAAGGGATAGTAATACTTCGTTTTATCTTTATTTTATTTTGTAGGCATTAAAAAAACATGAAGAACGATATAAGTCTTATCTCTCAAACCTTTATGGTTTAGGAGATATTCATAAGAAAATTTTCCCTCTCCCGCCCCTTTTACCTAGTGTAAGCCATCTCTTCTCAGATGTGGAATGCAGTCCATAGACCAGACAGATAACAGCAGGGGACAATCTTCTTTCTATTAGAACAATGAAAGCCCTGACCCCCTTGACAAGTTTTTCAGGTTTTTCCCTTATCTTAATTGAAGATTGTCCCTCTCTGCAGTCTATCTGGGTAACTCCCTTCTGCTCTGGCTGAGCAGTGTTACATCAGTAAAAGGGGCGGGAGGGGCATACTTTGTCATTGAATTACTCTAATACTACAACTCTGACAGAATTGAAATAACACTCTCCATGGCCCAAATACTATGAAGATTAATTAGAGCTGCTTTTAATATGAAACATTACTATCACTTTAAAGGCAGGCGTTAAGCTCAAAAAACACCAACAGGTGTTTTAACGTGTAGTAAGCCATTCAAAGGGCCATGTAATGAACTGCTAACGGCAGTTCATCCAGTATGACGACAGCTACACTAGAGTGTGTTTTGGCCTGTTTAAAAAAAAAAAATGTTCCATTTTGCCATTTAAAGGACTGCGCTAGCTGAAATAGATCCGATAAGGGACTCACTTACCGCACAAAACTTAAGACCCAGTTTTGTTAGCCGTAAAGTCCATCATCGGATCTTTTGCCGGCTAACGCAGCTGTTAACTGGCAAAAAAAAACAATGTCCGCAGTGGATGTATTGATATGGGGCCCCAAGCCCCACATCAATACATCCAAAGTGCCTAAACCGTGTCCAGAGTTAGTATGATTAACCATATGAGTGCTGGTGGGGTATAATTACCCCGCCGGCATTCATAGGGTTAACCGACTAAGTAAAGCAACATCGCATTAACACTTACCATTAATCCTGATGTCCAGCGGAGTCCACAGCTTGCTGGTCATCTTCTGTCCTTCTCTTCTGTCTTCTCATCCTTCTCTCTTCTTTATTCAATCTTCCACCTTCTCTTCAATCTTCTCTCTGTAAAATAAAAGAAAATCATTAATACCAAACATGAACAAAGACATTCCTGAACCCTTTGAGTAGCAGAATGGTACGCAACGCATTGCAAAGCCATGCATTGACTACCTTACTGGCACTTAAAGGGTTCAATAGTATTGTGCCATAAATATACTCAAATGATATGCCTCCATGTAATGCCCCAAAGTATAAACATGCCAATAAATATCATGACCCATATAGACATAAATAAATGCCATCCATTAATGCCCAGTATGACAACTTAGCTTAATATTTTGTGTCTCTGCCTCTTGGAACAGCCACGAGGGCGGCGGCAGCGGAGACACATATGTCCCATGTCGCTCCCCTTCAGCTGTGTATGGGCCGATGCCCGTAACACACTGAGGGCATTTGAAGTGAGCCTGCCTTTATATATGGGCAGGCTCACTTCAATTTCCCTCACAGCCATTGGCTGGGATGTTCTTCACATCCCAGCCAATCAGATTCGAGCAGCTGTTCTTTAAAATGATAGGCTGGGATGTGAAGAACATCCCAGCCAATGGCTGTGAGGGAAATTGAAGTGAGCCTGCCCATATATAAAGGCAGGCTCACTTCAAATGCCCTCAGTGTGTTACGGGCATTGGTCCGTACACAGCTAAAGGGGAGCGACGTGGGACATTTGTGTCTCCGCTGCCGCCGCCCTCGCGGCTGCTCCAAGCGGTTAAGACATGAAATATTAAGCTAAGTTGTCATACTGGGCATTAATGGATGGCATTTATTTATGTCTATATGGATCATATTATTTATTGGCATGTTTATACTTTGGGGCATTACATGGAGGCATATAATATGGGTATATTTATGGCGCAATACTATTGAACCCTTTAAGTGCCAGTGAGGTACGCAATGCATTGCTTTGCAATGCGTTGCGTACCCCTCTGCCACTCAAAGGGTTCAGGAATGTCTTCGTTCATGCTTGGTATTAATTATTTTATTTTATTTTACAGAGAGGAGATTGAAGAGACGGCGGAAGAAAGAAGAGAAGACAGAAGGACAGTGGATGACAGGTAAGTGTAACATGGATCAGTTAATGATCAGTGCTTGGCAGTATGTCAAGCACCGATAGTTAATTGTTTTTTACTGTTCAGTTCCCAATATCGCTGCTTTTAGCGACGTTTTGGGAACTAAACACACAAAACGGATGTTCAGCCACAAGACTGTTTTTGTGGCTTAATGTCCTTTGGGGTTTTAGCTGGTAGGGCCTTTAAATACCGTGTTAAACATGTTAGTTTAACAGCCGGTATTCACTTTGGCCCTACCGGCTATGTTAACACCTACCTTTAAATCCACCCTGTATCACTAGTCCTGCTTTTGTGTTCCCTGACAGAAAGCTCTCTACAAAAATATACAGTGAGCCCATTGTCAGGGACATAAAAGTGTGAAAAAAATAGGTGAAGATGAAAGAAAATAAAAGAAACAAAAGTATTGGCTATTTACCATTACATATTATGCTCTTGCAGAATATGTAAAGTCAAAATAGAAGGTTGATATTCTTTTAAATATAATCATGGATGCTCAATGGAGCCCTGTAAAAGGTAGGAGTGTCTGCTCCCTCTGTGCAAATGTAGGACTAGATTTTTGCCCTTAGAAAACAAATATGCAGTGCATTGCTTTTCAGTGTGGTGCACACCCCACTGGCACTCAGAGAATAAAGGGCATTAGAACATTTTACTTAATCTGCTCCTGAGAGAAAATACTTTCTAAAAAAACAATGGGTTGTACTATACAGCCTCAAAATGGATTCCCTCAGCCATATGGGACCTTAGAAAACTGTAAATCTCTGGGTTGGAACACTGAAAGATTTATGGCTTGTAGCTACTAACGCCTGGGTTGTGTGCCTAGTCCCTATAGGCTGTCTGTGGGGACCAGTATCATACAAGAAACTGTAGTTCAGTCTCTTCCCAGGGGAGCATGAGTGGTCTCTGTTCAGATCCCGGTTCTGTTTCCCAGTTTGTCCACCGGGGCTCGCAGTGCAGCCCCAACTTCAACAGCAGGTCTACTCTTAGAGTGACAAATCTGCCAATAGGGTACTAGCCAAGTTATAGGCATACCTGGGAACTTTCTGCATCTGCCCCAAAGACTCCTGTTTTCAGACTGAATTACCTGGAGAAAGAGACTGAATCTCCAGTGGTGGTGAGTTTCTCCTCCTTTCCACCCTGTTCCTCCCACTTCCCGCCTACTTTTCCTACTGAGCACCATGTTCTGCCCACATCCCGCACCCTTTATGACACAAAGACATTTACGCCCCACCCACCCACTCACCCAATAAGCCCCACCCCTTTATGATGCAAATCACATCGACATGCCCCGGGTCAGCAGCACACGAGGCCTTTCCAGAGGCTCAAGATGAGGAAGATTCCAGTTGTGGTGATAGGTGCCCTTTAACCCTTTGAGTGCCAGAGGGGTACACAATGCATTGCAGAGCAATGAGTGACATACCTCTCTGGCACTCAAAGAGTTAAACAGATTATGATCCATTTGTTCCTAGGATATAATTCCCTTTGCAATGCTTATGATTCTATCAGCTTAACCACAGGAAAAGTCTTTGATCCACTGATGTATACATACTTTGATAAATTAATTTTATTTTGGACCTTTATGGGTAAAAAAATGATAAATAGCTTTTATAACTGCGAAAAAAATCTCTATTCAGCGTTAAAATCTCCAAGCTGTTTTACAATAAAACTCCAAAAAGTTTTCAGTAATTCAAAGTTTTTTAAGCTCAAGCATATGCTCCAGATTTACTGCAAACAAGATTAATTTAACATTGTGTGATGTTTCCGAATGATTAGGATCTTCAACAGGGTTCAGTCCCTTCAGCTATAAATCTGTTTTAAAGAAAGGAGAATGTGACCTACTTGGACGTCACTGCCTGATCTCTGAGCAGCATTCCAAAGGCGAGTGGCACACAACATTTGTGATCTTTACGGTTTGTTTTCTCAGATGTGTTCCCATAAAACTCTTTACCCCAGGCACACCGCTCCAACGGAACAGAAACTCTAATTAATTTTTAGTTTGGAAACAAATGAGTGACATTTTCTGCATATCCTGTTAGTCAAATTCCTTTGTTTACAAGGAATGGGCAACTGGTGGTCCTCCAGCAGTTGTAGGACTACACAACTGTAGTCCAACAACTGCAGGAGAACCACAGGTTACCCATGGCCAGAACTGCCCTATACTATTACATAAAAGTGCTAATTTGCATTATATTTTTCAAGACTTTTTCAGTGTCACAGTTTTATGATCCCCTGCACTAGTATTGGTGCTCAGCTTATTCCAAGGAAAAATTATATATATTACATCTAAAATCAGAATTAAGGCTAATATTAGAATTATATGTTTATTTGGGATATAACTCAGTATGCCTGGCTATAGTGAGTATAATGGAGATTGTTACTTCAGGTATCTGTTTTAGGATAGCATGGGCTGCCAGGTAGATAGTGTCAGTGTTAGAGTTAAGTGTTAGGGATGGGTTTTAGGGCTAGGTTTTACTGTTAAGGATATTGTTAGTTAATAGTAAGTTAATACTAGCTCCAATCAAGCAGCCCATGCTGACTCACTCCTGTTGTACCCATATCCCTTCAGCAGTCCAGTTGCTGGGGGTTGTTCCGCAGGTATAGCTGATTGGAGGTATAGGCGATTTAGGATCAGCTGAATATGAATGGCTGATACACATGTGGGCCTCTATTAACTGAATCTTTGTGGTGAGCAGCACAACAATACAATTGTTCTTGAAAATATCTGCATGGCGGCGCTAGGGTTGCCACCCAGCCGGTATTTTACCAGCAGGCCGGTAAAAAATTGGCTTCTGTCCAATGTTAAGTCTATGGAGGGAATGCCATGGCCGGTATTTTTTTGAAGAAAAGGTGGCAACCCTAGGCGGCGCCATCACAGAAAACACAACGTGCTGCTTTTCACTTTGACCCAGAGGTTATAGTCTCCTATGTGAACAGCCCATAGGTAGCAAGTTCTACATTTGGGGATTTGGCACAGAATGTTGCAGCCACCCATGATAGTTAAATCTGCTCTTGTTTACTATATTCCATCCTTGATTGGAATGCAGGGGAGATGTGTCTGATGGCTGGCCCCGTGAGCTTACAAAGCTGCTAGTGTTAAAGGTCTGCAGGTGGCCCCACAGGCAAGGAAGACAGTAAAGTTGCTCGACTTTGTGCAACCCCAAAGTAAAAGCATAGCAAAAAAATACTATCATACATGGGATTTATATATTTCCATAAATATACATAGGATGAGTGCCAAATGAAGTGACTTGAATGTACATTAAATGAGCTTTTTTATTAATATCAGGAGTGTATTTTTCAGAAAGAAAAGGTACCAATACAAGTGCAATGTTATGTTACCCTGCTAGTGCCATGTAGTGGTGTATTGCCTTGTTGGTGGCATGTAGCTGTGTATTAGTTTACTGGTGGCATACACTGGCATATTGCCCTGCTGATGGAATGCAATGGCTTATTGTCCTACTGGTGGATTGTAATGGTGTATTGCACTGCTGGTGGCACGTAATGTAATGGTGTATTGCACTGCTGGTGGAATGTGATGGTGTAATTGTTCTGCTGGTGTCATACAAAGCTGGATTGCTCTGCTGTAATACAAGGTGAAAATAATGCACCAAGATACTGGACCTAGCATGACCTGAAAAAAAATCATTGCTGCTAAAAGAAACACTAACAAGTAAAAATGAAATTGGATTATATACTCTTAAATACATTGTACATCATGCTACCATCTGTAAAACTTCACCATTTGTTTTCGGACCTAAAGTCTTACATCTTTTCTAAAAGTGCAGGCATTACTGCCTTTTCCAGAACTCCAAGTATCATTGCAATCTTGATAAGTGTCTCTGAAGTGATTTCCAGGGTTGTCGGTAAATGGGCTAAGATGAGATACCAACATTCTCAATGCACAAGAAGTGGGAACTAATCATAATAAGTTCACCAACTTTAGCTCTTACCTCTCAATACAAAAAGCACA